>JARLTB010000207.1:3215000-4425000 GCA_030141615.1 Unio pictorum
GATGTCAATATTTTCTTCCTGTAACAATAAACTCCACCTTAATATTTCATTGCTATTTGTTATGAAAGTAAGGGTGTTGTCATCACCAAACACTGTGATCGAACTAATGTAATCTTCAAAATGTTGTACAGTGTAATACCAATAAGAAAGCCAAGCATTCCATCTCCATTGTTGGATAATATCTTTGGTGCTTATTTAATTTCTTAGAAAACAAGCACACTTAGTGATTAATACCATTTTCCTTTTCTTGAATCAATACTGCACCAACCCCAATAAAACTTGCATCAACAGTTCAAATGATTGGCTGAAATTTGGAGCTGTAAGAACTGGCATCGTTTTAAGTATTGCTTTTAACTTATCAAAAGCCTCCTGACATTTTTCAGTCCAAAGAAACTTGTTTTTCTTGCTCTATAAATTTATCAGGGGTTCAGCCATTATGGATAAATTGGAAGAAAAAAAAACAGTATCCGCCATACCTAAAATTTGCATCAGTTACTTTATACTAACAGGGATAAGGAATTCAGTGATAACCTTGACCTTAGCATCTATAGGTTTAGCTTGTCTATGTCCCATAATATGTCCTAGAAATGTTACCCTAGCACGGCAGAACTCGCGTTTGGATAAATTAATTATCAAACTTGCATCAATGAGCCTGTCAAAAGAATTTCCGAATTGTAGCAATATGTTGTTTCCATGACATCATCGATGTAAGCATCACAATTGTCTAGAGACATTGAAAAGTACTTGGAGACCCTTTTATCCCAAACGGATCGCTTGCTATTGATAAAGTCTATCTGGAGTCATGAATACCAAAATTTCCTTTGCTCTCTTCATTAGTGGAATTTGGCAAAACTCTTTCAGAAGGTCAGATTTGGCGACATACTTGGCATTTCTGATTTTTTAAATGCAGTCATTGATTTTTGGTAATGGAAATTAATCTGTTTTATTTGGTCACACTGTTCACCTTCATATAATCAGTGCACGTATGGAAAGTTTTATCTGGTTTCAGAACAAGTATACATGGTAAACTCCAGTCACCTTTACTGGGCTCTGTGAAATCTTGCTCCAGCAAATACTGAATTTCTTTTTCAAGTATATCTGATTGAGAGGTTTCATCTTGTATGGGTGTTGTTTCACTGGTTTGAAATTTATAACTTCAACATCATGGAAAATTTTGTTCTTTTAAAACATTTGGAAAAAATATGTCTCATATTCAAATAATAACTGATGAAGTTCAGTGTAAAAGTTTTTGAAGAATAGGTCTGTCTTGGTTCTGATGCTTATTTTTCACTTTGTAGCAATCAGAAATAACGTGTCCTTTCATCATGCAATAGGTACACGTAGGAAGAGACAAAGATATTTGATCAAGGTTAGAATCTTGACTTTAAAAGTTGTGCAAATTTGAGATATAGAATGGTTTGTATTAGGCTCAAATACTTTTTCTGCCAGAACACTGCTAAGCGGAAGTCTTATTTACAAAAGAAACTTTAAGAGTTAAAGTACACACATCATCAGCATGAGCAGCATTTTCCAAGGTTTCAATCATATGCTCATCAAGATAGGTCTTAATGTTGGCTTTTGAACTCTTCAAGTAATACAAGTTGTCTGAGACTTTCAAAATCTTGATCAACTTTCCTGGCTAATCACCATCTATCAAATAACACCCTTTTTCTCGTTGCAAATTCAAAGTTATTTTGTCCAGTTTCTATTGTTTTTATAGTTTCAGAATTTTTGTCAATATACCTCATAGCCTAACTTATAACCCTTAAGATGCATTCCTTAACTGCATCATAGTCACTAAGATGCATTCCTTAACCACATCATAGTCATTAACCCATAAACCCTTAAGATGCATTCCTTAACCACATCATAATCATTACCCATAACCCCTTAAGATGCATTCCTTGTCCGCATCATATTCACTAACTCATAACCCCTTTAGATGCATTCCTTGACCGCATCATAGTCACTAACTCATAACCCCTTAAGATGCATTCCTTGACCGCATCATAGTCACTAACTCATAACCCCTTAAGTCATTAACCCCTAACTCCTTAAGATGCCTTCTTTAACAACATCATAGTCACTAACTCATAACCCCATAAGATGCATTCCTTAACCGCATCATAGCCACTAACTCATAACATTTTAAGAATTGCATGCGTTAACCGCATCATAGTCACTAACCCATAACCCCTTAAGATGCATTTCTTAACCGCTTCATAGTCACTAACTCATAACCCTTTAACATGCATTCCTTAACCACATCATAGTCACTAACCCATAACCCCTTAAGATGCATTCCTTGACCACATCATAGTCATTAACCCATAACCCCTTAAGATGCATTCCTTGACCGCATCATAGTCACTAACCCATAACCCCTTAAGGTGCATTTCTTGACCGCATCATAGTCACCCCTTAAGATTCATTCCTTGACCGCATCATTGTCACTAACCCATAGCCCCTTAAGATGCATTCCTTGACCGCATCATAGTCACCCCTTAAGATACATTCCTTAACCACATCATAGTCACTAACCCATAACCCTTTAAGATGCATTCCTTAACCACATCATAGTCACTAACTCATAACCCCTTAAGATGCATTCCTTAACCACATCATAGTCACTAACCCATAACCCCTTAAGATGCATTCCTTAACCACATTATAGTCACTAGTGTTATTTTTAAATAATGTTGAATTGTTGTGATATAAGTTATATTCAACAAAAGCGAACTCAGTAGGAGAAATGTGTTTTCCAAAAAGATTTACCATTAAATTGTCAATCAGCTGAAAAGTTTTACTTTTGTTTTAAATATTTGTTTGTTTTCTGAGCAGTCGTTGTCTGTATGATATATCCTTATCTAGTGAAAGTCAGAAAAACAGTAAAACTGAGTTGAGTGAGATGTTTCGTCTGATCTGTATGATTCATTTACATAACAGTTTTCAAAGTTGCCTTCATTGATACTGAAATTAATAAAACTTGGGGAAAATAGACTAGGTATTTATAAGTTTTTCTTCTGTTGTGCAGTGTAGTCTAGTAAGCTACCTGACTGATCCATAATTTGCAGCAAACGATTACCAGAGATCATACATATATGACAACACAAGTTAAATAGATACGTTAGAAGGCAAAGAAATATACTTATTTGGAAGTGAGATTCGACTCTGGCCATAACGCTTGTGACTAATAGCAACTGTTTGCAGGTTTTAATGTAAATAATCAGTAGAAGGAAGCTTAACTGAAAAGAAACGAACAGTTTGTATTTTGTGGGTCTTATCGGCCTTTTTTAATACTTAACTATCTTATGCTGTTAAAATGGGAGATAAAGTGTATTTCGACTCACCGTAGCAGTTGATTGAGGTTGACATAGGCGGGTATTGAACCTGCAATCTTTGCATTACGAATCCAAGACTCAAGCACATGATCTACTTTTGACTACCAGGGGTATGGCTTAATTTGATACTACAGGAGGAATATCTAAGCCAAATAAAGATAAATACATGAATCAAATTAGAGATGCTTCTAACGAAATCCTCATATGACTTAACAAGTCCCAAAATCTATTCAATAAACACACAAGAAACAAACATCACATAATATAATTAATCTCAAACAAACATCACATAATATAATTAATCTCATAGAATGACACGTATGCTTTCTATATTACTGTAGTAGATGTGCGTCATCATGTATGCACGTACTGAGGGGCACTTTGAGGTGCGCATTGCATTGTTCTCAAATTGTACATGCATTAGTTAAATTGCCTTTAAATAAATTCGTACAATAATGAAAAGTAACGCATCCCTGCGTGTATTCAATATAACACTAAAACAAAAACCTTTCGTCTCATCTCATATGTTCTAATTATTCCGATTGTATGAAAAATATTTCACATGGCTTGCTAGAAAAATACCTTGCTAGAGGATATAGGTATCATTATGTATATACGCATATTGATCAGAGTGAGGTCAAAAGTGCTTTCCTGGAAAAGGATATGAATTGGCTGGTAAATCTAATGCTAGAAAATTTATACGCGACACATTTCAGTGCCAAAATAGGGACTAAAGCAAAGCTCGTCAACTCAAGATTTTATTTCGTCCAATTATTTACTGATTGGAGAGGTAACTTCAAACAGAACAAATGCCATTAGGATTTCAATCAAACCTATTACGACGGAGAGAGAGAGAGAGAGAGAGAGAGAGAGAGAGAGAGAGAGAGAGAGAGAGAGAGAGAGAGAGAGAGAGAGAGAGAGAGAGAGATGTATGATATACAGAAGTATGAAATAAGTTGTAAGAAAACAGTTGTCACAGGTGTCCCGTTGAAAACATATTATAACATAAATTAGGTGATGCATTTATGAGCATAACAGTATAAAATATTGATAACTATTGCCAAATTATATAAACTATTCATGTAAAAAAATGCAATGTATTTGAAGATGTTATCACTATGTTATGGTTACAAATCAACTCGATAAATTCAGACACCACATTAGAATAAAACAAACAATAACATATGTCATGATTATTTTTGTTCACATTTCAGTCAATTTCAACATTCTGATCAGACACTATCTTGTATGCTCTATCTTGAGGTTTCCTTGTATAGTTGCTATTGCTATATGCATGAAATGGACAATGGGCATATATAATCGTATCTTCTATATGTTTCATATATGTTATGGAGAGAGAGAGAGAGAGAGAGAGAGAGAGAGAGAGAGAGAGAGAGAGAGAGAGAGAGAGTATTAGTCATATGTGTCATTCAATGTATAATGCTATCAAATAGTTGCTAAAGTCGATATGTGTGTGTGTGTGTGTGTGTGTGTGTGTGTGTGTGTGTGTGTGTGTGTGCGATACGGATTTTAATGTAGCTTTAACAATGTTTCAGTCATATCGCTACGATGTCGCAGTGATGCATTTGATAGTGATGTCTAACATTGAGGCATCATGCCGTATACATGTAGCATGATGTCCCACCCAGTCACATTATCCTGACATTAGGCCGACCAGTCCTAACACTTACCTCTTAATGCTGAGCGCCAAGCGAGGCAGCTGTCAGTACCATTTTGTAAGTCATTGGTATGACTCGGCCGGGGATCGAACCCACGAACTCCCAATCCCGCGGCGGACGCTCTAACCACAAGGACACCTGAGCGGTTCATAAGTCAATGACCAATTTAAAACGATAAATCGGCAGACAATAACCGTTATAAAACCATTATGCGGCAAGTACTTAAGGTCACTAACCAATATTGTAATTTAAACTCAAACAGTTGCTATTAAATTCGCAGTGTGATTCAAATGGATAATCAACACGTGTCTATCATAAATTAATAATGCACTTTCATGTCAAACAGACTGCATGTACTTGGATTTTAAATTTCAAACATACAAGTGACAAATGACTAGCTTGTTCATTGACTTAACAGTGCAGTTATTTAAGTTGATTACATCGTTCTAGATATGTTAATACTATTATACACGTATTCGTCTCTTGATTACCCGTTAAGCGTATATGCTTATGCAATGCATCCATATATTATCTTGTCGTCATTGGATACACTGTACATATTACTTATGCAGTCTTCATTCACCAACATATAAACCAGTCCTTTCTTGTAAACGTTGACAAACCGCCAAAATTGGTGATCACTGAAAACAGAAAATAGTTTACGAAACACATCATAGGTTCCGTATATGTTAGACAGTGTGCGTGCATGCGTGTGCAATTATGCAGTAATGTAGAGCCTTAAATCTGTCCAGTATAATTTATAAAATCATTTAGATGCATTGCTTTAATAAAATGTTATCCTTTGTTAATTTAGTTAAAGACCTTATCTTTGATTTGATTGGCCTATGTTTTCAGAAACTTAATGACCGCAGCGATAGCCTAGTGGTTAGCGCATTCGCCTCAGATTAGCGGATTCGATCTTTTCCCAATCATACCAGCGGTTTATATAAAAGTGGTACTAGCAGTTGCCTCGATGAAGTGACTGATAGAACATGATATTACATATATGTGGCATGATGTCCCAGTGCTAGATATCTCTATAAACTACCACACAGCAGACATCGTAGCAACTTGACTAATATTTCTAATATTGACTAATATTTAACGGCTAAGGGAGTGTAGAGCGGCGTTCGGACATTTCGATAATAATAGTGTTTGAATGTCTAATTAATAGGATTTAAAAAAAAAAAAATGAAGGAATAAAAAAAATAAAGTATTAAATATATAACACTACGTGTAATCATCCTTTCATATAAATGCATAGTACAAGTGTTGATAAGCTATTGCACCACTGTGTTGTTGGAAGTGTGAACACTTAAATTCTCATGCAATTTTTACACCTAACCGTTGGGAATTTTCACATCAAATCCCCATATTGTATCCCTTCTAAGAGAGAGAGAGAGAGAGAGAGAGAGAGAGAGAGAGAGAGAGAGAGAATTACCTATGCCTACGTGTGTTAATATGTCTACAATTTACAGGGTGACATTACGCGTTTGTTTGTGTGTGTAAGCACCCTAACACGTATGTAGATTAATATGCGATTTTTGATTGGGTGCATACCAGTCAAGTAGCGTGTTGATTTTTGTGTGTGTGGATGTGTGATAATTCCCAGAGCTGGTAATATGTTTGTTTAACATATGCAAGTATTCTTAATATTTTATCGTTGGTTATATGAGTTGATATGGCCACAATACGTGTCTGGTTCGTCTCAATATCTATTCCAGAAACATCAAAATGTTCAAAACACAATTGATCGCATCATCCTTAGAGAACCACGATCAGAGCACACCTCTCCGCCACTCTGTACCCTACCTTGGATATTCATTCGATACAGAATAAAACACAAAGTAGTAGTAGTAGTAGTAGTAGTAGTAGTAGTAGTAGTAATAATTAGTTAATGTTATTTTTTAATCATCCTTGCAATTATCATACTTGTTGATATATATATATATATATATATATATATATATATATATATATATATATATATATATATATATATATATATATATATATATATATATATATGCGACTGACGGAAATTGTAGCTATTTACAATCCGTCTGGAAAATTGTAGTTTGCTTCCTTGTTTCTTCTATATTCATTGGTATTGATTTAATTTAAACAATGTTTAATTGGTTGCATTTGAGGAAGTAGAGCACCATAAACAAACCATGGCTAGCGTCTCGAAATGTGGAAACATGGGATCATCGGATCACCGGCGAGTATATATAAACAGGAAGTGAGATAGTCTGAGCAAATGCATTATTCACCAAAAATTTCAAGTTATTTGCAGTAGATCCAAGCCACTATTATGTTTTCCTTAACATTAATATTGTCCAATATGTTAATATAATGCATAAGATATTCAATGTTAACGAGGCTGGGACTGGGTCATTGATAATGCCATGTGGACGACGTTATTGTACTCATGATCAGGAGAGAGAGAGAGAGAGAGAGAGAGAGAGAGAGAGAGAGAGAGAGAGAGAGAGAGAGAGATATGTGCTATTTGATATGGCATCTAAATGAATGACAAAGACTTCCTGAATGACAAAGACTTCCTGGTTGTATGGCAAGCGATAACTTGTAATGGAGCTATATCGTGTGGTCTCTACTATCAACTTGCGAAAGCCTCCATCGATAAACATGCACTTTTGTCGAATATTTGTTACCAAACCCTTGGCCAATCACTCTGATCACAATGTCACCACTAACCATAAAATCCGGGTGGGGTTTGTCAATAACTAGCTAAGACTAACCTTTATTCTGATTAGCCAGTTTTATCGTTGTTCTTAGGTGATCTTATAACCTCCTCCATTTTGTTACAGCTTGAAATATTTAAGATATTGTTGTTCAATCGATATGCATGGCTAATCCCTTATGACACCTTGGTGGTACAGCTCACAATGTTACTCGAATTCACTAACAATCGATTTCTTGATCAACAAAGGTAGCAAAGAAAAATCTTTGTTTCCTACAAAAGATCTCTCCATCTTAAAGCTATCTATAAGAGCGTTAATGTACCATGCAGACGGGAATACGTTTTACACTCTCTGTCCTAGCTAATATGAGCACGACGTGACCCTGGATCAGTTCAGTGACAAACACTAAACGAAATCATGAAAATCGGAAAACATTGCTCTTCTGCCTTTCATCTTTGAGCTTGTATATCTGTCTGTATGCCTATCGTGTGATTTGCACTCATTCTGATTTTCATTTGTAAGCATTGGACGTTGTAAAGTTAACATATACATTTGGCACCTATGTTAAAGGTTGCTACCATGAGAGAGAGAGAGAGAGAGAGAGAGAGAGAGAGAGAGAGAGAGAGAGAGAGAGAGAGAGAGAGAGAGAGAGAGAGAGAGAGAGCAAATTGACTTTCGCCTCTTCCCCACTTTCCATAGTTCGATGCTGATTCAGTGACAATGAGAGGATATATGTAGAAAAGGCAAAGCAATGTTCGTAGCAGGAATTTGTCCACATATATCACACACAGAGAGGACCAAGTAAAAAGTCGAAAATATTATTAAAGTACGGGTTCTAAATTACCAACGCGTACGTATAGGTAGTAATAAATAACTTTACGAGCATAATAATTGATTGATCCCTTTTGTCAAAGTAATTAATTGATAAAACGACATCATTTAATTAAAGATCGTAAACGGAATCCATCTACGCTGTTGATATATCTCATTTAGTCCTGTCATATGGTACTGTTCGTTTTAAGAGATCTACTTTCATTATACCATTTCGCAGAATGGAGACGTTTTCACCAAAATAGTCGCACCTATTTTATTATTCAAATATTTATATAAATGCTGGTTGAAACCAGATAGTAGTTAGCCTCGCCAATGCATGTGTATCAGTGATCCTAATCTACGGGTACAACACAAGGGAAGCTAACGGGCCGAAAATAAATATAAAGCCTGAAACTGACTTTATATTGTTATTAAAGAAGTTCACTCCAGTTAAACAAATTTAACAGCAAACAACCTATTGTATACTACAAAGAATCACTTCAACACAAAGTTACCTGTAGAGACAATCAATACTGGATGTTTTGTAACTTCAACGGCTCTGAAGAAATTGTCATAAATCAATTTTATGAACTTTATTCGCGCCATAAAGTGTGATATATGGAGAAATGGATAATTTGAAGTCTATGAATACTTATGGTTTTATCTTTATAATTCTTGTGCAATATTGTCATCATAATTCAGGTGAAATCATGGGAATATAAACAGCTGAAGGTAAGAATACTTCACATATTTAATAGCTCTTTGACAATGTAAAACAATAAATAATCATGTTTGCTGTTTAAACTAACTCAAAACTGTATTTATCGGAATTATTATTTATTCCTCAAGGAGAAATTTGCAAAGAGTTTTGAGTTGAATCTAGTGCACACGTATTTAAGGCCATAAGCTACGTCATTTTATTTATTTTATAAAAAAAAAATTTGGGAGCGGTTGGTTGAGGGGTGAACACAAAGATACTGCTACATTTCTTTGGTTTTGTTAAGTGCATGCAATTTTGAGCAAATTATGCCGAGAAAATGGGATATACCTCTCTTTTACAAAATGAAAATAGGATGCAGCCGATTTGGGCTAGAGTGCGCGTATTGAATCCGAAATCCATGGATTAATGGTCGGGTGCTCCTCAATCGAATAAGCCACCGTTACTACCGGTCTCGTGACACTACATAAGGGTGTAAGATATTAATCTATACCCTGCTGCCATTCATTTGTTATTATTATTATAGTTATTCAGGTTTTTAGTATATATTGATGATGATGATTATACATATTATTATAAAATATTATTATTATTATTATTATTATTACTTTTTTTAATGCTGTACTAGATAGCATATTTGTATACTGGGCACATAATTTGCATGACCATATTTTGTCCTTTTCCCTTGTGTCAATTTCTTACGTTATAAAGAGTTTGATCGTTGCATATATATATATATATATATATATATATATATATATATATATATATATATATATATATATATATATATAATGCTGATATATGTTTACCTTATACAGGTAAAGAAGGTAATAAACAAACGAGGTATTTCTCCTAAACTTTGCAAATATTTCTCAGATAATTACATTCTGAATTAATATTTTTAAACGATAGCTTAATTATGTAAATGGCTCCAGATATACCCTTCTATTTAGAGCCAATGTTTTATGTACAGAAACTGTATTTTAAGGACCAATGTACCTTTAAATGTATTTGACTCCAATAAACAATTTGCCCGGTATGTCTTTATGTTAAGGGTCAGTCGAATATCAGAAACCTTTTAAAAAATCACTAAGCTTGTTTGTTATCATATAAAAGAACGTTGTTCTGTATAACTAAATGTTGACATTGGTTTCTAATGATAATAGCTAGCCAGTATGAAGGATAATAGGTGTGTCAGGGAAGCGAGTATAGTGATGCCTGATTTTTAAAAGTGACATATTCGATTTCAATTAGCTATGTTGCTGACAAATTAATCTGACCGTTTACATTACCAATTATTCCTTACTTCTGTTTATGTTTTTCCTTAATTTAAATATAGAGTCAACATACAGTAAATATTAAGCCCTCTATACCTAAAATAAATATTTACTAAAGCTTAAGAACAAACCGTAGTAATTCATATTACAATTTATAATCATACCATATGTTGTATAGTGGTATGGTATGGAGCCTTCACTTTAGTACGTACGCAAAAATCTAGCAAAGCTTGACCCACCCCGCTTCATTGTACACATGCATACTCCCCACCCTCCTTGAGGCACCCCTATCCCCCATCCCAATTCTGCAGAACGGCCAATATTTAATCCACGCAGAAACGACCATGGATTAAACAAATCATTGTGGTTTTTAAAATAATAAAAAAACAGTCCAGAGACGTACATCGTCTGACTGCCGCAAATAAATAAGCTGTGTAACCTTGAAATGTGTCTACTGTCCACTAAAATTCAAACCCCGATTGATCTCAGATTAAAGCAGGTTATGAACATGTATTAGACAAATTTGTATCGAGGTTTCACCCACCTCCTCCGTTTCATATGTGTAAGTACATTACCGGTTGACACCAATCCCTAGGCAAGCATATGCATTTGGGTTAACTCCCTCCACCGTCCATTAACGGCTATTTTCTAAAACGTTAGAAAAATGACCTTTCAGACGAAATTAATCGTAGTTTATCAAGATTTCGAGTTTTAAAGATATGCTTCAAATAGAGTGTGACCACTGAGCAAATAACACTGAATGGTGACGAACCATGTAGGCCGATAATAATGTGTGTACAATTCCTCTGGACTGGAGCGATCTAGTGTTGAATGTTCATTTTCTGGCATAACTACGTTTTCATGGCGTCACCAGTGTTTGTGTCACCCAGTGCGGATACTCGTGGTGTCACCCTCACGAACTTCCAATCGAAAAGATTTTAATAAAACGAAAAACGTTTTTAGACAGTCATTTTAGTGTCACCATTCTCATGGTGTCACCCGGTGTTGTCCGTATCCCTGCATTCCCTGTGACGCCACTGTTAGGTATACCTAAGAGGGGAGGAGGGCATCCCATTGAAATATATTGGGATATCTCAGCCAACTTATTTTTGCATTTGTAAGTCATTGTGACCTCATTTGTGAAGTAATGAGATTTTATTTTGCCTATTGCATATATACACGTTTTTCATGAGTATATTTTTTTTAACACATTATTTGTATGATAAAAACAAATAGTATATATGTGTTTGCAAACGCTTCCAAATATGCGCAGTAAATATAATACGACTTGATATCCTGTTAAAACTAAAAGGGAATAAATAAGCGATACCTCTTCTGAAAAAATCAGTGTCAGATGAATTTAAGCGAGTCTGAATGCACCTCCCTTGAGGCCGCAAACATGTCGCACGCAATTAGTAATCGACAAGGGTTGGGAATCTTAGTTCCGTACATGTGTATGCCAGCCCGGGTCCGCGGTCTCTTTTTGTCACGTCCATGAGGAAAACATTTAACTGCACACACACACACACACACACACACACACACACACACTCTCTCTCTCTCTCTCTCTTTCTCTCTCTTAAGACGAAAAAGAAGGAGAAGAAAGCGTCAATAACGGATCCCAATAGTACCGTAAAAACAACACAAAGCAAAAAATAAATAAATACTTATAAAAATAATCAAATTTATAATCTGTTAGCGTCTAATCTGATGTATTTTATATTTTTCCGATTTGAGTAGATTATGCTCAACGGCCATTCAAATACAAGTGAGAGACACGTGGCATCGTTACTGCGCTTCTAAGATTACGGACGCGTCATGTTTGGCGTTATCACGCTCATAGTGTACTGGCTAAAGGTTGAAAATGACATCACATGAGTGTCAGTCATAATCGTGAAAACAATTAAAAAACTTGTATAATCTTATTTATTTAAATATACATTTAACATCTTTAATCAGTGTTGGAAAACACGTACAAAAATCACTGTCAAATTGTGTCCTAATTTTTTTAGATATACAATTTCAATGCAAACTGTACAATCATCTACGGCTGTTGTATTGCCATTATAAGTGACTACGGCTGATGAATTGTAATTCTAACTGACTACGGCTATGCCTTCTATCATTTCGTTGTTTAGATTAAAGATCATTCATAAATTGTATTTGTCCATCTAAAGCTTGAATCATTAATGGAATGGAATGTATGTCTATATAGTATTTTATGTTCAATGGATAGCTCACTGTGCTCAAAGTTATTAAATAGTAAATTGAATTTAATACTATATCCTCGATCTAGAATCAGCTGTCAACTTTCATAATGAGTTTTATTGTATAGCTTCATATATACGCAGACACTAAATGCACATTTACCTGACATCACTATTTAGAATCAACGTATGTACGTATGTATATATTATTATTGGCACATCAGCATTATCCAGACTAACCCATAAAAGCAACAACATACATTCACCAGCATGCACCAATACGCAAAAAATAAGAAATGCATATGCATGGGAAATGTCCCCCAAATGGTGAACATTACAAAGGCGGCAGCCGAAATGAGATAATTGTTTAAAATATAAGGCCATATTTTAATAGGTAATCTGCGTTTTTCATAATAACATCAAGATCTTCTCTTTCATAACACGATTGTGTTTGCAGCATTTGGCAATATTTATGAACGTGTACACATATTGAAATAGCAAAAATGTTGTCATAATCGAAATTACTTGAACGCTCCCTTTATCACCATATAATCACTGTCCTTACTGACCTTCCGACTGCTGTAATAATATTTATATCTTTGTAACTCAATCAGGTGGCAGCCGTTTCAAGTACTGTAAATATGTTACAGCTTGTCCCGACATGATACGGTATCAATATTCTTTTTTCCTGTCTGTGACAAGTAAGGTAAAACTTACCTTGGATCTATAATGTATGGTACATCTTTGTACTTGCAACAAATGCGATAAATAGATTATGCACAGGAATGAAATGTGTGGGAAAAGAGCATGTGATGCATTTTGTAGAATATTCATTGTGAAATAAAATACCGTACGAATGTGATTTTGTTAACATAGCAGACTTAAATTCAAATAGTAAATAATGCATCTTAAATTAAGTGTATTCTGCATTATTACTAGATGAACCTGACAATAATTTGTTTAGTGTGTCATTGTTTTGAGCTTCCACATTCGATGCGAGAATTATACGTTTTTTTAAGAAAAGAATTAACATAAACAATTATTGCTCAACATTCATCTTAAAGGGTGATGCAGAAATATGAAATACAATTTGAATATATAGTTGCAGATTCACTATCAGATACGTGCATGCTTGCGTATATGTTATTCAGGATGATGTACTAGTAATATTTTCTACAGCCCTGGGGAAGGGGCGAGATGACTCAAACGGAACAAATTGGTCATCCATGTACTGGGGTGTAACAAACGGTTTAATTATTGGTTTTATCGACGCTTAATCCTAATAACTAACGTCATTTTGTCACAAAAAAAGATAACGCAGAACAGAATAAATAGTATTACCTCTCCATATCCACTCCAATAAAACTGTGTCAGTGTTTATCTGAATTACTTCAATCGTCGTCATTGTGATTGTATGAGTAAATAGCGGAAATTAAATTGGATTTCAATGCGTTTTACATTTGCTCACTTGAGGATACGTATATCGACCGAAAGCGAGTTTTCTTAATAGGTTATTACCCTTCTATTACTATCATAATTTCCTTGTGTGTTTGTTTATGTGAATGTGTGTGTGTGTGTGTGTGTGTGTGTGTGAGAGAGAGAGAGAGAGAGAGAGAGAGAGAGAGAGAGAGAGAGAGAGAGAGAGAGAGAGAGAGATGTTAAGGAGGAGGTAGCTTGTTTGGATTAATTCAACACAAAGTAAACGATACATGACTACCAATAGATCTAGCCGAGTTGGCAGTGGTATAATATTGAACCAGATACCCACTGGAGACACTAGCAAACTTTCTCTATTACCCATGTTGGTCTGCGGAGAGAGAGAGAGAGAGAGAGAGAGAGAGAGAGAGAGAGAGAGAGAGAGAGAGAGAGAGAGAGAGAGAATTTTCTCTTCGCATGGCTGCTAGCTTTCTCTAAAATCGTTTTGTACGTAATGTTAACCACACGTGTGTGTAATGTATGCCTATCACTTCAACGGAAAATATACACAAGTCTCTTTAGCTGTCGCATTCATTAATTGGTAACTATTCAAATATAAAACGAATACCAACGTAATGGCTATGCTTTAATAGATACTAAATATGCGGTTGAAGATATGTATATCAGATAGGTATGTACTTAAACAGACATTTCAAAAACCTTTAGTGGTTTCTTTTGTTGGCACAATCTGTTACGATATAGGGCACTAAAATCATAATTTAAGGTGAAGTCGGAATGCGTTACCAAATCAAACGATTGAAAAAGTTATATACAAAAATAGAAATATAGAACTAGACTAACAATCGGTTACAAAATTTAGCTGTTGTATTTATATCCAAACCGGACAATGGACACTATAATAATGATTATTACTTCAACAAGATAATTTTCTGAACAGATAAACTATGCACACTTGTCCAGTTGTTTTTCTTATTAAACAGATGCTCCTTAGTCTACTCGTGTGAATAAATAAACTTATTATAACAAGCACTATAAATGAGGCCATAAATATGTATTGACATGTAATCTGTGTAAGTTGTTGCCTATTACTATGTCTTATTATGTTTGTTTAAGTGAATTCATATATTAAAATAGATAAAACAGATATTTTGAAATTATACTTAAGCATTTATCTATCCGGAGTTTCATTATTATTTGTATGCCTTTTTATTATATTTATCAACGATTACAATATATACAACTACAGCGTCAACCGTAATATAAAGAACAATTGCAGACAGATGAATGCACAGGGACACAATTATAAACTCCACAGCACAGACCCGTCAATTAAGACCAATGACTCTGAAAATTAAATGAAATCAAAGTTTGTATTCGCGAGTGATTCATTACGATTCTCAAAATATCCCGGAAGTGTTTTCCTCCATTTCTCTACTTGCTCATAAAAGCGTGTTTAAATTGTCACTACTGCTCTTCTAATTTAGGAAAGACTTTGTGTGTGTGTGTGTGTGTGTGTGTGTGTGTGTGTGTGTGCGCGATAAGGATTTTAACGTAGCTTTAACAATATTTCAGTCATATCGCTACGATGTGGCAGTGATACAGTTGATAGTGATGTCTAACATTGAGGCATCATGCCGCAGACATGTAGCATGATGTCCCACCCAGTCACATTATCCTGACATCAGGCCGACCAGTCCTAACACTTACCTCTTAATGCTGAGCGCCAAGCGAGGCAGCTGTCAGTACCATTTTGTAAGTCATTGGTATGACTCGGCCGTGGATCGAACCCACGAACTCCCAATCCCGCGGCGGACGCTCTAACAACATGGACACCTGTGCGGTTCATAAGTCAATGAGCAATTTAAAGCGATAAATCGGCAGACAATAACCGTTATAAAACCATTATGCGGCAAGTATTTAAGGTCACTAACCAATATTGTAATACAATTCAAACTCAAACAGTTGCTATTAAATTCGCAGTGTGATTCAAATGAATAATTAACACGTGTCTATCATAAATTAATAATGCACTTTCATGTCAAACAGACTGCATGTACTCGGATTTTAAATTTTCAAACATACAAGTAACAAATGACTAGCTTGTTCATTGACTTAACAGTGCAGTTATTTAAGTTGATTACATCGTTCTAGATATGTTAATACTATTATACACGTATTCGTCTCTTGATTACCCGTTAAGCGTATATGCTTATGCAATGCATCCATATATTATCTTGTCGTCATTGGATACACTGTACATATTACTTATGCAGTCTTCATTCACCAACATATAAACCAGTCCTTTCTTGTAAACGTTGACAAACCGCCAAAATTGGTGATCACTGAAAACAGAAAATAGTTTACGAAACACATCATAGGTTCCGTATATGTTAGACAGTGTGCGTGCATGCGTGTGCAATTATGCAGTAATGTAGAGCCTTAAATCTGTCCAGTATAATTTATAAAATCATTTAGATGCATTGCTTTAATAAAATGTTATCCTTTGTTAATTTAGTTAAAGACCTTATCTTTGATTTGATTGGCCTATGTTTTCAGAAACTTAATGACCGCAGCGATAGCCTAGTGGTTAGCGCATTCGCCTCAGATTAGCGGATTCGATCTTTTCCCAGACATACCAGCGGTTTATATAAAAGTGGTACTAGCAGTTGCCTCGATGAAGTGACTGATATAACATGATATTACATGTATGTGGCATGATGTCCCAGTGCTAGATATCTCTATAAACTACCACACAGAAGACATCGTAGCAACTTGACTAATATTTCTAATATTGACTAATATTTAACGGCTAAGGGAGTGTAGAGCGGCGTTCGGACATTTCGATAATAATAGTGTTTGAATGTCTAATTAATAGGATTTTTTAAAAAACAAATGAAGGAATAAAAAAATAAAGTATTAAATATATAACACTACGTGTAATCATCCTTTCATATAAATGCATAGTACAAGTGTTGATAAGCTATTGCACCACTGTGTTATTGGAAGTGTGAACACTTAAATTCTCATGCAATTTTTACACCTAACCGTTGGGAATTTTCACATCAAATCCCCATATTGTATCCCTTCTAAGAGAGAGAGAGAGAGAGAGAGAGAGAGAGAGAGAGAGAGAGAGAGAGAGAGAGAGAGAGAGAGAGAGAGAGAGAGAGAGAGAGAATTTTCTCTTCGCATGGCTGCTAGCATTCTCTAAAATCGTTTTGTACGTAATGTTAACCACACGTGTGTGTAATGTATGCCTATCACTTCAACGGAAAATATACACAAGTCTCTTTAGCTGTCGCATTCATTAATTGGTAACTATTCAAATATGAAACGAATACCATCGTAATGGCTATGCTTTAATAGATACTAAATATGCGGTTAAAGATATGTATATCAGATAGGTATGTACTTAAACAGACATTTCAAAAACCTTGAGTGGTTTCTTTTGTTGGCACAATCTGTTACGATATAGGGCACTAAAATCATAATTTAAGGTGAAGTCGGAATGCGTTACCAAATCAAACGATTGAAAAAGTTATATACAAAAATAGAAATATAGAACTAGACTAACAATCGGTTACAAAATTTAGCTGTTGTATTTATATCCAAACCGGACAATGGACACTATAATAATGATTATTACTTCAACAAGATAATTTTCTGAACAGATAAACTATGCACACTTGTCCAGTTGTTTTTCTTATTAAACAGATGCTCCTTAGTCTACTCGTGTGAATAAATAAACTTATTATAACAAGCACTATAAATGAGGCCATAAATATGTATTGACATGTAATCTGTGTAAGTTGTTGCCTATTACTATGTCTTATTATGTTTGTTTAAGTGAATTCATATATTAAAATAGATAAAACAGATATTTTGAAATTATACTTAAGCATTTATCTATTCGGAGTTTCATTATTTTTTGTATGCCTTTTTATTATATTTATCAACGATTACAATATATACAACTACAGCGTCAACCGTAATATAAAGAACAATTGCAGACAGATGAATGCACAGGGACACAATTATAAACTCCACAGCACAGACCCGTCAATTAAGACCAATGACTCTGAAAATTAAATGAAATCAAAGTTTGTATTCGCGAGTGATTCATTACGATTCTCAAAATATCCCGGAAGTGTTTTCCTCGATTTCTCTACTTGCTCATAAAAGCGTGTTTAAATAGTCACTACTGCTCTTCTAATTTAGGAAAGACTTTTAGAACAACCGTGGAGATTAGATATAGCTTGGAGGGAACCATTTACATTAGATATAGCTTGGAGGGAACCATTTACATTAGATTCACCTTGGTGGGAACCATTTACATTAGATGTATCTTGGTGGGAACCATTTACATTAGATATGCCTTGGTGGGAAACATTTACATTGGATACACCTTGGTGGGAACCATTTACATTAGATGTATCTTGGTGGGAACCATTTACATTAGATACACCTTGGTGGGAACCATTTACATTAGATACACCTTGGTGGGAACCATTTACATTAGATACACCTTGGTGGGAACCATTTATATTAGATGTATCTTGGTGGGAACCATTTACATTAGATACACCTTGGTGGGAACCATTTACATTAGATACACCTTGGTGGGAACCATTTACATTAGATACACCTTGGTGGGAACCATTTATATTAGATGTATCTTGGTGGGAACCATTTACATTAGATACACCTTGGTGGGAACCATTTACATTAGATACACCTTGGTGGGAACCATTTACATTAGATACACTTTGGTCGGAACCATTTGCATTAGATACACCTTGGTGGGAACCATTTACATTAGATGTATCTTTATTTAGATTAGAGAAATGGTCATAATCATTTACACTGGACGGGCCTTGGTCGGAATAGTTTAAGTTTACTTTCGATAACCCGTGGTAGGCACCGTTTATATTATATTATATTATATTATCTTATATTATATATATATATATATATATATATATATATATATATATAAACTGACATGGTATGGCCATGTCACTATAGCCAACAGTTCTGCAGGGCAGTGTCCAGGGTGGCAGAAGGATAGGTGGACAGAAAAATGTAACTGACAGCATCATATAATAGACCAGGAAAAGTTTTGCGGAGACACAGGCATTGGTACATGATAGAGACAAGTGGAGGGAACTGGTAAGATGTTCAGAAGGACAGTGCATCGACGACCATACTAGGTCAAGAAATTGATGATTATGATGATACCTTGGTCAAAATAATTTGCACTAGATAGAACTTGGACTGAACTGTTTACATTAGATAATTCTCAAACCTCAACGACCACATTATGTCAAGAGACTGATGATGATGATGATGATGATGATGATGATACCTTGGTCATAATAATTTGAACTGTTTACATTAGATAATTCGGTGTCAAAACCATTTATATAACATACTTCGTCGACAGAATATTCACATTGGATAAACGTTGGTCGGAGCCATTTAGATTAGACATACCTTGAACAGAACCAATTACATTCGATATAGCTCGGTCGAAACCATTTGAGTTAGATAATTCCTTGGTCAAAACCGTTGACGTTATATATCACTTGGTCGGAGCCATTTACATTAGAAATAACCTTGTCAGACCATTTACGTTAAATATTTATTGGACAAATCCATTTACCTAGACATACCGATGTTAGAACCATTTACATTACAAAGATCTTGGTCCGATTCGTTTACAATACATACATCTTGGTTTGAAACATTTATATGAGTTTTATGTTGGACGGAGATATTTGCTTGAGGCCAGTACTTGTCGGAATTGTTTAGATTATATACATGTTGGTAGGACCAATATACATTATACCACGATTTAAACGGTTCGCATTAGATATACCATAATCAGAACGAGATGCCTTATATATACCTCAGTCATATTTTCGTTAGATATGCATTGGTCGTAAACGTTTAACTTCGACATACTGTTGAGGGTGCTCCAATATTATTTCAATTATTACAAGAAGACCCACCCTGGCTCTTTTTTGTCGGAAATTGAAGTAGTGATAGAGAGATGCAAAGTTCCGAGCTCCCAGTCAGCGGCGATACAGTAAAATTAATGAATACACATTATATTTAGTGGAAATATTGTTACGGAGCTAGTCCACGCATTCACATTACGATCATTTTTATCGTACAGAAAAATACCATATAGTCAGATGCATTTTTGTACATTGCACTTCTTCAATGTGTACACAGATGTGCACATATCCATGAGCTGATATATCCTTACATATGATACTCCTAAAAAGTATACAGGGGTCCCGAGTGGCCGAGTGGTCTAAAGCACTATCCGTTATCAATGTAGTTATGTGAGAAAGCTTGCCAGTAGCTTCTCGTGGGTCGGTGGATTTTTCCGGGAGTTGTTCGGGTTCTTCCTCTACCATTAATACTGGCCACCATTTATAGCCTATATTGTGCTGAAAATGGCGTTAAACCATAAAAAAACAAACAAAACAATAAAACCTACAAAGTATACACAAATAGGCAAATCCCTATTAACTAAGGATGCGCACAGCAACAATTATGCAAAGTTTATAATTCAATTCAAGATTTGCAGATCTATAATATCAAATGAAAAGATGCATGAGGTTACTACAACTTAACCAGATAGCAAATTACAATATTAATTCTTTACGTAAACATTACTCATATCTCAAAATATGCAAGTATATCAAACACTACGAATGAATCAACCTACAAATGGCAATTCTAGGTACTAAAGTGTACACACTGCAATGATTAAAGTACACTTACTTTGCAGTAATATATTACAACATCAATCGAACAAATAGTCACTGACTTGTACTGAAGCTCCTTGTAATTCTCAGAATATAAAATTTCCCCGCCAATATCGATGACGTCGGAGTAGCTTATCTTCCCTTAATTCACGCAAGCGGGTCTTAGCGACTGCTGCTGTTTAGTTCTCAAGATAATACATTTAAACTTGGTTCTTCTAACGTCAGCAACGCCTGGCTCAATTCCGAGTGGATGATAATTCAAATAATTATCAGACATTGCCCCCTCCCAACAGTTTGTCATCGGTGGATTTACGACCCCCATTGAACCGAAAATAGTATTCCTTCGCTTACCTGTGTAACCTGTGATCGCAATTAGTATGTAACTGGCTTGGCCAAAATACGGCGAGTTACGAATTTTATGGCTATGTCAATTAACTGGCTTGACACATTTTGTTCGCCGATTGACCTTCATATATATAGACTGCGCGAAGGTATTGACTCAGGGTCTAACATACACATGTTGAAATCTGGTTAATCCTTAGAACGTGACACTGTTGTTTTTTATGGAAGATATAATTATTAATGTTTATTCGGAGTACAATTCTTGATTTAAAACACGCAAAATGACGTTGTCAGGTAATCATATAAATTTTCCATGTGCAATTCGACTATCTCATATTTTTTAATAGAAATATTAGAAAAGTTATCTTAATATTAATTCAAAGTCAATGCAGAATTTAACACACGCCGATCAATGTTGTCAGGTAATCGTATAAATTTGTCATGTACACCACTATCTCACATTTTCGGTTTTTGTAGAAATGTTAGAAAGGTTTTTTTCGGAGCCAAGCATACAGTTGTACTAATACGAATAAGTGATGATATTCATGTTATACGGAGGCATGGAGGCGATGCTAGTAAAGTAGTATTATCGAAACTCTCACTGTGGATGTCAGTAATGACTCCATCGATCGCAGAAGAACAGAAATTATTATCATTTATGGATACATGTGGTAAAGCATTACTATCACGGCTAAAAACAACAACAACATATATCATTCAGAGTAATATTATCGGTATATTTACATGTCACATAGCATCACCAAAATGTGTTTCTGCACCACGACACATATTTGTTTCGCTATAAGATGAATCACGATCAAATTCTATGGAACGAAGTCATATGATATTTGACAAACTCGGTGTTTCTGAGATTTGGTTAGGAATAAACGGCCAACAAGAACAAGCTAAAAATATTTTACTTAAGTTTAGACAAAACAAAGTAGCTCGTGGATATACACGTTTGATGACATTTATGAGACGTGATTAGAATGTAAATACCTGTCTGCAAATACACAACTAAAGTTTACAAGATATTATCAGATTCATTAATTTTCAGAGGAACATCTTTATTTAACCAGACAAACGATCATTGATCTACACTTTTGAGCTTGTGTAACTCTTCAGGTTGCTCCAGCCCCATTTCCGCCTAATTACAGAGCAATCGCTGTTATACGTAGCGATAAATCCATGCTATTTGAAGGTGCTGGTGGACGAATAAGAGTCATTGATGCACCAGTAGAACATTTGTAACACAGTTAGATTACTTCTAATACTGGTAATGTCAAATCATCGTGTAAATGTAATTCTGACTTCGGGTCAGATTAGAAAACTATAAATCGTGTCAATAAAAACAATTCGGAACCACAATAACTCTAGAACACAGTCGGATTACAGGTGGTGAAAATAAATTGAATGATGCTAAACATTACAAGACTTGAATCTGACTTACTTTATTAGCTGGTGACATTTCATATATAACCAAATCAGGCGGTATATTCCCACTCCTCGCGACAATTCCAACATTAATCACAGGTGCTAACCCTCTGTCTCGAAAACGGCAGCGTTATGCGCTGTCGGCACAGCGGCAAGAATGGCATTAAAGAAAGCAAACTGAAAAGGATAAAGAAAGGGGGAAGGGTCTACGTCTACCAGGGTCTTCACAGGCTATCAGAGTCTCCACATTCATGGTACCGAAAAGTTCTAAGGCTTCCATGGACTGTTTAATAACTTCTATATCAAATTCTGGTCTAATCGATGATTCTAAAGTACTAAAACTAAAAAATATTAGAGGTATTTATAAGCGAGATCAATTACCAGAACGACCAGACAATATTGAAACCGGTATTGTTAATCTCGATAATTCCACCGGAACTGGAACTGATTTGATTGCATACGCGATTGATTAATGTGAAATTGTTTATTTTGATTCATGCGGGTTAGTCCCGCTGAATGAGTTTATCGAGTATGTCAGCGTAGCAAAATCTCCTGACAAAGTGAGGATTGGTATTCAAAATTACCAAAGCCGACTGTCGCAGAATTGAAACTGAGTGGGCTTTGGACCAAACGAATAACTCAAACACAATGTGTGAAAGATGAAAATGTATTAACTTAATTAGTAAAGAAAAATGTATGATGTAAAAATACAATGATTTTCACACGCTCTCAACATACAATTGATCCAATCACTCTATACTAACATTCACACATTGAAAAAAAACCAATACGATTATATCTATCTGATATACAGCTTAAAGAAACCTCAGTTTCAAATATCAGTAAACACTAAGATATTTACATAATTTCACCTACAGACTAGGCCTGAGATTCAAACAATCTCAAGTTTTCAAATACGTCTCATATGTTCTGAACTGTCAGTAAGATTCACAAATCTCCTGGAATTCAACTAAGATTAAAAATAATCTCATGTAAATACAAGTATACCAATTGAAACAACAATTGGAATAAACACATTCTTCTTGACCCTAGTACAATCGCACGATTTATACATCGATAAACCGCACAGTTTCACCACGCCTATCGGGTTGGCCCACTCTCTTGTATCGGCCACTCGCACCCCTCATGGATCCACTACATGTACAGTCAGTCATACGTATACACACGTACAGACAGCATACAGCACCCTTGTATTAGCTACGTCTACAGTCGTGGATCCACCACATGTACAGACAAACGTACATACATATAGACATCTAGATAGCTCTACTTGTTAGCCTAACTCATCAATTTCGTTACACCCGTTAGACTCGTTAGACTTGTTAGACTCGTTAGACGTTTTAGCTACAATAAAACCAAACTGGTAATAATAATGAGTTCTGGCAAATACTAATATATTAAATTTTTAATAGCAATTTGAAATTCACAGTTCACAACGTTTCAAATCTGCCTTGTAATAAATGAATCATTACACGATATGACAATACAGACTCAATAAACTTCGCATATCAAATAAAATATAAATTTAACACTCACCACTAAGGCTATAGAAATACCACGTGTGCTCTCCTCAACAGATCCAAAGTGACCAGTGTCGGTTACACATTAATCGTGCTAAAATTCATTGGACAGTGAGTAATATTAAGGGTAAAATATCCGTGTATATCGTGATTATAATGTCCGTAGCCACAAGTAGTTTCCGGCGAGACATATGTTGGTTCCGTCACTTGTTTAAAATACACCTGTTCACACTAGATAGCGTTGTACGCATGCACAAAACAAATAGTCAAATATTTCTCAGGCATCACAAAAGTTTTTTTTCCTTCTAATTCTGTGACGCAGACAATAACCGGCCTACCAATATGTGGCTGAGAAGTAATTGCTATACTTGATGATGTTTCAAATATCAACCAAACCTCATTATAAATTTGAAGAATACATGAGTTTTAAAGAGATGTTAAATTATGATGGTAGATATTTACGGGATTAAAAGAGGGTAACAAAATCATTATTAACGAATTATCCGAGTTACTAAATCTTGCAAATGTAGATCCAAACGAAATGGTTGTATTTCAGAATAAGCACGGAAAATTAAAAACGAATAAACTTTCATTGCAGGATATTATCTGTAAAATTAATGGCATTACCGCGTGCAAAGATCCGGTTGTACAATACAGGCGAACTCAACATCAACGGAAATAAATAAAATATCAGTACTTGGAGATCCAACATTTTGACATGGACACGGCAACAAAAAAAAATAAGTCGACGCTAACAACAGCACCGTAGACCATAAATTATCAACGTTCATGTAAGCTCGCTTGCAAATCTCTGTTGAAATTTTAGGATAATTGATGAAATCACAAATAATATTTTTGTTACTCTGTTGAACATTGTTATGGAACTTTCTGATATCAAGGCGAGCATTGACCCGATTAAACGAACACAGGGTAATATTGTTAGTGATTTTTCTGCTATCGCTGAATGCATTGAGGAGGTTAAAACACCACATCAACAAAATATCAATACCGTGTACTCAATAGAGTAAGGCTTTTTCACATGGACACCTCAAAATAACACCATTTAAGTTACTGCATCTGTTCGAGGTATATACCGATTAACTGTGATTTTACCGACACAGTTTATTGTGTCATCATGTAGATCCACCGGCGTTAATAATGTCAGAGCAATATTAGAAAATGGATCTACTGAAACATTTCGAATAACCCGCACCAGTGGTAATTTAGCATCAGCGTCACTCACATGGTATGTAGAATTTATAATTAATTTAGGCTAATTATATAATGAGCTGTCCATTGACCGTCTAACAGTATAGATACAATCAAATGCATGAATCAAAAACTAAACTAAATAATATCATTGACACCGTAAAAATAAGAAAATATCATAGGCGTGTAGTCGTCGTTGATAGAATCGTATATCCAGTGTCAGCTGTTATAATTCTCAAAATCACTCGGGAATCTACAGTCAAATACTTCTCTAGTATTAGCAAAAAAAAAATAATAAATCAGATGAAACACCTGACTGGATCATTATTGGGATACCAACAGGGAATTATCAAATCGAACAGATCAATGATGAATTTCAGCGTATAATTACATCTATTACAGTTATTCAAAGCAGTTATTACTGTGCACGAACCAACGTTCTCAGCCGCGATAGAAATATATTCGTAGGGCTATGCCTTTGATATTTATTAGTCATGAATTATAAGTGTTTTAGATCAGTCTGAAGTTGCATCGGAAGCACCAACACCGATACCGGAACCAATACGGTCTGATTTTACGACGGATAAACAATGAAAGTGGTAATTTACCCCATCATACAAAGATCATTTAGTAATTATAGAAAATGTAATGTTGGGTAGTGATTTTAACCTTAAAGAACAGGAATATATATGGTGGAAATTTATTTTTGAACGAACCGCTATAAAACTAATTAAATCTATGATTATTCACATAAATGAAATAATTATTTTAAAATCATTTCTCAAGAACAATAAAAACAATGAGAACACTACAGCAAAGTTTCCAAGAATATTGTTTTGATACAGCAAGTTAATGCAATGAAATCGTTACACAAATTGAAATACCAAATCAGATAGTATCTAATATGGAATATCTTAAGCAACGAATAATTTGGGCAATAATTGATTATCGTGAAATAAATCGCGATAAACAAATTTGTTTTAAATGCATTTTCGATAACAAAATCTGATCTATCGATTTGTAAATTCTCGGGTATCACGCAGACTCACTAAAGATATTCACGAATGAATCAATGAAAACTTTCCTTAAATACTCTCTGCGTAGAGATAAACATCACCGTAAGCAGCTATTCTGAAATATAATAATGATCCATATGGTGATGGTAGACATATATTAAAAAGTTATCCGACAAACACAGAAATATCAAATTAGGTTCGGCAGGGTCCTATTGTGTAAACATTCACTTCTCAAGTACCCTCTAAAATTTTGATAGTACTATAACCGATTAATTCGAACTATCTGCGGTGTCATAATTCATTATTGACGAGAATACAATTTAAACTTAATAATCAAATCGGTAAAGTATTGGATTTATGGGGCAGGGGAATCTAAAACTGAATCTCTTCATAAAGTAATAGTGTAAACAGACCTGAAAAAATATAAGGATTAGAATGCTGAAATAATTGTGCTATCTACAGGAAAACAAAAATATAACCTTTCATTTTTTTCTCGAGGGGGGAAAAAGGAGAATTACTATAATACTATTTATGTACTGTTTCATCAGTGTCAAATTTTGTTTACAAACTTTCAATTTTTTATTTTATGAATGATCGAAATGACAAAAGAATGAAAGGTGGTTTCGTGGTTTTTACTAGCAATAACCCAATCGTGAAGAATACAATTATATGAATTTTGCGAACTTACTAGTTTCACTTTCTTTAATCCTTTTTGGCAATCTTACACGTGTTTTTATAGTTGTTTTGTTTCACAGTGGCGAGATAGTTGTATTCTATCTTTATTGCGTTAAAAAGAGGTACCATTCTCTTTAATGCTCTATCATCCGCCAATGAAGAAAAGACAGATTGTTGAATTTCTTTGACGAATTTATATTCTGATGGCGTAGTATATATTATCTCCGTATTTAGGCTCTTGCAATTATTCGAAATCTTAAACGATTTTTTCCGGATCTAGTTTATCAGATTATTGTATTATTTTATCTTTTAAATTTGTAATAGCAGATATTATATCATTTTCAGAAATTCTAAGGTGCCTTTATACTATTTATAAGGTCAAGTGGTCACGTATATATGACAACACAATCCCATATTAACCCCTAAGTTGTCTTATGACATCTTGGCAGGTTCAGTGGCACACGAAATACAACAGTCTAGTAAGTTCAAGAGGGCATGTTTAGTGGACGACGACACAGTACATACGATTTCCTTATGTATATGTGGCATATGACACCTTAGCAAGTCCAGAAGGTTAGAGTAAATCTTAATTAAGGACAGCACAATACATACATCTCAATTAAGGACATCACAACATACGCAGGAGTCTTTCTCTGCGCTCAAAAGATTTTGCATTCCCCGCGAAATCAACCCCGGGAAAATGCAAAACGAGCACCTACCACATGGTGACAAGGGTGTTTTTTCTATTGAGTTTCGAGGCTGGGCTGGGCACCCACTTTATAAGAAACAACTATTACGCATCCATCGATATGTATGTCCTACACGGAGACTCGAACCACTCACCATCAGTACGTGAATCAGCAGCTCTAGCAATGAGCTAAGGGTTCTAATCGACATATATATATATATATATATCTATATATCTATATCTATATCTATATCTATATATATATATATATATATATATATATATATATATATATATATATATATATATATATATATATATATAGTTACCTCTATGCTAGACTGCTGAAGACAAATACTGTGTTGTAGAAAATATATTCTAGTAATAGTTTGCGGTATTTTAACTCGCGACAATTGCAGGAAAATCACTCATGTGTTCGTGTATTCGTATCACTGGCAAAACGGTACATTATTATAGTGATTGTTCCGTTTCACCTCTCGTGTCATGTATATAGTACGATGATTGTGATCATCAGTCTAATATTTATTTTGTCATTGAGAGGTGAATGTACAACTCTCTCCGTAACAGACCCATAATGTGTTGCTAAAATAATTTTAATATTGTAGTTGTAGATTGAAATATATCTCTGTAAAATACAATAATGTGTTTGTAAATATACATTATATTTCTATATTAGACAAGGTACGTTGACTACTGCATATTTTGTAACAACACAAATTAAAAACTATAAATACCCTTCTACTAAACAATTATTGATTAATTATCATAGATTGTTAATTACTTAATTACGATGACAATATAATTGCAATTTACTGATAAACAATATTATATAAAATGAGAATTTTGGCAGAGTGTTCTCTCGCTACTGTTATATATTCAAACTTATTTGTTTCTGATATTGTTTCAAAAAAGCGGATTTATATACATTTTCTGCTACACGTTGAACTCAATGCATGCATATATCAAACTATTTACCGGCTTGAATCATTGATTTATATATAGTGTCTTCACCAGTCTCTATATTTGTAGATTCGATAAGTCGCATTCCGAC
This sequence comes from Unio pictorum, assembly GCA_030141615.1. Classification (NCBI taxonomy): domain Eukaryota; kingdom Metazoa; phylum Mollusca; class Bivalvia; order Unionida; family Unionidae; genus Unio; species Unio pictorum. The sequence goes on from JARLTB010000207.1 coordinate 3,243,931, forward strand.
TGTTTTGCATTTCGCGCTCCCACCACGTCCAGTATTCTCACTTTGTGTGAGAGCTTGAAGGTTACTTAAGGAGGTATTTTAGTATTTGAGTCATTATGGTCAATTACAAGACCGTCATTAATTATCTTATGATAAGTCTCAAAAAAAACTAAACATGACAGAGATATGTTTTCTTTTCAACAGTAAACATTAGATAACCATGACTATTGACAAAACCAACTGGGTTTTTAGTCGACAGTGTCTGATAACACAGTCACGAGATGCTTTATAATTCAAATTCTTTGGTCATTTATTATATTATTTTATGTTAAAATCATTTATTGTCAAAATCATTATTTGAGAATCAAGACAAAAAAATCTTCTACAATATGTATAGCCCTGTCACTGCCTATATTTATTTTATCATGATATCGTTTAAGTTCTATCTTTTACTGCCACATTGCAAACACTATTGTGACAATCCTCTAACTCCAACACCACACGGTGTAGGTCTAATCTTCCTGGATGTAATATTTGCAATTCTGTTATACTGGTTTTATGACAACCTGACGAAGATCCTATCATCAACTACCTACACTGATTCTTTGTTAGAGTCATTGTATCAACTATTTTTTATTTAATATTTGTTTAAAATATAATTTGGATGGGTTTGAGAGATTATCCAAATTCAAGACTTCTAACTATAAATTTAATTTTGATATAATATCTCCCGACTTACCAATAAAATCTCTGGTTGATCCGAATACCAATCTTATGATTAATATAATTCACGATGCCAAGAATGAATGTAGCAGAAATGGAGCATCTCACGTATGGTCATCTTTCAAAATTATCCACAGTGATTAAGTCATTGATGCTTCGATGAACGACGAACGAACAACACATATCATTAATTACCTCGATAACCGAAACAATTGTTTTTAAGAGTAAAATTTATTGTACTAGCAGAAAGATGGAATTGGATTTTTCGTGACAAATATGATCATGTTCTTCATAACAAAAGAAATATTCAACAGAGAATAAAGAGCAATAACTTACATATTGTTTCACAGTTTCGTCAGTTGCAGTTGAAACAAGATATCAGGAACAGATTTTTCGGATTTACAAAATAACACGTTTGACGATGATATAAATACAATGTTAATAATGAATGACTTGAACGAGCAAATGAAGTATGAATACGTGCGTATATATTTAATCCAAATATTGGATTAGAAACATAAAAACGCACATATGTAATAAGAAAAAAATGTTATTCTGCAAACTACAAACACAAATCATGAATGATTCATACATTCACAGAAAACGGAATAATGGAAAGATGGGTATAGTTTAATCAGCTAGCAAACAATGTAGATGTGTACTCCTGTAGTAAAATGAATTCACTCATAGTGAAATTATGCAAATGAAAAATGACCGATAATAACTTATATTTACAGTCCCGAAAGATTCTATAGGTTTTAAGAACCCCCAAATTTGCCCACGGCTACAATATTACATGCAAGGAGATACACTCCGCTGTCAGAACACTTTATTTCAGCTCCACGGCTGCTAAAGTTCAGCTTTACTGCTGTTGTAAGTCCTGTGGTGGGCTTTTAGCAGTTCTTTATTTTCCCTTTATGCTTCCCTTTCCCATTCGTTCCTTACCTTTTTCGACATGTTTTCTAATTCTATATTTTTCTTCTTGAAAGCCATTTGTCTTTGTTCGGCTTCGCTCTCTAGCTTTCTTTCTTGGGCGTCCCTTTCTAGTTTTCCTTATCAGTCTTCTTTCCTAATTCAATTATTTCTCTTTCTATTCCCTCTCCTTTAACCTCTGATCCCTTTCTATAGCCTATTCTTCAGGAACGAAAGTTCTGAGAGACTCCCTCTCGTTGCCAAACTGTTTTCCCAGTTCAAAAAGTTCTTTCATTGATGACATATTCAAAAGTTTGGTATGACGAAAATAAAGGGCAGTATTATGCCAAATGCGTGATTACTATTTCAACCAACAGTATATTTTACATTCTCCAAAGGCATCAGAAAGATGAAATGTGTATGCAAATAAAGTAATGTTATGTGTCTAATTATCCTTACTGTCTTGTCAAGAGCATCAGAACACGCAAAAGAGCATACAAATCAAATGAAATAATATTAGTGCTCCGTCAAATCCGAAATGATCCCACTTCTGACACCATTTTAACACGATAACCGGGTGGAATTTTCGGATTCACAACATAACACTTTTGAACGATAACATAAATACACTGCTGATCTGATAGTTTTTGTTGTAATAGTTGTAAGTGTTTCTGTAGGATACACACTACAGATGCATATCATTTATTATATTTAGATAATATTGAACGGCAAGAAAACGAGAACCGGTAAAACATCATGCAGCGCTACGAAATTCTATCAGAATGTATACCATAGGTCCATCTGGAAGTAGCAAAACGCAACTGCTGAATAATTTAATAATGAGATGGCTCAACTGGGATAAACTGTATTCAGTTGCCCCGTCTGTGGATTATCAGCGTTGCTACAAAGTGGTAAAATACTTTAATAAAATGCAAAGACGATAAATGAAGATGGTGATGATATTATTGATTGTATCACTGATATTGATAAACAATCTAATCCGGCAAGACTATTTTCCCGAGGTAGGCATAAAAATAGTGATGTTATTTATGTTACTCACCGGTACACACAATTACCAAAAGTGATCAGAGATAACTGTAATACTTTATTGTGGCTGTATTTAATGGAGTTGAGACACATACTCTACGAAATATTCATCAAACTGGGTGCAGCGGAGATATGGATATAATTAAGTTTAGAAATGTATTTAGTCAGGCTCAGTTAACCTCACACGGATGTATAACAATACATTTACATGATCCTTAGATCAAGATATCGAGTCGGTCTTGATAACATTTTTGGATAGCAGCAGAGCTGATGTGGCCTAGATAAGGTGTGAACGGGTAAACATAGCACGCATAATAAAACAAAACAAACAACACAAAACGACAAAAAACAGTAACAAAATTAACTAACCCAAGAGTGACTCTCTCGGTTAGTTAGAGGCTTCGGTTTATTGTTATTGACGTTATTATTTTTTTTGTTTCTGTAACATGTCTTAGTTTAGCAAATGGACGCTTCTACTATGAGGTCTGTTCACCGTCTCTGCTGCTAATGTTGAATAACATATTGGAATATTTTGATGAGTGATATGAATTATATTGACATATTTAAAAAAATTATTTTGGTGGTGCCATTCCATTAGAATAAAAAATCAATTTCACGTGGATCAATCACGTATGTAACCCGATGCTTACCTGGACCAAACGTCGCATCAAGATTAATGATACCGGTTTCAAAATTGTTGGTTGTTTTTGGTAATTGGTCAGGCATAAATTGACCTCTAAATGCTTGATATTTAGTTTTGTAGAGGCATTATTAAAATGAAAATTTGACATCAGAGGAAACCTACTTTTTATTTTTGATTAACATTAATGAACTGTTCCTGTAAGTCTCATACCTTTTCCGTATCAATGGGGGCTGTTGTTGTCCTGGTAGTCTTATATCCTTCCTTCGTTTTAATAAATCCCTTTCTTTTTACTTTCTTTAGTGCCATTCTAGCAGCAGTTCCGAGAGCACCACGTACTGCTGCTTTTGCAACGGTAGATGCGGCTGCGACAATTAACGCTAGAATAGCTATAGGAAGCGGAAATATATCACATATTTTAATAATATGTTTAATGGCGCCCGCAGAAAGATCAAAATTGACATCAGTATTTGATTGCTTGGCTTTATGAAAATGCTTAAGTTGACGTTCTGAAAATGATAGGTTCTTTAGACCTGTTGCGTTTTGATTTAACTTTACTGATATGTTTGTTCCAGTATAATGTTGATGAAACCGGCATTAACATAATGATGATATTAATAATATCATTAGTGATTTAATTACACGTAACGGTTACATATTTTTCACTGGGGCATCAATAATTTTCATTCTTCCATCAATAACTTCAAGTAACATTGCTTTCTTGTTGAGTATAACAGTAATTGCTTCGTAATTAGCAATAGCTCCAACATGTCTATTTACGTTAGCTCGAAAGTGCATATCAACGACGCATTGATTAACTAAATCAAGATGTTTCAACGAAAAGTAATATATCGGATATATATCTAGAAAATCTAGAAGTGATATTTTCAAACCAGTATCTACATTTTAATCACGTCCCAAATATTTCATCACACGATGACACGTGCTTTATGTTTTGGTCCTAATTCGGTAATCTTTCTTTCAACGGTTCTTGATGTCCGTTTATTCTAAAGGAAATTTCGGTAATTCCATTTTATAAAATATCATTATAGTTTCCTCTTGATTACGTACTCGTTCAGTATTTTAAAGGGCATTGCCGTGGTGAATAAACACCTTGTTGTGATGTTATATAGCTTGTAAATGGCCTGTTGTAAACGTAGCAAGATCCCACAGGAGAACAGCCCTAGTTTCGAAGGAGCTATCACGCTACACTATTGACATTGCAGCCTTGAGTTAAACCAGATTCGCAGAAGAGGGTTCTCTTACTGAGCTAGCCAGCGGCTACACATTCTTCTGGAAAGGAAAAGCCCAATATGAGAACAGGTTCCATGGAGTCGGCCTGGCTATCAAATCAAGTCTTCTGAAGCATCTTCCGGAAAAGCCTGTTGGTATCAATGAGAGGCTAATGAAATTGCGAATGCCTATAAGCCACAAATGACATGCAACACTCATCAGTAGTGCATGCGCCCCTACCCTATCGAGTCAAGCAGAAGCCATTGAGCAGTTCTGAGCACAGTGTCGGCAGAATGAACAACAACGGCCTGCTCCTACTCAGCAAATGCACAGAATTTAACCACCTAATCACAAACTCAATGTTCAGAATGGCGAACAAACACAAGAACACCTGGATGCACCCCAGATTTCGCCAATGGCATTTAATTCACTATGTAATAGTACGCCAGCGTGATGCCAAGGATGTCCAAATCACCAAGGCCATGCGAGGAGCAGAATGCTGGACAGACCACAGACTTGTCAGAACCACCCTACAGCTGCACATTGCTCCTCACCACCTACAACGTCCTAAGCTAGTGCGCACAGCCATCAACATTGTCAAACTGCAGCAGCCTTCCACCCAGCTCAATTTCCAGAAGAGACTAGATGACAAGCTGACAACAAACGGACCGTTATGTGGAAATGGCTCTGAAAAATGGAACAAGGTCAGGGACATAATAAGAGAAACAGCTATGGCAACCATGGGTTCAAAGAAGCGAATCCATCAAGACTCGTTCGAAGAGAAAAATGCTGCCATTGAAGATCTGCTTGCCAGAAAAAACAAAGCTTTTATGGACTGTCAGAATGACAAAAACTCCATCCCCAAAAAAGACCGCTTCAAATCATATCAAGCGGAGGCTCAGAGAGAAATCCGCAAGATGCAAGACCACTGGTGGGAAAAGAAAGCTGATGAAGTGCAAAGCTATGCCGAAACTAACAACTCTAAAGAGTTCTACAACGCCATCAAGTCAACCTTCAGCCACGCAAAGTCCAGCTCTACGCCCTTGCTCGCTGCAGATGGCAGTACATTAATAAAAGACAAGAATGGCATTACGGAAAGATGGAAAGAACACTTTAATCAGCTCCTAAACCTGCCCTCATCGGTCAGCCAATCTGTTCTTGACCTAATGCCTCAACAGCCAACGCACAACCAACTGGGTATTCCGCCAAAGATGGAGGAATTGAGGAGGGCTATTAAACAAACAAACTGGCAGGGCACCTAGAAAGGATGGTATCCCAGCGGAGGTGTACAAGGCTCTCAGTAAGCAGTCTATGGAGGCATTCTACGATGTGATAATCAGCATCTGGGCGGAAGAAGAGATGCCAGACGACCTCCGTGATGCATCAATTGTGACCCTCTATAAAAAATAAAGGCACACGTGTGGACTGCAGTAGCTACAGAGGCATCTCCCTGCTTTTCGTTGCTGGCAAAATACTTGCTTGCATCTTGCTCAACAGGCTTATTGCGGCAGTGTCAGAAAATAACCTCCCCGAGTCTCAGTGTGGTTTTCGCCCAGACCGCAGCACCGTTGACATGATCTTCGCAGTGAGACAAGTCCAAGAGAAGTGCATTGAGCAGAACATGAATCTGTATGCTGTCTTCGTGGATCTGACAAAGGCTTTCGATACGGTCAACAGAGACGCACTGTGGGTAGTACACAAGAAACTTGGTTGTCCTCAGAAATTTACCAACCTCATCCGGCTCCTCCAAGCTGACATGAATGGAGAGATTCTCTCAGACGGTGAACCCTCCGAGAAATTCCCTATATCTAATGGTGTCAAACAGGGTTGTGTACTCGCTCCGGTACTCTTCAACCTCTTCTTCACACAGGTACTATTCCATGCCATCCAGGACATTGACATTGGCATCTACATTAGGTATCGCATGGATGGATCAGTGTTTGATCTCCGTCGCCTAGCTGCAAAAACCAAGACACTAGAAAGACTCATCATTGATGCAATCTTTGCAGATGAATGTGCCCTCATGGCCCGTGAAGAGACTCACCTACAAGCAATCGTGGACAGATTCTCTGAAGCCTCCATCCTATTTGGACTCACAATTAGTCTAGGAAAGACAGCCCGCCCTAAACACTGTCCACTCACAACCCTGTATCACCATTGGCGACACGCAGCTGAAGAATGTGGACAGTTTCAAATACCTTGTTCTATGGCGAGCTAGCCCAGGGAAATCGAAACCAAGGCCGCCCTCACAAGAGGTACAAAGACAACCTCAAGACTAACATCAAATGGACAGACCTTCAACCATGCCAGCTCGAGCTCGCTGCCTCAGACAGAAGGCATTGGCGAGCCCTGACCAGAAAAGCCTGTTCCAACTTTGAAGTTGACAACCGTCAGCGTCTTGCTGCAACTCGTGAGAGACGACACAGAAATGTATCCCAGATACCAACAACCACCGGTGTCCCATGCCCCACCTGCAACCGCATGTGTGTATCGGAATTCGGACTCCGGAGTCACATGCGCATCCACCGTTGAATGAGAGTGAACAACTTGTTTTCCTCGACTCGAGAGACTACCAAGAAGGAAGGAGGTCTGTTGTTACCGTTAACCATGATAAAGCTGATTTACCATATTGATTCATAAAAGAAAGTAATAGCTGTTCTTCAGTAATTTGTGGAGTCATTACTTGCATCCACACCGAGAGTTTTGTTAGTATTACTTTTCCATCAGCAGCTACATCAGCAGGCTAGATTGCATCGTTGTCATCACCTTTTCTTACAAATACATTTGTATGTTTAGCACAGAAAATGAATCGTACATTTCTGCAAAATCCAAAAAATATGGGACAGTGCAATCACGCATGATAATCCTTTATTAATACCCTTTAACTTTAAGCTACGTGTTGCAAATCTAAGTTGTTATTTTGATTAGGACTAATCATTCGACAAGTTGAAATATCTTACTAGTCCAATTATCGTTGTAGCAACATCGACATCTTTTTGAATTGATTCAATTTTTATTCCACCAATCATGTATATGGCGCTATCAAACAACGCCACACTACCATTATTAAGAAAGCAACTCTAGCATCAGTGGCATATTGCGAATTAGCAGCAACATTTGTTACAATTTCGCATTCTACATCAGTAAACGCTTCATATATTACAAAAGATCTACTTGTATCTTGAAAGTTAATTCAATTCTTACCCGCTGATTTGGTTGACGTGAGTCAATAGAATACTACTGATAATCGCGTACAGAATCATCTTCGAGAACTGGTACGTGTATATCAAATGCCGTGTCAGATACACGTTTCAACGTGTTTTTATAATTATTATCGCCTATCACGAAGACCACGTCTTACTATTAAATTTGCAGTTAAATTTCGTTGTGCGTCTACGGACAAATCTGCTAGGAATTTAAAAAAACATTTGCAGTTATATTTATTATTTTACTGATATTTGCACTCATCACTTCAGGGCTGGCCAGTTTCACTGGTGGTTGTAATTTTCGTCGTATTAATCGTGTTAGTCTTTCTTTGATTGCCGAAAACGCTTTACCAGCAACAACACCAATCGCGTCAGGAATGTTTTCAGGAAGAAGATCAATATATTTCATTTCTAATTGTATAGCAATCTGTATTGCTTTTGGAGCTATCGCAATTAAACCTTAAACATCACTGACTCCATCTCCGTTGATTGCATTGGAATGTATCCCTCTGAATATAGTTCGTCCACGTTGCGCATTATGTATAATCATCTTTATTATTCATTTACATAACCGTGGTGATCTTAATCACTGAAATAGTCATACATTATTTCATCACAATATATCCGAAATCAATGTGTTTCTCTGTCTGTCTCTCTGTCTCCGTCTCTGTCTCTGTCTCTCTGTCTGTCTGTCTGTCTGTCTGTCTCTCTCTCTCTCTCTCTCTCTCTCTCTCTCTGGGACTTTGATGATATATTTGGTGATACATTGTACATTTTAGTCATGGCATAAATGATCACTTTCTGTTAATGATTGCAACAGATTTACATGCAGAATATATAATGGGGGTGATGAATAAAAAATGTAGGAGTAATAGATAGCACAAGGATTGTTGTCAGTCAATAAATATATTGAACCTATGGACAACTTAACATTACATTTACCTTTTTACATTAAAATACTCAATATGGCGGAATAATTTCAAGATCCAATATTGAGAAGATGCTGCCCTTTCAAGAAAATAAGATGGTTTAACATTAACTCTTAATTCCCATGTGGGGTCGCATTATCACAATATCCTATTTGCAACGCCAGCAGTGTAAGCCATTACGTTTTTCCAAGGAAAAATGACCATGATCACACAAAAAACGTTCCCCAACCTTTAAAATCATTCTCGAATTTCGGAACAATATTTGACCGGTATTAGTGAGAAAATCAATTAAATCAAATAAATAATATCGGATTTCTTTAATGGACAGAAATCCCCTATTACTGTCGATATGGAAAAATAAGGACAAGGCGGAATTATGGAAAATAAAAGTATGAATTATTCCATATGTACTTTCTTTCCAGGCTACCATCCCCCAAAAAGCCAAAATGTGGCCTCAATATTTGAATGTATTACATTTCGTGACACGATGAAACAGATACATCAAAATTTGATACGTTTACTCATTATACCCAATATATGTGAAATCCTGTCAGGATGTTTACAAATCAATATCACACATTTATTTTATATCTATGTTTCAAAGACCTAATTCCTTAAAGGCCAAACAACTGCCACCAATTTAGTGTTAGGAAGGAGAAACTGGCACATGGGGCAATCTGTTGTTTGAGAAAATAAGATTATTGCCCAAAATCTTACTTGTTATACATATCATAAATGACCTTTTGGAATGAATTTACTGGAAGCATCTCAATGGCTAAACACCAGCAAAACTACTCATAGGTCGTGAATGAAAGAAAGACTCGTATACACTTTCAGTGCTTAATTCTTTGAATATAGCATTTTTTTGTATTAACAGTTTTGTATTAGCAAAAGAGCTTTGAAAATAGATTTTAAAAAAACAAATATAATGTATTGCGATTATATAATGTTCTTGAAGGACTAACATACTGTCTACCATCTTAAGTGTTACGAAGGTTAAAAGAAGTCCATACAAGTTGATACAACGAATGCTCATGTGAAAAGTCGTTTTCTTTTCTCGTATAGATTAGTAGCCGGAGCTGGTTTGGGCGATGTTATTAAATTTTTTGATCTGTATATTGTACATTTTCATTGTTCTCTAGACATTATACAATATGGATTACAAATATGACTTTTAATCTTATTCCCATTTTCCGAAACCTATTGTCCCCATAGACATTTCACTCACGACAGTGTTTCAGGAGTTTAGGGCATCTTCTAAGTCAATGTTGTATTGCTCTATCTGTTTACCATACCAGTATGATGCGCTCATTAATTGGTTGGCTCCAATCAACTTTCTGAAATGTGATATTTGATCTGTACATAAGGAGGCGGGGTGGGGATGAGCTGGTGTGTAATTCTCCATCCATTCTGCGTAGCGTAATTTATAATGTGCAACTTCGTACTGGCCACACCACAAATTAACGATCGGTGTAATATTAGATACATTAATTATCTACTAAAAAATTAACAGATTTCGCAGCAAATATATTTGGCTATGCATATGCTAACTATACGTATAAAAATTACAAGAGAGACAGTCCTATTAATAATTAGATGATAAGACAATGTTCATAATTTGCTAATGAAGTTAAGTGAGTATATTTACAACGAATTTATTATGATACAACTATAACGGAAGCCCATATCAGTTCTCGAATTTTCAACTATTGGATTGTCTAAAGTACATGAAGATTTATCATTGGCAGCGACACAGACAGAAAGATCAACGACGATATAAATGTTGTCATGCAATGACGTTTGTTCACATTGTTGTGACAGATTCCATTGCAGTGTTCATGAGTTTGTTGGTTACCAGGAACTCGTATTGAAAATGGTTCAGCCTTTTTCTATTCTAGTGTAGTTTGAATGAAGGATGGTTTAACCAGAGGAGAGGGATATTCCCATGAGAAATTAGAGAATTAAATGTTGTAATAAACTATAAGACGACCGCCACAACTTGTGCTCCGATTTGAGTGGATAAACATTTATCAAGGCAGGCAACGAACCATTTATTAGATCATTGGGGTCATATAATCACGCTGCATGTCCAAAATCATGAACAATGCACTTCGCCTCTCATTTTAAATGATTTAATTGATTAACATATATGACCAACAGCATTAGCTTCTGATCAGCTTCATGTGCAATTCACATACTGAGAAGTGTAGATGACTTTTTCTGATCCAGACAGCAGGTCGCTATAGAAAAAGAAAATAATAATGTGCAACCAATATTACACTATATTGTCCGTGCAAATTGTTTTAGTCTTAGGTTAAAATACATTACATAATTTTTGGATAGATGTTGTTTGAACTTAAACATCTACGTAATGTTTACACAACATATTGCTTAAATTATAAGGCACCCAAGCACGTTATTCTGTATGACAGAACGTTTTGGCCATAAGTCAAGTAGTCACCAATCTTGTCGGCATACATTACCGCATTTCCATATAAAACTTCGAATGTCGCATGTAAAATCTCTTTTTAAGGCCATGTCCATGGTCATTAATGTACACTTTATCCCCGAGCATCCGGTCGCCTTAGCTGATTCCGTTTCTGTTGGCATGGTATATATTACCAATGCAAGCTAGTTTCTAAATTGAGAGTCTCATCAATGATAGAATATCATCAAGCAGTTTGCAGAGCGTCCGATTTCAATGCCATGCCTTCAGCTCCTCTTTGGAAACGTATCACAGATTGAACCTTTAATCTGAACAAAGATGATCCAAAAGGTGAAATGAGGGAAAGTCAATAGGTCTCTGTTAGTGGTCTGGTAGTGAAATGCGATATTTGGTATCACTTGAAGTGCTACTTTTTTTCACAAAGTACCTTAAGAGCCACATGAACAATCTCTTTACGATAAGACGATTCTGTTGCATTAATCCTATGATCAGACAGTCTTAAACGTAGCTGTCGCGAAGTCTGTGTACTATGCTGGAATGTGATATTCAATCTTCGATGTGCATTCATTCCGGTATTTTTTTTCCTCGCATTCCTTTGCTATTATTATTATTATTATTATTATTATTATTACTGTTGCAAAGTGATTTTGTTTCTAATTTCAAGCTTTTGTGATTCGATTTAGTATTCACGGATGTATTCAGTCCCGGATTACCCATTAGGCAGAGTAGGCAACTGCCTATGGGCCCCGCGACTTTTATGGGCCCCATTGGCCCCCATGAGACCGTGACCGTGGGTCTGGGGCCCCAAAAGTTTGACTGCCTATGGGCCTCCACGGTGCTTAATCTGGCGCTGGATGTATGCACAATTCTCGTTACTACCACAGTCCCCAACTCAGTTGATACATACATATCCCATAATCACGTATGTCGTCTTTCGTATTTCTTACATTTTCACACCACTTAATTTCGATATGTCGTCTTTCACGGTTAGATATCATAAAAGATCATAGAGGGCAAAATACAGTCTGAGCATATCGAAATGAGGATTTCTCTTAAGACAGTTATTGTAATAATATGCTTTATATTGAAAATGGTAGTTCTGCTTTCCGCGTATTGCACAGTGTATCGGGCAGAAGAATACTAAGTTTCATGCCAAACCTTAAAACCATTCTTAAACATGCAATCAAATTAAACCAAAAGCTGAATAAATTACACATAATGATGTGCACCATTTTAAAGAAGGACCCGTAAATATGACTGCTTCTAAAGCTGTGTTTGGTATTACCACGTATTTAGCATAAACTAGTAATTAAATACGTTTGATTATAGAGCAAAAAATAAACTAAAACATAACAACCAATAAAAACACATACATAATAAATAAATAAATATATATGTTTCTACATGATCGCCGATAACAAACATTTTGTGTATTTCACATGCTAACAAAACTCCCACCATCACTGTTTTAAAAAGCGATATTTATCAAAACAGAGATAAAGTGGTTTTATAAATTAGATACAGAATAACCATTTTTCTAAACTAATATGGCTTTATATACGAGAATGGTCCTCTAGAAAACACCATATTATTGTAGATATCTGCACCCACTCATGCACACGTGCGCTGGTGTATACGGTACTTTAAATGTACTTCTTAAAAGCTTTAAATCAACTTGCACCAATTTGGAATGATTGCCAAAGAGTATGACATTATAAAAGCGTGTGTATATATTGATTATACAACGACTGGTTTAATCTGTCCGTGACTAAGTTTTGTATAGGTAGATTGTACTTCACCTGGATAATATAATATAAGCAGGGTATACAAATCAGGAATTTTTCGATAATGTTTACCGTTGTGACAGTTGGATCTTCTATGATTACATATATGACATGTGCTAAAGTCATAAATCGCATTAAATGTTTCTTATGATGCTTAGAGCTTTAATATATATATAATGTAAACTCCGTGGCAACTTAATTGCAACAACTTAATTGTCCCTGCGTGTATTCAATATAACACTAAAACAAAAACCTTTCGTCTTATCTCATATGTTCTAATTATTCCGATTGTATGAAAAATATGTCACATGGCTTGCTAGAAAAATACCTTGCTAGAGGATATAGGTATCATTATGTATATACGCATATTGATCAGAGTGAGGTCAAAAGTGCTTTCCTGGAAAAGGATATGAATTGGTTGGTAAATCTAATGCTAGAAAATTTATACGTGACACATTTCAGTGCCAAAATAGGGACTAAAGCAAAGATCGTCAACTCAAGATTTTATTTCGTCCAATTATTTACTGATTGGAGAGGTAACTTCAAACAGAACAAATGCCATTAGGATTTCAATCAAACCTATTACGACGGAGAGAGAGAGAGAGAGAGAGAGAGAGAGAGAGAGAGAGATGTATGATATACAGAAGTATGAAATAAGTTGTAAGAAAACAGTTGTCACAGGTGTCCCGTTGAAAACATATTATAACATAAATTAGGTGATGCATTTATGAGCATGACAGTATAAAATATTGATAACTATTTCCAAATTATATAAACTATTCATGTAAAAAAATGCAATGTATTTGAAAATGTTATCACTATGTTATGGCTACAAATCAACTCGATAAATTCAGACACCACATTAGAATAAAACAAACAATAACATATGTCATGATTATTTTTGTTCACATTTCAGTCAATTTCAACATTCTGATCAGACACTATCTTGTATGGTCTATCTAGAGGTTTCCTTGTATAGTTGCTATTGCTATATGCATGAAATGGACAATGGGCATATATAATCGTATCTTCTATATGTTTCATATATGTTATGGAGAGAGAGAGAGAGAGAGAGAGAGAGAGAGAGAGAGAGAGAGAGAGAGAGAGAGAGAGTATTAGTCATATGTGTCATTCAGTGTATAATGCTATCAAATAGTTGCTAAAGTCGATATGTGTGTGTGTGTGTGTGTGTGTGTGTGTGTGCGATACGGATTTTAACGTAGCTTTAACAATGTTTCAGTCATATCGCTACGATGTCGCAGTGATGCATTTGATAGTGATGTCTAACATTGAGGCATCATGCCGTATACATGTAGCATGATGTCCCACCCAGTCACATTATCCTGACATTAGGCCGACCAGTCCTAACACTTACCTCTTAATGCTGAGCGCCAAGCGAGGCAGCTGTCAGTACCATTTTGTAAGTCATTGGTATGACTCCGCCGGGGATCGAACCCACGAACTCCCAATCCCGCGGCGGACGCTCTAACCACAAGGACACCTGAGCGGTTCATAAGTCAATGACCAATTTAAAACGATAAATCGGCAGACAATAACCGTTATAAATCCATTATGCGGCAAGTACTTAAGGTCACTAACCAATATTGTAATTTAAACTCAAACAGTTGCTATTAAATTCGCAGTGTGATTCAAATGGATAATCAACACGTGTCTATCATAAATTAATAATGCACTTTCATGTCAAACAGACTGCATGTATTCGGATTTTAAATTTCAAACAAACAAGTGACAAATGACTAGCTTGTTCATTGACTTAACAGTGCAGTTATTTAAGATGATTACATCGTTTTAGATATGTTAATGCTATTATACACGTATTCGTCTCTGGATTACCCGTTAACCGTATATGCTTATGCAACGCATCCATATATTATCTTATCGTCATTGGATACACTGTACATACTACTTATGCAGCCACCAACATATAAATCAGTCCTTTTTGTAAGCGTTGGCAAACCGCCAAAATTGGTGATCACTGAAAACAGAAAATAGTTTACGAAACACATCATAGGTTCCGTATATGTTAGACAGTGTACGTGCATGCGTGTGCAATTCTGCAGTAATGTAGAGCCTTAAATCTGTCCAGTATAATTTATAAAATCATTTAGATGCATTGCTTTAATAAAATGTTATCATTTGTTAATTTAGTTAAAGACCTTATCTTTGATTTGACTGGCCTATGTTTTCAGAAACTTAATGACCGCAGCGATAGCCTAGTGGTTAGCGTCTCTGATTAGCGGATTCGATCTTTTCCCAGTCATACCAGCGGTTTATATAAAATTGGTACTAGCAATTGCCTCGATGAAGTGACTGGTAGAACATGATATTACATGTATGTGGCATGATGTCCCATTGCTAGATATCTCTATAAACTACCACACAGCAGACATCGTAGCAACTTGGCTAATATTTCTAATACTGACTAATATTTAACGGCTAAGGGAGTGTAAAGCGGCGTTCGGACATTTCGATTATAATAGTGTTTGGATGTCTAATTAATAGGATGTTTTAAAAACAAATGAAGGAAGAAATGAAAATAAATAAAGTATTAAATATATTACACTACGTGTAATCCTCCTTCCATATAAATGCATAGTACAAATGTTGATAAGCTATTGCACCATTGTGTTATTGGAAGTGTGAACACTATTAAATTCTCATGCAATAGAGAGAGAGAGAGAGAGAGAGAGAGAGAGAGAGAGAGAGAGAGAGAGAGAGAGAGAGAGAGAGAGAGAGAAAAACCTGTACGATGTTCATATATAAAATATGGAGTATTATTGTTTTCGTTATTGTATTACAACACTGATGATTAATCAGTGGAAATTCGTCACAAATTTAGAAATTAGTTTTTCTCTTCGCATGGCTGCTAGCATTCTCTAAAATCGTTTTGTACGTAATGTTAACCACACGTGTGTGTAATGTATGCCTATCACGTCAACGGAAAATATACACATGTCTCTTTAGCTGTCGCATTCATTAATTGGCAACTATTCAAATATTAAACGAATACCAACGCAGTGACTATGCTGTAATAGATACTAGATATGCGGTTAAAGATATGTATAACAGATATGTATGTACTTAAACAGACATTTCAAAAACCTTTAGTGGTTTCTTTTGTTGGCACAATCTGTTACGATATAGGGCACTTAAATCATAATTTAAGGTGAAGTCGGAATGCGTTACCAAATCAAACCATTGACAAAATTATATACAAAGATATAAATATAGAACTAGACTAACAATCGGATACAAAATTTAGCTGTTGTATTTATATCCAAACCGGACAATGTACACTATAATAATGATTATTACTTCAACAAGATAATTTTCTGAACAGATAAACTATGCAAACTTGTCCAGTTGTTTTTCTTATAAAACAGACGCTCCTTAGTCTATTCGTGTGAATAAATAAACTTATTATAACATGCACTATAAATGAGGCCATAAAGATGTATTGGCATGTAATCTGTGTAAGTTTTTGCCTATTATTATGTCTTATTATGTTTGTTTAAGTGCATTCAAAGATTAAAATAGATAAAACAGATATTTTGAAATTATACTTAAGCATTTATCTATTCGGAATTTCATTACTATATATATGCCTTTTTATTATATTTATCAACGATTACAATATATACAATTACAGCGTCAACCGTAATATAAAGAACAATTGCAGACAGATGAATGCACAGGGACACAATTATAAACTTAACAGCACAGACCCGTCAATTAAGAAAGATGACTCTGAAAATTAAATGAAATCAAAGTTTGTATTCGCGAGTGATTCATTACGATTCTCAAAATATCACGGAAGTGTTTTCCTCCATTTCTCTACTTGCTCATAAAAGCGTGTTTAAATAGTCACTACTGCTCTTCTAATTTAGGAAAGACTTTTAGAACAACCGTGCAGATTAGATATAGCTTGGTGGGAACCATTTACATTAGATACATACACATTGGTCGGAACCATTTACATTAGATACGCCTTGGTCGGAACAATTTACATTAGATACACCTTGGTCGGAACCATTTACATTAGATACGCCTTGGTCGGAACCATTTACATTATATACACCTTGGTCGGAACCATTTACATTACTTACACGTTGGTCGGAACCATTTACATTAGATAAACCTTGGTCGGAACCATTTACATTAGATACACCTTGCTCGGAACCTTGGTCAAAGTAATTTGCACTAGATAGAATTTGGACTGAGCTGTTTACATTAGATAATTCTCAAACCTCAACAACCACATTATGTCAAGAGACAGATGATGATGATGATGATGATGATGATGATGATGATGATGATGATGATGATGATGAAGATACCTTGGTCATAATAATTTGAACTGTTTACATTAGATAATTCGGTGTCAAAACCATTTATATAACATACTTCCTCGACAGAATATTCATATTGGATAAACGTTGGTCGGAGCCATTTAGATTAGACATACCTTGAACAGAACCAATTACATTCGATATACCTTGGTCGAAACCGTTTCAGTTAGATATTCTTTGGTCAAAGCCGTTTACGTTATATATCACTTGGTCGGAGCCATTTACATTAGAAATAACTTTGTCAGACCATTTACGTCAAATATTTATTGGATAAATCCATTTACCTAGACATACCGATGTTAGAACCATTTACATTACAATGATATTGGTCCGATTCGTTTACAATACATACATCTTGGTTTGAAACATTTATACGAGTTTTATGTTGGACGGAGATATTTGCTTGAGGCCAGTACTTGTCAGAATAGTTTAGATTATATACATGTTGGTAGGACCAATCTACATTAGACATACCACGGTTTAAATGGTTCACATTAGATATATCGTAATCAGAACTAGATGCCTTATATATACCTCAGTCATATTTTCGTTAGATATGCATTGGTCGTAAACGTTTACCTTCGACATACTGTAGAGAGTGCTCCAATATTATTTTAATTATTACAGAAGACCCACCCTGGCTCGTTTATGTCAGAAATTGAAGTAATAATAGAGAGATGCAAAGCTCCGAGCTCCCAGTCAACGGCGATACAGTTAAATTAATGAATACACATTATATTTAGTGGAAATATTGTTACTGCGCTAGTCCAAGCATTCACATTTTAATCATTTTTATCGTACAGAAAAAATATCATATTATCAGACGCATTTCTGTATATTGCACTTCTACAATGTGTACACAGATGTGCACATATCTATGTGCTGATATATCCTTACATATGATACTCCTACAAAGTATACAAAAATAGGCAAATCCCTATTAACTAAGGTTGCGCACAGCAACCATTATACAAAATTTATAATTCAATTCAAGATTTGCAAATCTATAATATCAAATGAAAAGATGCATGAGGTTACTACAACTTAATCAGATAGCAAATTGCAATATCAATTCTTTACGTAAACATTGCTCATATCTCAAAATATTCAAGTATATCAAACACTACGAATGAATCAACCTACAAATGGCAATTCTAGGTAGTAAAGTGTACACACTGCAATAATTAAAATACACTTACTTTGCAGTAATATATTACAACATCAATCGAACAAATATTCACTGCATTGTACTGAAGCTCCTTGTAAATCTCAGATTATAAAATTTCCCCGCCAATTTCGAATGAGGTCGGAGTAGCTTATCCTCCCTTAATTCACGCAAGCTGGTCTTAGCGACTACTGCAGTTTAGTTCTCAGGATAATATATTTAAACTTGATTCTTCTAATGTTAGCCACGCCTGGGTCAATTCCGAGTGGATGATAATTCAAATAATTATCAGACATTGCTCCCTCCCAGCAGTCTGACAAGGGTCGGCTTTACGACCCCCTTTGAACCCTGTGATCGCAATTAGTATGTAACTGGCTTGGCCAAAATACGGCGAGTTACGAATTGTATCGCTATGTCAATTAACTGGCTTGACACATTTTGTTCGCCGAATTGACCTTCATATATATAGACTGCGCGAAATTATTGGCTCAGAGTCTAACATATACATGTTGAAATCTGGTTAATCCTTAGAACGTTACACTTGTTTTTATGATATGATTATTAATGTTAATTCGGAGTACAATTCTGGACTTAAAACACGCAAAATTACGTTGTCAGGTGATCATAGAAATTTTCCATGTGCAGTTCGACTATCTCATATTTTTTTTTAGAAATATTAGAAAAGTTATATTAATTCAAAGTCAATGCAGGATTTAAAAGACGCCTATCAATGTTGTCAGGTAATCGTATAAATTTGTCATGTACACCACTATCTCACATTTTATGTTTTGTAGAAATGTTAGAAAGGTTATTTTCGGAGCCAAGCATACAGTTGTACTCATACGAATAAGTGATGATATTCATGTTATATGGAGAGATGGAGGCGATGCTGGTAAGGTAGTATTATCGAAACTCTCACTGTGGATGCCAGTAATGACTCCATCGATCGCAGAAGGACAGAAATTATTGTCACTTATGGATACATGTGGTAAATCATTACTATCACGGCTAAAAACAACAACAACATATATCATTCAGAGTAACATTGTCGGTATATTTACATGTTACAGAGCATCACCACAAGGTGTTTCTGCACCACGACATATATTTGTTTCGCTACAAGATGAAACACGATCAAATTCTCAAGAACGGAGTCATATGATATTTGACAAACTCGGTGTTTTTGAGATTTGGTTAGGAATAAATGGCCAACAAGAACACGCTAAAGATATTTTACTTAATTTTTGACAAAAGAAAATAGCACGTGGATATACTCGTTTGATGACATTTATGGGACGTGATTTGAATGTAAATATATGTCAGCAAATACACAACTAGAGTTCACAACATATTATCCGATTCATTAATTTTCAGTGGAACATCTTTATTTAACGAGACAAACGGTCATTGATCTACACTTCTGAGCTCGTGTAACTCTTCCGGCTGCTCCAGCCCCATTTCGGCCTAATTATAGAGCAATCGCTGTTATGCGTAGCGATATATCTATGCTATTTGAAGGTACTGGTGGACCAATGAGAGTCATTGATGCACCAGTAGAATATTTGTAACACAATTAGATTACTTCTAATATTGGTAATGTCATATCATTGTGTAAATGTTACTCTGACTTCGGGTCAGAATAGAAAACTACAAACCGTGTCAGTGAAAACAATTCGTAACCACAATAAAGCTAAAACAGTCAAATTACAGGTGGTGAAAATAAATTTAATGATTGTAACGGATATATTCGGTATCAAGCGTTTTTAGTACAGTATTGCACAAGTCCCTGGTCAGAGGTATTGCGCAACTTGGATAAACAACACTCGAAACCGCCTCCCGCTAATACTCGTTTATCTAAGGAATGACCTCTACGGTGTGATTTGCCAGGTTAGAATGGATATGGTAATCTGAGACGGTATCTTAAACAAAACAACACATGAGCCCCCGTAAAGATAAATAAAGAATTTAATTAAAATAAAATCAAGAGAAGAATGACACAGTAAATCGCAATTTCTTTCCTTCTGAATATTCTTAGTTCAGAAGCACTTTAACTGAAGCTTTAAAATAATGGATACATCAATTGAAATTCAAACACTAATAAAATAGATGAATTTAGCCGTTAATAGCTGATAGTAAATTTCATCACGAAATCGAGAGTTCATTAACATCGGACTGCTTGGGAAATTCACAATGACCTTGTTCGACGACTGGTTTTTCCTTCTGCGTGCGTCACGACTTTAGCTTGCCCTTTGGTTGAACGTGGGATTCCACAACTCTGACTTCTAACTTCTTTTCCCTCCTTTTGAATTTCGACTTCCTCGCTATTTCTAACTCTTTCTTCAAACAAACTATCTTCCTTTGAAAAGAAAAGGGTAAAACGCCCTAAGTATCTTGTTATGCTTTAAGAATTGAGATTGTCCGTCCGTCTTTCTGGTTCGAACAATCAGATCTTACTATGTGTTAACTTTTATACGGCTAACACATACTACACAAGTCTTCAGATCAATAGAGCTATACTGCTAATTATCGACATCAGAATTTGGGAAAGTCACCTATATTCCCGTAAATCATTACGTAAAGTGAGGCAATATATCATAGCACACAATCAATATTCATTAATATGATAAATTCAAAATTAATGTAGCACTTTACACTCATAAATGTACACAGCGGGTTTTCTACACAACCCATTAACCTATCTACGTATATAAATTGAAAATTCTAACTCATGATTCAGAAGTACATTATTAAATCAATGTAATACCGAATTATTCGTACAAAAATATGAACACATCATGCATCTGTAACGAAGAAACATCATATCAAAGTACATTATTAAATCAATGTAATACTGAACTATTCCTATCATAGTATCAATACATCATGCATCCATAACGAAGAAAACATCATATAAAATACATCATGATAAAGGTGAATTTGAGTTAAATACCTTGTGTTTTTGGCGTCTTACAATCGTTCCAAATTCAATTTTCCCCTGGAACCACAATTTTAACGAACGTTTTTTCCCTAAAGTCCGCTCGGAGTCTTCTAGGTATTTTTACTTCCTCTCTTGCAGAGGACTTCCCAGACTGGTTAAAATTCATTTGGTCGGAGTATATATTCCCTTCACTGTTAGAAATCGACCCACCCCTCTGATTTCAGATTTGACCAATCGGAATAAATGCTATCCCTACATACAGTTGGAAAACTGCCTATCAAGATGCCAAAAATGCCACCTGGGGTCGAAATAACACCCTACCATTTGTTTCCAATCACTTTGACAGCTTCTACGTGAGAAATTCGTCTTTCAGGTCTGTCACACACCTAGTTCGTTTTTTTTACTATAAACATAGTACCAATATGACCCAGTTAGGTAAACATTCCTTCGTCCAAACTCCACTCCAAGATAACAGTTAATTGTCGGCTAGACTAAGAATTAATTAATGGATTTCACTGAGGAAAAATTTGGCACTTGACAATGATGCTAAACACTACACTATCAGCTGGTGCCATTTCATATATAACCAAATCAGGCGGTATATTCTAACTTGCCAACATTAATCACAGCTACTAACCCTCTGTCTCGAAAACGGCAGCGTTATGCGCTGTCGGCACAGCGGTAGGAATGGCATTAAAGAAAGCAAACGGAAAAGGATATAGAAAAGGGAAAGGGTCTAAGGCTACCAGGGTCTCCACAGGCTACCAGGGTCTCCACATTCATGGTACAGGAACGTTTTAAGGGTCCCTCAATTAGCACGGAAAAGGTCTAAGACTACCATGGACTGTTTAATAACTTCAATGTCAAATTTTGGTCTAATCGATGCTTCTAAAGTACTAAAACTAAAAACATTAGTGGCGTTTTTAGGCGAGATCAATTACCAGAACAACCAGACAATATTGAAACCGGTATTATTATTCTCGATAATTCCATCGGACCTGGAAATGACTTGATCGCATATGCGATTGATCAAAGTGGAATTGTTTATTTTGATTCATGCGGGTTAGTCCCGCCAAATGAGTTTATCGAGTATGTCAGCGTAGCAAAATTTCCTCACACAGTGAGGATCTGGTATTCAAAATTACCAACGCCGACTGTTGCAGAATTTAAACCGAGTGGGTTTTGGACCAAACGAATAACTCAAACACAATGTGTGAAAGATGAAAATGTACTAACTTAATTAGTAAAGAAAAATGTGTGATGTAGAAATACAATGATTCTCACACGCTCTCAACATACAATTGATCCAATCACTCTATACTAACATTCACACATCGAAAATGAGCCAATACGATTATATCTATCTGATATACAGCTTCAATAAACCTCAGTTTCAAATATCAGTACACACTAAGATATTCACATAATTTCACGTACAAACTAGGCCTGAGATTCAAACAATCTCAAGTTTTCAAATATGTCTCAAATGTTCTGCACTGTCAGTAAGATTCACAAATCTCCTGGAATTTAACTAAGATTCAAAACAATCTCATATAAATACAAATATACCAATTGAAACAATAATTGGAATAAACACATGCTTCTTGACCCTAGTACAGTCGCACGATTTTCATACATCGAGAAACCGCACAGTTTCACCACGTCCCTTTGGTTGGCCGACTCTCTTGTATCGGCCGCTCGCATCCTTCATGGATCCACTACATGTACAGTCAGTCATACGTATACACACGTACAGCACCCTTGTATTAGCTACGTCTACAGTCGTGGATCCACCACATGTACATACAAACGTACATATGTATAGACATCTAGATAGCTCTACTCGTTAGCCTAACTCATCAATCGCGTTACACCCGTTAGACTCGTTAGACTTGTTACACTCGTTAGACGTATTAGCCTCGTTAGACTGGTCCGACTTGTTAGGCTCGTTAGACTCGTTAGACTCGCTAGCCACAATAAAACCAAACTGGTAATAATACTGAGTTCTGGAAAATACTATTACATTAAACTCTTAATAGCAACTTGAAATTCACAATTCACAACCTTTCAAATCTGCATTATAATAAATTAATCATTACACGATATGACAATACAAACTCAGTAAACTTCACATATCAAATAAAATATAAATTTAACACTCACCCCTATGGCTATAGAAATACCACGTGTGCTTTCCTCAACAGATCCAAAGTGACCAGTGTCGGTTATACATTAATCGTGCTTAAATTAATAGGACAGTGAGAAATATTCGGGGTAAATTACCCGTGTACATATTATTATGTCCGTAGCCGCAAGTAGTTTCCGGCGAGACATATGTTGGTTCCGTCGCTTCTCTGAAAAAAACACCTGTTCACCCTAGATAGCGTTGTACGCATGCACAACACAAATAGTCAAATATTTCTCAGACATCACAAAAGTTTTTTTATCTTCTAATTCTGTGACACAGACAATAACCGCCTTCCAATATGCGGCTGAGAAGTAATTGTTATACTTGATGCTGTATCAAATATCAACCAAATCTCGTTTTAAAGAGATCTTAAATTATGATGGCAGATATTTACGGGAGATCTTTCTCGAAAAAAACCCCACTGACTGGCATTAAAAGAGGGTAACAAAATCATTAACGACGAATTATCCGAGTTACTAAATATTGCAAAGGTAGATCCAAACAAAATGGTTGTATTTCAGAATAAGCAAGGAAAATTAGAAACGAATAAACTTTCAGTACAGGATATTATCTGTAAAATTAATGGCATAACCGCGTGCAAAGATCCGGTTATACAATACAGGCGAATTCAACATGAGCGGAAATAAATAAAATATCAGTACTTGGAGATCCAACATTTGACATGGACGCGGCAACAAAAACAAAATAAGTCGACCCTAACTACAGCACCGTAGACCATAAATTATCAACATTCATGTAAGCTCGCTTGCAAATCTCCGTCGAAAGTTTAGATGAATTGATGAAATCACAAATAATTTTTTTGGTACTCTTTTGATCATTGTTATGGAACTTTCTGATATCAAGGCGAGCATTGACACGATTAAGCGAACACAGGATAATATTATTAGTGATTATTCTGCTATCGCTGAATGCCTTGAGGAGGTTAAAACACCACATCAACAAAATATAACTACCGTGTACTCAATAGTGTAAGGATCTTTCACATGGACACCTCAAAATAACACCATTCAAGTTACCGCATCTGTTCGAGGTATATACCGATTAAAGGTGATTTCACCGATACAGATCAGTGTGTCATCATGTAGATCCACCGGTGTTAATAATGTCAATGCAATATTAGAAAATGGATCTACTGCAACATTTTGAATAACCCGCAGCAGTGGTAATTTTGCATCATCGTCCCTCATATGGTATGCAGAATTTATAATTAATTTAATCTCATAGGCTAATGAGCTGTGCAATGACCGTGTAATAGTATAGATACAATCAAGTGCATGAATTATAAACTAAACTAAAGAATATCATTGACACCGTAAAAATAAGAAAATATCACAGGCGTGCTGTCGTCGTTGATATAATCGTATATTCAGTGTTAGCTTGTTATAGCTGTCAAAATCATTCGGGAATCTACAGTCAAATACTTCTCTGGTATTAGCACAAAAAGAATAATTTGAGATGGAACAACTGACTGGATCATCACTGGAATACCAACAGGTATTTATCAAATCGAAGAGATCAATGATGAATTTCAGCGTATAAATACATCTATTACAGTTAATCAAAACAGTTATTACTGTGCACGAACCAACGTTCTCAGCCGCGTTAGAAATATATTCGCAGGGCTATGCCTTTGATATTTACTAATCATGAATTATGTGTTTTAGATCAGTCTGAAGTTGTCTCGGAAGCACCAACACGGATACCGGAACCAATACGGTCTGATTTTACGACGGACAAACAATGATAGTAGTAATTTACCCCATCATACAAAGATCATTACTAATTATAGAAAATGTAATGTTGGGTAGTGATTTTAACTTTAAAGAGCAGGAATATATATGGTGTAAATTTATTTTTGAACGAACCGCTATAAAACTAATGAAATATATGATTATTCACATAAATGAAATTATTATTTTACAATCATTACTCAAGAACATTAAAAACAACGAGAACACTACAGCAAAGTTTCCAAGAATATCTTTTTGATATAGCAAGTTAACGCAATGAAATCATTAAACAAATTGAAATGATCAGCTCGTATCTGATATGGAATATCTTAAGCAGCGAATAATTTAGGCAATAATTGATTATCGTGAAATAAATCGCGATAAACAAACTTGTTTTAAATGCATTTTCGATAACACAATCTGATCTATCGATTTGTAAATTCCCGGGTGTAACGCAGACTCACTAAAGATATTCACGAATGAATCAATGAAAACTTTCCTTAAATACTCTCTGCGTAGAGATAAACATCACCGTAAGCAGCTATTCTGAAATATAATAATGATCCATATGGTGATGGTAGACATATATCAAACGGAACCGTGAATGTAACATCTGTGATCGCAGTTAATATGGTATTTAATGTAATTGATGAAAGTTATCCGACAAACTATCAAATCAAATCAGGTTCGTCAGGGTCCTATTATGTATACATTCACTTCTCAAGTAACATCTAAAATTTTGATAGTACTAGTACCGATTAATTCGCACTTTCTGCGGTGTCATAATTCATTATTGACGAGAATACAATTTAAACTTAATGACAAAATTGGTAACGAATTTGATTTATCGGGGGTGGGGTGGGGAGGGGAATCTAAAACTGAATCTCTACATAAAGTACTAGTATAAACAGACCTGAAAAAAAACAGAAGGACTATAATGATGAAATAATTGTTCTACCTACAGGCAAACAAAAATATTTTTCTCGAGGATGGAAACAGGACAATTACTATAACACAATTTATGTACTGTTTCATCAGTGTCAAATTTTGTTTACAACCTTTCAATTTTTATTTTATGAAGGATCGAAATGACAAAAGAATGAAAGGTGGTTTCGTGATTTTGCTAGCAATAACCCAATCGTGAAGAACAAAATTATATGATTTTTGCGCTGACCCCTTAGTCGAACTTACTAGTTTTACTTTCATTAATCCTTTTTAGCTGTCTTACACGTGTTTTTATAGGTTTGTTTGTTTCATAATCGCGAGATAGTTGTATTCTAACTTTAACTATTGCGTTAAAAAGAGGTACCATTCTCTTTAATGCTACATCATCCACTAATGAAGCAACGACAGCTTGTTGAATTTCTTTGACGAATTTATATTTTGATGGCAGAGTATATATATATATATATATATATATATATATATATATATATATATATATATATATATATATATATATATATCTCCGTGCTTAAGCTCTTCTAAGTATTCGAAATCAGATTTTTTTTCAGGATTCAGTTTATCAGATAATTGTATTCCTTTATCTTTTAAATTTGGAATAGCGGCTATTATATCATTTTCAGAAATTCTAAGGTGCCTTTATACTTTTTATAAGGTCCAGTGGTCACGTATATATGACAACAAACTCCCATATTAACCCCTAAGTTGCCTTATGACATCTTAGGAGGCTCAGAGGCACACGAAACACAACAGTCTAGTAAGTTCAAGAGGACGTGTTTAGTGGATGACGACACAGTACACACGATTTCCTTATATAGACTCCTAGGGTGGCATATGACATCTTAGCAAGTCCAGAAGGATACAGTAAATCTTAATTAAGGACAGTACAATACATAACTCTTAATTAAGGACATCACGATACATAAATCTTAATTAAGGACATCACAACATACGCAGGAGTCATTCTCTACGGTTCTAATCGACACACACACACACACACACACACACACACACACACACATATATATATATATCATGTCATGTATATAGCACGATGATTGTGGTCATCAGTCTAATATTTATTTTGTCCTTGAGAGATGAATGTACAACTCTCTCCGTAACAGACCCATAGTGTGTTGCTAAGATAAATTTTAATATTGTAATTGTAGATTGAAATATATCTCTGTAAAATACAATAATGTGTATGTAAATAAATAATATTAGACATGGTAGGTTGTTGACTACTGCATACTATTGTAGTAATATAAAATAAAAAATATAAATATGCTTCTACTATAAAATTATTTTTTGATCTACCAGATTCACTCGTATTGCATCATTCGAGTTTGCTAAGGGACTCCATCAAATCTATTACATTTGGTTTGGTAGAAATTTTTCAGGAAAAAGCTGGGCATCAATAGTTTTTTTTACTATATATGCTCGAATTGTAAAATACTGATATCGCTAATTGTAAGTGAAGCAATTATATCATTTCAGAAGCAGACAGTTTGGTTAACACAAGATGATGATACAAGCGCAAAAGATCTAGGTGGAAGTATATCCGGTAAATTTATACAAGGTGGTGAATATGATCATAAGCGACATTATTCACAACTAATTCTTGATGATGCTGAATATGATTTAAATATAGCAGATTTAACCAATTGAATGTATATTCGGTTTGATACAATTGTTGGCCATATCAGTGATATATCGCCTCTATGCTCGCTTATGTTTCTATAAATTTGCTATTGATGATAGATTCCTTACCAATCAAGTCACAGTTGCAACGGATTCATTTTGTATGAAAAAAAAATCATACCAGCTAATACTCGACGACAAAATATTGATGTTGAAATTCCAGGATCGTCAGTGAAACAGAATATTGTGTTAAATGATATTGTTATATTTCCTATCAGTGTTCTTGAGGATGTTTTAAAAGACAAAACTTCATGGACGCTAGGATATGCAATGACAATCCACTCATCGCAAGGATGAACTACTTCTGACACAGTTGTTTGGATTATTTAGTCTAGCTTGCAGTATCACGAGTCAGAGAAATATCTCTTGCTAGTGATGATATGGTAAGAAAAAAACATCACTAATTATAAACAAAGTGACAAAAATATAATCGCTACATTGATACTGATGCTGAATTTATCATTCTGTTGAAACAGCAACAGAATAATCATTGGGCGAGCTGTAACATAATATTGTTGTGGCAGTATTAAAATAATGATTCAAGACAATCTACCGTAGATAGAAAGGGTAGTAGTGTTGCTCATGCACGAGAACATGCAATGTTGACCTGTCTTGAATATAATATACGTATAGGTGCTAGTTAAGTGATCGTGATGGAAATTGTGTATCTTCGGCTATAATTTGTAATTGGTCAAATCTGTAGAATGCAGATCTACCTGTAGACCTTACCACGCTGGCAATTGTATGTATCGTAGCACTCCAGATAGGATCAGTCGCTCTTTTTTTACCACCATCAGTTCACCCTGCACATACAAGTATCTTAAGATAACCTTACCTAATACTGGTGGTTTCTTGAGATTTCGTATCCTGAATTATTTCCTTTGTGTATTGATAATTAAATAACCGCTCAGCAAGAGTTCGATTAAATCGCCTAACGATTGCTTGATCACGAATAATTGCGGATTGTCTTCGTCTGATTTTGACGTTATGTTTTTTCATCAGACATGTTACTACACCAATAAATTCATTGTTAGGATCTTCCTATATTAGTTGTGTCCATCGTAGACCACTACGTTGATAATTTCGTTCAAAAGCTAATACAACGTATGTTGCTGTCTTTGTTAATAACGGCTTTGCTTCTTTATATTTGCATGCAACGTCAACAATAGTCAATGGTTATTTGTACGTTTTTTGACGTCTACCAATTTTGATAGTATCTTGTGGTAAAAATAAAATATCCACCTGATGAACTTCATTAGGAACGCTGAGATCGAAATGTGCGTACTGAATTC
This sequence comes from Unio pictorum, assembly GCA_030141615.1. Lineage (NCBI taxonomy): Eukaryota > Metazoa > Mollusca > Bivalvia > Unionida > Unionidae > Unio > Unio pictorum. The sequence continues at coordinate 3,273,198 of JARLTB010000207.1, forward strand.
GTTTAGGCGGTGGTAGATAAATGTGTCATATTGCCTGTTATACTAACCACGTACGAGAGCGTTTGACACCTGTCGCATCAGCGAGTTTATCATTTGCAGACTTGCTCTTTCAATATCATTTTGGGCTATGTTAAACCGATTCAATAATATTAATAATCATTCGATTAATTACCAGACCCTAATACTAGTTTACCTTTCATCTCAGATCTCACCAACCAATTTGCTAATGATTCCTTGACAGATTTATATTCTATGGAATTTAACGCCTGAATTTTACATCTGCATTATATCTATGCTGACGATTGCTACGTTAGTAAGCTAGATCATGAGCGCGACATGGTTTATCAATTTCATTGATTGTATACTTCCTCGATCTTGGTTGATCCTGATTATTAAGTCTGATATCAAGTTTGGTTCCAGGATCACAATAATTTTATCCTAGAAGATGATATTCTCCTGGGTACTTAGACCATGGAGTTCTCGGTAATTTCCTAATTTTGCTGCAATATCACCTCGTTTTGTTATATATTCCTTGAATTATCAAGGGTAATCAATTTAAATATCTTTGTACCACATTGTACACACTTATCTGTAACTGCTGATCTGATATGTTTTGTTCTAATAGTTGTTAGTGTATCTGTAGGGGTACTCGCCCTGCATATACACAGTACAGATGCATATTGTTTATTATATTTATATAATATTGAGCGGCAAGAAAACGAGAACCGGTAAAACATCATGCAGCGCTACCAAATTCTATCAGTATGATTACCATAGGTCCATCTGGAAGTAGTAAAACGCAACTGCTGGATAATTTCATAATGAGATGACTCAATTGGGATAAACTATATTAAGTTGCCACGTCTGTGGATTCTCAGCGATGCTACGAAGTGGTAAAATACTTTAATGAAAATGCAAAGACGATAAATGAAGATGGTGATGATATTAATAATTGTATCACTGATATTGATGAAGCAACGTCCGTGGAGGACCTTGCTGGATTTATTTATAACTTAGTTGTGTACGATGATATAATGCTGGATAAGCAATCTAATCCGGCAAGACTAACCCAAGTGTGACTCTCTCGGTTAGTTAGAGGCTTCGGTTTATTGTTATTGACGTTATTTTTTCCCCTCGTTTTAGTAAGATGCCTTAGTTTAGCAAATGGACGCTTCTACTATGAGGTCTGTTCACCGTCTCTGCTGCTAATGTTGAATAACGGATTGGACTATTTTAAAGACGAGTGATATGAACTATACTGACATATTAAAAACATTATTTTGGTGGTGCCATTCCATAAGAATAAAAAATCAATTTCACGTGGATTAATCACGTATGCAACCCGATGCTTACCTGGACCAAACGATCAATGATACCGTTTCCAACATTGTTTTGTTCTTTTTGGTAATTGGTCAGGCATAAATTCACCTCTTAAATGCTTGATATTTAGTTTTGTAGAGGCATTAAAAAAAATGAAAATTTGACATCAGAGGAAACCTATTGTTTATTTTTAATTAACGAACTGTTTCTGTAAGTCTCATACCTTTTCCGTATTAATGGGGGCTGTTGTTGTCCTAGTAGTCTTAGACCCTTCCTTCTTTTTAAAAAATCCCTTTCCTTTTGCTTTCTTTAGTGCCATTTTAGCAGCGGTTGAGACAGCACCACGTACTGCTGCTTTTGCAACGGTAGATGCGGCTGCGACAATTAACGCTAGAATAGCTATAGGAAGCGGACATATATCAAAATACATATAGCAGAAAGATCAAAATTGACATCAGAATTTGATTGTTTGGCTTTATATAAATGCTTAAGTTAACGTTCTGAAAATTATAGGTTCTTTGGACCATTTGCGATTTGATTTTACTTTACTGATATGTTTGTACCAGTATAATGTTGATCAAACTGACACTAACATGATAATGATATTAATAATATTATTAGTGATTTAATTACACGTAACGGTTACATGTTTTTCACTGGGGCATCAATAATTTTCATTCTTCCACCAGTACCTTTAAGTAACATTGTTATCTCTTTCTTTCGACGGTTCTTGACGTCCATTTTTTCTAAAGGAAATTTCGGTAATTCCTTTTTATAAAATATCATTATAGTTTCCTCTTGATTACGGACTTGTTCATTATTTTTAAGGGCAATGCCGTGATGAATAAACATCTCGTTGTGATGTTATATAGCTGGTAAATTGTCTTTTGTTACCGTTAACCATGATAAAGCTGGTTTATCATATTGATTAATAAAAGAGAGTAATAGCTGTTCTTCAGAAAGTTTTGGAGTCATTACTGGCATCCAATCGAGAGTTTTGTTAGTATTAATTTTCCATCAGCAGCTACAGCAGCACGCTAGATTGCATCGTTGTCATCACCATTTTCATTACAAGTACAACTGTATGTTTAGCACAGAAAATGACTTTCGAACATTTCTTCAAAATCCAAAAATATGGGACAGTGTGGTCACGCATGATAATTCTTTATTAATAGTCTTTAACTTTAAGATACGTGTTGCAAATCTAAGATCTGATTTTGATTAGGACTAATCATTACCACTCGTAAATCAGCATCGGCAGTGTTTTGCACCGTCTCTTGGTCGTCCTATGTTAAACTGTCTGTGCTGAGGAATGTCATAACGTATTTAGTGAACATCACTGACGGAAAAGCTGATATTGTATAATCGTCGAAATATCTTGCTAGTCCAATTATCGTTGTAGCAACATCGACATCTTTTTGAATTGATTCAATATTTATTCCACCAATCATGTATATGGCGCTATCAAACAACGCCACACTACCATTATTAAGAAAGCAACTCTAGCATCAGTGGCATATGGCGTATTAGCAGGAACATTTGTTACAATTTCGCATTCTACTTCAATAAACACTTTAGATCGTAAAAACTATCTACTTGCATCTTGAACTTATAGTTCAATTCTAACTCGCTGATTTGGTTGACGTGCGTCAAAAGACTACTATTGATAATCGCGTACAGAACTGGTACGTCTATATCAAATGCCGTGTCAGATACACGTTTCAAAGTTTTATTATAATTATTATCGTCTATCACGAAGACCACGTCCTACTATTAAATTTGCAGTTAAATTTATTTGTGCGTTTACGGACAAATATGCTAGGATTGTTTTAAAATGTGCACTTAGATTTATTATTTTACTTCAAGGCTGACCAGTTTCACTGGTAGTTGTGATTTTCGTCGTATTTATTTTGTTAATCTTTCTTTGATTGCCGAGAACCTTTACCAGCAACATCACTAATCGCGTCAGGACTGTTTCAGGAACAAGATCAATAAATTTCATTTCTCACTGTATAGCAATCGGTATTGCTTTTAGGAGCTATCGCAAATAAACCTTAAACAACACCACTGAGTTCATCACCGTTGATTACGTTGTATATTGACAATAACGAATTTATCCTCTGACCATGATTTTCCACGTTGTGCATTATGTATAATCATCTTTATTTTTCATTGAAATAACCGTGGCTATCTGAAACACTGTGATAGTCATAAATTATTTCATCAAAAACATTCTATCCGAAATCATTGTGTTACTTCTCTCTCTCTCTCTCTCTCTCTCTCTCTCTCTCTCTCTCTCTCTGTGGGAGTTGGATGATATATTTGATGATACATTGTACATGTTAGTCAATGGCATAAACGATCACTTTCTGTTAATGATTCCAACGGATTTTATATGCAGAATATATAATGGGGGTGATGAATAAAATGTATGAGTAATAGATAGACCAAAGGTTGTTGTCGGTCAATGAATATATTAAACCAATGGACAACGTAACATTACATTTACCTTTTAAATTGAAATACTCAATATGGCCTAATTTCAATGAATGTTATTTATCACATCTGCTTTTGTCCCTGTTGAGATTCGTTTATTAAGACAAAAGATGGCTTGTAAAAGTTTTCGCCATATCATTTTCCTTACCTTTTTACTAGTTGGTAACAATATTTATCATTATATCATTTACATCCCGGCGATAAGTGCATTGTAAGGAGGAATGTTCAAATTTATAATACTTATCATTATTCCTCCCTACGATTTGTTTTAACTGAAGAATTTGTTTTTCTAAAGTTATATATATAACAGCTGACTATCCTTCGTGATCGTTATCTCAAAGTTTGGAGTGTGTATACCCGTCTTGAACTCAGTGTCGTAGTTGAAGTGACTCACCTGTTGATCATTTTTTTGAACCCGTAAAAGTATAATATTTCCCTGATAAAACACCGCTGATAGTACCTAATGTAAGACGTTATTGCAACGGATGTATATGTGCCGATTAAAACGTTCCTTGTTGCTGGTTTAATCGTAATAGTGTACACTTAATACAAGTAAGATTTTCTGCCTGTATGAGTCGTTAAAATTTACTCACTGGTCTAAATATCAATAAACTCGCATTCTCAGTGTTCATATTTGTATCGCACAGCCCCACATTTCTAAAATAAATTATATAAGTCTAACTTTTCGATTTCCAATGTAATAACATGGAATAAATAAAACGTTGTGATTTCAGGTACGCAACAGACATCCACCTAGGGTTAGTCTTTCTGGCACGTAGCCAGGTTTGCGATAAATCTTCCTGCTTGTAACAAAATACACTTATTAATCTTACAACTGTAACTTAGGATTTAACCTTGTTCTCTCTCTCTCTCTCTCTCTCTCTCTCTCTCTCTCTCTATATATATATATATATATATATATCATCTCGACTACTTCTGTAGCATACGTTTCGGCCTTTCGAAACATATTTCAAACTATTTTTGTGCTATGCAAACATACACTATATTCTCTTTTTTTAATGGGCTATCAAGAATCGTGAAAAGAAACTCTTCCTTAATACAGTTTATTTTGAACGTCACTAACAGTTTTTCATCGTGCATTTCACACGTCCATAGTAACATTTGGCAACTATTTTAATAGGAAGCATACGTTATGTCAATATAACCAACTATGACAAATTAGTGAGTTTTAATTTAAATTATATATATTGTAAAGATTTCCCATTGAGTTAGGTGGGGTGGGGTGTTCTCAATATTATTTAAATTATTACAGAAGACCCACCCTGGCTCGTTTTGGTCAGAAATTGAAGTAGTGATAGATAGATGCAAAGCTCCGAGCCCCCAGTCAGAGGTGCCGACATTTAAATTAACGAATACACAAAATGTTAAATTCAAATAACATCAGTTTAATATAATTCAATAACAGTCATCTCTCAAATAAAATTCAAATTAAAACCCTATCACTCGTCTTTCACTCGACCGTGTGACTGCCTATTTCATCATCTGACATAGTGAGATAGATTTCCCTCCTGTCCTGTGTTACTACTCATCTGTATGATCTTTATCTGGACTGGTAATCCTATTCCATCCAGACCGTCTAAATTCTGCCTCCGTTCTTCCTTTTTTTTGTCTCCCAGAGACTTGGACCAGCCGCACTGGGCGATTCCCTCTGTCTCCTACAATTCTTCCGGTCCCTAAGAGCTTCCTGTTTTAATAGAAAAGGACATTGGCATAGATTATTCCCTTCAGATAAGGCATTACTTTGACGCTCTCGTGCCCATCGAAATACACATTCTCCCTGATATGTGTACACATTATATATATATATATATATATATATATATATATATATATATATATATATATATATATATATATATATATATAGATATATATATATATATATATATATATATATATATATATATATATATATATATATATATATATATATATATATATGTATATATATATATATATATATATATGTATATATATATATATATATATATATATATATATATATATATATATATATATATATATATATATATATATATATATATATATTACCTGATATCAAAACACATTCATCGGAATGACTAGCTTAGTAAAGTACGTTCCAAATATGCCTTTGGTGCTGCGTAATACATTACAAAGAAACTTTCCACAGATATACCAAAATGTGCAACGTCGTTATGGCCACCACAAATGAACGATCGATGTAATATTAGATACATTAATTATCTACTTAAAATTTAACAGATTTCGCAGTAAATATATTTGGCTATGGATATGTCTACTATACTTATTTAAAAAACATACAAGAGATACAGTCCTGTTAATAATTAGATAATACAATGTTCAGAATTTGCTAATGAAGTTACTTGAATATATTTACAACGAATTTGTTATGATGCAACTATAAAGGAAGCACATGTCAGTTCTCGAATTTTCAGTTATTGGTATGTCCAAAGTACATGAAGATTTATTATCATTGGCAGCGACTAACACAAACTGAAAAATCAACGACCATATAAATGTTGTCATGCAATGACGTTTGTTCTCATTGTTGTGACAGATTCCATGACAGTGTTCATGAGTTAGTTGCTTACCAGGAACTCGTATCGAAACTGGTTCAGCCCACTTCTATTCTAGTGCAGTTTGAATGAAGGGTGGTTTAACCAGAGGAGAATGATTTTCCCATGAGAAATTAGTGAACTAAATGTTGTAATAAACTATAGGACGACCGCCACAACTTGTGCTGCGATTTGAAGGGATAAACATTTATCAAGGCATGCAAAGAGCCATTTATTAGATCATTGGGATCATATAATCACGCTGCATGTCCAAAATCATGAACAATGCACTTCGTCTCTCATTTTAAATGATTTAATTGCCTAACATATATTTCCAACAGTATTTCAGCTTCGGGTGCAATTCACACAGTGATAATTTTAGATGTCTTTTTTTCTGATCCAGAAAGCGGGTTGCTTAAATTATAAGGCACCCAAGCACGTGATTCTGTATGACATTACGTTTTGGTCGTCTGTCAAGTTGTCACCAATCTTTTCGGCATACAATACCGCCTTTCCACATAAAACTTCAATTGTGGCATGGAAAATCTCTTTTTAAGGCCACGTTCATGGTCATTGATGTACACTTTATTCCCGAGTGTCCGGTCGCCTTAGCTGACTTCGTTTCTGTTGGCATGGTATATATTAACGAAGCAAGTTAGTTTCTAAACTGAGCGGTTCATCAATGATAGAATAGCATTAAGTAGTATGCAGAGCGTCGGATGGAAATTTATCACGGATTGAACCTTTAATCTGAATGAAGATGATCCATTAGGTGAAATGAGGGAAGGTCAATAGGTCTTTGTAAGCAGTCAGGTAGTGATTTGCTTGTTTGTTTGATTAGGATTTTAAACGTAGCTTTAACAATTTTTCAGTCATATCGACTACGATGCCTGCAGTGTTGCAGTTTATAGTGATGTCTACCACTGTGGCATCATGCCGCAGACATGTAGCATGATGTCCCACCCAGTCATATTATCCTGACACCAGGCCGACCAGTCCTAACACTAAGCTCTTAATGCTGAGCGCCATGCGAGGCAGCTGTTAGTACCAGTTTTGTAAGTTTGGTATGACTCGGCAGGAGATCGACCCCACTACCTCCCGTTCCCGCTGCGGACGCTCTAACCACTAGGCCACCGGAGCGGTTGGTCAGGTAGTGAAATGCGATAGTTAGTATCGTTTGAAGTGCAACCCTTTTTCACAAGTACCTGTACAACCACATTAACAATGCTCTGATGAATGCTTGTCTTAAAATCAATCTCATTCGTTATAATTTTCGTCAAGACGACTCTCTGTTGCATTAATCCTATGATCAGACAGTCTTAAACATGGCTGTCGCGAAATCTATGTACCATACTGGAATGTGATATTCAATTTTCGATGTGCTTTCAACCAGGATTTTTTTTCCCCCCGCATTCCATTGTTATTATTATTATTATTATTATTATTATTATTATTATTATTATTAACTCTATTACTGTTGCAAAGTGATTTTGTTTCTAATTTCGATTTAGGATATACGGATGTATGCACAATTCTCGTTACTACCACGTCTACCAGCTCGACTGATACATACATATCCCATAATCACCTATGTCGTCTTTCGTATTTCTTTACATTTGTTTACCACTTAATTTCGGTATGTCGTCTTTCACGGTTAGATAGCATAAAGGCCATAAAAGACTAAATGAAGTCTGAGCATATCGAGATGAGGATTTCTCTTAAGACAGTTATTGTAAGAATATGCTTTATATTGACAATAGTAGTTCTGCTTGCCTTGTATTGCACAGTGCTTGGGATAGAAGAATACTAAGTTTCATGTCAAACCGTAAAACCATTCTTAAACATGCAATCAAATCAAACCAAAAGCCGATTAAATTACACATAATGATGTGCACCATTTCAAAGATGTACCCGTATATATATATATATTTCACATGCCAACAAAACTCCCATTATCACGATTTTAAAAAGTGATAATTATCAAATCAGAGATAAGGTCGTTATATAAATTATATAAATAATACTTTACTAAACATGCGATTTCTTTATTTACGACACTTGTCCTCTCGAAGGTTCCACACTTATATATGCACACATGTGCTGGTGTATACGGTGCTTTAAGTGTACTTTTTAAAACCTTTATATCAACTTGCACCAATCTGGAATGACTGCCAGAGTGTATGACATTATACAAGCGCGTGTATATATTTATTATACAATGACTTGGTTTATCTTTCCGTGACTAAGTTTTGTACAGGTACATTGTAATCCACATGGATAATGTAATGTATGCAGGGTATACACATCATGAATATATGGATACTGTTTGCCGTTGTGACATAGTTTGATCTTATCTAATTACATATATGACATTTGCTGAAGTTATAAAGCGCATTCAATGTTTCTTATGACGTTTAGAGATTATATATGTATAGTTTAAAATAACATTTCAATATTTACATAGTTGTGCTGAAATTGGCTTAACTCTTCCTTCCATAATGGACTCATTTAGCAAACTTTGCGGAAAGTAAGGAAATAAGCTACTCCGACACCATTCTATATTGGTGGGATTGTTATTCCAGGAATAACCAGAACTTCGGAACAGGTAGTTATTATTTTCTCGATCGTTGTAAAATATTACTGCAAAAGTAAGTGTTCTTTTATTATTGCAATATGTATACTTTAGTACGTAGAATTACCGTTTGTAGTTTGATTCATTTGTAGTGTTTGATTTACAGGCATATTTTGAGATATGAGCAATGTGATGTAAAGGATTAATATTGTCATTCGCTACTGAGTTAATTCGTAGTAACCTCATGCATCCTCTTGGGCATTAATACAAACAGTATGGAAAAAATATCATACGACAATTAATTGGGTATCATCTATGCACCATGGAAAACTTACTTTAAAAAATGCGTTATTGATTTCGGTCAGCTACATCTGACATTATAAAACGGATCAGGTGTTGATCTCACCTGGACTACATGTTTAAGGAAATGTTAAAAATAATGAATAATATATAATATGCATAACTCACTCCCTATCTGTATTTCTCCATCTAACACTTAGACCAGTGTAAAAACAAATAACCTGATACCTTAGTTGCAGTTCTAAATTGGATTTCCTAAATGGACTATTTTATTTATTTTTACACACTGGCTATTTATTTCCATGTAAAGTTTTATTATCCAATATAATATATCTTGTACCGCCTACATTAAATTATCAGTCGATAATTTCCTTCTTTTAAAGTTTGCTAAATTTAAATGTAAACTCTATTTAATTGTATTACGATTCTTTGTGCTAACCGTTGCATATTTGATGCAATATAATTTTAATGATATTGTATTTCAAACTATGAACAATATAATGTTGAATGAAACCCTAATAAATACACATTATTATTTCCTTGTAAGAGTACTCAAACAAGCTTATACAATGTATGAAATATTTTCCTTTTCAATAACTAACACATTAAAGAGAATGATTACATGTACTATCTTTAGACGGATGTTGCAGCGCTATTAACACATAGTCTATGCCAAAGGATTGAACCAACATGAAAGAAAAACGCAACACCGATTTAGAATTGAATGAAGGAACACTGTAGGCAGTAAAGATATGAATATAGGATCACACAATTAATATGTGTGGCAGGTCTATGTTGGTTTCTCCGTTCAGGAGGTACAACAAAAGGTTTAATTGAATGCTACCATATAGTTAATAGCAGCACGTCAAAGCTAAAACAATACCGTGTTCTTGAACACACATACAAAGTATACATCGAGGGCAAGTTAATTAAATAGTGAAATCTAGGACAAAACTAATTGAAATACAGAATGAGACATATACTAGTAAAACATCTTTTGGTTTAAATTTCATGCAAAAATGCTTTGATGCCTTTTTTAAAAGTCTCATCGGGACCAAAAATTAAACAAAATTACAAACATAAAAATACATTACAAACATATATTGTAAAAATAAAAACTAAACAAAACCGTTTGTTAAATAGTGTGGCCGATGAGGCTCCCCACTTATCAACATAATTGAATAGAAGTTAATCTTCGTCCTTACAATTAGCTACTTACATTTGAAATGCGTATGTCCATTTCAGTTTAAATTGAGCTGTGGCCGACGTGTTTCATACATAATGAAATTGCCATACGGTGTAAGAGCGATGCTAATTTATACATGCAGATTATTTATATTTAATTCTTCAGGTAATTCGTGTACGTTTTCAAAAAAGCACTCTCTACCGCATGCTGACATCAATGCCTGTGTACATGATTATACATTTTATTCTCCATGTATGTGAGATGTTTGTACTATCGGACTAATTTGAACATATGAGCTGTGATGAAAGTTGTGTTGCTATTGTTGTTGTTATATTGAATACATCCAGGGATGATTTACTTTTTATACTTGTGCAAATGTATTTAAATGTAATTTAACTAATGCATGTACCTGTCCAGAATAACGCAATGATTACCTCAAAGTGCCCCTCAGTACGCGCAATATATAAAGCATATGTTTAATTCTATGGAATTGATAACAATATGTTAGCTTAGTTTCGCGTTCTTTTATTGAATATGTTTCGGGACAGGTTATATTTCAGTCATAGGAGGATTTATTTAAATGCAATTCCAATTTGATTCATGAATTTAATATCTTTATATTGTGCAGATATTCCACCAGTATTATCAAATTAAACCATACATCTGGTAGTCACATTCGCTCACGTGCTTCAGTTTTGGGTTCGTAATGCAAGGATCGCTGGCTCGATACCCGCTCAGGTCAGCCTCAATCAACTGCCCCTATATGTTCTGTCGAAATACATTTCATCATGTCACTGGCATGATATAGCAAAGTATTTGTAAAATGCCTAAAAGACCCACAAAACGCATAATTCGTTTCCTTTTAGTGATTATTTACATTACAAACTGCAAATATTTGCTCTACTTCAGAAGGTTTATGGCCAGGGTCGTATCTTACTTTCAAATCGATACGTTTATTTACCCTTAGATTCATCCAGTTAACGTATGTTTCACACACACATGATCTCTGACCGTTGTTCACTGCAAGTATGGCCCAATCGGGTTGCTTACTGGACAAAACCGCAAAGCAGAAGGAAAGAATATAGCAAGTCTATTTGCCAAATTTGTATTACTTTTAGTATCACTGGATAAGGATATATCATACAGGCAAAGGCTATTCGGAAAACAAACCACTGTTTAAAGTGAAAGTGAAATTTTAGATGATTGACAATTCAATGCCATAACTTTATGGAAAACAGCTATCTACTACTGTGTCCGCTTTACTTGAATAAAACTTATATCACCACATTCTAACGGTATGTTTAATCTAATGATGGTATTTGGGGAGGGGAGAGTTTTTTGGCAAACGCTGTAACTGTATAAAACATGTTTCCCTATTTACAGTGGAATAGCAACTCCGATACTGTAAATGTTGGCAACACTTCCTTTCACAGATTTTCATTTAATCCACAAATCGTTTAAAAAAGCAGCTTACGTTTGACTTCCTATTGATATAATTAAACTTATCGTTACTTGTATATGTTTGGAATAAGAATGATAGACAAAGACATTTTATATCACGGCCCAAATACGTTTCTTTTGTAACCCCTTCCATAAATAAAATGGACAAGCCAGAAAGTCCAAGAAAAAAAATTATGTATATAAATCAAACCTAATTACAATTTTCCACTCTACATCATGAGTAAAGTCTCTATTGGTTTCTCTCTCTCTCACACACGCACACACATATACCCCCTCAACTACTATCGTATTAAAAACACAATATATAACGTTGTCCGTTAACAAGATGTGATACGAAAGTTAGAGTAACAGTGTGAAACTTAATGTATATAGAAACGATTAGCGAGACAATAGACATGGACATGAACATTTCATTCCAAAAGATTGTATATTTAAAATACTAGAATACATTTTTGGATCCTCTTTGTGGATAATAAGTGAATGTTGCATGATCTCTGTAGGTATGTTATAGGTTTTTGGTTATGCTTGCGTATTCTGCTAATATAGCCAAATGGATACCCAATACATATTTGTGTAAAGTGATATATGTTATACCGTCATCGTGTAATATGTTGACATTTTAAGCTGAAAAAGAAATAGTGTTAAGACAATATACTGTAAGTCGTGTCGTTGGTACAGATACTGACAATACAATAGTTATTATAAGGTATTTATCTCTGGTAAAGGAGTCAATGAAGTTGCAGAAAATATGATTTATATTGCTCTTATAGGTAAAATATGGGCATTTACGAAAAACATTAGTGCATTAATTAGGGTATAAGGAGACGGGGCACCAAAATCACTGTCGTCAGCGGTCTTGAAGCACATAAAAATAGGTTTGAAGAAATTAATGCATTACATTACTTAATATGATTAAGATAATCTGTGTGACTTCACCGAATTTAGAAGATTTCATGCATGATTAAGAGTGAGTGTGTAATGAGTGAAATGACATAGTAACTGATGTAATGTATCTCATTTATTCGCTGTGTAAATTGAGACTGGCGTATAATCGCTATGCCCCGTGTGGTGTGTGTTAATGTGGGATGTTAATGCATGACGAATGAGCCATTTGACTAACTATGGTCATTATAGGACATGTGGAGTCGATTGATAGCCTTAGCATGTGTTTAGCACCGATAGGAAGATTTAATAACGAGGAAGGGTTAATGCAAAATCCCATGTATCATAAATAACAGGAAATTATTTAAAAGGGAGAAAATAACTCCCGTGACGCATAATCCTGAAACGCAATCCTGTGTCGTATCAGTTCTTAGATTAGAAGCATACCGAGAAGTAAAGAGAGAAGTGTAGCGGAACGTACAATCATGTGATGTATTCTAAGAGTATCGTGAGACGGCTTGTCAAAAATGACATCCTGAGATCCAGGGGTCTGAAAAGCTAGTGGAAGTAGAACAGGTTATACAATCGAATAATATACACTTATTAGTTTAGCAAATATTGGCTGGTATTCAGATTGATGATGTGAGAATTCACGTTATTTTTTAAAATAAATTTAGTCGTATAGAACATTCTGGCTAAATCTTTTTGTCGTTTTAAAATGCTGATTAATTTGCCGATGACATGATATTAACGTTTAATATATTTTCATTTTAAGTAGTTGTTAACAGTTTTAAAATAAATTAGTCACAGTCTATGCTGTGCTTGTTCGTTAATATTTGAATGGTTGCCAACCGATTATAAAACACATTGGTATTTTGTTATTGATTGACGTGATCGGCATTTGTGGTATACCTTGTATCTATGTATGTATATTGCAGCAAGACTATTTCATGCAAGTAAAATATATAACGTAAGATATCCTATCATTATGTATACTCGTGCTGGAATTTTCTCATATAATTGCACCTTCCAAAATCTAAGAGAACTTTTTGCGAATTTTAGTGTGGGATACTTGTGGTATGTATAATTTGAAGCGACTTGTACTGATTTGCTTGAATATTTTACACTTTTTAATTAAATATTGAGACTATAACACAATATACACTTTTAATCTTTAAAATTATGTCCATTATTCTAAAGCTCCAAATATCTTTTTTTCCTCATCAGGCCTACTGAAAGCTGGTCAAATTGAATATACTCACGAGGATTAGGATTCTTGAGATCAGGTATGAATTCAGTGTAGGTGATACATATCGTTTTCGCAGATGGATTAATTTCGGCTGTACTGACTCTAGGATGCTTACAAACCAGACATAAGCCAGCTGGTGTTTGCTTCTTGTAAATCAAGCATGTACAGCTACCAAAAATTCCGTAATCTTTGTCTCTGTTCCTCTTGCATACAATCCTGCGTTATTGAAACTATATTTTGTTTGATGTTTCTAAGATGTTTTGTACACTACTCATCGAATATAGACGCATTAACCAAAATCTGAGATGAATGTAAACAATTGGCTAATAAAAGTAAAAATTCTCGGTTATTCCACATATCAGATTTGACATTGGAAACTGTTGGTGTCTTGTTTTAAACAATATGCCAAACTATATTAACCATTTGTAAATAGTGATGTCTTATTCAGTCTTCGTAAAATTTCGCTATTGAATATAGTTAAATAAGTAATCAAAGTGAACGGTTTGTAGATGAATATATAGAACACATACGTTTTACATTATTACACTGAATATTTTTTATCATCATTATTTAGAAAGCTTTAAATGAGGGAACATACTAACTCAACTATTGAATATATATATATATATATATATATATATATATATATATATATATATATATATATATATATATATATATATATATATATATATATATATATATATAAATATATATAGCGCTCTCCAATCTTCGATGTACAGTCAGTTGCGTGTTATTTACTCTCTTAATTTAATTTACATTTAGTGCAATTATTATTAATAGTATTATTGTTGATGTTGTATTTGATTATTTGTTGTTTTCTCGTTCTTGCTATAATGTTTATAGTTAGGTTCTACCTTCTTTAGATACAAATCACGTTACAATGAGTTCGTGCTGGCATTGGACAAACACTGTTGCATTGCATTTACATTAGTCATATCTAACACTCTCTTGATGTATGCTAACCACATATGTATTCTATTATATTTCTTGTATTTGTTTAACACTTGAAAACCTTCTTTCAAGTTTGGAAGAAAAATGAAACGACATAAAGGACTAAATGCAACATAATAGATGGGGTTATATGTTGAAAATGGTTGTTCCATTTTCATTTCCTATAAATTGAGTAAGAAGAATATTGATCGAGATGATAAACAGTAAAACCGTCCTGTCAGAGGAAACGGAAACAAAATAGTAGGCCAGTAAAGTATGTATATTATGATGTAGACTGATACAGGTGCTGATCTTTAGGTATTTTAATCATCTATTACATGAAACACATGACTGAAACTTGAATAAATTAAACGCTTCACAGAAAAACCCACCCTTCAAATAAAAAAAAACAAAACAAAAATAAATGAATAAATGAAAGTATTTTGATATATTATTATAAAATTCAGATTGTATTGGTAGTCTGGGGTGGCCTAGTGATCTAAGGGGATCACCTTTACAAATCAAAGAAATCAAGACACTGTTCGAGTTGGGTCTCAGTTCGGCTCGTCCCGCGAGGGTATCTGAAAGCCTTTCCAGTAACTTTCCGTGAGTCAATCGTGTAGCACAAATTGGATAAATAAACTATATTCACCTCTATTCAAAGTGGCTTTGATTACGACTTCTGTAACATTTGATCAATACCCACTTAGGAATGAACCATTATTTACATCTTTATCCAGGGCCCCGGAATGACGGAGTGGTCTAAAGCCATGTCACCTCTGTCTGCGTGGGTTCTAGTCTCCGGTTCGGCCAATGTGGGTACGTGAGAAAGCTTCCTATTAGCTTCTCCTGTGTCGGTGGTTCTTTTAGGGCTTTTAAAGGTACCTCCTTCACGACTTATACTGGCCGTCATTGTGCTGAAACATGATGTTTAACACTAGAAGAACAACGTCCTCATCTAAGATTGCTCTTTCATTTAAATTTCGCAAGTTTATTGTCCTACTATATATTTGGATCATATGCTATTATACTTATCATCATTAAGATTATTTCTAAGTGTGTGGTTTTGATATTAAGGTAGCTTTAATATATATGTCATATCGCTATGATGTCTGCCGTGTGGCAGTTTATAGTGATTAGAACTGAATCATCATTTCGGAAACATACGTCATCATGTCCTACCCAGTCACTTTATCCTGACACCATATCGATCAGTCTAAACACTTAAAAATGTGTGCTAACGAGGCAACTGTTAGTATTGTTTTTTTTATTATGATTCTTTGGTATGACTCGACACGTTCGAACCCGTGACCTCTTACATTATTTGCGGACGCTTCATCCGTTTAGGCCACCAGAGAGGTCATCAACATTCTGAAAATTAAGGTCAATGAAACCAAGAATAAGATCGCTTTCTAAATTATTAAAAAGATAACATCACATTTCTGGAGAATTTTGCATACAGGCATGCACAATGTCTGATATATACGGCATCTCTGACTTGTTTCTAAACTATATTTTTTTTTCAACTAGTACCGACTTTGGCGGATTGCCAACATTTACGAAATCCAGAAATAACTGGCTTTCTTGTCCATGAATAAGCAAATTGTACATTATACCCCAAGTGGATAAAAAAATAAATCAATGTTTTGTATAGGTATATAAGCTTTAGAGGTAATATGAGTATAATGACTAAACATTTTGAAGCTTGTGATGCACTCACAACCCCCCCCCCCCACAGATTTTATCTAGTACAGTTCGTTTGTTACGTATATGTTTAAGACATTCATACATATAATGTGTTTGGCATGAAATTGCATTTTTAAGTTATACCTGATACATGTGTTGATCAGTCATTTGAAAAACATATTGCCCTTTAAAACAACTTTTGAAATTTAAACTGTGTTACGATCTTGGTTAGTTGCTGTAGGTACCGGTAGTAAAATGACTTTATAACAGATGTTGTCTGCCGATTTATTGCTGAAAATCAGGTCATAGCCTTACGATAGTTTGTGATAGCATAATATACTGACTGATACAAATGCGTATTAATTTCTCTCTCTCCATGACATTATGATACCTTTAGATGATGCGTTTATACATGTCTGTCGTCAATTGCATACCTGTAGCAATTGTAACCGCTAGAAGACAATTCAATACAAAACATAGTGCTATATGTTTAGGCACTAGTAAATAGTAACATTAGTAATAGTAACATTAGTAATAGTAACAAAGCTGAAAGCAGCAAGCTTTGCAAACTTAAATAAATAATTTATATCCTTGGAACAAGATGTCACAGATTGAAATAGAACATAATTTTAAGATTCCAATAAAATAAATATTTCCATGATGGACCATAAATTAAATTAAAAAATCATAAAAATGAAATGTTCTAATTAATATAACTTTGAGTCCTAATAACAAATCAAAGGTGGAAGACGATGAAGTATGCTGTAGTCTGTTCTGTGTTTATCTACAGTTCCTTGTAGAAACGCAATATGTAACAAATGAATAAAGTTTGATAAACTGTCTTTGTGCAAGAATTCTATATGAGCACATAAAATATCTTCAGAAATACAACTTAATCCTTTACAATCCAAACGATTTTAAGAAAATATAACAAAACTCGAAACTAGCTACAACAGAAGAACTTGATTCCATGTGTATAACCTCAAAGATTTCTCTCACTAAACGTCTCTATTAAATCTAAATGCTGCGCTTTATGAGTTTGTGTTGTTTAGCTTTTCCTAAATTAATATTGTGCATAAGTTACATCAAAATAATAATGAATAACATATAAATTGACATACAATACCTGGAGCTAAGCAATAAAGAAAGAGGTTTCCAAAATATACTCACTACAAAAGGTTGGCTTAATTAGACAAACTTTAAATTGAATATCTGCAAGAACTGAAAAGCACTATTATTAGTGTTAATTACTGCGTTTGAAATATGATCTGTATCAAAATAATTCAGACTATAGTTATTTTATCTGCATGATTCATATACTACGTGACTGTATTACTTTCAAAATCCTAGGATATTTTAGCTGTATTTCTCACTGCTGAATGTAATACCGTTCGAGACGATATTAAATTGATGTGTGAAAGATTACGTCTACACTATGCATATACCTAGGCTAAATATGAGTCCAAATAGGCTGGAGGCTTCAAAGAACCTATCCACGATTGAATGTTGGTAAGTCTCTTCATGGGCCATAAGGGCACAAATATCTGCGAAGAGTGCTTCAGCGACGAGTCTTTCTAACATTTTGGTTTGTGCAGCTAGGCTGCGGAGATCAAACACTGATCCATCCAGGAGATATCTAATGTAGATACCAATGTCAAAGTCACGGATGGCATGGAGCAATACATATGTGAATAAGAGCCTGAAGAGTACCGTAGCGAGTATACATCCCAGTTTTGACACAGTTAGATATGGAAAATGTCTCCACTTTAAAGAATCTCTCCATTCATGACATCGTGAAAGATCCGGATGAGATTGGTAAACGTTCAAGCTTGTCAAGCACTCCTCAGGAAGCTTCTCTGTTGATAATGTCGAAAGCCTTTGTTAGGTCCACGAAGACGGCATACATATTCATGCTCTACTCAGTGCACATCTCATGGATTTGTCTCACTGTGAAGATCATGCCGACGGTGGTGTTATTTGGGCGAACACCACACCAAGACTCAGCGTGGTTATCTTCGAACACTGCTAAAAAAGACAGTTGAGAAGTATTTTGCCGACTATGGAGAGCAAGGAGATGCCGAAAAAGTTAATGCAGTCCGCACGTGTGCTTTAATTATCGGATGTCGTCTGGCGTCCAGATGCTGATTGGCACATCGAGAAATGCCTCCAGAGTCTGTTCACTTAGAGCCATGTACACAATCTTTTCCAGGTGCCCTGCACCACGTCAATTTGGTCATAGCTGTCTTCAGCTTCTCTGTCGTGGGCAGAATATCCAGTTGCAGGTGTGTTGACTATTGGTGTATCTGGTCAAGAACAGATTGGCTGAGATAAGGGCAGGTTTAGGAGCTAGCCAAAGTGTTTATTCTATATTCCCTTAATGCCAGCCTTGTCCTGTAGTAGTGTACTGCCAAGTGTAGCCAGCAGCAGAGCAGAGCCAGACTTTAAAGGCCCGAAAATTGACTTGATGACGCTGTAGATCACTTTTGAGTTGTTAGTGTCGGCATAGCGTTGCACTTCATCAGCTTTACTTTCCCACCGCTGGTTATGCATCTTGCGGATTTCTCTCTGAGTCTTAGCTTGATAGGGTTTGAAGCGGTTTAAAAGGCTGTGCGCACAAGCTTATGTCGCCTTTTGTGATATGTGGCAATGCTCAGCTTAAGGGTAATTAAGATCAGTCTGTGGTCTGTCCAGCATTCCTAACCTCGAAAAGCCTTGGTGATGAGCACATCGTGCTGCGGACTATTACGTGCCATAGTATGTATACCAACTATTATTGTATGATTAACTTAATGCATTGTCAATGAGTATCGTAGAAAGGTCAGAGTGACTGGAGAATATGCAATGTGAAATGACGAATATACATTAGGTAACTCAAAAATTGAATATCATCAGCGGCATACAAATATAGTTTATCAGGTATCTATTTTATTTTTTTCGTAAATAAATTTTTAAAAAGTTGATTGAAGGAAAGGAGAACAATTCCCAGCAGAATAGAGACTAGCTTCAAAACTTCGTATTGCAGAGGGCCGACTCGTACAGAATGCGAACAGTTATGTCTCTTGGACAAAACACATCTTGTAGTCAACCATAAAATCAATTGAAAAGAAAAACAAATATATGTATTTTGTATGTTTGTGAAAGGTATAAATAGAAATATAGGCGAATGTGTGTGTATGATTTGGATTTGCAACGTATCATTAAGAATGTTTTAGCCATTTCGTTACGATGTTTGCAATGGGGCAGTTTATAATGATGTCAAGCACTGAGGTATCATGCCGCAGACAGGTAGCATGATGCCCCAGCCAGTCACATTATCCTGACAGCAGGCCGACCAGTCATAACACTAATCTCCTAATGCTGAGCACCTTTATAGGTAGCTTTTACTACGTTGTTTACAAGGTCTTTGAGATGACTCGGCCCGGGATCTAGCCAGAGACCTACCTATCGTTGTTAAAACATTCAAATATAATATCATTTAAAATAAATTTAGAATCACGAGAGATCACTTTATTATATATATATATATATATATATATATATATATATATATATATATATATATATATATATATATATATATATATATATATATATATATATATATATATATATATATATATATATATATATATATATATATATATATATATATATATATATATATATATATTACTGACCTGCAAAAGTTTCTCAAATGACACTAATATCTACATAAATATGCACATATATGCACCACCTTTTCTCTTGCATATAAACACTTGACCCTTGCACTGCGATTCATTTTATTATTGAATAGTCGCCAAGTTTCTAAATAACTTGATAGGCATATATGTTATATCGTTCCTCACAAATGACTTACTTTTATATTATAGTCGCATTATATTCCTGAACAAGACGATTCAGATATTAAAATATTAAATAAGATGACAGAATAGTAAAAATCGTATCTGGCTATGTACATGTGAAAATAATGTTTAGTTAGGAAATGGTCATTTACACCATCGTCACTCTGACTAGGGAATTTGGCGTGAACATCAAAACAAAGTTTGCAACATTTATGAACAATATGCGCTTGAATTTCTTAATGCATCACCGATCAGCTTTGGAGGTTTCTGATTGAACGTAACTTTAAAACTTTCTTTAATCTGAAAACTGCATATTGGCATATTTGGTTATATCATTTACGTACCACACACACACACACACACACACACACACACACACACACACACACACATATATATATATATATATATATATATATATATATATATATATATATATATATATATATATATATATATAGTGTTACGTGCTAAGCTCGAATAAACAGTAACATAGAAAGAGTGAAAATAACAAGCTTGTAAAACTTAATAAACAATTTATTGAGTACAAATATTTTTCAGAAAAGAAAAATAAACTTACAGTTTTAAGAATCAGTTCCAAAATTAATCCAAAATAATTCAAAATATTATCCACTAGAAAAATAGCAAAAGCCCTGGTAATAAAATGTCCAAATAGTTCTAAGTTCGAATTCCAGCGAAGTATCCAAGATGGAAGACGATGTCACTTGATTTAGTCAGTTCTTGTTAATAAAATCTCCATGAGCGCAACTCTTTCCCAGATAAATAATAAAATAATTCCTCTTGATCCAAACGAAATGACACAATTTCCAGTACAAGGTAATTTATAATAACTGAAAAAGACACACACAACTTAGTATTCTAAAACCCCTAACTTCTACTAAATAACGCGCTCCAAAACATAGTGTATATACCTGTTTTTACGTAAACAAGAAAGGGGTTACGACCTTCTAGAATCTCTCAGAATAATTTTACGTTCAAAAACTCACGTGCCCAGCGTTTTACCCAACTAAAATTATAAAGATCTTTATACAAAAGCTCCATTTTGTCCTTGGAACCAACCAATCATATATATATATAATGTACAAGGCGAAGTTTGAAAATAACGATACTATAAAACATTACAATTTCCAACTCCCCCCCCCTCTCTCTCTCTCTCTCTCTCTCTCTCTCTCTCTCTCTCTCTCTCTCTCTCTCTCTCTCTCTCTCTCAGGATACAATTACGTATGAAGCATGGATTATCAGCTGTCAATATATTATACTGAAGAATGTTTTCATTCTTTTCGGAGTTGTCTTATGTTCAGGTAAAGGCTAAAGGCTTATATTAACCACGGCTTGAAAATAATACCAATGCTATTTATAGATAATGTATATTGTAATTCGCGTTTGTTCATAAATGAGGTTATTTAATTTGCATTGTTTGTTAGAATATTAGCTTCTATTTCATCATATATTATTAATATATAACACTTTATGGTGGATATAACCTTTCAAAACATCAATTGTATTGTCTAATTGACCCGAACTATTAATTGATTTATATTTTTTCGTAAGCGGCTAATGAATGTCTGAAGTATGCTGTATGTGTATGGTTTTAATATCTAATGTTAGGGGCAAGATTGAAAGAGGCACTGAGTCAGAAAGATGTCGTTCTGACGTTTAACATTTATGTGGCTTATGTTGTTCCAAAGGCAGGCACTAAGCTTGTAATTAATTTCCAGTGGAACATTTAGAAACTCCTCTCTCTCATCGTTTGTTGATACGCAGCCTGTCAACTCGTTATTGCCACTTTATGTATCATCACAGGAGTGTACCCCTTTTGTTTTAATTATTCATGGACATATACTTCTCATTGTCAGGCTTGGAATAATTACTTCAGATTGAATTGTCTCATAGGTGATGATAAATATTATCTGAGATGATCTTCCGTTGTTTTCGCAAAGACGGGGATGTCCTAGTACTATTTTGCTTAGAGTGGTGTGATTCCAGTTCACAACGTTTGCAGTTGAGCAGCAGAGGGTGAGTCCATCTCATAAAAGAAGAGTCCATTTGTCAATCAGAGAACTAAAACATATTTGCAGCAATTTTAATATAAACACTTGTTAGTCAATTCTACTTACGTTTTGGATACTAATTCGAGGTCGCACCCTCTCTGCTGCTATGAAAAATTTGTATCAAGACCGACTCAGTATCTTGATATAAGAACATGTAAATGTATTGTTATAAATCCGTGTGGGGTTAACTGAGCCTGACTAAATAAATTTCTAAACCTAATTATATCTATATATCCGTTACACCAAGTGTGATGAATATTTCGTAGAGTAGGTGTACTCAATTAAATACAGCTAAACTATTGCAGTTATCCCTGTTTACGTTTGGTATTTGTGTTTACCGCTGAGTACTATAATCACATCAAAATTTTCATGTCTGCCTCCAGAAATTATTCTTGCCGAAATTGATTGTTTATGAAGCATGACATCATCGTACACAACTAAACTATTAATAAATACATCAAGGTCATCCACGAACGATTCTTGATCAATATCAATGATACATTTAATAATATTTCACTATCTTCATTTATTATCTTTGCATTTTCATTAATGCCTTTAAACACTTCGTAGCATCGCTGATCATCCACTACATGCAGCTTATCCCATTTTAACCATCTCATTATTAAAATAGGTAGCAGCTGCTTTTTACCACTTCCAGATGGACCTATGATAATCATTCTGATATAATTTTGTAGCGCTGCTTGATGTTTTACCAGTTCTCGCTTTCTTGTTGTTGAAAAATCAATTGTATCCATATTATATAAATATAATCACCAATATGGATCTATACTGTATTAAATGCAGAGCGCGTACCCCTACAGAAACACTCACAATTATCGCAACAAAAAATAACAGATCAACACTTACAGGTAAGTCTGAACAATGTGGTACAAAGAAATTTACATCTATTTCCCTTGATAATGCAAGGTATACATATATAACACAAAACCTAGGGGGTGATATTGCAACAAAATTAGGAACATTACCTGGAAATCCATGAGTAAATACTCAGGAGAAAAACACCCTCCAGGATATAATTATTGTAGTCCTGGAACCAGACTTGATATCCGACTTGATAATATCATATTCACCATCATCTAGAATTAGTTGTGCATAATGTCGTTTGTGATCATGTGCCCAACCTTGAGTAAATTTACCAATTAATCTTCTACCGAGATCTGTTGCGGTTTTATCATCTTCGTGTACTAACCAAACTTCGGTCTGCTTCCGATATGAGACAGTTGCCACACTTACAATCAGAGATATCAGGAATTTACAATTAATTATATATCGTAATAAAACTATTGGTGGCCAGCGTTTATCTGAAAAGTGCCTACCAAATCAAATATAAGAGATCGAATGGGTGTCCCTTAGCAACAAACTCCAACGATACAATAAGAGCGAATCTGATTATATCAAAATCGGGAAGTTCCATTTATCGATACTCTAGTCATGTCGTGACAGGGGTGTCCAAATCGTTTATCAAATCCAGAACAGTCTCTGTAGCCAAGAAAACTTCCCGGATAAATACGCGACCGTACCTAAATAATTAACGTCGTTGTAATTATACCTGGTATTCCAAAACCAACCGTATCCGTATTCACAGCAACTTAATTGAACGTCTTCTAGAAGTTCAAATCATGCTGGCTTCCAAGAAATGTTTTCTGTTCTCTTGCAATATGAGCTGCAACTGACGGAAATGTACAACAATTTGTTAGTAATTGCTCAATATTCTCTGTTGAACAATTCTGCGTAAGATTTTTAATTTCTTCATGAAGAGAGTCTTTGTGATATATTTCGCCGTTAGGTCCAACCGATTGATAAAACTTACTTATTTTTGTGGATAAAAATACTTCCATCTGGCCTAATATGGTCATCGTCGTTTACAGAACTCTGAAATAGCCATACTGACACAGGATTGTTTTTACTTATTTCGTGATGAAAATCAAACATGTCTCTTCCAGAGACTTTCTTTGGGTAAAATCTTACAGTTTGATCTCGTGGAAATTTTGTTACTGCGTTAGTCCACTCGTGGTAATTATGATTGATGATATTTATCGGAGCTCCTCCTTTTTATAATGTTTCTAATCGTACAAAATCTCCCAGTTCAAGATTGTACAAAATTTGGAAATTTTAGTATTTTTTCTAAATTAGGTACATCATTGTATCTCCGGTATTTTTGAATAATTAAGCCCACTCGTTTTTTTTTTTGTATGTCATAGATCAGTTAAAAAGTTTCCACACACTCGTTTCGGCATCAGTTGACTTGGCCATAGGCAGTTCCATTTTCTTTAGACAACCAATTAATGCTTCCACATACATTGTTACGCCATATGTGACAAAGGTTGGCAGTGCAGGTGTAATCGCGAGTGCTAACTTTACTATGGTTTAAAAGCAATCACCCAGCCCGTCACTGCAATGTATACTATAAGCCGACCACCGTTGCCGATGACTAACACACATGCGTTGCGTGTTCCACATCGTCTTTCAGATCTGTCAAAGCGAACTCTTTAAATCATTGATAGTCTAAATGTCGTCCATTCCAGCACGAATCTAGCTGTAGATTATAATTGCATAAATTCGGCTCCGTGCACTCTAATATATTTTAACCAACCGTACAATGGTGGATGGCCTACGATATGTAGAGTAATTGTGAAAGTCTCGTAGCTGAGGTCGATTAGGATGCCATCATATCACATGTGTTATTACTTTCATTAATGGTCCATTGTAATTATTGCATTGACAATGTAATCGAATATTAATAGCACTTCAAACCAACGTTGCAATGGTGACACGAGGAGATGCACATCTATCAGATTAGCGTTTGTAGTGGTAAACTGTCATAAAGTCATATAACATATCTGTTTGGAGCATATATATATTTGATGTGATTGTGCGTTCGTAAGGCCTGGCACAACATTCATGGACAATTTTACCAATTACGGAATAATATAGGAAACAATCGTTATCGTTTCCTCCGAAGAACTACTACATGGACATCTGAATCCTTTTTGAGTAACAGTCAATATTTTATTTTCTCATTTGACATAGTGATGGTTGAGCATAGTCTTTGGGGAATGTAACTGTGGTGCTTTCACAGTCAATACCATCTCTTTATTATATACAGAAATCATATGTGTGCTTACGTTGGTTGCACATTCTTTGTGCGTTTTCACAATCCATTCCAATGATTTAAAGCTGCGTATAGTTGATAGTGGCACATTATGGTAGTATTTAGTAGATTATATTTCGTTCTTAAGACAATTATATTTCTTGATAGCGGCGATGGCATCTGCGAGTTGCGCAAATTATAAGAAGACGTCTACCCCTATGTGTTGGCGAGACGACCATGGTGATGGTGGACAATAACCTATTAATGTACACTCTGTCCGTCAGAGGAACCTTGAAGGTCAGCAATCAACATACTTTTCTCAGATCCTTCCCGGACGCAGTTCATGCTGTCTTAGCCCAATTGCTTTAAAAAGTTCAGAAGCCACAGCCCATAACAATGGCCGAGCAAAATGAAAATATTCCACCGATCTTTTACATTTCTGTCACTTCTAACCTTCGGAATCTTAATGTCATCGAAATGTTCTTTAAAGTTGAGCAAGTTGGTTTGGGTCAACCACAAGGAGGCAATCCATTTGAAATGTACATATTTCTTCCTGCGTTTTCTATTTTCGTATTCTTGTTTTGCGCCAAAGCCAAACTAGACCTCGTGATATAACGTTATTGTATATTATTCTGTTCAAGTGACAAAACGTAGACCAAATACAGGTTTTCGGTTCGCGCATTAAAGTGCATATTATACAGCCTCAGGAATCCATCAGTAACATGTTACCATAGATAATCAGTAATACAACTGTATTGTAAGAGAACAGATGGGTACGGACACGGGTTATCTAATGAAAACACCAGTTACATGTGAAAGGAAGTGTAAATTAACCACAGACTCCTTGTATAGGTCCAAAACGTTTAACGCATTGTAGTAATTGGCTAGAATGGAACACAATTAAGCAGACCCGTGCCAATGTTTTCTATAGTTAAATAACGTTTCTCCTCCTTTTCTGCGAACCGTTTAAATATAACAAACCCTTCAACAGTACTTGCAGGTGAAATGTCATTTTAGTAGCAGTCTGTCAAGAGAGCTCGTGAGAAACGCTGTAATCGTATATCTTTGTCCTTTATTGATTAGTCCTTTGCCATGGTAACTGCCGAACGCTGCCTTCAAAACATATGATGACATCGGAGATTAAATTGAACTGAATCGTCGAGGAAATCCTGACAATGTGATATATGTTATCCGTTTAGTTCCTTTGCTTAAGATTCTTTATTTCTGATGAATTGCATACATTTTTTCTGGCTAAATGCAGTTTATACATATTGATGTAATCGTACACTGGAAGCCTCATACGGTGCATATGTAATCTAGATAGCAGCGCTGAGTGTATGTTTATGTCTATGTATATCGATTGTAGAGTGTTTGTTAGTCCGTATAACAAACCTCCGTATAATCTATTCATTGGTAGATTCAAATGTGTACAATCCCTCAATGTCGAATGCAAAATACATCATATCGATGGAAAGCGAATAATAATTCATTATCAGTGTGTTAACAATGGTCGTCATATACGTCATCAATATTTTTAATCAGTGTCTTCAATCAAGCGAAACATCACTGGATCCGGTTGTTTGTATATCCTCGATGAGCAGCCGATGATAAATCGATGCGACCTCACTGACAACGTTTGATTCTTGTTGCCAGCGCTGGCCCATCATACTGATAGTTCCACCATGTCCGAAATCTTTTTTGTTTGCAATTGGTTCACAGGCAAGTGGTTCAAACCATGTTTGGAACCTTTGATTGTAATAGAAAGGTAACATGCACGCCCTTATAGACATTTTCCATATTGTGTCTATTCCTCCACTAATGGGGGAAAAATGGTACTTCAACTATGTTTTGTGCAAGCGGAGGTCTTGAATAAATGTCGCGATATCCTGACTGTCCTCCCCGACGTATTCTTTACCATATTGTCTATATCATTAAGCAATACTTATATTTCCAGGCTCTCCCCCCTTTAGTTCTTATCTATGTCCACCCACACCTTACACATCCATTTGGTCATCATTTTGAACTGCAAAGTAGTAAACGTAACTCGAGACACTGAGTGGCGTGACTGTTGGGAGTACTAGCACCTGGGTTTTGTTCTTGGTACTTTGGTTGGGGTGGGGGTGGGCGAGTCCTCTCTTTCTTGTGTGAACATACAGTACCGCCACCAATATCACACCCTCTATTTTTTTCGGGCATGTGTATTTGTTGTGGGGGACTTAACTTTTATCTTAGAGTTAATTTCTGCTCATTGATTTGTCTGCAGCATTTTGTACAATATACCTTGATATATTATTTCACCGTCTCCATCATGTATTTGGCATTCACAATACAGCCTTACAGTGGTTCAAGTCCTATTTAGTCAAAAGGACACAAGTTGTATCTGCAAATGGCATATACTCTAGCCTAGTTGATCTATGTTGTGGTATTCCACAGGGGTCAGTTCTTGGAATTGTTCCCTTCATTCTTTACATTCAGTGTCATAGAGCATCACCCAGTGTCTCACCAACTGTACAGTGATGACACCCGAATAAACAAGACTGGCCACCCAACTGAAGTTGATGCTACCATCTAAGGAGTAGAGAGATGACTTTATGATGTGAAATAATGGATGACATGTAACAAGCTGCAGATGAATAATCATAAAAGGGAGGCTATTTGGATCCCAGCACAAAGACCACCTCATTCACATACTTTCCCTAAAACAATATATAACAGCAACACCAACATTTAATGCACACAGTCAGTACGAAATCTAGGTGTTACTCTAGACATTACTCTTACATTACACCATCATGTTATGAACATTTGCTGGGCTCCGTATCAGCATCAGCTCCTTTCGCAAATATCTTTCAGTTTATGCCACTAAACACATGTGTGTTCATTAGTACTTTCAAGATTGGACTATTGTAACTTAATTCTGACTGATTCGTCTCAATATCTACTCCAGAAACTTCAAACAGTTCACAACACAGCTGCTGGGATCATCTTTATAGTATCACGATCAGTGCACACTTACCCACTGCTCTGTATCCTACACTTTCTATCCAGTCGATCCATAATCAAACTCATAACGTGTTATCTGTGCTACGTTTCGCTGACGGACTCCAGTTCAATCCTTTCCGACCTCACCCATGTGTACAGAACAGCAAAATTCTCTTCTGACAATCGCATACGCATTGTTCCCACTATGAAAACGAAGTTATACGGACAACGTTCTTTTGCATACCAGAGCCCAATAAAATTAGACACAAAGATAGTGATCCATTTCAAGAGTTCCCATAAAACTAACCCTTTGCGACTGCAAGAACAAACATAAAGACCTAATAATGTTTCGTACCTTAAATAAATTCAGCAATTTCTATACTTTCCAATTTTATTTATTTCCTTTTTATTTTATTATTTTCTGTAGTTATATTATTTTTGTTGTTGGCTTGACTTCGCTTACGAAGATTAAGAAGGGGGATTTCTATGTCTATTGCACGTGCGCTGGTGGCTGACGAGCCCAATACGTGACAGGCACCTCCGTCCACAGAGGCTGCAGGGGAATGTCTGGGTTGTGGTGGGTGCTGACAATGGTTCCTGGTTTTTTCATCGCCATCGTTTTTTCTCCAAGATGGCCCGTCTGTTTTGTTCAAATGTGTCAGCGGCCTGGTGAACTGTACGTCGCCAGCTTGCACGGTCAGCAGCTTGTGATGCCCATTGGCGGTGATCGATGCCACAGGTGGTGAGGGTCTTTTCCAAGGAGTCTTTATATCTCTTTCGAGGTGCCCCTCTATCACGGTGGCCAGTTGATAGCTAACCATACAGTGCGATCTTTGGCAGGCGATGATCCTACATCCTGGACACGTGCTCTGCCCAGCGAAGCTGTATCTTCATGAGTATGGCCTCAACGCTGGTGATCCCCGCTTGTTTGAGGACTTCAGTGTTTTTAACAAAGTCACTCCAGTGGATGTTGAGGATGGTGCGGAGGCAGCGCTGATGGAAGCGTTCAAGGAGACGGAGGTGACGGCTGTAGGTGACCCAGGATTCGGCGCCACATAGGAGGGTGGTCCGTACGACAGCCCTGTATACGTTGATCTTTGTAACTCTCTTGAGATTGGAATTGTGTCGGACACGTTTGTAGAGTCTGCCGAAGGCGCTGTTTGCCTTGGCTAATCTGTTGTCTATTTCTTTGTCGATCTTTGCATCAGAGGATATCACACAGCTCAGGTAGGTGAACTGGCGGACTACGTTTAGCTCCGTCCGGTCAATGAAGATGCTTGGTGGGCGGTACTCTTCCTTGGGAGCAGGCTGGTTAAGTACCTCGGTTTTCTTTAGGCTTACCTCGAGACCAAAGAGCTGGCAAGCTTCTGCAAAGCAAGATGTTACGCGCTGTAAGGCAGCTTCCGTGTGGGCAACAAGGGTGGCATCGTCTACAAATAGAAGTTCTCTAATCAGTTTTTCTAATGTTTTGGTGTGGGCCTGAAGTCGCCTTAAATTGAAGAGGTTGCCATCAGTACGGAATCTAATATAGATGCCATCTTCGTTATCAAGGTCTTCTGTAGCTTTCTGGAGCATCGTGCTGAGGAAGATTGAAAACAGTGTGGGAGCTATATTATTATAGCTGTTTTAAAACGCTTAGAGCTTCTAAAGATTAGGCGCTATGCTAAGTGCTCATTGTTAGTATTATTATTATTATTATTATATCATCTTCACGAGGAATACCTTCCACAAGCGAATATATTTCTCCTGACTTTCTTGAATTAATGTGTTAGCAGATTACTTTCTTTGTAAGACCAGACGAATTTTTGAGGTGTACGATCAAACCTTAAACGAAGTAGAATTCGCTGAAGAAGAGGGAGAGGATGAAGCAGCCATAATAACAATGCTAAGACTTCGGGATCATCATCATCGACCCAAAACGGTTCATACATTTCATAAATGCGTTATTTCTTTTTTCTGTTTACAAATTATCTCTACAACGACATACATATTTACAGTACTCCCATGAAATCAAAGTAAACGATTAGATTTTTTTTAGTATCATTGTTGATATGTTCTACGAGCAGATCATTTCGTCCTCGTTTATTTATACTTACGTGATGGTACCTTCGTAAAATGTATGTTTCATCTGTTTGAGATGTCAGCATATACCACTGTTTCTGACATTGTGTATTATTAATGTTCACTTACTGCATTGGTTATAAGCATATCTCTTTTCCTGGATTAGTTACACAAAGTGTTTTGTAGAGCCAGCCCATTCTATATCCATGCATCGCTGTCAACGATTTCCAGTCAACAACATCTTTACAATTACAAATTGGTTGGTGCAAGTAACTAGTAATGGAATCGTATGTAGTAAACAGTGTTTGTGGAAGCTTTGTTGAAGGGTTTGGCAATCCTCAACGTCCAAGACTGTCTCCATGTAATCTGTTACAACAATGACGATAGATGGCATGACCCGATAAGCCTTTATATTAGTCCTTCAAAGGGAAATATTATTTTTGTAAGCAAATGATCATATTTTGTTAATTTAAAAGTACATGGTGGAACATTGCTATTTTGGTCACTAACTATAAAACCTGAATAAATCTCTTCTTCATGTTACACATATTGTACACAGTTTTATAATTACATGTGTCTTCCTCCTCTGAAAGCATTCATTGTAGTATTGCAACCTTGCAGATGGAAGTCGAGGCATCCAAATTATTTTGAGCAGTAAGTAATTGATCAATGCCTGATTGTTGTAACACATTGAAATCAATTTACCCATTCATGTACTGACACACTACAACATAAACATTGTACTACGTGTGCTGGTATTGTAATAGATAATCTTGGTGAAATTGCACATAGGTTAGAGAATGATACATCAGCGAGGTGCTGTGTCCTTTCTACCATGCAGCAGCAAAGGAGCTATCTACCTTCCGATTTTACTGATATGGGTTAGGGATTAAACATAATAAAGATGTATATATGAGGATTTAACTAAATATAAAGGATAACTTGATGGTCCATTTCATCTTTGCTCAAACATTATAATATGTTATATCTCTCTAATAAGGCCAAATATCAGCACTTGATTCGTTCTTCAAATAAATCGATTTGTACAATGCTAAATTCGGGGGTATAAATAGAAATCTCGAGAATAAAGAGATTTCTGCTTAATTAGCGCATTATTGTCTTATTATAAAACCGTGTCTACAACGATGTAATGTATCATTTCTGCTTTCGCAACTGACTCTCATTTATCTGAGGAATTATATTCATAAAGTTCTTTCATATGTGCATATATATATATATATATATATATATATATATATATATATATATATATATAT
The DNA here is from genome assembly GCA_030141615.1 of Unio pictorum. NCBI lineage: Eukaryota > Metazoa > Mollusca > Bivalvia > Unionida > Unionidae > Unio > Unio pictorum. The sequence continues at coordinate 3,305,232 of JARLTB010000207.1, forward strand.
ATATATATATAAATTATATATATATATATATATATATATATATATATATATATATATATATATATATATATATATATATATATATATATATATATATATATATATATTGTTTTTTTTGTTGCAGATACATCAAAATGCCAAAATCTCGACGTTGCTGTATTTTCGTGCTAATATTGGGAGGAATGCATTTGGGTAGGCAATGACAACACAACTGTTATTGTCAATTTCGTTTAATACAATGTATCTTTTTTAAAATTAAACAAATATTTCAGTTCATGACCACACTTGTATGTACTGTACGTCAAAGTATGTTGAAGGATGACTCTGTCTCTCACAGACATCCGATCGGCAGGAATACAAGAAGTATAAAAAATACACGTCCGGAAAAGCGAGCCAGTACAGTTTAATGTATCTTAAATAGCAATATGTTTAAAAGTGTTAACGATGTTGACTTTAGAAGAAAATCGCGCAGAATATATGCACTATGTGTTCTGTTTCCAGTTACCACGAATTAAAATAAAATCACTATTACAATCCAAACATTACACTGGTCCTGTTAGCCTTAATTCGGAGAATGATTTGTTTTATTGGGTACAGCTACATGTAATAAATGTGAGACATAATGATATCTTAGATAGGAGTGGCATTGTACTTATAATACTCTTTTACACTGCTTAATTATTAGTCCGAACTACAAACTAGGGATTATGAGAGAGAGAGAGAGAGAGAGAGAGAGAGAGAGAGAGAGAGAGAGAGAGAGAGAGAATGTAATATACATTTGAGATAAGTAACTGAAATCTTTGTTTTTATTTATTCTAAGTATACAAATGTAATATCCTCCAAATAGTTGACATAATTTCAACAGCTGAAATAATGTTTGCGATTGTTCAGATAGCTAAGCTGAAGACAACGTGGGTATTGCTGCCTTGAGCAAGAACCGGTTTGCAGAAAAAGGTGAAGTCTGTAAAAGGGCCTCTGTATACACTTTCATTTAGAGCGGCCGAGGATGTGAAGAGCACCATGATGCTGCTGTCGGCTTTGCTCTGAAGACAGCACTTATTGGAAAATTTGCTGGACCTCCCAACGTCTGAAATCCACCCCTATAGACAATCAGAATGTGGAGCCCGACTGGGTGTCATTCAGAGAGCTGGTCCACAGCACAGCTTCGAAATCCTAGATCCCTCAACAAGAAAGCGTCAAAACTGGTTGTATGAGAACTGCGACGACATCAAGCAGTTCCTGGATGAGAAATACCGCATTCTTTAATCCTACCGCCTACCTTAACAACCTCAAGTCCACCTATAGGAAAGATGCGTACAACAACATTCGCATAACTGTACAGCAGAAGCTCCGCCAGATGAGAGACACATGGCTAAACAACAAAAGATGATGAGATACAGTGCTACACAGACCATCATGACATGAAGAACTTCTACAATGCCCTGAAAGAAGTCTATGGACCTACATACACTAGATCATCCCCCTTCTCAGCGCAGACGGGAACGCTCATTACTGAGCCAATGACGTCAGGCAGGGTTTTGTTCTGGTACCAACAATGTTCAGTCTATTGTTCTTCGATATGCTGACTAATGCTTTCAGAAACGGTGAGGGTGGAATCGGCATCAGGTACCGTACAGATGAAAACTATTCATTCCCCAGCGGCTTCACGCGAAACCCATGGTCTTGTCAGACACCATCAAGGATTTCCTTTTTTCTGATGACTGCAACCTCAATGCTGGTTCAGAATCCGACCTGCAATGCAGCATTGTGGAGTTCTCCAGCTCATGCACATTCTTTGGTCTCACCATCAGTAATAATACGACTGAAGTCCTGCATCAGCTGGCCCCTTGAAAGCCCTATGTTGAGCCCAACATCACCGACAATGTTCAAAAACTCATACTAGTGAACGTCTTCACCTACCTTGTCAGCATACTGTTACAGAGCGTAACCATTTTAGACCACGTGAACGTTCGCATTGCCAAAGCCAGTGCAACTTTCGGCAGATTGTATGCCAACGTCTGGAGACCACCGGCTGCCTAAGAGACTCTTCTACGGCGAGCTAAAACAAGGACACGTATCCAAGGAGGTCAGAATATATGCTTCAAAGACAGTCTGAAAGCTGAATTCAACATAAACCCTGATTCCTAGGCACAAACAGCAAGCGATCGAGACATTTGGCGTTCCTCTGTGCACATAGGCTCCAAGTTGTGCGAGTCTAGCATGACAGCAGCTGCAGAGCGGAAGAGTCAAATCAGAAAAGCACGTGACAGCAACCATCCTGGAGATGTCCCATTTATCCCCTGTCCCTTTTGCAAACGAACATTTCGTGCAAGGGTTGGCTTCGTTAGCCACCTGCGCAGACACAGATCAGAATCAGAGCATCAAACCTTCGGATGACTAGAGAGGTCCTCGTCGAATCGACAGACGAACAACACAAGCTGAAGAAATCAGCCTTAGCAATCATCATAAAGAAAATAACTAAAATACATGTACTACTCTTTTTCTTTTTCTTCTTATTATTATAAATATTAGTATTATTTTTATTATTATGCTATCTCGTTGATGTCGTGTGGTGATGATGACAGTGTAAATTCTACTTAAAATATATTCTCCAATTTTAGTAACTGGATATGTGTCCATATCTGGATGCAGCGGTGAATCGGCAACACTTTATCGAGACATTTCATTCAATAGTGACAACATAGTAGTGTTTAATCTTTATAAAAATGGTGACAATTATACTTTGCTTGCCATGTGGTCCAAGCAGAAGTCTGATCCCGTTAAGGATAGCTACAAAAACGGATATGGTAAAAGGGTGTCACTGGATAATGGAACTATACGTATTCACAACCTTAGTAAGTCTGACGAAGGAAAATATGTCCTTCAACATGCATTAGGAACCTTGTCTATGAAAACCGAAGTACATCTAGTTGTATTGGGTGAGTATATTTTTTATATATCGGGTTTAACTGTAAGTGATTTATATATTAGGTTACAGTAATTAATCAGTTATCAGTAGTTTATAGTTATGTAATTATGGACCCATGATAGAGTATTTCAGTTGCCCTTTTATTAACAATACTATTCAACTTTTGGAATTACTGGAAAAGTATGTACAAAATTGTACAAAATTAGCGAGAAATGATCATCACAAAGTGAACGAAATGGTAAAGTATTCATATCATGCACACAAGCACACACATGTAAATATTATACTGCATATGTCAATTCCTGACTCGTTATAAATACCTTTACTGTATGCATGACTGGCAATACTTAATTGTTTACCAAAATGCACATTACTGCCACAATTTACACAGGAAACGTACTCTCTAAATTCAATTTTACATCACTTTAGTATGCACTGAGCACACATAATATCAGCCCTATGTATACTAATGTATATTATTAAATGCTGTGCATGGAAATGCATTGCAAAAGTATGAATAAGTTTGAAATAGATCTTTTCACAGTGTCCATCTTATTCACATGTGACCATATTCGTATCAAAATCTCAATGCAATGTAATATTAATAAATGAACAATGAGTTTGTGTTCATAATCTATATGCAACATAAAACAAAGGAAAGAATCATCACATCTGCCCAATTACTACTGGCAAATTAAAACAGTATTTTGCTCACCTCTTCATGTTGTACTTAACATTGTTGTTTTATTAATATCGTTATGTGCTGCGTGATTATAGTAATATTAGACAAAAAACTACAACGAGATAAACAACATATGAAGAGGCGGAGAGGTACAATTGTTATAGGCCAAAATCCATTATCATTACATATTCTAACTAAATGTTGTATGTGGTATCATAGAATCTGTAATTTATGATTCAAACACCGGATATCATATATACATGTTACACTAATATTGAATATATAATGTAGGCTAATTTCATTGATTTTCAATTTTGTTAGTGGCACCGCCAAAGCAGTGTACACCAAATATCAAACGTGTAAAGAATTATTTGGTTGCTTCTCTGGATAACAAAGACTGTGGTAATCCTGCAGCTTACGTGTCATGGTACCAAGTACGTAAGCATACCGCATACAAACACTAATATAGATATGTATGTATATCATTGAACGTTGCTATCTGTTTCTTGTCATCATGTGCACACAAAACTAATTTTTGGGATTAGACTATTTGTACATTTCAACTAATTAAGTTATTGATAAATAGTTCAACGTCATATTGCATACTATTTGAATTGTTATTATCCACAATCTAATTTTTTTGTATGCAGCTTCATATTCAAAACAATAAAATCTCGGTTTTCAGTTTATATCCAGCTATATGTACATTAACAATTAAATTTATTGAAATAAGGTTGCCTCTTATTTGAACGTATGATGGTTTGGTCGATGTCGAGCAAGTTAATTGCAGTTAATTTATTTCGTTCTTTTTTTGTATTTGAAGGACACTAAATGAACCGATACATTCTTTTAGTGATTACACTTTTTAAAGTACCCATCTTTTTTGTGTGTGATCCTTTTAGATAGCGAGTCGTTCTGACATTAATGGATCAGTTATAATTCTCGTTGCAGTTAATTATCATGTATTAATGCACTATAAAGCATGTAATATGATGATCACATGCAATATAATGTTTCGAGTCAATTTTAATAACAACTTAAAATATATTTTAAAGAACGTTTCTCAGATTGAGTATCGTGTAATGTGTTAAATAAATATGTACATTATTAAGTAATAATTCCTACGATCGAATTTTGAGTTAATTGTCCTTGAAGATAATATCTGAATAAAATACGTTCTAACAAACGTAAACATACGATACACATATATGCGGTTAGACTCGTACCCAAAGTGTAATGTTATTACCATAACCAGAATACATGTATCGCTTGGAGAATATTTGATATTATAAACGTATCTGAATAATGCCACTAAAATAGATTCCAATTTATATTTTGCGCATCCTTGTTTCTTACATAAAAAACAAAATTCAGAACGGGCAAACATTAAATGTTTTAATAACAGTATATCAAGTCAATACCTTAAAAGGAGTTCCTCAAAAGGTCTTTCCAAACAACAACGTTTCAGTAAATGCGAAATAAAATTTTAAAATTTTATGTTGATAACCGTTTTTCTTAGACACATATATAAATGTATTATGCATGTGCTTTTCAGCCCATATGCGCATCCTACTATATGTGCTAAGGCAAAGAAAGTAGATTATCTAACCAAAGGTTAAGCTGTTTAAAAATGTATGCATAGTATTAATATGAATAAAGACACTTTCTAATATATCTGAAGCATGAAGCTTGAAAGAGAGAGAAAAGAAAATTTTAAAACAGTTCATCCAAAAGGAAACAACTCGTGTCGATTGTTCATATTCCGTAAATAGATAATATATTAATATATTAGAGAAGTCTTCATAGAATCCAAAAGTGTCATAAAATAAGCTTGTATTACGTTCACGCAGCAGACTGACATATCCCCATGCCATTTCTGCATTTATTTTAAATCGCATTTAAAGGACCCAGGAAAGCAAATTGGAGTATACTTAAACGTGTTAATATGCATTCAACATATCAAATGAATATATTAATCACGATGAGGTACTGTGGCAGCATACAACTCAAATTTAGGTTGCTGTTTTCCTTGACAAGTACTAGTATTTCTTTATAAAGTACGTATTTCGTGTGACTTAATTCATATTGAAATTGTCACTACTAGAGTATTTTCCTTGCAAGATTGATTTAAACTGATCTGCAACAGATCTTAAGCGGATAGTGAATATGCTCAGAATATCTGTTCTGTTCTTAATTGTTAATGAAACGGTCAGATATAAAGTTGAATTAATACATGATTAAAGACAATAGCTTAATATTGGGGAGGCAGTTAATCACATACACATGTATATTTTATTTGACACAGGTAAACATGTATCCCATTCCTAGAGTCAGAAATCCCCATGCAACGGGTTATATTATTATCAATGGGCCTTGAAATAATGCCCTATTTATAAACAATTATGTATAGCAGAGATATTTCACGCCACAAGTAAGACGTATCTATACTGTCTCCCTAAGTTTATGTCCCCATTTTGCACAGTTACAGGAGAAGTCGTAAATATTCGAAATCGTATAGCAAGATACGGGAATATGCTTGAACATAATTAATGGAAATTAGAAGGAATCATACGATAAAGTTTTTTTGAAAGAAAGGTCCACGGTATGCAAATTATCTTAATGTATCTATCTCACCTGTCATGTGATTCGGATGCCAATTTTCCTGTGAGACAGGATTGAGGTTATCCTAATAGTTGTACCTGTAGGATATGCCTAGAACATTTAAGGGCACATTTATTGTAAATAAGCATGACTGATCTCAACGTCACTCTTCCTTTCAGACAAAATGTTTTAGAATCCTCAAAGTTACAATATTTAGTTTGCTCACTGTCTAAGTTTCATACATACTGCAAAGCCTGTGTAATTCATAATTACTACTTGACTTAATAATAAATAGTCCCATCCACAATACAAATATAAAGTCTTATCGCAAACTATTAGAAATAACTTTGTACGTGATAGTGTACGCATAATACATCATCTTTCTTACCCATGGTAGCTATCGTCCGCTTGCTTTGCAGGTTTACGACTATCATGTATTGTCCAATCCATTGTAATTTTTTAATGTTATGATTTGCATACAAATACTGATTTTAATTATTATTGTATAGATTCACAAGATATAGGGTGGTAAGTTGGTGAACAATCCACGTTTAAATTAGAACAGGTCTCTATCAATAATCTTTTATGTATCATAAACTGTGGAATAGTGTCCTATCGGTCTAAATTGCTTGGGTTTGAAGCATTCTCCTAGTGAATGGATATATGTTTAATAATCAAAACTGTATAGGTGTTCCGGAGCTAACGAAAACTTGGATAACATTTAACAATTTCAGTGCACCTATGCCTCGGTAATTTGTTTCTTAATATCTTCCTAACGCAGTTATAAACATACGTTTCCTTATACGAAGATCACATTATAGGCAAGGCATGGGGTACTTTCACTTTTCTCATACACAGACAGTCATAAAATGCAATTTACTATACTTATCAGTTACATGTAGTATGAAAAGAATCGATTAAAAAAATCGTGTACATCATCCACAGTGCTATTTGTGTCTAACACATTTGAACAAGCACCATCTATATTATTCTACATTCGAGAAGGACTTTTCAATTTTAATATTGATTTTGCAACAGTTTGAAATATATATTATAAATCTTTCTCCGGTTAATGGTTGCTGTAGTTACATACACTTACTCATTCGCGGAATGAAAAACAAATATCAGAGAGTGTTGAGATGTAGAGTTTGATGTTGCAGGAATACAACGTATATATATATATATATATATATATATATATATATATATATATATATATATATATATATATATATATATATATATATATATATATATGTGTGTGTGTATGTGTGTGTGTGTGTCATTCATAAGACATCGTTTATAATTTATATTATTATGTTATCATATGTCATTGAATAATATGTAAACGAAAGATTATTGTACACATCTTTATTTGATTTTATGAGGGTGATATTTTTTATATAGTGTGATCTGTTTGGTCCTTTGCAGCGGCTTATATTGTTAGGTAGAAAAAGTTTGCAAGTTTTCAACTCATCCTTAATAATGAACATGCTGAATTGTTTTTATATCTGATGATTGAGCATTGCAACATTGGTTAGGTGGGTTGTATTTCGAGATAAGTCAGGTATTGTGAAATACTTCACATGGACGAATTGCAAGTTACTCTTGTACTAGAGCAGTGGGGATGTATTAAAAGCGATTATTCAACAAGTATGTTTATTCGATTCCCTGGTATTATTACTGTTTTAATATAATTCCGCGTTTGCAAATATAGTTCAAGTTTACGATGTATCAGCTACATAAGAGTATTTATTGCAATTACAACATTTTCATGTTAATGTTGGGCAAAAACAAGAATATGTTAGTATTGTAACTTGGACATGTTCTGGATAATGCCATTGTGAATAGTTTTAATGCGTTATCAATTAGTATGTATTAAAATATTAACAACACAGTATTCAATAGTAACATTTCACTTTATAGTTTTATTTACATATAGACTTTTATATTATTTTACTTGGTAACGCTTGTTTTTGCAGTTTTGTGCAAGTAACAGAAGTCGTCCAATATGTAAATTGAATAATACCTGGGAACTGAAAGGGAAGGTACGTAATCAAGATTTACGTAACTGTTTCTGTATATAAGTTAGTCCACAAAACACTCAATAATTGAGACTCATAACAAACTAATTACTAGTTCTGAATACATAAACTTTCTTATTCAAATATTCTAACTACATCTGATATCCTCAGTGGTATTGGGAGTTGCTTACATACTATAATTAACTGAAAGGCATTTTGGTTGTTGATCCATTGACATCAATCACTTCACTGATACCGGATCGCAATTAAATGATGTTTAATTTGTAGCAGTTTAGTAGGCTACCACATGGAAACCGATTCGTACTATTTGCTTCAGAAAGAAAACATTATAATGTAATGACTTGAAGGGCCAAGGCAATTGTCAACTTTAATATTAGTATATTTAAATATAAGAGACTATTCTAGTTCCATAGCTTATGATAGATAGAATTAATATAGCAGTTATAATGTTTGACTTTAAGAAAACATCATTTTATACGAAAAGTTACTCACCTCAAAAATATAAACTCACATCTGCATGCAAAATGTCTCAATAATACGATATGCAGATATGTTTGAAATTTTTCTTTTAAATATGCTTGATTTTAGAAGATGAAAATGCTCATATATAAATAAACATATATATATATATATATATATATATGTGTGTGTGTGTATATATATATATATATATATATATATATATATATATATATACATACATATATATATATATATATATATATATATATATATATATATATATATATATATATATATATATATATATATATATATATATATATATATATATACACACACATATATATATATATATATATATATATATATATATATATATATATATATATATATATATATATATATATATATATATATATATATATTTATATTGCTATACCAATCTCACAATTTTATCTTATCCGTACGTTTAGTATGATTATTTTTAAAATGTTGCCGTACATGATGTACCTTGTTTCCAATTATCGCGTTAGTTGAGACGGTCATTCGTTGAAAGCACATGTGGGCTTTGAAAGACATCGACCGACACTCATTTCATCCATTTTGATGATTATTTCAACTCATCATTATGTTCTGAGTAGCTGTTAGAAACTTATGTATTACTATTTTATGATGCCTTATTTGTTTACAGTGTATTTTAATCAAATAGTGCCACCCGGAACGCTACTTTGTAATAGCGCTAATGTTCCCAGCCTAGCATGTTGCTGAGCGCCTGGTAGCGTTCCCGTTTCTAACCCGAATCGAAGAATCTCGAATGTCTCCGTTGTTTGTTTATGTAAACATTAGAGGTTCTCCAAGGGTATAGAGAGTATAAATACGGCTCCCGTCGTTGCAGAAGAGGGACTGACTGCAATGAAATCAGAACCGTCTGTCTAGTTTCGGACCATAATTTAAAAATTCTAATTCTAAATTTTACTCAGTCATGAATAATATTAAACTGATATGTTATTGGAATGACTAAATTCGGATTTGTCCAGATTTTGATTTATCCCAATTTCGGATTTGCCCAAAATTCGGATTTGTCCAGATTTTGATTTACACAAATTTCGGATATGACTAAACTTCTGAAATTGACTATATTTTGTCTGAAAGTTTTTCTTTTATAAAGTTTATGTAATTAGCCTTAGGGTTAATACCAGTCTCCAATGGGATTATTCTTTGGTGATATTAAAACAAACTTTATTTTATAAAATCAAGTTCATAAAACATTAATGCTGAAATTGATGTCTTTTTTAAGCATACATACAAACTTGTGTATTAAACCAACAAGATTGTTGGATATATTAAATGTATAGTCATAAAGAAAAATCATTATTGTGTATGTCAATGTACTTGTGATCTTGTGAATATTCGAGAAAACAAAATAAGAGAGAGAACACAATACAAAGTAAAACATAATTTATTTTGTATTTACTTGTCATAGATAGTACACAATTCTTCATTCTCCTCTAAAATCTCTTCTGTCAGTCTAGTTTTTATTGTACAGAAATATCAATAAAAACACCACAAATAAAATTGCTAAATTTATTTCACCTCAAGCCAGTACCAGGCGAGCCTAGAAAGACTGAAAGAACCTTAGCAAACTGTCGTTACAAATTCTGGGTTCGCCTGGTATATATATATATATATGTGCGTGTGTGTGTGTGTGTGTGTGTGTGTGTGTTATGTATAGATCCAAATGTGTGCATAGGAAAATTGCTACAAAATAAAAATGAAACCGAATTATATTTTTTCAGACTGAATCAATGATAAATGTCGGAAAAGAAGCAGACACATACTGTGCTTGTGCAGAGAGTTCGGCTATGCATTGTGTTAGAAGATTTGACCGCTTTGACCTTTGTTCATGTTTCAAAATAGAGAAAGGTAATTAATTCGTATTATTCTCTTACAATTTTAATTCGTGTGGACTTGTTCAAAAGTTTTTATTACACAATCGGTATAAAGCTAGTCTTTAAATTTAATTTTAGCCAACTTCTAATCTTCGCTATCTCTAATAACATATGACAATGGCGTTTCGGTATCATGCATTATAATTAGGTTTGACATTGTAGACACTCTCATCTTGCTGAGGAGACCGATTTAAATAATTTATCGAATTTGTGGCATCAACGTATTGCAACATGGTGACTAAATACTTTAAAGCACTCTCTTCTCGACGCATACTTTTGATCTCATACAGCATTGTTTTAATCTCACACCGCACTGTTTTGATCTCATACCGCATAGTTTTGATCTCATACCGCATAGTTTTGATCTCATACCGTTTGGCTGGATTCCGGTTTCCAAAATTGGGGGTATATTGTAGTACCTTCTCGTATGACAGTTTTACGATCTTATTGTCTGAGTAACATTTCATTAATCTTTTCACTTTTCCGGACCATTCTCGACTAGTGTCAAGTAAGTATAGACGTTAGTTTGATTCTGTCAAATTTTACGTTTGAGATGATGTTTTGTTTTAAGCTGTTGCAATCATTTGTCTTAACCATAGCGAAAGAATGAATCGATATCTCAGAAAATGCTTAAATAATTTCAGCAAACTGGCAGAGAAACAATTTTCATATATGGTGTCACATTCATACAAAAAAGGTCAATCCGTTAAGATATGACTGTCTTTACTCAAGGTTGGAGGGCATTTGACGTGTTTGATACTGATTATTGGCATGAAGAATGGGTTATGTATGGTGCAGTAGAGCAGAGATGCTGGTCAGGAAATATCTGATATGCACAATGTAATAATGAGAAAACTGAACGTTATCCAAGTATGTTTTGAAACCTCAATGCTCTTTCACGATGAAAAAGTAAGAGATGTGGAAATAATATGTTGCTTATATTTAATGCTTACACTTGCTCAAAGGTTGTTATTATATACAAGCATAGATCCGTCACCAGTTTATCTTACTTGCTGCATAGGGCAGCAAGAAATCAAAATATGTGCGCAATAGCAAATATATATATAGATATATATATATATATATATATATATATATATATATATATATATATATATATATATATATATATATATATATATATATTCAAACACAATCTGATCACAATACAGACTTTCTCATTCACATCGTTTATCTCAAACAATGAATATCAGCAACACCAACATTAAATTCACACAGTCAGTACAAAACATATTTGTTACGCTTGACAGTACAGTGCTCTCATATTTCACCAACATGTCATGAACGTGTGCAATCTTGAATATCTTGAGCTGAGAAGCATCAGCGCCATTCGCATATATCTTTCAGCTGATATTCGTAAGTACGTTCAAGACTGGAATATTGTAACTCAAATATGTATGGTTCGTCTCAATATCTACTCCAAAAATTCTAAAAGTTCAAAACACAGCTGCTCGGATTAGAGCACATATCCCTGTAAACTAGACTGGCTATCAATTCGATCCAAAATCAAACAAGCAATTTGTTTTCTGTGCTATTTTTCACTGACCGACCCCAATCCAACATACCTATCCGATCTCACCCATGTCTATCTCCAGCACGATACTTCCACTCCTCTTCTGACAATCGTATGCTCATTATTCCCACTATAAATACGAAGACATATGGACAACACTTATTACCAGTCCAAGGCTCAGTAACGTGAAACGAATCGCACACTGAACGTAGACACAAGGACACAGTGATCCCTTACAAGAGTGGTCTTAAAACTCAACTTTTTCTACTGCAAGAACAAACGTATGGACCTAATGTTTCCTATCTTAAATATTTTCTGCACGTGTTACGTTTCTTTTCTAATTCCATTGTGTTTGTTGTTTCTTTTGTAGTCATATGATAATATATGTTGCAGAGTGCTTACAGCGTATAAGCTCATTATTATGTTTACTATTATTATTATTATTATTATAAAATATAATGTCCTAATCTCATAACACAGCGTTCAGTTTAAGCAATCAGGAGCTTGTCTTGATTATCTCATATTTATAAGTCCATTGAAGTGACAACCATCCAGAACCTTGTCATCACCAATCGGCTGCTGGCAAATCCAGCCATATTGAGAAAACATGCAACTTGATCTGTAGTTTACATCAGATAATATCTTTTCAAGTGAAATACGATTTATAAAGGTTACTTCTGCAAGCAATCCCTGTATGAAATTCTCACTAAATTTTTCTCTGCCAAATGTGTCTCTTATATGCTTACTTACTTTATATGCCTAAGACCTATTAACCGTAGCCATAAGGAATATACTCCCAATATTTTGTTTTGTAGAAGACTTATTTGGGTATAGGAATGGGCAATCCAAATTTTTGAACAAAGAGGTCCAGTTATACAGCAGCAGAGAGGGCGAACCGGACAACATTTTTAAACAAGTTTTCAATGAAATCAGGCTTCTACGGCCAAGATGTGGTGAATCGGATACAAGTTTTCAATGAAATCAGGCAAATAAATCAATGATCAGGCAAAAAAAAATCAATGAAATCAGGCAAAAAATAATAATGAAAAATCAATGAAATCCTGAATGAGTAAAAACTTTTCAACCGAATATTTGATCCAGTCCGATACGATATCGTGTCACCCCCTTCAGGACTTTACAAACAGACTAATCGCTAACACCTCCTCTTGTAAATCAATCAGATTATTAGACTGGTCAGTGAGTTTGAAATTAATTCTGGTTAATGAATTATTATGACATCGCATATAGACTGGATTCACCGGAGACTCAATAATTAAATACCCTGGAGGAGCTGTTGGTGCAAATGAATACAAAATATACCCCTGCTGAGCTTGATTTGATCGTTCTAAATTTATTTGATAACTTCCCTCGATCACATCACACACTAAATTGATTGCTATCACCGATGAAATATTCACATTGAACGGAGCAATATGCCTGCCGCCACCATCTGGGTCATTATTATGTTTGAGGATTTTTACCCCCGGTGATGTTGTTTTTTTCCATGCATCATGGATTTTTTTGAAACCTTCATCGATGATGTCACTGAGATGTTTTTTTAGTTCTGGTACGGTATATCCTGGTAGTTTGAACGTTGGAATATCTTCAACGCGGATTTTATAGTCTGTTGCAAATTTTGTTCTCGATAGGGGTTTATTGTCATCTAATATATCCTGAATAATTTTCAAATTAAATGTCTCCATATCGTCGATAATTTTATTGCATGTTTCTACGACGCTGATAAATTCATCTCGGGTGAGTGCGCCGGATCTAAGGGATATAAACAACAACTCAATATCATTATTCATCGCTCCGAAATTTTCAATGGTTTTAAGTTTGTCAATAAAATAATATTCCTCTCTTTCATTCTTCAATTCCTTCTCTCTCCAAATTAGTTGGTATCCGAGACCCAAAAAATCTGTAGGTATCCTGTGATCTTTATAACTCCTTATTGGATTATCAGATTTTATCCTGTCTGTGACATAATCAGTTTTTTTTGGTTCTGGTAAATCAACGGTTTTCCCCGCGGGTGGTAATTCAGGCCATCCTAGTACGGTTCTAATAGAACTTTGATAGATATCTACGACGTATTCTTCTGAGTTTATTTCAATGGCAGATGATAGTGTTGGTTCATGAACTGTTATAGCTATTTTTGACTCTACTCCAGTAATCGATTTTATTCTACGCGCGAATTCATTATTGATTTGTTCGATTTGGTATGACCCTGTTGGAATCGAAACAACGTTCCAGTCTGGAGTCCCGTCGGGTTTATTCTTATTTGCAAACACTAAAGAATTATTGGGTTGTTGACCACCAAATGCTACAGATCTGATATTTGGCCAACTATGGTATACTCGTAATTTTGCTAGCGCTATCTCCTTCACTGGGACCGGAGAGGGGAAATTCACACTGAATTCTGGATTCGTTGAGGTTATTGATATCATGCTGGTTTGTACTGGGTTCGTGTTCTCCACTATTTGTTGAAGTAATTCCATCGGTGTTGTCATCGTTGCTATACTCATGATGTATTTCTAATTTTGATATTGCGGAATCATAGACACGTACCATCACTGAGAATTCACTATCTGATATCGTTGAGGTTATTGAGATCATTCTGGTTTTTTCTGATTCCATCGGTGTTGTCATTATTATTATACTCATGTTTTTGTTTTTCTAATTTTGACATCGCAGAATCATATATATCTACCATCGCTGAAAACTCACTCTCTGATATAATTGTATCATCGAGAGATGACGATATCAATGAGGATAATTGCGAGTATGCAGTGGACACAACATGAAATTGAATTATGTAGTCTTGTAGTTTCCGTTGGCTGCATGATGATATTTTTTTTTGTGATTATTGAAATTATTCCAGCGATTGTTGTTGCCGCAGAAATGCAAATTGGAACAGCTATCGGGGCCATCATTGTTACTGAAGACAGTATAATACCAGCTCCGGTGATTACATCACTCACTGAATACACGGTAACATCAATTGCGGTAATTCTCCTGCGATATTTTTTAATTTTCATTGCATACTCCTCAGACAGGGTTTTGAGTCTAGTTTGAAATTCTCTGACTTGATCATAGCGATATTGCGATGATGAAATCATTTTTATTTTAAAAACGCTAGCGTTTTCAATTACGATTTACTTAAATCCGCTACGAATTCCAAATACCACGTTGTTGAGACCCTAACCAAATTTTTATCAGTAGATGTGATCGTGAACTTTTCAGTTGTATTCTTGTCGATGATCGTTGAAATCGTATTATTGACCCCGGATGAACTGGACGATGAAATATTAAATTGAGACAATGGTGTTACTAGTGTTAATCGATAAATACCCTTAACGGTTGCAGTGATATCTAATTTGTTGTTTGTAGGTGTCCACGAAAATGATCCGTGTTGGATCGTGTATACTAAGTTGTTGGTTTTCTCATGAGGAATTTTTGTTTTTTCAATGACTGTTATCATCCTCGTTACATCCCCTTTGATGGCCTCGATGAAGGTTTTCGTCTCATCGATGGATTTTTTAATATCAGGGAGTTTTAGTTCAATTTTATCGAATGTAGTTCCAATAAATTTATCAATAATATTTCTACGAAATGCAGTAAACTGTTTTATGTGTTCTTCGGTTTTAGATTGAAGTGTTGCTAGTTCCAACGCAGAATTGCCGAGTTCAATTATTCTATCTGTAATAGTCGAAATAAGTACACCTGGTTTGAGTTTACCCTGATCGGAAAATAACGCGATAGTATCCTCGATTGCGTTTTGTTGTTTAACTAAAATGTCATCCAACGACACATCACTGCTTTTCAATTTACCCTGTTTGTCTTGAAATACAACTATTTCGTTCGGGTCAACATTTACTAAATTTAACGTCTCAGCGATTTCATCTTTGATTAGTTTTTTTACATCACCGGTTGCAGTGTCATCGGGTTTGGGTTTCAGAGGTCTTCCCCAAATATCAATCATGATATTTTATATATCTCTCTCTAAAAAGCGATTACTAGTGTAGTCATTTACGACAATATGAGGTGGTTTTCTAGATGCTGAAATAGCGTTAAGGACATTTAATACTTCACTGCCGCATATTGGTGGATCATTCATTTGTTGTGTTGGTAGCGTAGAATACCAAGTCTTCATTGGAAAATTTTTTATATAACGCATAAACTCTTTTGGCGGGGCTAATCCATATGAATCAAAATAGACGATTGCCCGTGGATCAATAGCGTATGCAACCCAGTGAGTTCCAGGTCCGGTGCTGTTATCGAGATTAATAATACCTGTTTCAGTTTTGTTTGGTTGATGTGGTAATTGATCTTTCATAAAAACACCTCTGAAATTTTTAATCGCTAGTTTTTTAGCAGCATCCATTAAATCAAAATTGGACATAGGAATCAAAGATTCCTCAATTAATAAATCGTTCCTGGTAGTCTCAGGCCTGATCCGTGAACGGATCTCCCGCTGTACCATGAATACGGGGTTCCTGGTAGTCTCAGGCCTTTTCCGCTGTACCATGAATACGGGGTTCCTGGTAGTCTTAGACCCTTTCCCCTTTTTTTATAACCCTGTCCAGTTGCTTTTTTCAACGCCATTCCTGCTGCAGTACCAACGGCTCCTAACGCTGCTGCTTTCGCCACTGCTGGGGCTGCTGCTGCAATCAATGCTGATATTGCAGCTAACAATGGAAATATACCGCCTGTTTTAATCATATTTTTGATAGCAGCCACAGAAAGAGTAATCTGAACACCTTTTTTGGCTGCAAGTGCATCATTGAAATGTTTTATTTGACGAGTTGTCAGCGATAATTTATTTGCACCACCAGTCATTTGATTAGGTTTCAACGTGATTGTGGTTCCACATTTTTTAGCCGATTCTGATTGCAATTTTTTGATTTGACCAGGAGTTAACGCAACACTAATAACACTATATGACATTATACATAATTGATTGATTCTAATGGAAAAATCGTTCAAAGATTTTCCACTGGTGCATCTACCACTCTCATTCTTCCTCCAACACCTTCAAGTAGCATTGATTTATCACTGAGAATGACAGCAACCGCTCTATAATTCGGGATAAGGATAGGAGGTACCCCACCAACTGGTGGACCAGTCGGACGGGTTACACGGGCTCTAAAATGTATATCAACAACAGATTGTCTCATCAAATCAAGATGTTCTAGTGAAAAGTAATAAATCGGATAGAGGCTTTTAAATTCCAATTGTGATATTTGCAAACCGGTATCCACATTTAGATCACGTGCCATAAATGACAACAGGTTATGATAGACACGTGCAATATGATTCTGACCGTAATCAAGTTGTATATCCTCGGATGGTTCCTACTGTCCGTTTATTCTCAGCGAGACTTCATTAACACCTAACTGATCAAATATCATATGACTTCGTTCTTGATTACCAACTCGTGCATTATTCTGTAACGCAATAAATATATGACGTGGTGCTGAAACCCCTTGTTTTGATGCCAGGTGCCATGTGAATGTACCATCAACACTGTCTTGTTTAATATCCGTAGTCACTGATAACCAACTCAACAATGATTTTCCCCCCTGATCCATAAATGATAGTAGTCGCTGTTCGTCTGTGATTGATGGAGTTAACACTGGCATCCACAATGCTAGTTTTGTTAAAATGACTTTACCATCAGCAACCCCAGCATTACGCCAGATTGCATCATCATCAGTACCCTTTCGTACAAGTGCTACTGTATGCTTCGCTCCATAAATAACTTTTCTAACATTTCTACAGAATCCGAAAATATGATGCAGTGGAATCGCACATGAAAATCGTCGACGCTGTCCTTGCAACGTTGCTACGCGTGTTGCAAATCCTAAATTGAGATTACCATTAACGCCTCCGAGAATATCAAACGCAGCTCCGGGTCTAGTTCGACGTTCTGGATTAGCTGCTTCTTGTTGATTTGCTTCTGCAGTACCTTGTGCTGTTAACACTTTAAAGAATTGAAGGTGGTCAGCATTATCAGAGGTATCCTTTGCAAACATCATAGACGGACCAGCCGATCTTGTATAATCATCAGAATATCTCGCTAACCCTATGATTGTTGTGGCCACATCAACTTCACGGTCAATGGATTCAATTTCTTTTCCATCAATGAGATATCTAGCGCTTTCAAATAACGCCATAATACCGTTATTAACAAAACCAACTCGGATATTTTGATCATTTGCATATGGGGTATCAGCTGCAACATTTGTTACAAGTTCTCCTTCTACTTCAATAAATGCCTCACACGGTAGAAAATATTTACTGGTGTCATGAACTTGAAGTTCAATTCGCGATCGGAGATCTGGTTGTACTGCGTGATAAGAATAAAATTGAAAATCGCGTACAGAATCATTCTTGCCAACTGGGGCATCCATATCAAATGCTGGATCAGGTGACCTTTTGAACATTTTATTCTATTTATCAGAGTCTAAATCGTGAAATCATGAAAAGATTTTCATCGTCGTGTTTTTTTAAAGCCACTTCCCGCTATCATGTTTGCTATCATGTTATCTTGGTCACTTGGAGTCACCAATGATGCTAATTTTTCATCTACTGCGTTATTTATTATTTTACTAACACTTGCAGGCATTTCCGCTGTAGACGGTAACGGTTTCTTTTTTCGTGATTTTACTAATGATGTTATTTTATTCTTCGCAGTTGAAAATGCCTTTCCGGCAAGATCTCCAACAGCACCAATACCCTTATCACGAATAACATCAATGGCTTTCATTGATAACTGTTTAGCTAACGGCATCACTTTTGGGGCCATTCTTGAAAAGAATCCTAAAATGGTATTACCTAAACCATCACCATAGTATGCTCTATAAACTGGAAACCGTGAATTAACTACATAGACGAGGGTTGGTTTATCATGATTGTAGTGTATGATCATTATTATAAAAACAATAGTGTTTTCAATTGCTGTGATACCCATTTGCTAACTCGTCAATGAAATCTCGATATGTTTTGATATCCATGATACCGCCGGCAAATAACCGTCTACAGATATCAGCTGCTTCATTAATTATTTCTGGAGAGTTATTTCCAGCTCGGAATCTTCCGATTAAAACATCTAATCGTGATATATCATTGATAACACTATCAGGACAAGTGTTTCCAATCCTTGGATTTTGCAGTCCACTTCCGCTATAACCAGCTGCTTCATCTAGTTTTTCTAAATCCGTTTCTTGTAAATAATCATCATTAGGTTCTTCTTGTTTTTTTTGTCTTCGTGTTGGTGTTTGACGTCGTTCTTCTAAATCATCATCATCATCATCAGGTGGTAGTTGTTGTTTTTTTTTGTCTTCTTGTTTGTCTACGTGTTGGTGTTTGACGTCGTTCTTCTAATTCTCGTTGTCGCTCTTCTATTTGTTCTCTTTTATAATTACTAATTCCCCTTTGAAATTCCTTGTACCCCATCTCATCCTTATTCAAACGACCAATCCCTTTATTTAGTTTATACAAATTATCGGACCAATCATTACTTGATATTCTATCATTCTTATACTCGTCCTTTAAAAAATCTTTTTTTGAATTATAGCTTTGAGCAGCAAAATCACCAAAAGCTCGATAATCCTTTGATTTGAATAAATTAAATTGTTTTATTACTATTTTAGCATGATCAGTAAATTTATCCAACAGAGAAACAGTCGTTTTTTTCGGATCAGTTTTTTCAGTTTGTTCAGTTTTCGCTGCTATTTTTTCAAGTACAGAAATAAGACCCTCTTCTTTTCTTTTACCGTCAGGATCATCTCCCAGTAAAGCACGCTCAACCCCCTTCGTTGCTGTGGTTACTGGTTTAAACAACTCTTCAGACCCTAAAGCAAAATCCGTTTGTAAACTCTGTCGTTGTTGCAGTTTATTCCGTACAGAGTCACGAATTGGTACAAATCTCTTAATTGCATCTAATCGTTCACGAGCCAATCGGGTTGTTAATGCTTCATTGACCATTATTTGAAATCGCAAACCATTTTTCAATTGCAAAACACTTGACATGTCAGATGATTCCATCCATTAACGGTCCATCTATTTTTTTATTCAGTGTGAAATATTTTTTTTTTCTATTGCTGTGAAATATTTTTATTTTCTATTGCTGTGAAATATTTTTATTTTGTATTCACTGATTTCACTGATTTTTTGACAGTTTTGGTGGTTATTCTCAAAAGAAATTTTACGGTCAAGTAGTCGATTTTGCATGGGATTTTCCGTAAAGAAAAGCTGTTAGGATTGATTTTCATCGATTTTGAGCCAATTTTTGATGGTTTTTAGTCATTTTTGATGATTTTTAGTCATTTTTTGATGATTTTTATCAAAAAACCTCGTAGGGTCAAGTAGTCGATTTTGCATGGGATTTTCCGTAAAGAAAAGCTATTAGGATTGATTTTGATGGTTTTTCAGTTGAGTGGTCGATTTTCCGTAAGACATGATTGTTGCAACAGAATCTAGTGCCATTGAAATATTTTTACTACTGAAATAATTTTATTTGTAGTGCCATTGAAATATTTTTACTTTTTTGCCTGTTTATCACTGATTTCACTGATTTTGTGTTATTTTTGTACCATTTTGTGTTATTTTTGTACCATTTTGATGGTTTTTTCAGTTGAGATTTTACAGTCAAATGGTCGATTTTGCATTTGATTTTCCGTAACAAAAAGCTGTTAGGATTGATTTTCATCGATTTTGAGCCAATTTTTGATGATTTTTAGTCATTTTTGATGATTTTTAGTTAGTTTTCATCGATTTTCATCAAAAAACCTCGTAGGGTCAAGTAGTCGATTTTGCATGGGATTTTCCGTAGAGAAAAGCTGTTAGAATTTTATTCAGTGTGAAATAGTTTTTGATAATTTCAATCAAAAAGTGCTAAAAAAATATGAAAATCCCATTAAGATTTTACGGTCACAATCAAAAAATGATAATGATCGGGCAATCAATTTTCTTGAATTAACGCCCGTAGGTTTCTAATTTTAGAGTTGACTTCTTTTTTCAATTCGTACTCGTTACCTAATTCTATTCGTATCCCCTCTACGATAGTATACAACGGGACAAACACACTGATGTCACTGGAAAATGAAAGAGAGTCTCTAATAGAATTCTGAATTCTTTTGATGAGTGCATATTTCTTGGGTAGCATATATTTATTGTTGTTAACTCCGTATTCTATATCCTGAAAATCAGACACAATTTGATCAGGATCTAATCCATCTGATAGTTTGATATCCTGATTTTTCAATTTTGCTATTTCAACTATGATGCTATTCATGTTTTCAGAATTCATTATTCTATAGCAATGACATATCTCTAATTGAAAAATACATAACTAAATTGAACTTTTTGTCCCGTCCTTTTTTAAATAGCCGTCTTGGTTATTCCCGATGCAACTTTTTGAACAGAAGTTGGACAAATATCGAAGTGCCTACCGGCTTCATATAATGATTGAAATATTTTTTCTTCGTTCAAAGATTTCACAGGTCTCGCTTTTTTTGAACAAGTGCCAGTCTTTCCTCGTTTGGAATTCTCACTCTGTGTGATAGCCTGCAGATTTGATACAGAATTATTCTTTGGATTAGAATCCTTGTGATCAATTACAAAACCATTCTCGATCAATCCATAATGACATTCATACACGAAACGATGATTGAGATAAGTTTTCTTTCCAACAGTAAACATCAAGTACCCGTGATTATTCACAACACCAACTGGTTTCTTTAGTCTACGGTTTCTGACAGTACCATCACTAGATGCCTCATAATTTGTAATCACTGGATGTGGTCTGAATTCTTGGTTCATATATATACTATTCTATTGTTTGTCTAATTCAGTGTTTGGTTTAATGATTACATCACTGGAGAACCTTTCGATGTAGTCTTGCGGAGTTCTTATGATTTTGTCAGTGACGTTATCAGGGTCAAAGACTTTTTCAGGGTCATAATTTCTGATGGATTGTCCATTTTTTATTCTTTTATCATAATAACGCTTCAATTCCCTATATCGCTTACCACCACAATCAATACACAATTGTGATTTTCCCTTGACCCCAACCCCACATCGAATACAGGGTAACGGACCAAGGCTTCCATGTCGAAAACTTTGCATATGATACCTACAGTATTCATTTTTTCTGCATGATTTGTTACACGGGGTTACATTTCCCATCATGAGCCATTTGCAGTGATTCATTATACATAAATCTTTCATTTAAATGCTTGTTTTATATATAGCATGAAGGAGTTCAAGAGATTGACTTCGAAAAATGCTAAATTCAATGCTGATAAGGAGTTTAAGAGATTATTGAAAATTAACCCTAAATTTAATATCGATAAACCCAAAAAACGTGTAGTAGACAGAAACATGAGAGAGTTTAAGAGATTATTGAAAATCAATCCTAGATTTAATCGCGATAGACCCAAAAAACGTAACAAACGTCCAATAGACGGAAACATGAAAGAGTTTAAGAGATTATTGAAAATCAATCCTAGATTTAATCGCGATAGACCCAAAAAACGTAACAAACGTCCAATAGACGGAAACATGAGATCACCATGGAAAGATGCTCAATTCAATCTTGATATAGTTTCTAATACACCCAAGAATAAAATTCTTGATAAAGTCATAATTAGTAAAATCAGAGACTGTTTTAAAGAATTCAAGCGTGATGGAGCATCACACTGCTGGACAACATTTCGAATTCGTGGTGGTTTTGACGCTACCATGAATGATGAAAAAGCAGCAGTCATAATTTCACGTCTTGGGAAAGAAAGAAATATTTTTCGAATAAAATTCATTATTGATGATCATGGAAAATGGATTATTAGGGATAAATTTGAACCCATTCTCAGGAACAACAGAACTGTCACTGTGAATCAAGATTCCCAACCAGGAATGTTGACTGGACTTGATAAACCCTACTACGAAAGATCTTATCCTGTAACAGTAGTTGTTTACGGGATATATCCGATCAATAAAAAACCTGATATTTCAAAACTAGCACCCATGAAATATTCGACAGGGCTCAATTGTGTAGCAACACGAATAATGGAACACTTCACAAATGCGTCCCGGGGAAATAAACTCACTGATCTAAGACGAAAAAAAATAACCGAATGGGAGTTCACGGTAAAACAGCATGGGGCAACAATTCAGGATATAACTAAATTAGAAAAATCATTAAGATTTCCAATATCAGTAAGGACAATCACCGGAGAAGTATTAAAAGAACCGAAATATCAATCAAAAAAAGGAACCCCAATTGAAATTATTGATCATAACGCACACGCGTGGTCATCCGCAGTAACAATATTCCCACGGGATAGAACCGTAAAATATCTGTTTGGAACCGAAGAGTTTTTTTCAGAGCAGAAATTATTTGATGCTATTTACCATTTGAGTAAAAACGATCCTGTGTCAGTGTGGCTATTTCATAGTACTTCAGACGAAGAATGTAGATTTGATCAGTTTGTAAGGCCCAACGGAGAATTATACCGTACTGAAGAACTGCATAATCAAATGAAACAACTAGCTAGTGAGTTTTCTGGGGACGGGGAGGAAATCGAAGATCAATTATTAGCAAACTGTTTCACAGTACCATCCATTGCAGCACATTTTGCAAGAAAGAAAAACGCGTGGAAACCAACACGAAGTGAGTTTTTATCAGATGTCAAATTGTCCTGTCTTGAATACAGCCATGGAGGATTATGGAATACAAAATACGACACTGATACCGTTATTTCAGTTGATATGATTGCGTGTTATCCAGGAAGTTTTCTCGGGTATGGAGAATGCGAGAAATATTTCAAACGATTTGGACACCCTACACACGAAATGACCCGTGTTGCTATTAATGGACCACTGCCTGATTTTGATTTAACCGGATTCGCTTGTGTAGTATCATTTGAAATGGCTACAGGACTTCATCCATGTAGTTATCTTTGGATTGGTAAACACATGTCTGAAAAACACTGGATGCCAATAGTGTTATTACGATATATGCTTGATTGTAAGATGTTAAAATCATTAATTGTCAGTGAAGCAATTATATCCTATCGAGCACAGAAATCAGTCTGGTTACCACAACCTGATCTAGAAAAAATAATTAGCGAAGAGCGAAAACTGTTTCCTGATTTTAATGAACAACAAATCATGGATTGGTCCAAACAGTTATTTGAAATCAGAAACAATGAAGCAAAAGATCTTGGACGAAGAATAATCGGTAAATTTACCCAAGGTGGCAAAGATGACAATACGAGATATTCTTCACGATTGATTATAGACAACGCTGAATACGATTTTGTAATCACGGATTTAACGAATAAAGGCCTATATGTCAATCGTAAGGACGCATTTATGTCCAATGGAACCAAATTGGGTACAATTTTTACTTACACTGATGGATACCATCCGCAGTACACACATTTGAGAGCTTCTATGCTCGGTTATGCTTCTATTAATTTATTTTCAATGATTAATAAATTTCCTACCACCGCAGTTAGAGTTGCTACTGACTCATTTTACATAAATAGCAAAATGACTGATTTTAAGGCTACTGGCAACGAGAATTGGGGATCATGGAGAATTAAGAAAGAAATGATTCATGATTATATTCAATCAGCAGATGTTACCATTGAAAATAATTATCGGAATCTCAAAGAGATTCAATCAGAATTTTCTAGTGCACCACCGATTTCTGATCCAATCTGTAGATATAAAACAGTTTATTTAAACGGTTGTGGTGGGTCAGGAAAAACAACCCGGGCAATTGAGTTATTTCGTGGGAAATCAAATATGATTGTGCTAACACGGACTCACAGACTTGCAAGAGAAATGATACAGAGAGGGGTAAATGCCTGCACTTATCATAGTTTCTTTAGATGGAAAGGAGATAAATGGACTCCTGAGCACATGGGAGAGAAATTTATTCCTGAAATCATGATTTGGGATGAAATAGACACAGTGTCCGAAGATGTCTTAAAAATATTTCTTGAGTGGTTGTTATTGAAGAATACAAAAATCGTCATGTGCGGTGATCACGGCCAACCACCACCATTTGTCGGTGCATCCCCACATGAATGGCTAAAGGGTTTTGTAGACTATTATGAAGAAATTGATACCGATCATAGATCACTTGATAATGAATTAAAAGAGTTTAAGAAATTAATTAGATTACAACCGGATAGAATCCAGTGTGAAATAGCCCGTGAAATAATTTCGGAAACTCCCATGAATGATTTCTGGGAAGCGTGGAGACCAAATGATTTGATCATTGCAAGTAGAAAAATAGTCAGGGACACACTTCAGATGAAATTATTTGAATTGCATAAACAAAAATTTGCAACGCTTCCAGTGCCTCTTTGTTATAGGCCATCAGATACACGAAAACAGAACATTGAAGTTGATATTCCAGGACAGAGTGAAAAGCAGATTCTCGTATTAAATGATATTGTGCTGGTTGATATCAATGTCGTTGAAGATGCATTGCGTGCTAATAAATCCCCATGGACGTTAGGTTATGCAGCAACAATACACTCTTCACAAGGATTGACTATATCAGATACAATTGTTTGGATGGTAGATAATCGCATAGAATGGTCGAATTTAGTCTATCTTTCAGTATCCAGAGTACGAAAAATAAATCAACTTCGAAGAATTGTCCTGGATGATGAAATCATTGGTGATGATAATGACACCACAATAGATGATATTATTGATAAAAAACTCTCCGGTTACAAACAACAGGACAAAAAAAAAACAACGAGAATTTGATATTGATGCTGAATTAATAATTGCGTTAAAGCAACAACAGAATAATCACTGCGCAAGTTGCAATTGTATAATGCGCTTGCAGTATTCGGATAAAGATCCTCGCCAATTTACCGTTGACAGAAAAAATAATAGTCTCGGTCATGTCAGAAATAATGTGATGTTGACTTGTCTTGAGTGCAATAGACGCAACGGCGCTAGTTAAGACCATGCGGTGGCAATTGAGTGTCCTCGGGTATTATTTGTAATTGTTGTCTAGTAAAACCCCGTTGAGGGGCAGTTGAATCCAGTTTATAGATTGGAGGTCTACCCGTAGATCGTGTTATACTAGATATCTTGTGTGTAGTAACACTCCAAATAGGATCAGTAGCTCTTTTTCTGCCACCCTCAAGCTCTCCTGGTTCATATAAATACCTCACAATGACATTACTACCAAGAATTGGTTGGGAAACGCTAAAATCTTTTTGTGGTTTTTCAGGTATTGACTTCTTTTTAATCGCATTGATAGGTTTCATGTTGATGGTTCTAGTAATCTCGTTATTCAGTGCGGTAATTACACCTGGTAATCTTTTAACCCATTCACGGGATCTTTTTTCTTGGATGAATTCTTTTGCGTATTGAAATCCAAATAACCGTTCAGCAAGAGTCCGATTAAATCGTTCTACAATGGCCTGATCACGATGTAGCGCAGTGTGCCCTCGTCTGATAGCGACATTGTGATATTTCATTGTAGATAACACTGCACCCTGAAATTCTTTGCCGGGATCAATTTGTAATAGATTTGGCCAGTGCAGAGGACCTCGTCGATAAATCCTTTCAAATGCAGAAGCCACTTCAGTGGCCGATTTTGATTTTAACGGTTCTGCTTCTTTGTATCGACTTGCAATATCAACTACGGTTAATGCGTATTTGTAACCGTGGTCATGTGGCAAAAATAATAGATCAGCCTGATGAACTTCATTAGGAACAGTCACATCAAAATGCGAGAATTGAATTTGTTTAGGCGGTGGTAGATAAATTTGCCATAGTGCCTGTTTGGATAACCAATTATCCGCAGTGGTTTTTTTTCACTTTTGCGGCGCTAGCGAGTTTACTGATTGCAGCGTTACCCTTCCAGTATCCTCTTGGGGAATAATAAATAGATTCCATGTTGTTATTAATTACCAGCACCTAACATCAATTTACTTTTCATAGCCGATTTTATCAAAAATGAAGCCAATTTTTCTTTGAAAGATTTGTCAGGAATGGCATTCAACGCATGAATTAATTTCACATCTGCTAGATGCCTGTGTTGCAAATTGCTGCTTTTATAAGCAACATCATGAAGGTGACAGGCCTTATCAATGGCGTTTATTGGTTCTTCACCGGGGTTGGGTTGATTTTGATCATTGAGTCTGATATCTAATCGTGTTCCCGGTCCACAGTAGCTATATCCTGGAAGGTGTTTTTCTCCTGGGTATTTTGCCCATGGGGTTCCAGGGAGTTTTGCTAATTTGGCAGCGATATCACCTCCTCGTTTTTTTTTAAAGGTTTCTTGGGTTTAGAAACAAATCTAAATTTCTTTGTACTACATTGTACGCATTTACCAGAAAGCGCTGATCGGTTATTTTTGGTTGTAATCGTCGTCAAGTCATCTGTGCCAGTACGCGCCTTACACTTCACACAATATAGATCCATAATTTATGTATAGAGATATGAATTTAATTGATTTTTCAGCGACTAAAACAAGAGAACCAGTTAAGCATCATGCAGCGCTACCAAACTCTATCCGCGCAATTATAATCGGACCATCTGGATCCGGCAAGACGCAATTGTTGCTCAATTTAATAATGAGATGGATGAAGTGGGATAAGTTGTATTTAATTGCCCCTAGCGTAGATGACCAACGATGCAAAGAAGTGCTAAAAGATTTTAATGAAAACGCTTCAGAGATTGCTGGTGAGGATGTTATTGAATTTATAACCGATATTGATGAAGCACCATCAGTAGAAGACCTCGATGGAAGTATCAACAATTTAGTTGTATACGACGATGTAATGTTAGATAAACAAAAAAATCCTGCAAGGATTTTTTCCAGAGGCAGGCATAAAAACACGGACGTGATCTATGTCACTCAACGATACACTCAAATACCAAAAGTGATCAGAGATAATTGTAATGTGTTGTGTGTGTTTAATGGAGTTGATACACATACGCTACGAAATATTTGGCAGACATGGTGTTCTGATATGAACTTCAATCAATTTCGAAATTTCTTTAGTCATGCTCAATCTGCCCCACACGGATTTGTAACAATAAATTTACATGACCCTCGAACACGATATCGTATCGGACTGGATCAAATATTCGGTTGAAAAGTTTTTACTCATTCAGGATTTCATTGATTTTTCATTATTATTTTTTGCCTGATTTCATTGATTTTTTTTTTGCCTGATCATTGATTTATTTGCCTGATTTCATTGAAAACTTGTATCCGATTCACCACATCTTGGCCGTAAAAGCCTGATTTCATTGAAAACTTGTTTAAAAATGTTGTCCGGTTCGCCCTCTCTGCTGCTTATACAAGTTCTGAAATTTCGATATGTTGATATTCTTGTATGGCATGATCACTTTTTGTGACGTCGACACTCTCTCAGCCCTGCTCGATAAAATGTTGTTATGAAGTATGTGCAATCGCATTTTCCAATACAACATGTTGATTAAACAGTAAGGACTCTACTTGTTATTGCCACAGACGTAGATTAAATTTTTCTCTCTATCCGATGGGACAGAATCAATATGCAGCTGATAAATACTGGTGCTTTTTGCTAACGCCAATAATAGTTACTAAGAATCCTTGTTCAGACTTTGAAATTCTGGCAATACATTACGTTGCATATGGAAAGTAATATCGCTAACATTCAACACATTTTCATATATGGTACCCATTTCTTGTTTTAGGTAGGGTATGATTCGGAGAATACATCCCAAGTAACACACTTGTCATTCTTTGTGACGTTCATAATGAATTTTCATATTAGCATCTCCATATATGACGTACTGAGGAGTGGATAATATTTTGAAGTGGATCATACAATGTCTAACAGAATCCATCCAGAGCCCTCGGATTGGAAGTTATTCTTAGTTTCTCTGAAATGGGTACTACATTTATTTTGCATATGTTGTTGCTAAAGGAGCACACTAAGCGCGAACTATAATTTGTTTCTGTGTCATCTGATGTTCGTGTTACTCTATTTGCCAACAAGGGATCGAAGCACATCCACATATATGTTAGTGTTAATATTTTGTTAAACGATTCAAAGTTGTATTCATTTGTTTACGCCATATCTTTCTCCGACGTCTTTCATGTCTTCAATGAACGTAGAGTACTTATGTTCTGTTTTGCTGAAGCCAATTGTCAAATATATTGTTATAACATTCCCCTCCGATATCTACCTATAGCTGTGTTTGTCTGCGTAATAAGGATGCAACTGAATTTCCGATAGCGATGCCGGTCTTATATTCCATTGGAAAATCCCGAGCATATCTACTAAAAACGTCTACAACATTTAACAGGAGCCTGAAGTCTGTGTTGTCTATGTAATATTGTATATTGTTTGTAAGATCTATAGACAAAATATAAATATCATTACCAATAGCTCTGCACAAAGGATGACGGCGTATTGATTGCTGTATTAAATAATTATTTTGCACGTACGTCGTCCATTTTCGTATGGACAACCATGGTAAACATCTGTGTATTTCTAAAGTGTTTGTCCTTGGTCTGTCAGATTTTAGTGTTTTGGCCTATGTTTTGGGAGAGATGATTGCTCCTACAGGAAATATATTTTGCAAGCTGATAGTGTCTGTAATAAAAGAAGTTTTTATCTTTGATCTCTCTTTTTAAATTGACTGAATTGAGGCTTGCTCATTAACCATAGTTTTAATTCCAAAATATTTTGTTTTGTACGTCTCAACAGTAAATGTCATGTCGCATCACGGTGGCGTCTGTTTGGTTGTGTCGTTTGTGGTCATGAAGAGGCCAATCATGAGCATCATGTTGTTTGTCCAAAAGGAGTGTCTGCTCGTGCAAATTAGTATAGCCTTTTGTCTAAGGAAGTTGGCAGCTCTGTGGCCAACGATCATTGTTCCATTTAGGTCTTAGAAGCAGTAACAGAAGCGAATGAGTCTAACAATTCAAGTAAAGTCATTAAGCTACTTATTGCTCTAGGTTACACAGTAGGATAGTTTGAAAACTCAGTATTGTCAATTAAAAATAAACTAATCCTAAATGTTCTATCACAGACAAAATTATTAGAATGTCCTGGAATTCAATCAATGAGTCTTGAATGTTGTGATATATCACAATGATATAATCTAGAATGTATTTAATTGATTTGACAAGAAACCTAAACTAGTGTGTTTTTCTAGTAAATGAACAATTTAGCAAATTACGATTACTTATGTGAATAACTAATGTCGAGTTGTGTCTGAACGCAAGTGCAATCTTTGATAATGGATTCGCGAGACTGGTATGAAACAGGAAAGAAGATTTTGTTTACAAATTCCTTATATGTAAACATTCATTAATATTAAGAAAATATGGAATGTTCTAGAATTCCCTAGATATGAATCATTTCATTGTGAACTCAAAACGATGTCAGTTTCTTATTTACAACTTACAAGCTTGGACACTGAGTGATGGATGTTGCATACATTATATACTCGGTAATATATGAGTGGAAAATGTTTGGCTATAGTGAAAGACCTTCGTGGAGCACTATAAATGAATATGTAGAAGAAGGTACCGTCTCCACCTTGCGCGTCCTAAGATCCATTGGAACAATGTTTCTGTAAGCTGTTTACATCGCTTATGTTGACATGAAATCATCATTCTTGGTTAGATTCCAAGGGATCCCCAAGACTGGTGTTAATTGTTAAGTCAACTAAGTAGCCAGCCTTATGTGAATTATTCGTTTTTAGTGTTCTCGCCAATACGACCTCGTTCAATCATTATTCTAGCTTTTAAATTTCTTATATCATGTTATATCTAGTAATGCAAAGCAGCGTTCAAGCATCATTGTATGAAACAATATACCAGGATGTGTTGTTCCAGAAGAAAAACCTTTGTTACTTCCTTTCGCCATCTTGATATCAAAGAGAAGAGTCGTCGACATGGATATATTACATTATTAAACAGATCGTTATAATTGGCCATACAAAGTACGCTCTGACTCATAATCTTACTGAGTATTTCAGAGGTATTGTTGTCAACTTCCATGTCAAACGTTGTTCTTTTTTACCTGTCGATTGCACTTCATTCATGCAATGAGTTCATATTTTTCATTATAACTTTCTTAAATAACCTGGTACCTCGGTTTTATTTCCTATGTTGTCCCAGTTTTATTTTCATGTATCTTGACCATGTTTGTAACGCAGATGGCAGTGCCTTTAACGGGTTCCTCTTAAGCACTTTCTCCAGTACAGCCATTGTTTGGGTAAAACTTGTGAAAATGTCACTTGTGGCTTTGACTCTCTACATTCGAAGGCTCGTCACCAATCATGTCAACATCCTTAATCGTGGATTGGTTAGTTCCTATGATATCGGTTAAACTATTTAGTTGTGTTTTTGCAAGTGTGGTATGAACTCACGAAGCTCGCGTTGTATTTCCCCCCACCTACTGTTAAATGTAGATATTTATTTTCTTATATTCTACTCTTCTAAGTATACCCTCCTCGACATTAAATCTAGAACGTAGTTGTATTCAGATGCAAGTTTAATTGCCTCATCTACAAATCTTGTTTTAATTAGTTATTGTAAAACACGACAGTTTGGAAAAATATATATCTAACAGTTGCACGACTGACTTTTTAAGTATGCCAACTTGCTATTCCTGTAAAGAGATCCATATTCTCGTATCACATTCAATATCATCCACGAACATTATTCAGACGCGTTCAGAGTAATTCTACCAGGAACATTGTAATTATTTCGAGTTTGAAATCAAATATTCCTTTAGAAATGGGCAACGTCAAGATTCATTCATGCCGACGGCAACTGATCATGACTATGTAGAAATAATGAATAAGCAGTTTATACGTTTGGTCCAACTGATGACATTATAGTAAGCGCACCAAGCAAAACAAATTGGTACATCCGTTTTCATGTCTTTGAATTGGTTATCAAGCAAAATGTGTTCAGAAGACTTATGCTGTGTTTTACAGTCAAGTAAGTATTCAAGCATCATAAAGCATTATAATTTTAAATCACGTCAATGCGCCTATAGTTTGGGTTATTGCAGCTGGTATAGACAAGAAAAATGCTTTATTACAATTTGCAGGCACAACACAACATTTGACAATGCAGATGCTGTGACCAAACAAAAGATGATGATCACAGGCGCATACAAACCTTTGATGGTAATGTTCCAACTATATCGTCAAATATTCCAATACAAATTGGATTTCTAGTAGCTGCTTCATATACATACTCGAGCGGGGAAAATGCGTTTTCCACATTGTTCCACGGCTGTGCTAAAGTACAGCTGAACACGAGTAATCGACTGCTTTTATTATTAATAACTTCTGTCTACAAGGACGATGTCCAGTTGTCCCAATATGGCAATTTAAAATTGCTAGAAGGAAACATGTGAATAACTGGCAACAAAAAGCGTGAAATGACGCAACAAACGGGATCGCATTTTATGGCTGTAGTGTTTTAATACTTTATGTTATGTGCACTTATGATATACACACACTGGCGTTAAATAGTTTTTTTTTATTTACAGGTTTTGTGTTTCTCTAACGTTACTGTACCATAGCCTGAGATTCGTTAACATTTTCAAGAGAGATTATTTTCTTAACATATAGACATAAGTCAATATCTGATATATTTGAGATATTTACATAATTACAAAAATAAACGATTACGGTCGTGAAGAAAATGAACATGGTTCTGGAGATCAAATCCAACGTAGACATATCCATATAATATATTGAAATCAAAGACCTAATAAACAATGTATATTCAATATAAATAACACCATCATAGCAATGACTAAAATCACAAAAGGGCATTGACGTAGCTATAATGAAAAAGCATCTTGCAACTATACGAAATGGTCTGATTCTGAATATACATTTGATGGACAATCAGAAACAGTAGAAACCAGGTTGACAGTATCGCCCCTCTATATATAATTATATCAGTTGCAGTTATTTTCATTCACCTTTTATTACAGACGACATTCTTGCCAAATTGCTGAGAAGGCAAAAAATGACAACATCATCCGAATTATCAGAATCGACGAAAAAAACTACAGACATTCACGCTGAATCGTTGGAATTACATGATTGGATTAAGGGATCAATTTCAATCACGTCAATACTTGCATTCGTACAAGTTATAGTAATATTGATTATACTTTACCGTTGCTGTAAAGGTACGTTTGATTCCAAGTTAAGTTAATGGTGTAACTTTAACGCGTTCAATAAAACAATTAAACTCGATATGTATGTATGTATGTATGTATGTATGTATGTATGTATGTATGTATGTATGTATGTATGTATGTATGTATGTATGTATGTATGTATGTGTGTGTGTGTGTGTGTGTGTGTGTGTGTGTGTGTGTGTGTGTGTGTGTGTGTGTGTGTGTTTGTGTGTGTGTGTGTATGTATGTATGTATGTGTATAGAAATGTTGTAGGTATCTTTCATATATATATATATATATATATATATATATATATATATATATATATATATATATATATATATATATATATATATATATATATTTATATATATATATGTGTGTGTGTGTGTAGGTATGTGTGTATGAATTTATGGAAGTATGTATGCATGAGAACAAATATATTAATCAGTGAGTTGATACATATTCTATAAATGAAGGTTTCTTAAATATGAAATAAGCTATGAGTCGACACGAGGCAATGGTCTCGATCATTTTTATTTCTACCATTTAAATGTTTCTCATTTTCTTTCTTATCTCCCTGGTCTAAACAATTTATCCTCGAGATATATTTGCAGTATATTGTATGGGGTCCCTTGTTACGAACACCATTGCCTTGTTATTACATCTTTTGTGCAATATTACAGTCACCATTTAAGATTTTTATAAAGAAATCGGAACAGGTAAAGAAAGATTAGATTCATAGTAATAATAAAATTGAAGTCATGCTAAACTCATCGTACACTTGTATATCTATCTATCTATCTATCTATCTATCTATCTATCTATCTATCTATCTATCTATCTATCTATCTATCTATCTATCTATCTATCTATCTGTGTGTCTGTTTGTCTCATAAATAATGACAAAGGCGCAAATTCAAAATGGTTTCTAATTGTATGGGTCTAAGCAAAGTCTTGGCCATAGGAATCAAATACATACACAAAACAAATACTTTCCACAACATCGACAAAGAATTCTAGACTCATACATGTCTGAATCGCTAGGGGCAATTCACAACAGTTCAAATAACTATGAAAACATTGTGCAGCAAAGTAGCAATAATATAATAGCAGGTTCTTTTTTGTATCACATACCTAATTGGATATTTTCCTGTGCTCTTTGCGAATCGGGCAATATGTTTCATGCTCGTTATATATATATATATATATATATATATATATATATATATATATATATATATATATATATATATATATATATATAATTCTTATTCGTTAAATGTTCCTGCATACTGGTTCGTTTGCTTAAAGGTTAAAATGGGTAGATATATGTGTAGATATGTATTTGGGGTGACGTGCTTTCAAGCCATCGCCACCCCATCCATTGTCTTCTATAACATAAGCTCGGAATAATTGAACTTTATCTTGATGTAACATTTATTTACAGTTTGATATTGCTCCACGTGTTTATGTATATTTAACTTATATCGTGTGCTTGACTTTTGTTCGTGATTGAAGGTTGTATAAATAGATTATAAATATATATAATTAGTTTAAGCTATCTTTATAATAAACTGGTCTGTGTACATTTTAATCTTTAGAAAATAGTATACAACTGATTTTTTGTAAATAGTCCTTTTTAACTAATATATTTTAAAACGGTTTGTTTGTTTCATTCTGATTATTCTTTAGACACTATTTGATAATATGATTTTATTTGATTTAAATTGTTTCATTCATATTTAGTTAAGGATCTGAGAGATTGCAATACCTGAACAATATATGTACCAGCTACATAATGATAAATTACTATATTAAAATATTACACCCGAATGATGTTTCCCATTGCCGTGTCACTTACGGGTAAACTAAAACAGTAATAGTTTCAAACAAAGAATTTTTCTAGAATTCGTTTGGATTTTATTTCTTGAAATATGTTATAGCTTTTGAGAAATGTTTAAAACCTAAAGATGGGATTTCAAAAACGATTGCAAAGCGATATGATTATTTATAATCCTATTCGTGGTTTAAAACTTGCACACTGCTAAATTAGGTATTCTTATTTTCTATTTTCTCGTGAGATCCGTTAAACATTGTTGATGAATATGAAAGCAAATTCGACTGTTAATTGCTATTCTTGGATCAATATATTCGATGCATTTGAGGAGAAGATTAACTTTGTGACAACCTGGTGTTGAACAACTAAGATATAATAATAATAATAATAATAATAATAATAATAATAATAATAATAATGCTTATTATTATTATTGGTATTATTATTGGTATTATTATTATTATTATAAGATTATTATTACATGGTTGATTTTAGTGGGAAATCCAGACCCTTCTAAAGACCAAAATACAGGAAAAACTCTATCGACAAATACAAGTGAACATATTCAGCTGTTCTTTAAGTTTTATTTTACAAATTGGCTTTCGCAATATAAAATATTACATTGTCATATTTGGTTTTCCATCTCGACAAGCACACAATATATGTGCAGTACGATTATAATGACAAATATAACAGTTTGAATTTGAGTCTCACTGCATTTGTGTTGCAAGTCCCTAAACACCAATATATATTTTATGACATATATAATGAGACTGTACGAATTAGTGATGCAGCTCCGTGATAACTATCATCTTTAACGATGGCAGATAAAAATGGCTTCACCTTATATCTCTGAGTTTTTGTGTGAACAGCATTTCAAAATTAAATCATTTAATTAATTTTCAGTATTTGTTCACAACATAAGTGAATATCAGCTTACTCTATAGCTTGATAAATGTTTTACTCTTAGAGAAAAACGTTCCTCAAATTATATTTTCCTACCAAGTGAGGAAGAAGCTCAATAAGCCGCTTAATAATAATAAGTAATAATAGTAATACTATTCAAATCATTATATTTTTCATTGGTTTGAACTGATTTGTAATAATATCAAAAGAGTTTGCAATAAAGAAGTTTTTCAGAAGCGTTTCAAAGACCAATTTTATTGTAAAGAACCCCGGTAAATCAGAAAGTATATACAGCTGTCGTTAAGCATGTGTACATTCATCTCTTTAACATTATTCTTCGGTCAGGACTAGCATAGCAAAATACATAGTTAACATCCATAGCTTGATCAAGCATATTCATGATAATGGTTGCTTCATTGTCATTCATCTTATAGCGCAACATCTTAATCTTGCTCAAATTCATTGAAAGCATGATCGAAACTACTTAGTCAGTCGTGGCAATTGTTGTATATATGTTTTGTTTTAGTACAGATAAAAGCTATTTTCATATAAGGACATATCAGTGGTTGACCAGTAAACGTGGCATCTGTATATATGGTGAAAGTTGGTGCCATATTTCTGATGGATGATTTTTCTTTTCTTGTGGAATAAATGATGAAAGATATCCAGTTTAAAATGCTTAAAATGAAACTGAAAATCTATATGATTTGAACTATTCTTTGTTCCATGATTTTCTTCAGTTTTAATTAGTTTGAGCCTTGTGGTATATTTTGCCACATTTTAAATTTCTTCTTTGTAACTGTCTTAGGTTAGAGCCTTATATAAGCATTTTAAAGTCTCATGAAACTAATGGGATTATGATAGGCTTCCATCTGGATTAAAGATTAATTCATGTTTAGCCTTTCATTGCCTTTTGTGATTGCAGGTTCGCTATTGAATTGAAAATGTTGTTTGGTTTACAATTTAAACTCATTGGTAATAGTTATCGAACATTAAGTGTCTAGCATACGTCATATGCAATACATTTATCAGAATATGATACAATGATAAAGAACTGTACACAATATATCATGCAGTTGTACACTTATTTTTGCTAATTTGTTTGTTTAGTAATTTTTTCGATTGGTTCTTTTGTAGTAAATAAGCCTTTTTAAATAACGATTGTTTTCGTGGAATAGACTCAAATGCCAAAGTACCTCTTGCAACAGCAAATGAAACAACTATTTCTCAAATGCAATTAAAGCACATTAGAAAATGAAAATACTGAGAAAATTGTGACAGTGAATACATGTAAACATTGTGTGATCATCTTGCAACCATTTCACATAAAGAATACACAAATTATATTCCTGTGAAAGGAAATGTATTCGTGTTCCAGCAAACAAATGATGTTGTAAATGGAAATCAGAAAGAGAAGAATCAAATCACACGTGTATAAAAGACAGTGAGTTAAAAATTTAATTAGGCCATCTGCATACAAAGAAAGTGTGACTATTACAGTTCAGTTTCTTTGCCTCGAGTAGTTATACATTACCTACTTAAGTTTTATTTTGTTTTTAATAAGTGTCCATTTTCTAAACGTCTTAAAATATGTAACACACAAAGGTAAAGGAAATAAAAGTAATGCCCTGAAACCAAACAAGACCATCTACAGAGCAAGCATTAATTGTATGCGTTAAATCTGATTGAATTGGTTGTATACATATGTGATTTTGTCGAGCAGGTTTCATTGGTAATTAGTTATTTTGATTATTTTGAGCAATGAAAAGTATACATTGTTCCGCCAAGTCTAGCTCTCTAAGTTTAAGTGATGTAAAAAACATTTTAGTGTTTATAGATCTTTGTGGATACATTATATAAGATGACTGAACTCATTGTTTATATAGATCTCAATAATATAAATGAATACATAACCTGTAACATTTACTTGAAATTTATTTTTGTGCATACATTTATTATTAATTACATTATAAAATAACCATATTTTATGTGCTTAAATATATAGTAAGATAAGGCCATTAAATTACCTCATTCATATATTGAGAAAATATATGAAGTGCGGGTGTATCTGTCTGAGAGAGGGAGGGGATGTTGGTGTACGAATATATGTTGATTAGTTTCAGATTTTGGTTCCATAAAACACTAGATAAAAAGTTTTATTTTTTTAAGGTAGTAACAGTCTTAAAAGGTCTTTCTTAAGGAATCGTTTTGGACAGTGGTGGTGGTGGTGCTTTCTGTGTGAAATTCTGATAGCACATGGGGTTGCTAAATCATAAACCGCCGCTAAACACACACACATACACACATACATCTATATCTATATATGCACATATGCAGACATACAAATATAAATACATACACATATACATACATACATACCCATACATACACATACATACACATACTTACACACACACACATGCACATACATACATACACA
This sequence comes from Unio pictorum, assembly GCA_030141615.1. NCBI lineage: Eukaryota > Metazoa > Mollusca > Bivalvia > Unionida > Unionidae > Unio > Unio pictorum. The sequence continues at coordinate 3,343,821 of JARLTB010000207.1, forward strand.
TATGTCAAACATACATATATATCTATATATGCACATATGCAGACATACAAATATAAATACATACACATATACATACACACATACATACACACATACATACATACACAGACATACACATACCTACACACACATCAACATACATACATACATACATACATACATACATACATACATACATACATACATACATACATATATACATACACACATATACACATACATATACACACACAAAGACACACATATATATATATATATACCGGCGAAAGTTTAATACTACGTATATCGTTGCAAAACACACTAACGCTTATAACTTACAAAACATTTTTGTGCAATCTTACACTGCGTAATGAATAATATTTTTAATAACCATTATCGGACAACACATTTAATTAATTTTGGGGAATATTAGTTTTCTGGCAACTCAGTACTGTATTAATGTTCTACTACAAAAACTAATAATACTTCTATTACTACCTCTACCACACGAATTCTTCTTCTTATCCTGCTTCTTGTTCTTCTTCTACTTCTTCTTCTTCTTCTTCTTCTTCTTCCTGTAATTATTATTATTATTATTATTATTATTATTATTATTATTATTATTATTATTATTATTATTATCATTATTATTAAAGTGTCGCCTCCATCTAGAAATCCACATTTGTCTGAAGAAAATGGAACGCTAATTACTACAAGAATGGATTCAGAAGGTAAAATTATCAAACTTTTTTCATGGGTACACACTAGCGTTTGTTATATAGAATATTACATACGTCTGCGTGGCTAGGCATCTCATCAGGTATGAAATTCTTTAGCAGGCATATAATGATGTCAAATCTGACAATGGATAAACTTGACTCGCAACGAATATGTGCTGCAATTCCTTGTTTAGCACTGTAACTGTTTTGACTAGTGACACATCTTACTTGTGTGACCATACATGGAGGTAAGTGAGATTATTATTATTGATTGAAACATTTTTTTAAAGTAAATGTAGGGAAAATGTGTGATATGCGTAATGATCGTGCAATCTAGTTTTCATCTGGCGCATTTCGTTTGACAACGTTTGTTTATTGGTGTAAAGATGAAGGGATCTTGTTAATGTAGCCGTTACTTGCATGCATAAGATATACTCATGTGATTAATTATATGAAGAAACTAAGAAAGGCTAAACGAACACTGGCAAGCTGGAGTCAAATACATATGTCATTATCTGGTAAGGTAATTATTGTAAACATTCCTGTTCTGCCCATGGCCATACATCTCTTTTCAGCACTTCCAAATCCATCAGCAAAAGTTGAAGCAGAACTAAATCGCCCAATATTTAAATTTGTATGGGGTGGAAAAGTAGAGAGAATAAATCGCAATATACTAGTATCCCCAGAAAACGAGAGAGGACTAAATAAGATACACATATTTTCATTAATTAGGTATATTAAGATAAGATGGGTAAAACGATTGCTGGAAAATGAATCTTGAATGTGGCAGAACTTAGTCAATACAACTGTAATCAGAAATAAAAGGATATTTGGAATTTATGGAGAAGTAACTTAGAAGAACTTAGTAAGCTTAATAAAATCAGATTTGGAGAGAAGTAATTTTGGCAGTATCCAATTGGAAAGGAACCGAAGGGTCCAAAAGAGTATATATCCGTGAATATTTTAAATTGCGTCCCCACTAAATTGTTCCATCAATACAAATTTTGGACAGAAACCGGCTTTTCAAATTCTAAATGATCTAATGGATCATAACGGTAATTTAATACCTTTTGAACTAATAAAACAAAAAATTAGAAACAATGATTTCTTAAAATCTTTCTTTAATATACAATATTCCAAAAGCATGAAAACTTGCCATACAAAACTATTTAGTACATAATAAATTTGATAAGCAGGAGGATAAAATAATGAACTTGCAAAAACCAAATTCACTCAAGTTTGTTAACAAAGATCTTTTAAGAAAACTAAAAGGCAACACACTGCTAAGCATGTAACTGGGATGCAAGTATTTGATAAAAATATAAGTATCGAGGAGTGGTATGAGAAATATATCCGAGCAAAATCCGTACTAAGAATACCAAATTGATCTCTTCTAACTTTAAATTAATCCACATAATCATTGCTACTAATGATGTTCTGAAAAGAATTAACGTACTAGAAGACAACACGTGTACTCTCTGTAAGAGTGAAAATGAAAATATGGAGCATCTCTTCTTCCATTGCTTGATGAGACTATAAACAGAGAGGGTGTATTGCTACACGAATGTATGTTGATTTATTTCAGATGTTAGTTCTATTAAACACTAGTTAAAACGTTTTACTATTTAAGGTAGCAACGGCCTCAGTACTGTATTAATGGTCTACTACAAAAACTAATACTACTATTATTACTACCTCTACCACACGATTTATTATTATTATTATTATTATTATTATTATTATTATTAAAGTGTCGCCTCCATCTGGAAATCCACAGTTGTCTGAAGAAAATGGAACGCTAATGACTACAAGAATGGATTCAGAAGGTAAAATTATCAAACTTTTTTCATGGGTACACACTAGCGTTTGTTATATAGAATATTACATACGTCTGCGTGGCTAGGCATCTCATCAGGTATGAAATTCTTTAGCAGTCATATAATGATGTCAAATCTGACAATGGATAAACTTGACTCGCTACGAATATGTGCTGCAATTCCTTGTTTAGCACTGTAACTGTTTTGACTAGTGACACATCTTACTTGTGTGACCATACATGGAGGTAAGTGAGATTATTATTATTGACTGAAACATTTTTTTAAAGTAAATGTAGGGAAAATGTGTGATATGCGTAATGATCGTGCAATCTAGTTTTCATCTGGCGCATTTCGTTTGACAACGTTTGTTTATTGGTGTAAAGATGAAGGGATCTTGTTAATGTAGCCGTTACTTGCATGCATAAGATATACTCATGTGATTAATTATATGAAGAAACTAAGAAAGGCTAAACGAACACTGGCAAGCTGGAGTCAAATACATATGTCATTGTCTGGTAAGGTAATTATTGTAAACATTCCTGTTCTGCCCATGGCCATACATCTCTTTTCAGCACTTCCAAATCGATCAGCAAAAGTTGAAGCAGAACTAAATCGCCCAATATTTAAATTTGTATGGGGTGGAAAAGTAGAGAGAATAAATCGCAATATACTAGTATGCCCAGAAAACGAGAGAGGACTAAATAAGATACACATATTTTCATTAATTAGGTATATTAAGATAAGATGGGTAAAACGATTGCTGGAAAATGAATCTTGAATGTGGCAGAACTTAATCAATACAACTGTAATCAGAAATAAAAGGATATTTGGAATTTATGGAGAAGTAACTTAGAAGAACTTAGTAAGCTTAATAAAATCAGATTTGGAGAGAAGTAATTTTGGCAGTATCCAATTGGAAAGGAACCGAAGGGTCCAAAAGAGTATATATCCGTGAATATTTTAAATTGCGTCCCCACTAAATTGTTCCATCAATACAAATTTTGGACAGAAACCGGCTTTTCAAATTCTAAATGATCTAATGGATCATAACGGTAATTTAATACCTTTTGAAATAATAAAACAAAAAATTAGAAACAATGATTTCTTAAAATATTTCTTTAATATACAATATTCCAAAAGCATGAAAACTTGCCATACAAAACTATTTAGTACATAATAAATTTGATAAGCAGGAGGATAAAATAATGAACTTGCAAAAACCAAATTCACTCAAGTTTGTTAACAAAGATCTTTTAAGAAAACTAAAAGGCAACACACTGCTAAGCATGTAACTGGGATGCAAGTATTTGATAAAAATATAAGTATCGAGGAGTGGTATGAGAAATATATCCGAGCAAAATCCGTACTAAGAATACCAAATTGATCTCTTCTAACTTTAAATTAATCCACATAATCATTGCTACTAATGATGTTCTGAAAAGAATTAACGTACTAGAAGACAACACGTGTACTCTCTGTAAGAGTGAAAATGAAAATATGGAGCATCTCTTCTTCCATTGCTTGATGAGACTATAAACAGAGAGGGTGTATTGCTGCACGAATGTATGTTGATTTATTTCAGATGTTAGTTCTATTAAACACTAGTTAAAACGTTTTACTATTTAAGGTAGCAACGGCCTCAGTACTGTATTAATGGTCTACTACAAAAACTAATACTACTATTATTACTACCTCTACCACACGATTTATTATTATTATTATTATTATTATTATTATTATTATTAAAGTGTCGCCTCCATCTGGAAATCCACAGTTGTCTGAAGAAAATGGAACGCTAATGACTACAAGAATGGATTCAGAAGGTAAAATTATCAAACTTTTTTCATGGGTACACACTAGCGTTTGTTATATAGAATATTACATACGTCTGCGTGGCTAGGCATCTCATCAGGTATGAAATTCTTTAGCAGTCATATAATGATGTCAAATCTGACAATGGATAAACTTGACTCGCTACGAATATGTGCTGCAATTCCTTGTTTAGCACTGTAACTGTTTTGACTAGTGACACATCTTACAATAGTAAACATATATGGAGGTAAGTGAGATTATTATTATTGACTGAAACATTTTTTTAAAGTAAATGTAGGGAAAATGTGTGATATGCGTAATGATCGTGCAATCTAGTTTTCATCTGGCGCATTTCGTTTGACAACGTTTGTTTATTGGTGTAAAGATGAAGGGATCTTGTTAATGTAGCCGTTACTTGCATGCATAAGATATACTCATGTGATTAATTATATGAAGAAACTAAGAAAGGCTAAACGAACACTGGCAAGCTGGAGTCAAATACATATGTCATTGTCTGGTAAGGTAATTATTGTAAACATTCCTGTTCTGCCCATGGTCATACATCTCTTTTCAGCACTTCCAAATCGATCAGCAAAAGTTGAAGCAGAACTAAATCGCCCAATATTTAAATTTGTATGGGGTGGAAAAGTAGAGAGAATAAATCGCAATATACTAGTATCCCCAGAAAACGAGAGAGGACTAAATAAGATACACATATTTTCATTAATTAGGTATATTAAGATAAGATGGGTAAAACGATTGCTGGAAAATGAATCTTGAATGTGGCAGAACTTAGTCAATACAACTGTAATCAGAAATAAAAGGATATTTGGAATTTATGGAGAAGTAACTTAGAAGAACTTAGTAAGCTTAATAAAATCAGATTTGGAGAGAAGTAATTTTGGCAGTATCCAATTGGAAAGGAACCGAAGGGTCCAAAAGAGTATATATCCGTGAATATTTTAAATTGCGTCCCCACTAAATTGTTCCATCAATACAAATTTTGGACAGAAACCGGCTTTTCAAATTCTAAATGATCTAATGGATCATAACGGTAATTTAATACCTTTTGAAATAATAAAACAAAAAATTAGAAACAATGATTTCTTAAAATATTTCTTTAATATACAATATTCCAAAAGCATGAAAACTTGCCATACAAAACTATTTAGTACATAATAAATTTGATAAGCAGGAGGATAAAATAATGAACTTGCAAAAACCAAATTCACTCAAGTTTGTTAACAAAGATCTTTTAAGAAAACTAAAAGGCAACACACTGCTAAGCATGTAACTGGGATGCAAGTATTTGATAAAAATATAAGTATCGAGGAGTGGTATGAGAAATATATCCGAGCAAAATCCGTACTAAGAATACCAAATTGATCTTTTCTAACTTTAAATTAATCCACATAATCATTGCTACTAATGATGTTCTGAAAAGAATTAACGTACTAGAAGACAACACGTGTACTCTCTGTAAGAGTGAAAATGAAAATATGGAGCATCTCTTCTTCCATTGCTTGATGAGACTATAAACAGAGAGGGTGTATTGCTGCACGAATGTATGTTGATTTATTTCAGATGTTAGTTCTATTAAACACTAGTTAAAACGTTTTACTATTTAAGGTAGCAACGGCCTCAGTACTGTATTAATGGTCTACTACAAAAACTAATACTACTATTATTACTACCTCTACCACACGATTTATTATTATTATTATTATTATTATTATTATTATTATTATTATTAAAGTGTCGCCTCCATCTGGAAATCCACAGTTGTCTGAAGAAAATGGAACGCTAATGACTACAAGAATGGATTCAGAAGGTAAAATTATCAACCTTTTTTCATGGGTACACACTAGCGTTTGTTATATAGAATATTACATACGTCTGCGTGGCTAGGCATCTCATCAGGTATGAAATTCTTTAGCAGTCATATAATGATGTCAAATCTGACAATGGATAAACTTGACTCGCTACGAATATGTGCTGCAATTCCTTGTTTAGCACTGGAACTGTTTTGACTAGTGACACATCTTACAATAGTAAACATATATGGAGGTAAGTGAGATTATTATTATTGATTGAAACATTTTTATAAAGTAAATGTAGGAAAAATGTGTAATATGCGTAATGATCGTGCAATCTAGTTTTCATCTGGCGCATTTCGTTTGACAACGTATGTTTATTGGTGTAAAGATGAAGGGATCTTGTGAATGTAGCCTTTACTTGCATGCATAAGATATACTCATGTGAATAATTATATGAAGAAACTAAGAAAGGCTAAACGAACACTGGCAAGCTGGAGTCAAATACATATGTCATTATCTGGTAAGGTAATTATTGTAAAAATTCTTGTTCTGCCCATGGCCATACATCTCTTTTCAGCACTTCCAAATCCATCAGCAAAAGTTGAAGCATAACTAAATCGCCCAATATTTAAATTTGTATGGGGTGGAAAAGTAGAGAGAATAAATCGCAATATCCTAGTATCCCCAGAAAACGAGAGAGGACTAAATAAGATACACATATTTTCATTAATTAGGTATATTAAGATAAGATGGGTAAAACGATTGCTGGAAAATGAAGCTTGAGTGTGGCAGAACCTAGTCAATACAACTGTAATCAGAAATAAAAGGATATTTGGAATTTATGGAGAAGTAACTTAGAAGAACTTAGTAAGCTCAATAAAATCAGATTTGGAGAGAAGTAATTTTGGCAGTATCCAATTGGAAAGGAACCGAAGGGTCCAAAAGAGTATATATCCGTGAATATTTTAAATTGCGTCCCCACTAAATTGTTCCATCAATACAAATCTTGGACAGAAACCGGCTTTTCAAATTCTAAATGATCTAATGGATCATAACGGTAATTTAATACCTTTTGAACTAATAAAACAAAAAATTAGAAACAATGATTTCTTAAAATATTTCTTTAATATACAATATTCCAAAAGCATGAAAACTTGCCATACAAAACTATTTAGTACATAATAAATTTGATAAGCAGGAGGATAAAATAATGAACTTGCAAAAACCAAATTCACTCAAGTTTGTTAACAAAGATCTTTTAAGAAAACTAAAAGGCAACACACTGCTAAGCATGCAACTGGGATGCAAGTATTTGATAAAAATATAAGTATCGAGGAGTGGTCTGAGAAATATATCCGAGCAAAATCCGTACTAAGAATACCAAATTGATCTCTTCTAACTTTAAATTAATCCACATAATCATTGCTACTAATGATGTTCTGAAAAGAATTAACGTACTAGAAGACAACACGTGTACTCTCTGTAAGAGTGAAAATGAAAATATGGAGCATCTCTTCTTCCATTGCTTGATGAGACTATAAACAGAGAGGGTGTATTGCTGCACGAATGTATGTTGATTTATTTCAGATGTTAGTTCTATTAAACACTAGTTAAAACGTTTTACTATTTAAGGTAGCAACGGCCTCAGTACTGTATTAATGGTCTACTACAAAAACTAATACTACTATTATTACTACCTCTACCACACGATTTATTATTATTATTATTATTATTATTATTATTATTATTATTATTATTAAAGTGTCGCCTCCATCTGGAAATCCACAGTTGTCTGAAGAAAATGGAACGCTAATGACTACAAGAATGGATTCAGAAGGTAAAATTATCAAACTTTTTCATGGGTACACACTAACGTTTGTTATATAGAATATTACATACGTCTGCGTGGCTAGGCATCTCATCAGGTATGAAATTCTTTAGAAGGCATATAATGATGTCAAATCTGGCAATGGATAAACTTGACTCGCAACGAATATGTGCTGCAATTCCTTGTTTAGCACTGTAACTGTTTTGACTAGTGACACATCTTACTTGTGTGACCATATATGGAGGTAAGTGAGATTATTATTATTGACTGAAACATTTTTATAAAGTAAATGTAGGAAAAATGTGTGATATGCGTAATGATCGTGCAATCAAGTTTTCATCTGGCGCATTTCGTTTGACAACGTATGTTTATTGGTGTAAAGATGAAGGGATCTTGTGAATGTAGCCTTTACTTGCATGCATAAGATATACTCATGTGAATAATTATATGAAGAAACTAAGGAAGGCTACACGATCACTGGGAAGCTGGAGTCAATATGTCATTATCTGGTAAGGTAATTGTTGTAAAAAGTTTTGTTCTGCCCATGGTCATACATCTCTTTTCAGCACTTCCAAATCCATCAGCAAAAGTTGAAGCAGAACTAAATCGCCCAATATTTAAATTTGTATTGGGTGCTCAATAAAATCAGATTTGGAGAGAAGTAATTTTGGCAGTATCCAATTGGAATGGAACCGCAAGGTCCAAAAGAGTATATATCCATGAATATGTTAAATTGCGTCCCCTCTAAACTGTTCCATCAATACAAATCCTGAACAGAAGCTGGCTGGCTTTTGAAATTCTGAATGATCTAATATATGATAACGGTAATTTAATACCTTTTGAAATAATAAAACAAAAACTAGAGACGATGATTTCTTAAAATACTACTTTAATATCCAAAATTACAAAAGGATGGAAACATGCCATGAAAACTATTTAGTACATAACAAATTTGATAAGCAGGAGGATAAAAAAATGAACTTGCAAAAACCAAATTCACTCAAGTTTGTTAACAAAGATTTTGTTTAAGAAAAACTAGAAGGAAACTCACTGTTAAGCATGCAACTGGGATGCTAGTATTTAATAAAAGTATAAGTAGCGAGGAGTGGTCTGAGAAATATATCCGAGCAAAATCCGGTACTAAGAATACCAAATTGATCTCTTCGAACTTTAATTTAATCCATAGAATTATTGCTAATAATGATGTGCTGAATAGAATTAACGTACTAGAAGACAACACGTGTACTCTCTGTAAGAGTGAAAATGAAAATATGGAGCATCTCTTCTTCCATTGCTTGATGAGACTATAAACAGAGAGGGTGTATTGCTGCACGAATGTATGTTGATTTGTTTCAGATGTTAGTTCTATTAAACACTAGTTAAAACGTTTTACTATTTAAAGTAGCAACGGCTTTTAAACGTTCTTTCTTAAGACATCGTTTTAGACAGAAGAAGTGGTGATGTTGCTGTGCATATCTGATAGCACATGGGGTTGCAAAATCAAAACCGCCGATACACACACACACGCGCAAACACATTATAATATATATATATATATATATATATATATATATATATATATATATATATATATATATATATTTGATTGAATCTAAAGAACAATATTGGGGGAGACCATGAATTGCTAGTTTTGTTCTTGTCGTCACCATCGTCGCCATCCTTTATTAGCATCTTGATGTAACCTGTTATATTTAAAGATTTATTACTACACATATCTTTGCAAAACACACTAACGCTTATAACTTACAAAACTTCCATGTGCAATCTTATACTCTGTGGTGAATACTATTTTTAATAGCCATTATCGGACCACACATGTGATTAATTTTGGAGAATATTAGTTTTATGGCAACTCAGTACTGTATTAATGTTCTACTTCAAAAACAAATACTACTACTATAACTACCTCTACCACACGAATTCCTCTTCTTCTTCTTCTATTATTATTATTATTATTATTATTATTATTATTATTATTAAAGTATCGCCTCCATCTGGAAATCCAGAGTTGTCGGAAGAAAATGGTACACTAATGACTACAAGAATGGATCCAGAAGGTAAAATTATCAAACTATTTTCATGGGTACACACTCATCTTTGGCAACGTATGTTATTGTAGCCGTTACCTGCATAAGATATACCTATGTAAATAAAGACGTTCACGTGAGTGTTTCTTCCTATGATAGTAATTAATTCCGGAAATTCCCTTGCATGAACATTACACGATTGAGTTACACATCTTTTCATCTTTTCTAAATTGTATTTGCTTTGCCTTGAATTTCCAATCTAAGACAGTCATATCGCTCTTTGAGAAACGTCATTTTTGCAGCTATTTTACTGAACGTTTAAAACGTCGTTTGTTTTTAAAAATACCGCCATCACGTGATCACCAGTCAAACCGTTTATGCTTTAATGGATCCTCATTGATTGCTTCAAATGACCACTAATTTACTCTCCATACTACATTGTGCTCAAGACTAAACGAACTGGAACTATATTTATCAGTACTTAAATGTAAACGGATGCTTATAACGAAACGTTGTTTCACAGATGGCCGGCGAAGAAGAGGAAGAAGAGTTCCAGTTATGTCTCTTTCGTCCTTTCCGGCTTATTAATTAAAAAAATATGTATTTAATTTGGATAACCTGATGCAAATCACTATTAAATCGCCAACCTTTGGGTCGAGTATCACAGAGATACCACTGCGTATTGCATTATTCAACTCACAATTAGTAGGACCACAGGAAAATCGTGCGGAAATAGTTAATTGTATCAACATCTATTTTCTGACATAAACATGGCTAAGAACATCAGGAGATGAACCCAAGTGCGCTGATATAACTCCCACCAGTTACTCCATCAAGTCGTTCACCCGACACTATCGCTGAGGTTGAATTACCGTTATCGCAAATAATTTCATGTTAAATTGTCTTAAACACAACACAATTTCTGCCACCCGTCGATCGAACCAGCCCCATGAACACTAACACTAGCACAAAGTTCTGTCCATTTTGTTTGCATGTACCGACAGCCCTCCCACTGGTAGAAATAAACAGTCTGACAAGGTTCCGAATCTCCTGGATAATGGAAATTCGATAGGTGACAACTTAATTATTCTTGGAGATTTCAACTATCACTTTAACGTTTCTTGAAACACATACACACACATCAAACGAGAGTGAGATTTCTGTCCATGTTTGCTTTTCATTTTCAAATTAATGTCGTAATGAAATGACAATTTATACTGATAGGATGTTATTATTGGCTCAGTTAAAAAACTTATAACTTACAAAACTTCCATGCGCAATCTTACACTCTGTGATGAATACTATTTTTAATAGCCATTATCGGACCACACATGTGATTAATTTTGGAGAATATTAGTTTAATGGCAACTCAGTACTGTATTAATGTTCTACTCCAAAAACAAATACTACTACTATAACTACCTCTACCTCACGAATTCTTCTTCATCTTCTATTATTATTATTATTATTATTATTATTATTATTATTACAGTATCGCCTCCATCTGGAAATCTAGAGTTGTCTGAAGAAGATGGTACACTAATGACTACAAGAATGGATCCAGAAGGTAAAATTATCAAACTATTTTCATGGGTACACACTCATCTTTGGCAACGTATGTTTATTGCTGTAAAGATGAAGGGAACTTGTGCATGAAGCCGTTACCTGCATAAGATATACCTATGTAAATACAGACGTTCACGTGAGTGTTTCTTCCCATGAGAATAATTAATTCCGGAAATTCCCTTGCATGAACATTACACGATTGAGTTACACATCTTTTACTCTTTTCTAAATTGTATTTGATTTACTTTGAATTTCCAATCTAAGACAGTCATATCGCTCTTTGAGAAACGTGATTTTTGCAGCTATCTTACTGAACGTTTATAACGTCGTTTGTTTTAAAAAATACCGCCATCACGTGATCACCAGTCAAACCGTTTATGCTTTAATGGATCCTCATTAATTGCTTCAAATGACCACTAATTTACTCTCCATACTACATTGTGCTCAAGGCTAAACGAACTGGAACTACATTTAGCAGTATTTAAATGTAAACGGATGCTTATAACGAAACGTTGTTTCACAGATGGCCGTCGAAGAAGAGGAAGAAGAATTCCAGTTATGTCTCTTTCGCCCTTTCCGGCTGATTAATTAAAAAAATATGTATTTAATTTGGACATCCTGATGCAAATCACTGTTAAATCGCCAACCTTTGGGTCGAGTATCACAGAGATACCACTGCGTATTGCATTATTCAACGCACAATTAGTAGGACCACAGGAAAATCGTGCGGAAATAGTTAATTGTATCAACATCTATTTTCTGACATAAACATGGCTAAGAACATCAGGAGATGAATCCACGTGCACTGATATAACACCCACCAGTTACTCCATCAAGTCGTTCACCCGACACTATCGCTGAGGTTGAATTACCGCCATCGCAAATAATTTCATGTTAAATTGTCTTAAACACAACACAATTTCTGCCACCCGTCGATCGAACCAGCCCCATGAACACTAACACTAGCACAAAGTTCTGTCCATTTTGTTTGCATGTACCGACAGCCCTCCCACTGGTAGAAATAAACAGTCTGACCGAATCTCTCTTTTTGGGGAAGGTTCCGAATCTCCGGGATAATGGAAATTCGATAGGTGACAACTTAATTATTCTTGGAGATTTCAACTATCACTTTAACTTTTCTTGAAACACACACACACACATCAAACGAGAGTGAGATTTCTGTCCATATTTGTTTTTCATTTTCAAATTAATGTCGTAATGAAACGACAATTTATACTGATAGGATGTTATTATTGGCTCAGTTATAAAAAGAAACGTATGACAGCTAAATAATATTGCGACGAGTCGCATCCAAATGATCTAAAACGCATCAGTGTGACGTCTCAGTATCCAATAATGTTAGAACTTATGAAAAGGCTGATTCAGTCTTTCGCAATTCACTTTGTATACTTTAATTTATTTTATCTCCAGATGTGTTACAATTTAAAACAATGCAATGCAAACAAGACAGATTAGATAAACACACACCTCTTAGAATTATTTTGCGCTAGAAGTCAACGGAAACAATTGTTTGCAGCTTACCTGACTTTGAATTTCTCATATTTGCTTCGATGTTAATCCGCAATATGGTCATATACGTCAGTACAAATATACTTTCTGACTGCATAATCAGTCGAGGCTAAATATTTAATTATCACTATATAGGATCATCGAAATCACGGTTTTCCAACGAAACGTTGTTGTTGTTTTCTGTTCGGTACGCGGTGAGTTTAACACCATTTGTCTTAAAATAGGCTATATATGGCAGCCAGTATAAAAAATCTAGGAAGAGAGCCCTGTTACAAACCAACCAACCACGAAAAGCACATGGCAGCCTTCACACATACCCAAGAGAACAAGGCATGAGATGCCAGTGCTATGGGTAATACACCTCTTATATTTTGTCTTAGGGATACAAGTGCGGAGGAAACTAGTGATGAAAATATTATTATTGGATAACTGATACTTCCATGCGTAATCTGCAACGGTATAAAAACATCGCCATATATGTCCACAGAGATAAATAAACACAAATGATTGGATCTAAATTTAAGTAGTCAATATATGGCGTTTTAGTGTGAGGCTCCTGACATCAACTCGTGATTTCATAAGCAAACATCTGACAATGAATTCTACGTACAGTCGTGAATGACAACCCCAAAATTGAATTTGAAACGGAAGAAAGGTCTGATGTCCACATGAGAGAAATAATTGCATGATATTAATCTGTGTACGATTCCCAGTTATCTATTGTGTAGCGTGAAGAAAAACTATGATAACTTATGTATAATTTCAAGGCGGCAGTTATCTAACAATTAACTTTATGTTTCTCAATACACACGTAAAATCAACATTTTAAAATGTAAATATTACACTCTATTATATTTTTTATATTTTGTAGGTGAAATGGAAAAGACAGGTTCCGTATGCTCTGAAAGTAACACCAAGGGATTAAAATCCCAAGGATCAATCATAATAATACCAAGGTCAGCAAATAAAAGAAGTTCAGTACAAATAAAATATCAACGTGTCAGTGAAGCTTTAAATGAGACCATCTGAGGGTAATTATACATATCTCGTCTTTTCTATATGTAGGTCTATTGCTTGTTCAGTTTTCTTTCTTTTAACATTTTAGGCCAGAGCCGTTAAGTATTTTCGTTACATAAGTTTGCGATATGGCAATGACTTAATTTAAACTAATTCACGTCTTACTTAAAGGACGTGTTTGTATCTTCAATTTTCGTAGGATATTAATTCAGATCCTTGGTTTCATTCGTGTTGTATGTTATCGGCAATAATAATGACATATATGAATGTTTCATCGTGGAGGCTCAGTATATATGATAATTGAATCTAATTAGACATTAATACACGAATAAATGAATCATTGCTGTTCTTACCTTACAAATTATATTTATTTATACATAATCAGGGAAATATAATATAAATCTAGAGATAAATAGATAAATATATACCAAAATAAGAATTGTTTTCATGTGGTTGCGCCATTGAAGGGATACATTAATAATGAAAGGCTAGTTGAACAAGTGGAAGTTAAATTCCACTATTGCATAATTATTATTTTAAATTGTGTTGTATCTTAATGATCAACTACCGTTTAAATGTCCAGGAGAAGAAACAGCTCAACATAATGTTACTATCAGATAAGTCAAAAGAGTTTGGTCAAATCGTTCCTTGTTAACATAATCTTAGATAAACATTTCTGCTTAAAGCAGCAACACTCGTCCAGAACGTTCATAAAAAAGGCATCAATTATGTTAAGTATATTTGACTGTTTTTGTAGGCTAGCTTTCTCCTCCATGTTTATATTTTGTGCATATTTGTAATATGGATTTGACCTTAGTCAAATATCATGTTCATTGTATACTTGACCAGTGACACTACTTTGTAAACAGCACGACACATATCCATATTTTTTATTTAGATTGTGGATTAAATATAAAGATCATTTTTAATAAAGACATGCACGTTTATATTGAACTAAGCCTAGGATATTGTCTGTTCACTCTATAATTAATCAACTTGTTAACAACTTTCAACGTCTGAGAGAGAGAGAGAGAGAGAGAGAGAGAGAGAGAGAGAGAGAGAGTTGGCCTACATTCTGGCTTTACTATTGCTTCTTAGTTGTTTTATGTATATGAATGTCGTAAACTTGAAACATTACTCATTCTTGCCTCGTCATCTGACGACAAATCAGTCTTACCGATATGTTCAGTGTCAAATTTGGATATTTAAAAAATATTTATTGAAATAAGTAGTTTCTGGATATGGAATGCTCTCAGTACTATTCTTGGACTAATAAGTTAATTTTAAATTATGTTGAATTCAGACTGGTGCATTTTGATGACAACATTGTGATACATTAAACGACTAGTAACACATTACCGCATTCCAGTGCACTGAAACATTAGGATGTCAGAGATTATTGGCACATTAACACATTAAATCTAGGAAATTATAATACCACCTGGAATGAAATTGGAGCTTAACAATAAAAATAAGATGGAATTGCGATAGAACATTCGGGAAACTTTGGGATTTAATTCTCAATTTTCTAATTTCGGTTTTAAATTTTCATAAAACGCACGGACTTAAAAAATGAAAATACCAATAAATGGCATTTCACGTACAAAGAGGTGAAAGATTCATAGTGATTTCATCACAAGTGGAATGATGCGTTTAACTTAAACAGTAAATTACTCAAACAGTAAATAATATAGTATTTTACTCATACAGTTAAAAATTATGTAAAATGTATTGACTTAGTGAAACTATGTAAACAAAAAAAAAAGTAAAAGATATTCAAATTATTTCTGCAGTCCCCATAACACACTTGGTTTTAAGAACACAAAATTTAACCCAAGGCTAAAAGATTACATGCATGGAGTTCTACATTGAGTCACCATTACACTCAGTTACCAGTCACACAAACCATACAAGCTGTCAGTAATCCAGGTTGGTAAATCAAGCAGTCAGCGCCAACCTGTATCGGTCAGCATTGCTCGAATTCTATGGCTTTTTGAATATACCCAGTTGCGATACCCTATCGTTCTCCAGTCGAGACCGTTCTAATTCTAACTTCTCTCTTTCAATACGCGCGCTTATCTCTACTTTCTTGCGCTCGTCCTGAAGTTTCTTTTTCAATACGCGCGCTTCGCTCTAACTTCTCGCGCTCTGTTTCCCTCTCTGTGCGGGCAACCAAGCCAATCCTCTCCTTTTCAACGCGTGCGCTTAGCTCTAATTTCTCGCGTTCTTCCTAGATTCTCTCCTTTTCAGTGCGAGCTTAGCTCTAAATTCACGCGCTCTTCCTGAATCCTCTCCTGTTCGCGTTGGAACCTTTCCTTTTCGGCCTCTCGTTCTTCGGCGTGTTACTCTTTTTCTCGATTTTGTTATTCCCTGATAAACTGTCGTAAGGTTTCCCCTTCATATCCCAATTGCTTACCCAGCTCTACCAATTCGCTAGTAGACGACATGTTTTTAAAAAGGAGTACGTTCCAAAACGAGCCTCAATAAATTTACTGCTTTTGTGAAGGTGAATGAAGTTCAGTTTCGTTTACAATTTAAAAAAATCGCTCAAAACCTTCATGTCTCAAAGGCTTTCCCCGATAATGTTGGATGTGCAAACTCAATGTAACAATCCAAATGTTTTCTCGGATACAAAATACAATCCCACCGCTGCCACCAACATTGTAACGTAATCGAGCTGACACCCTTTGAGACTGGAAGAAATAACAAACACGTTCGTGAGTGACAATGGAAATGTATACAACACTCACACTCATGACACGAGAATAACAAACACAAAGGCATATAGTATTAATATAAAATAAATAGGAAATTAGATCTGACTACTATATCAGACTCATGTAGTCAAATACTTGTTACAATCTTCATATAGCCAAATACTTGCGATTGATACATGGTGATATAAATAGAAGCATCTGAATACAGTTGACATAAGATAGAATAAATGCTAATATTTAATTCTGGATTAGTTCAGTTCATGTAATGTTCATGTTTTACAACTAGAACTTAAATCAAAAAATTTGGAAAAAATGTTTCAAACACGATTGGCTGAAATAAAGAATGAAAATTAAACTTGTTTCTTTAAAATGGAAGAAAGCTTCATTTCAGCGCATTTTTCGTAGGTATTATACACCAGAAACATATTGATTGTAAATTTGGACAGTGAACATTATTGTTCTGTACCTGATTTAGTCTGACAAATTTTCGTGAATATTACAGCAAGGGGAAACGCGAGAGCATGAACTATTAGATACGTTGATGCGTCTACCACCTGACAACCAAAGGAGAGAATTAAGAAATATTGATCAAATACTCATTATTCTTTCAGCACACTCAGTGTATACCGCATTTGTTCATACTGTATTTACGAATTCGATGGAGATAAGGAATGGAAATTATCTAGGTCGAGGTCATTTATCCAACATACTTCAGGTGACTGTCTCTATTAACTATGATAGAATTCAATAGCAGACTATATAAATAATAACTTATGGATTCCACAGCCGCTGAAGGATTTATGGTATGTAACTGTGGCATGAAGTTACTTTGTAATTTAAGGACTTAATTGTACAAGGCCAAATTTATTACGAACAAGGACGGATAACTCGTCAGATAATTTTATGGAGTCACACTGTCGTTACATTTACTAAACACAACATGTAAAAGTTGACTATTAGGTATTCTTTGAGAGTTTGAAGGACATAATTAGTGTAATTACAAGGAATCAAATGGTTTTTAGTCTTTGTATCAACACTGCACACTTACATAAACTTTCATGGTGTTTCAGCTGAAACCAGATTTAAAGATTCTTCATTTGCTTACCTGTAATCTAGTCCTCAAATAAGTACCATAAACAAGGAAATCTGACTAGTTTCGTAAAATGGAACAGAAACGTTACTTCAATCTCTAGTTATAAAATGAAATGCGTACCTGGCACTAAAGCTATGCTGTAAAGAGCGATGTTATTCAAAACAACTATGCCACGTATTCCCTCATAAAGAAAGAAATATTGTTTATTTTAAAGAAAATGTATACCTCTTCCATTCTGTTATAACCATAATAAGTATAAATGGTCAAACTATTCCATTTCAAAAATGAATGTATATGGTGTGTATATTCTAATAATTTGCTGAATCCTGTAATGACAATCATTAATAAATTCAAGTAAGAGGGAACTCGTGCTACGAATGCACATAAAGCGTTGCATACGCATACATACAAATACATACAGGTGTATAATTATATCTTGCAAGTTAATTCTCCTGATGGTCAGCACAGAACATAGTCTCAATACAAATTCATCTCTGAGCGATGCTTGTAGAATTATGCTGTCGTTGCGGATATGGGGTTCATGGCAATTTTCCATGAGAGTGGAGAGTGGAAGATGATCATTATTATATTCACATTTTAAATTATACTTTGAAAATAATTTAGAAAAATGGTGACGGGATATGTACCTAAATGTCGACAGATTTTGTTTACATCTTTGGAACTTTTTAAAAATAAAAGAGACATTTAAAGTTGGATTTATTATTCTACCTCCAGCCTAATTTTGTTAATCAAGGTTGACAACTATTTGACTACTCAGATTCAGGATAACTATATATGTAGAAAAATACCAATTCCTTTTAATATAGGGATTAACAAGAGCACGAAATGACATGAAGGCACTTATCATTAAAATCCTTCTTACAAAGACGTCTTTACTTTGTATTAAGTACATTTTCAGTTGATGATAATGTCATTCAAAGAAGAAATATTATGCCGATAGTATGCATTAGAGTCATATATGTGGTACAATGTACTATGTCTATATGTGTTGACATAAGACGAGCAACGTCTGAATTAGTATGTTAAGTTCAAGCTGGATATTACATTGTTTCATAGGTCATACAGAAGGGGATTGTCAAACGGTCAATACACTCCTACCAAACCTTTACGACTAGGAATATTGACAAGGGCTGATATTGCTCTTGGTCATTTTATATTGACTGGCAGGCAAACGCTGCATATTGCAACTCTGATTCAAATTGCAAATGCATATATTTTAATGTACATACCACCCTAATGATGTGTTTTTAAATTAGAGTATTTGTAAAGGACGAAATGGTCGTTTTACAGGCCTGTGACGTCTTGTCTAGATTCTATTTTACCAAAACCTATAATAATATGATACGTTTTACATTTCAGTGGTACAGCATGCTGAATACAAGTCATACGCAAAGATCAAGGAACCTGTTGCAAGATAGTAGTTTTTTCTTCTTCTGATGACATGTAGAAAGGAATCAAACGAAAATCTGATTATTGAATGTTTAAATTTACATTCTTTTCGTATTTGTTTAGTTATGATTATGATTTAAGAACATGCATTACGAAAAATCAGTAAGAAATAAAACTATTAATT
This sequence comes from Unio pictorum, assembly GCA_030141615.1. Taxonomy (NCBI): domain Eukaryota; kingdom Metazoa; phylum Mollusca; class Bivalvia; order Unionida; family Unionidae; genus Unio; species Unio pictorum. Next base: position 3,363,358 of record JARLTB010000207.1, read on the forward strand.
TGTATACTTCTAAAGCTACATAATTTTGCTTCTTCATAAAGAAATATTTTCATTCACATGCGTATATAATTAATACATTCGCACAAATACATTGCTTACGAATATAACACTAAATGTACTCTCCATCTGACGTCAAGAAAACGAATCGACTGTAAAAAAAACCACATCGTATTGAAAGTAAAAATATTGAACATACGTTAAATTAAATTAATGACTGCTTCAAAAAACAAAATACAGAATACGTTTAGGTCCGTCAGTCACTCGTACGTTCAAGCCATTCTTCCAAAAAACACTCACAGGTTTGTTGAAAATATATAATTGATTATTGATGTATTCTTAGATCTTTGTAAATTTTTTCATATTTTCAATCATATTATTTTACATATCATGCTGCAAAGTTTGATTGCGATAATTGGCTCTCTATTAAACGTATTACGGGCGGTTCTAATACAGTGGATCAATTGTAGGCCATCTTGTTTTCATATTATAATAAATCAGCTTCCAAAGGGCTTGATACATTCGTCTCCATCAAAGATTAAAATATGCTATGATACAGACATATGACATTAACAGTACATGTAATTGACAGTAAAATGCAAGTATTACTAATCTGCACAACACAACGAGCATCCATATATTAAAAGTAAACGTAAAACATATAAAATTGTTTAATGTTGCCAAATGTCATCACCATCGACATCATCAGTCTCTTGACCTAACGTTGCCGTTGAGGCACTGTGCTGATGAACATCTGATCAATTCCATCCACTTGTCTCAATCATGTGCCAATGCCTGTGTCTCCGCAAAACATTTTCTGGTCAATTCAGTGATATTGACAGTCAACTGTTTTCGCTGTTTTCGTATCCTTCTGCCACCGTAGATACTGCCCTGCAGTACTATTTTGGATAGACTATTAGCTCTAGTGACATGGCGATACCATTTAGCTATCTCTTTTTGACAGTGGTGAGGAGGTATTCCTTAATGGCCTACATTGTGTCTTATGGTGTTACGCACTTCTTTATTTGCGATGTGGTCAAATGAAGAGATGCCAAAGATGGTTCTGTAGCATCTCATTTCAAGTGCCTGGATTTTTCCTTGTAATTCTGCTGTCGGGGTCGAGGCCTCACATGAATAAAAAAAGTAGTGAGATGACTTGTGCTCTCTGTAGTATGATTTTAGTTTTCAGACAGATATTTTCATCTCACAAGATGGGTTTTAACTTTGACACAACTGTAAAGAATCCTTATTCATATTATTTTGTTCTGATTCCTTTTGAATCTTTAAAATCAAGACTGTATAATTTGCAGTCCTAAGTATCTAATTTATATATATATATATATATATATATATATATATATATATATATATATATATATATATATATATATATATATATATATATATATATATATATATATATATATGTATGTGTGTGTGTATTTGTGTGTGTGTGTGTGTGTTACATTATATAAATTAACTAATTACTGGCATATTTGTTTCAAATGTACATTTATGATTCAAAACAAATTCTTAATGTTTTGTATATCAGCAATGTCTAATTGTAAATTATTAGATATGACACTTAACACATATATCATAACGCACGTGTTTTAATAGTACAAAAACAACGATAACCATACATAGTGTGAAATTTATTTGCACCGTTTTAGCGAAAGCTGTTTTTGTTTTAAACAAACAATACATGTTGGTAAAACATACACAACATAATAGTATACATCATATCAGAGGACCGGAAACGTCCATATCTATTCAGCTACGTTCTAACGATTATTAGGCATATTCGTGAAGGAAAATGATTCCATAGAACATAAATGGTGCGGTATAAGTATATATATTGAATAGTAATAAAGGATGTCATTTGTTAATAATTTGATACGCTTTTATAAATGAATTCTGAATCAGTATTTTATCGTTTGAGAATGTTGCAAAGTGTTTATTCTAGAATTTCATATTATACATGAATTGTCCATGTTTAAATTTTAGCACATTTAGCAATTAGTACCGGAGAGATATTATATGGAGGAATAATATGTGGAACTTAAGTTCTTACTCTTTTTATGTAATGAAGGATTCATATGCCACGCCGTGTAGTTCATTAGTTTGCAATGTTTGTTTTTCATGACCATGGAAGAATTAATACTAGCAATAGTTTGGTCATTATGATATCTTAGCTAATATTTTGTATTTAAATAACAATACTCTTTATTACCTATGAAAAACTTTACTTCTGAAGAAAGATTTTGATCACTGTTGTATTATTATTGTAAAGACTGCCGTTTTAAAATGTAATTGTACAAACAAGAGGAAACGTAGTGTTTATCTTTACCTTTATTTTTTGACGGGACATAAGCGCTGATGTGGTTGGGGTTGGGATAGGTGGAGTTGTTGAGTAAGGAATACATACTAGATAATAGACATTGCCTTTGAAAGCGTAAGAAGAATGTATTACTGCATTGAAAAGGTGTAAAGAATGATCGCATCTTTCCACGTGATGTATGAGACTCGCACCTTGTCTTTCATCACGTCGAATAGTTGCCGAACTGCAACTGGTGGGTCACATGGTTACTATCCGGCTGTTTCATTGTTAATATTTTATTGTGGATCGTGGGAGAAAATATATTTTCTGAACTGTTTCTGCTCTGATCACGAGATTAACATATAGCTGGGCCAAACATGTATTTGATGTTCTTCAGAATATAATTAATTGGGTATATGTTCAAGAAAGTTTGGATTGACTTTGATAATGGTGATGATGATTGTGTGGATGATTTATATAATCAATGCATGTCATACAAATTATTGATGCATCTATCGACATTCATGATTTTCAACGCCTGTCTGACTGCAAAATGATATATAATTCCATCTAAATATATATAATTCCCATTTTGTATTATTGTGTAGAGATGCACGACTGGGCGCCAAGATAAACAAACACATGAAAAGCACCCGTTCCCCGACGGACAACTCGAAGTATATCTGGAAACGGAACAGCAGATAGAGCTAACAGACCTTTTGCTGAAATGTCATTTTTGAAAAAAATATATCTTCCTAAGAAAATGAAAACTTATAAGGTCCATGACGCCAAACTGAAGCATCTAACTAACCGTGATTCCCTAACTGGGTTACTTTATCATGTTACTTTCTTATTTGTTCAAATTTATATGCATGCTCTGTTTTCATACATGACGTTTCATTGAGATTGCGTCCTCTCTGCTGCTGTAATTAGATCCATTTGTTGACCACAACCTTTGTTAAGACCTATTCGATATCGCGATCTATGATCATATAAATGTATCGTTATAAATCCGTATGGGATAGCTTACGCACGTGAAAAGAAGTTGTTAAACGTACTTATATTCATATAAGTCTGATAAATACGTATAAATGTATGTGTAACAACTCCATTAAATCAAGCTAAAATATTACAGTTTTCTCATCTCACTTTAAGGATATGTGTATATATTTGTGAAACATAAATCATATCAGTAATTTTATGTCTGCCTCTAGAAAATGTTCTTGCTGAATTTGATTTTATTTGTCCCGCATTGGATTATCATAAACAACTAAATTATTAATAAATCCATAAAGTTCATGAACAGTAGGCGCTTGATCAATATCAATGATAAAATAAATATTATCACCTTATTAATTTAATAAATATGCGTACTCATTAAAGTATTTGGAGAGGTAAAGTAGCGATTAGTAAAGTAGGTGATGCTGTACATGTTACATGTTCTGGTGTTGAAAATTGGTTATAACGACCAGAAAATGGCAAATTTTTTAACCACCACCTACATAAATTAAGTACGCAAATTTTGATGTCAGTGTTAGTAATGACGTAAATCAGGCAGATACCTTTAAGAATATGATAATATTAAAATTGGTACACGTCAATAAACATAAAAAGACGAGTTAATTGTTGTTGACGCTGCAAGAAGATTTAAAGAATCAGAGCCGTTATTAATGAAACCTCAGATGAAGTTGTATTAGCCCTTGAACGAATCAGATGAGGATATACAGCCATTCATAATGATCAGGCGATCGTTGAACGATTTAATCTGAGCGGTTACTTGGATATCAATAAGCAAAGGAAATATTCGTGAACAATGTTTAAAAATATGAGATCTCGTGAATGGCTTAGAGTAGTACCAAGTGTGATAGCTGCATTAAATAATGATGTTACACGTGCAAATTTCAATGAAACGTATCAACGTAATCATAAAATACATTTACGGTAAATTGTCTTGGATCTTTATTTTATTATTTCTACACCATTGCTGTGTTTCAATTTGCATATTTTTATTATGTCGTTGTTTTAATATCATGATAAATTCAGCGTCAAGTTCGAAGTCATTTTGTTCATAACTGAATAATTGTTTTCTTACCATATCATCACTAACAACATAATTTTCTGGTGCCAGCCATTTCTTTAAAATTTATAATAATCCTGCGCAGCCGAGATATTATTCTAACTCTAGACAATGCGATATATATTACATTTGATCATTCGTTACGATCATCGACGATACCATTTTTTGGGACCATATATGGATAATACTTGAGATGAATAGTTTCTCATTGCGTATGAAAGCTATTGTCTAAAGCTAATGTGCTTTCAAAACACGTATATGAAATAGAACAATATCAGTTAACACGAAATTTCGTTTCTCTGACGATCCTTGTATATCAGCTTCAGTAGTAGAAGGGTTGAAATCTACAACTTTTTAGAGGCGTCTGTTTGTCAAACCAAGGCCTCCTACGAAACGACCCCCCCCCAAAAAAAAAAAAAAAACAACATAACTAAGGTTTTTAACTTTAGAGACGCATATTTGTTGTCGCGCCCTCTGTGCTCTGGGTTTAACCAAATATTGTATCAAGTCCGATTCGATATCTTGATCTAGGATCATGTAAAGTTATCTTTATAAACCATGAGGGTTTGATTTAGCATGACTATAGAAATTTCAAAAAAGATTATAATTCATATCTTCGCCACACCATGTCCAATGAATATTTCTATATGTGTGAGTATCAACTCCATTAAAAAGATCAAGAATATTACAGTTAACTCTTATCACTTTTGATATTTGTGTATACCGCTGGGTTACATAAATCACATCAGTGTTGTTATGTCTGCCTCGGGGAAATATTCTAGCTGGATTTGTTTGTTTGTCCAGCATCACATCATCATATACGACTAAACCGTTAAAAGATCCATCAGTGGAAGCAACGCTCGGTGCTTCATCGATATCAGTGATAAAAATAATAACATCATTACCTTCATTTATCGTCTTTGCATTTTCATTAAAATCTTATAACACATGAAAACACCGCTTATCATCGACAAATAGTGCCACTATATACAACCCGTCACATTTTATCCATCTCATTATCAGATTTAGTATCAATTGTGTTTTTCACTTCCATCCGGACCGATGATAAGCATTCCGATTAAATTTGGTAGCGCCGCATGGTGTTTAACAGGTTCACGTGTTTTTGTCGCCAAAAATCAATTACATTCATGTTATTATAAGAAATTATGGATCTATATTGTGTGAAATGCAAGACGCGCACAGTGTGGTACAAAGAAATTTAGATTTATTCCTGAAAATTGAAGAATAAAACACATCGAGGAGGTGATATTACAGCAAAATTAAATAAATTACCAAGGACTCCATGGGGTATATACCCAGGAGAAAACATCTTCCAGGTCACATTACTGCAGCCCTGGATCCAGACTCGATATCCGACTTGATAGCCAAGACCATCCTAGACCAGGTGAATATCCTATAAATGATATTGATAGAACTTGCCATACTCATGATGTGTCTTATAAAAGTAATAATCTGCAGCATATACATATCGCAGATCTGAAATCGATTCACTCGTTAAATTCTAATGCGAATACAAATTTCAAGGAATCATTAGCTAAATGGTTAGTAAGATCTGCGATTTAGGGTAAACTGGTATGATGAGTTGGTAATTAATAGTATTATGGAATCTATTTATTATTCCTCAAGAGGATACTGGAGGGGTAAATCAGCAATTAATAAACTTGCCAAAGAAGCAAAAGTCAAAGAAGTTATTGCAGCAGATTGGTTATCAAGACAGGCGATATGGCAGATTTATTTAAGACCGCCGAAACAAATTCACTTTGAACATTTTGATGCCATCGTTCCAAATGTAGTTCATCAAGCGGATATATTATTTCTCCTACATGATACTGTCAAAGAACGAACTTTCAAATACTCGTTAACTGTAGTTGATGTTGTAGATGCAAAGAAGTTGAGCCATTATTGACAAATGCAGCAACTGAAGTAGCCTCTGCGTTTGAACGTTTTTATCGACGAGGACCTTTGTGATGATCAAATTTATTAGGGGTTGATCCTGGCAAGGAATTTCAGGATGCAGTGTTATCATTAATGAAGCAACATAATGTCACCATCAGACTAGGACATACTGCAATACATCGCGATCATGTAATTGTTGAATGATTTAATCAAGGAATGTATTCACAAGTGATCTTAAGAATGGGTTGCAAGATTACCAAGTATGACAGCTGCGTTAAATAATGAAACTACTCGAACAATCAATATGAAACCTAATAACGCGATCCTAAAAATATATATACCCACGCAACATGATTATTCAAAACAGAAAAAATGTCTCTGTGAAACATTTATATGAATCAGGTGAACTGGAAGGTGGTAAAAAAGAGCTACTAGTCCCATTTGGAGTGTTATCGCACACAGGTAGACCCGCGATCTAAAGATTATATTCAACTGCTCCTCATCGTGAATTTACACGTGAACAGTTGCAAGCAATTCCCGAGAATACACAATTACCACTGCGATCGCTTAACTAGCACCTCTGCGTCAATTACCCTGAAGACATGTCAGCATATTATTTTCTCGTGAATGACCAAGACTGTAATCTTTTCTGTCTGCGGTAAATTATCGTGGAGTTTTGTCTTTATACCAAAGGCTTAGCATTATACAATTACAGATCGCGCAGTGATCATTCTGTTGTTGTTTTAGCATCATTATAAATTCAACATCAATATCAAATTCTTTATTATCTTTTGTCGCTTTGTTTATAACCAGTGAGTTTGTTTCTTATTATATCATCGCTGAAATATCATTGCTGCTGGTGTACTTAGAATCTAAACCGACTCTAAGAAGTTGATGTATTCTTTTAATTCGTGACACTGCGATATACGTTAATTTCGACCACTCGATGCGATCATCTACGATCCAAGCACAACTGTATCAGAGATGGTTAACCCCTGAGATGAGTATCGTCATTGCGTATCCTAGCGTCCATGGAGATTTGTCAGCGCGCAATGCATCTTCGACAACGCTGCTATCGACCAAAACAATATCATTTAACACGAGAGACCGTTGTTCTGTTTTCCCATGAATATCAACTTCAATATTTTGTATTCGTGTATTAGCTGGTCTATAACATAACGGTACTAGAAGTGTTACGAATGTTTCTTTATCTCTGTCTCTCATTATCTTTCTACTTGCCACTATCAAATCGTTTGTTCTCCACGCTTCCCAAAAATCAATTATATTTGTTTCTGAAAAAATTTTATGTGCTATTTCACATTGGATTTTATCTGACTGTAATCTGATTAATTTATTGATCTCTCCCAATTCTGTATAGAGCGCTCCATGATCACTATTAATTGTTAATAATAATCTACATATTGCTTCAATAATAATGCGGACATAAGCCGACAAATGGCGTTGGTTGACCATGATCGCCATATATTTTCACAACTACATTTTTGAGTAAGAGTCAATCAAGAAACATTTTTAATATATCTAACGACACTGTGCATATCTCATCCCAAATCATGATTTTTGGAATATATTCCTCACCCGTTCGATCAGGAGTCCATTCGTCACCCTTATAGCGAAAAAACTGTGGTAAGTGCAGGAATTAACTCAACGTTGTTTCGTCTTTCTGGCGAGCCTATGTGTGGGTGTTAGCACAATCATGTCTGACTTATCCCGAAATAATTCGATTACTCGCGTTGTTTTTACAGAGCCGCCACATCCGTTTATGTAAACGGTTTTATATCTACATACTGAATCGGATAACGAAGGTACACTCGATAATTATGATATTTGATTATTTTTTTAGGTAATTATCTTCAACCGTAACATCCACTGATTCAGAATAATCATGCTACATTTCTTGTTTTATTCTCCATGATCCCCAACGCGCATCAGAATTTGTAAAACAAGCTACTGATTCTATATACTTGCTGTCTATATAAAATGAATCCTTTGCGAATCTCACCGCGGTGTCAGGTATTCTTTTTATCATCGATAGCAGGTTTATAGAGACATAAGCCAGCATAGATGATCTTAGATGATTATACTGAGACGTTCACCATCGATGTAGTTAACAATTGTACTAAATTTTGGTCCATCGGACAAGTAAGCTGTTTCAAGCTGACATATGTATCTCTAGCTCTTGCATCCGATAATAATAAAATCGTATTCAGCGTCATCTAGAATTAATCGTCAATAATTCCGCCTTGGGTGAATTTACCGATTATTTTTCTACCGAGATCCATTGCGTTTTTATTATTGGGTTCAAAAATGTTTTTATTATTGGTTTCAAAAATCTCATCGGATCGATTAACAATATAGTCCTCGTCGAGATCAGGACATTATACCTTGTAATCGTTAATAATTGTTTCAAGACTATCAGGTTGTTGTAACCAAACCTCATTCCGCGCTAGAAATAACATAATTGCCTCACCGACAATCAGCGATATCAGTATTTCACAATCAATCATATATCGTAAAAACTAAATTGGTGCCCAATATTTTTCAAATAAATGTCCACCAAACCAGACATAACAAATCGGATGAAGTCCTTTAGCGATTTCGAATGATATTAGATCAAAATCGGGTAGTGGTCCATTTATCGCAACTCGTGTCATCTTGTGCATGGGGTGTCCAAATCGTTAAGTATACCCTGCGCACTCTCCATACCCGAGGAAACTTCCCGGATAACTCGCAACCATATCAACCGATATAACAATTTTAAAGTCATATTTGGTCTTCCACAATCCACCGTGTCCATATTCTACACAATTAGCTTGACAGGAATGTTTAACAGGTTGTTAGTAAATTGCTCTGTATTATCTTTTGAAAATTTCTCAGCGAGTTTTTTCATCGCGCCGTGAAGAGATTCCGTACGGTATATTTAAGCGTTAGGTCTTACAAATTGATCAAATTTACCTTCATTATCTAAAATTTTAAATAACAACACTGAACAGGATCGTTTTTTGTTAATCCACGTAGTGGAGTACCTAAACCAGATTATTCATCACGAAATTACATTGCATTAATTATTTTTTATCTAGGTACACATTTCGAAAGGAGATAATGTTTTTACTGAAGACTGGTTAAAGACTAATCATTATATAATTTTCAATCCTATTTGTATTTTCTTTTTTGTGAATGGGTGTAATAAAAACACTTAGGTAAGTATCAAATATCAAATAATGAGTTGAAAATACATACCGTACTGTTTCATTTTCGACTAAACACGGAATATAATAGGGTATGTCAGTTATATGAAATTTCTATATTAACGCATGTTACTGGATTGATACGTGCAGAAGTAGTAATTGTTCGATAAGAGAAATATAAGTCTGAGCACAAACTTTCACCGACAAAGATGAAGTCCAAAATTATATTTTACATCTTATGAAACATTAAACGAAGATAAATAAGACAGCACATCTTATTACATAAAATAAATTTGATGTTTCTCTTACGACCAGATTGGTCTTGTTCTGTGAGATATGATCGATGCAGCACAACCTTGAGGTTCTGCTATCGACACCAATGCCTGCCAATCGTGTGCATTATCTATGAATCTCGTATATGCGCTCACAAGCCAGAATTCAATCGATAGCCATACTTGATAAAAATGTAAGCTTGCAATATTTGTGCTTGGCAATTATGAATTTTAAAGTGAAGACGTTGAGAGTGAACTGGACGAATCATGTGGATGTTCCGATTTCCAACTGATTAGCCAGATAAGGATTAGTTTTCCTCGGACGATGAACCAGGATACATCAACTAGTTTTTTTAAAATCAAATTACAAATAAGACTAAGGCCTACAAGTGAGTCTAAAATATACGAATGTTTTGGACAACCCGATATAAACAGCTTATATTCTTTCCATGCGTTTAACGTTTCGTTAAATGGTGTTTGTTCTGAGACAAATCAAATGTGTTCTCGACTGCGTTGCTTGTTTTCAAAGACTTAGAAGTTGTGACGATCAGGTACAATATGAGTTTAGTTGGAACCTTTTAACTTAAATGTTACTGGAACACTTTTTCATTATATCACGTGTACTTATGTTGCAGTACACAAATATGTATATGGCATACACGTCCCAAATAATCGTATCGACAATTGAACAGACCTCTAGGTGGTGCCAACATCGGCTTGACTCAAGTTTTGTCCTTTGTATTTATTGTTAAATATAGTGTACATATATTATTTAAAATTTCTTTCTTACGATGTTACATTTATTGTTAAATGTATATTACATTCGATTTTATTGTAAGCGTATTCTTTTAATCTTACAAGGGTTTAATCCAACTGTTTAAGATTTAGCTTTTTATATGGAATATATTTATGAGTGGGTAACGTCTCCATGTAGGTTTTGAAATGTTTGTGGTACCTTTAAGGAAGATTATATTTGCTTTGTCCCCAACAGTATTTTCTATCTGGCATTCTGTTTAACTGCAGCTATCGATTTAGCTTAGTCTCGTCTAAAGTCCTACAGTTCTTATTGCGAAATTGAAACATTACAAAAATTGTGTGTGTTTTGTCAGTGGGTCATAGGTGGTGGTCCAAATGATCTGGCACTTGTTTTTAGATATGCTATTTAAGTTTATAAAGACATGTTTTTAATATCAGTCAACTTGATAGTTAGATATAAAATGACACATAAAGAAATGCATTCATCCAAAATGTCAGGTGTGACTTATCAGTAAATCTAATGCTATACTATAAAGGAAGGTACAAAACTAGCTTGAATTCTTTCATGGAGACCTATTGTGGATCAGGACAGACAACTGAAACATGATCAAACGGGTGTCAATAAACGAGTTATCGATTCTTAGTCAACAAACAACACGATTACTACGACGAAAACCTCAACCATCAAACGTAGCTACACAGAAGTAATGCCTACATATATCAGTAAAGTAATAAATAAAGCTGCAAATTAAATATTAGCTGATTAAGCAGACTGTAAAGAAACAAAAAATCACTGATTTGATGCTCTTGGACAATATAATAATATAGCAGTTAGAGTGGCTTTAAAAAAGCACTATCTAAATATATACAAGAAACACAACAAAACACAAACACAATATATTCCGAGAAAAGAAAAAAGAAAGTCTTGGAAACACTTTCAGAAAAGAGATTGAAAGCTCTCCTGGAAAACGTTTTGAAATTACAAAGCTCAACGCACTGATTAATTAGAATCACTGGGTGTTACCAATACTTTTCTTAGTTATAATATATGAAGTTGACGAAAATTTAGTTTTACAAAACAGCTAATATTCGCTATAATAATTTCGAAGTTGTTTTAACTGAACCACAAGAATAACATGGTATACAACGTATTAAGTCGTGAAAATCAGGCTGACTTCATGACCCTAACAATCATCTTAGTAATATAACCGTAAATTGTTCACGGTGCTTATTTTTGTATTTAATGTGGTAATTACGGTTAGGTACCGGTACATTGCCAGTGTAAATTCAACTTCGTCGCAAATCGTACAATATGATTTTACACATTGTATACTGGTAGTATGTAATATATTAGTTAATATAATTATAAATTCATAAAGAGAACTTTGAATAGTAAACGCATTTGAAGAATATTTTTTAATTGTCATACAGCTGAGATATGTCATTTACAATAATGATATATGTATATAAAAGCGATTATAATTTTGTGTTAGTTCTAATATTTGATTTCAGAGTTACAAGTATTGCATCAATAGCTATTCAGATGAACTCATTTTATATAAGGAGCATACAATCATTATACTGCAAAACTAGTACAAACTTTTCACAAAGTTTTCCTCCCACATTCTAATCAAGTTTAGTGTCTTGAATGTTTATATAAGCTTATGATAAAGGCAATTTGGTTATATTTTACGTCTAGTCTCAGGCATTTATGTACTGCTGGGTTAAGTTTTAATTTGAGAGGAAGTATTCACTTAACAATATTAATTGGAATTAAAAGGTGCACATCAACACTGTAGACTAAATCGCTATTTGGGGGTTAATACGTTTAAAGATATGCTGATTGTCTCACTCATACATATGCTTAAGAACGGTCGTGGGATCAATAAATCAGCACGAAAGGCACACATATATCGCCAATTTGGCAAATGAAAGTTTGATTTCCTTTTTTGAGGAATATTCATATTTGTATGGACTTTGTACTAACATTACTTAGAACTGGGCTGAAATTAGCTGCCAACACCCAGCATTCTTTACTCCTTCCAACCTCTGCCCCGAAACCCTCTTCTTAGCTCTAGCAAATTTACAATAGGTCATTCCCCATTTGCTTTATTAAATCATATCATCTTGATAGCACACCATTTCAGATAATTACCTAAAGCAAAATATTAACAGTTGTTTCAGATGTTTTATACAGCCTTATACAAATAAAAAATCTAGGTCAAACGAGACCAATTTAAATATACACTTTGAAGTCCACATGTGTGTTGTAAAGCCGTAAATTGCAATAATACTAAAGTTACGAAATACTTAACATGTTGTGTCTAATATGCCCGAGACTATGAATTATTTAAGGTGAAGCATTTGGTAGATGGTAGTTTTTTTTCGCAAGTTTACACTTCTACTGTGCGCGTGGAAGCGAAGAATGCGAAGGAACCACATATCTGAGTATTTATGGTGCAGAGATCCTAAGAGAGCCGTCATGTTACGCCACTCTGTAAGAATTTACTTGTCATTATTGTTGATGTCTTTCTGCTAATTTGAGTCAGTAATTTTGATGAGTTATGTTTCATATTATTACATTCGAAATTACTGGACTTTTAAATTACGAAGCATTTTATAATACAGGATTGCGATGCTGTTTTATTCTCAACATTTGCTACCGTATGTTTAGAATTATTTACTTGGTAACAATATGTGATATGTAGAGTTATATTGTTCATACATACATACATACATACATACATACATACATACATACATACATACATACATACATACATACATACATACATACATACATACATACATACATATGTATACATACATACATACATACATACATACATACATACATACATACATACATACATACATACATACATACATACATACATACTGCACCTACAATAACCTCATCAGGCAAATTTGTACTAGGTTGATTTTTAGCGCATTCCCGGAGAATAATCTACTATATCGATGTACTCATATTTCTTCAAATTTGACATCATTCTTTTCTAAATATTCCCCACCATGACTCCATCTTGGTGTTATGAGCACTTTTGCTATATATGAAAGTTCTATCATATTCCATATATAGACCATCAGATCATCGAAGAAGCGTTTGCATAGCGGATACTCTGATGTTTTCTGTACCCATATCGCCACTCATAACGTTAGACATCCTCCATATTTGTCAACAGCAACAAGAAAATATTTTGTAATGACTTCTAGACCACTGTTAGATCTTCCAGCCTTTAACCAGATTAATTCCTGGAATATACGTTAATGCAGTCATTTATACACAATCCATACGGTTAACGTTTGTCATATGAGTCAATGTCACAGCAGTAGTTTGGATATTTAGAGAAGTATCGTCGTAAGCATAATCTTTCTCTTAATTCAATTCCGTGGGGATCCATTATATTAAGGACGAGTCTGATTTCTTCCTTCTTCACTTTCACACCAATTTAAAATTCACTTTTGACACATACATCTGTATGTCATTTGTCCAGATGTTGTTAACTGATATTCGATAAGTTCACGCAATTTCCGTTTTAGATGATGCACAGAGATCATCATGCTGTGCTTTATTGATATAATCATTGTGATTTCGTCATATGTGAAGCTCATAAAAAGAACAGCTCATTAATTAAATGCCTTGTGTCTGGAACATGAAAAAATGAATTTCTAATAGTAACTTTTAACCAGATTTCATTCATATTAATATGTAGTTTTATGCAGTCGTTGAACTTTGATTCTTAATTAGATACGATATATCACATGTATCGTTTATAGGTCTTTGATCCTTGTAGACTGATTAGGTATACACTAACCTTGCCAAAGTGTTAGCGCTTACATTTCTAATGTTATATGTGGGTGAAAGTCCAGTTTCTAATCCGATGATAAAAGTGCATATTTCTGCAGTCATTGAACTCTGGGTCTAACTGAGTCACTATACTAACTGAACCAGTCTGCTAATGTGAGGTGTCCTATTGTAATCTTAAAAACAAATAATTTACACTTATTCTATGTTTTTCTTTCACTGAAGATTTGATAAATAGAAAACAATGTGATCTGAATTGAATCGAAAGCGGTAATAGAGCCAAAACAGAAAATCACTGTTTGTTTTATTATTGCCCATAGATTGTACACAGGAAGATCAAGCAATATGTTTTTCAACCGGGTTTGAAAAGGTTTATCGCAGTATAAAGTTCAGTGATTTAAGTCATATGTAGCTATTTCCATACAATGCCAAGTAACCTAAACCAGTGTGTAGACATGGTGCATCTAAATCAGTGTCTAACATAAGAATTGGTGCAATGAAGTTCCAACTATTTTATTGGATTTCATACAAAAAGTGGATTAATTGAAGGATTGATTGGTTTCTAAGGGCGCACCAGCTCTTTTAGGCTATTTAGAGCCATACTGTCACGGAACTGTGTGAGACTGGTATCAATATGTATATTTGGTCAAAAATGTACTCGGATTTCGCTGCCGTGTACAGCATCACCCGAGGCTGGTTAATTTTTTAATCGGTTCTAGTTATTTCTAAATACTGAGCGCGGCTCAACCCATGCTGCATGTGAAAATTGCCTGCAGTTTAAACCTGAGTACCTAGCTGCGCATATCTGTCACAGCTAGTGTATATGTAGAGGAAATTCTCTGTTACCATTACATTACAACGAGTCTTTTCAGGAAGCTTACCACTTTACGGGAGTAGAATCTTCAGTAGAGGTATTTAAATTTAAGATTGTAGTTTTATCGCAATTCATTTTATATGACATAATTGTTTCATATATCAGATGTTTTATAATTTATTCTAAATTCTACAGATACTATAGTCTGCTTCGAGATAGCTATTTGTTGTAACTGAACAAATAAATTGAATTTACTTGTACGCAGCATGCATTGAACGCTTAATGTAAAGGGGTAACTAATTCATGTTCGCGCATGCGCAATAATAATGAATGTGGAAGTACTTAACCGTGTCATATGTATTACACGGTTTACTTGTTTTACTTTCAGCTGCCTTGTGTATGGTACCGTTTGGGTGCTGCCTTGTGTTTGGTTGGGTGCTGTCTTATATATGCCTTATATATATGATTGGGTGATGTGAAGTCGCATAACTCCGCGCGGTTTCTTGTGACGTATACCCTGTGCCTGGTGACTTTGAGTCGGAAGAGTGTACTAGTGTTCTCGATGCGAGGGATCAAGGCTTCGCGACCATCGGGTCTGTGTTAATGTGAGGGCTCTCGAGAAATCCTTCAACAGACAGTAATGAGTGGACCATGCATGGTGACTCCATGAACACTGAGTAGAGCGGTTGGAACCGGAGATATATCTTTGATGTCAAATTGGCGCCAGGATAGTTGTATGATACGTGTTCCATGTTATTGCTATTGCCATCAGATCAAAAATATCACCTAATGACACATAAAAAATTCTTTATATGAACGATAAATTCATAATGTCACGTTTACATATCGAAATCATTTGATGAACGATAAAACCATAAATTACATGCCTTCACATTGCTAAATCATTATATGAACAATATAATCAAAATTACAGGCATTTCCATCTCAGGCACCTTATACGAGCGATATATTCGTAAATTCATACATATACTTGTGTTTGTTGATCGGGTGATAAGACGTTATTCACGTTAGTTTCAAATTCCTTTCGTTAAAATCATCATTTGAGATTTTTTCGTCGAATTACTTGTTGTTGATAGTTACATGTTAGGAACTTTATAATTTTCCTTATCTTTTATTTATAATGGTGTCAGATTTGTTTATGTTAAAATTGAGTTTATAAATAAACAGCTTATTAACGCAGTTGCTTTCGGTGTCTTCACTAATCCAGTCCCAACCCGGCTTCATCCTGTGACACATACACTAGGTTGTATTAATACATGTTTAAAAATATTATAAGGTTTTATATAGACCAGCCATATAGCAAATCAATTAGTCCAATGTAAAATGGTAAGATATTGGTAACATTAAAATATTCAGTTTCTCAATCAATGGGAGATGTAATTGGTGTATGTTGACGAAAAGATGTTGAAAATAACGGGCGGTATTTACATTAGATAAAAATGCTCTATGTGATGGCATACAAGTTATAGTTTAAACAAAGATTTATTTCCTTCAGAAAATTTCAAATAGAAAATATATGTATAGTATCAAAAGCTCTTTCATGTCATGTACATTATAATACTTATCACACGTAGGTTGCACGTCGGAACACTCGGTCTTAAAGTGTTTAACAGTGAATGGTGCATTGCAAGAAACGTACTCTGGTGGATCTTCACCTTTTAGTATGTGGGAGTGGGCTATGTAACCTGATTCTTGCAACAATGACTACTTCTTCCCTACAGATGGTTCTGTTGGAAGGAGTCAATTCTCCCAGGGTTGGTTTGATGGCATGACGTTTGTTGTTCACTGCTTCACCCCATGATGCCTACCACTTCTGGCGTAGGTACTTTTTGATACGAGGTTTAACGTCAGTGAACGGTAACTTAAAGTCAGATGGTTCGTGGGATTGAGCCATATTGGCAGCGCGGTCTGCTTCTTCGTCACCTTTAATTACCAATATGACCAGGTAACCTACAGTATACTATATTGTACGAGGTACTAAGCTCAGTAATTTTAACGAGGAGATTGATTAATAATGGGTTCTCCAGTTTTCTGTTTGTGCAGTGTAGTGACGGAAGTACTGATACATTTCAGAGCAAGGTATATTGCTATGATTTCCGCTGAAAAATGGATGCATCGTTTTTGCAAACGAACTTTAATTATGTGTTTGACACTAGTGAAGTCTGCAGCAGCCTCTTCCTCATCTTTGATCCACCAATATAAATTCTAGTGTAGGTTCTAAATTCAGCGGACGTTCATGATAATAATTCTGTAAGATGGAAGGGTTTGTCTGAGATATTTTCCCATCGTGTAACGTAAAAAGCATTGTGGGTTGTTTAAGGAGCCAAGGTGGTGTCTCCGAGACAAACGTTTTCTTTGATACTGTCAAGGCTAGATGATATTCTGATGCCAAATGTAGGAATGACATTTGGTTTGTTTTAGTATAACGTTTTGTATGTTGGGTAAAAAACAGCCGAAAATGCAGGGTTCAGAGGGTTTGATCTTAATTTGAGAGCGTAATGTGCATACAGCATTTCTCTGCGATGGGATAAATATGGTTCATTCGCGTTCGCGAGAAGGCTTTCACATGGAGATGTCTTAAATGCTCCCAGAGCGAATCTTATCCCTGATGATGAATTGGGTCAAACGTTTGCAAATATGACTTCATAGCTGAACCATAAACAACGCATCCATAGTCTAGTTTGGAGCGGATAAATGTTCTATACAAATTGTGGATGCCTTATTTATCAGCACCCCAGTCAGTGTGCGCAACTATTTTAAATAGATCTAAAGCTTCAATCATTTAGCTTTCAAATTCTTGATGTGTGGAATAAAAGTCAGTTTTCTGTAGAAGATGATACCCAAACACTTTGTTTCCTCAACAACTGGAATAAGTGTTCCGTCCAGCGTGATTCTTGAGTCATCATGATGTCTTCGCAACTGACAGTAATGCATGCATACTGTTTTCGATTTTGAAAATTTGAAACCGTTAGTACTGGCCCAATTTTGGATCTTGTTGATATTTTCTTGCAACTGTCTTGCAATTGTATGCTTGTACTTTGATTTATTACAAATTAAAAAATCATCAACGTATAAAGAGGTATCCACACCGGTGATGCACTTGGTGATGCTATTGATTTTGATATTAAAACGCGTCACAGATAAAATACTCCCCTGGGGCACACCCATCTCTTGCTGGTGCATATCGGAGAAAGTAGAGCTCACTAGTACTTTGAATTCGCTGTTTGATATGAAAAAGGTCAGACGGCCTTTTAGACCCAGATCGTGCAGGTCGTTTAGTATTTCGTACTTCCAAGTTGTGTCATAGGCCTTTTCTAAATCAAAGAAGACTGCTACAAGTGTTACGTCTTGATAAATACATCGCGAATAAATATTTCCAGTCTAACCAGATGATCGTTGGTACTACGACCAGAAAGGAAGCCACTTTGCATAGCAGATATTAAATTGTTACTTTCCAAGTACCATAAAGACGAGAATTAATCATTCGTTTCATCGTTTTACACACACAGCTTGTAAGTGCAATGTGCCGATAGCTGTTAGGATCTTCGATATCTTTACCTGATTTGGGAATTGGTATTACTGTTGCATCTTTTTAACTCTTAAGTATATTACCAGCAATCCATAATTCATTAAAGGTTTTAAGAAGAGATGTTGGTGATGATTTTGGGAGGTGTTTCAAGAACTGGTAATGAACTTCATCAGGCCCGGCGGATGTATCATGGGCCTTGTCTAAAGCCTCTCTAAGCTCCAATAGTGAAAACAGCAGGTTATAGCTTTCAGTGTTGTTGGATGTGAAATTTAAACGTAACGTTTCTTTTTGTGTTTTTTTATATTCGGAAGGCTTCTGAATAATTAGTTGATGAGGAGTTTTTTTTGAAAAAACTGTCTGCAAGAATATTTGCTATATAACGTTTCGAACTAAAATTGTTATTGTTTGATTTCAGGTGTCAGAGATAATTGTTTATTCTCTTTCGATTTAGTTTTCGAATAGTGTCCGAAACCTGTTTAACTGAGAAACGAGAGTTTAATGAAGAAATATGTTTCTTCCATTATGCACGTTTACTTTCTTTGATTGTGCGGCGAGTTTCAGACCGGGTTTTCAAATTTCATCTTTACAATCCTTGGTTACCCAAGGTTTTTGTGGTGTTTTACTGTTCGGTGAGGACTTTGGAATATATTCTTCTGCAATCGCAATTAGCATTGAAGTCAAATGCTTTATAGGATTAAAAGCGTTACATATTGTATCCTTGATTAGTCTACTTTTACAGAGAGTTTAAAACGTAGCCCTGTCGGCCATCTTTATTTTCTATTGTGTAATTGCGTCATCAGTGTTTGATATTTTCAAGGTTGATAGGAAAGTGATCAATGCTGTGAAGGTCATCAGCGACCTTCCATTCATAGTCCAATAGGAGCGAAGGAGTGCAATTTGTCAAATCTATACACGTGTATGTACACGTTCCTGGGTGTAAATATGTCAGTGATTTAGCGTTATGTAGACACACATCATGTCTAGAAATGTCAGCATTTTGAAAGTACATGTTAAACAGAGAAATGTTGTAATGTTATGTTTTCCGTATCTTTCAGGAATGTTTCCTGTAAAAATAGTACTGCAGGATCGTGTTCATTTAAAAGCAGAAGAATATCATTGTAGATAGCTTTAAGCCCTCGACCGTTCCATTGTATGACGGTGTTCTTCATCATACAGTTAAGTTGGATATTCTGGAGCTAGGTTAGACTATTCTAGGAGGAAATTTGTGTTGTTATTTGTCTGGAGGAAGCACGGAAGTCTATTTGTTTTTAGTAGGTTTGGAGCAACCTTGAGTATATGGAGCAGTTTCGCCTGCAACCATGTTCTCTATGTCTACAACCCTGTTGTATAGTTTGTTGGGATTATCTGATCCTGTTACTGCTTATTTGTATGTGATTTATGTTTATTTCTTGGTGATTTTGGTGGTGGAGTGTCAGTGATGTCGGTCTTGGATCAAGTTCACAAGACTTTGGGGCACTTTTCATCACGATTGTCTGTGTTAAATCAATATAAACAGGTTCAAATGTTCCCAATGGTTGTCGCTGAATCCTGCATCATAACTGTATGGTGACGAGTCAGTTGAAATTGTGCTGTCAAGCGAATCTCTAATGGTTTGTACTATTTCACGGAAGATATTTGCAAATTGGTCCGGAAGGTCTACTGGAGATAAGGTTGCTGGAAGTGGTGTTCTTTGACATTAGTTTGTTAGTTATCTCGAAGAGCTCTTTGCAGCTGGAACTCTCTCTGATGTTAGTACTGTAGTGGGATAATTTGGCTAAATGGACTATGTTTGTGATGTTCGTTTTAGCGGGTTCATAGATTTGTTTATGAACAGTGAGTCTAGCAGTGAGAAGCTGGTCCCTAACACTGCAATACCATGGAGAAAACTTTTTTTTATTGATGCTCTGCATTTGTTAGCAGGAGATGTTTTTCAAGCAATGAACGCATGCAGTTATCAAGTTGTTCCGCTGCTGGATGTAAGAAAGTTGTTAGGTTTCTTGAATGTCATGCATGAATTTGGTTCTATTTGTCATACGGATGTTTCTCTTAGTAGCAAATAGAGGTGGAGGGTTTGGGACTGATACTTTGAAATGGCATACAATGCAGAGGTGATCCGATGCAAGTTCGTGGGATACAAGGGTGGATTGCAGAATATTATCATCAGGTTTATAAGGAAACCAGTCTTAAATGTGACCAAGTTTATGGGTGGGTTGGTTAACTGACTGTTTAAGACTGAAAACATGAATGGAATCTAGGAGTTTTGATGTGTATGGTTTTCCAGGACAGTCAAAGTGAAAGTTGAAATCTCCAAGAATAATTAGGTTAGCACCTATTGAATTGCCATACTCCAGAAGATTTGGAAACTGCTCCAACAAGAGAGATTCAGTCAGCTTGTTTTTGCTACTAGGAGGAGGGCGGTAGAGATATAAGAAATGGACTGACCTTTGTTCCAGTGTGAGCGTTGTTTGGACTAGTTCAAACGATGTGTGGCAGAAATTGAAGGTTGTGTTGTACTTAAAGAATTTGATCATGGAATTCGTTGTAATTACATCAATTCCACCTCCGCGAGAGTTGCGTGGGAACGACTTGATGGAGTAATCACTGGGTGTTAAATCCGCACACTTTTGTTCGTCGCCTGACGATCGTAACCATGTTTCTGTGTGGAAGAAGACGTCGATATTCTGGTCGTTGATAAAATTAACTAGTTCTGTGTGCTTTTCCGGTGATCCTACTAATTGAGCGTTGAATAATACAATACGTAGTGGTATCCCTGGGACAGTTGACACAACGGTTGACGATTTAAGAGGAATTTCAACCAGGGTATTAAAATTAATGGCAGAAGTTTTAAATTATTTATCTGGTACGGACAAAAAGGGGATAACTGGAATTCTTCTTCCTGTTCTACGCCGGTCAGCTTTGAAACAACGTTTCTTTTTTCGCTTCAGTTTACATTTAATGATGTAGTACCATTTCGTTCAATCTTGAGCACAATATAGTATCTAGAGCCAAGGTGTGATCATTTAATCTAATTAATTAGGGTCCATCATATCGATCACGTGACGGCGGTTTATTAAAAACAAATGACGTCTTAACAGTGGAACAAAACAGCTGAGAACATTTCTAATTGTTCTCGTTTCCAAAACAAGGAGATGAATTAACACATACGAACGGAACGGCCAATGCATGATGAAACACAATAATGTAGATGAAGATAGACAACAAACACAAATATCATGAAAATAGCACAAAATTGGAAGAGCCTTTCTCGAGCAGTTAAGCGATGGCGGCCATCTTTCCGGAAGATCTCATATCTCACACAAACATAGGGTACATCTGCTAAGCAGTGCTCCCTCTTTATAATATCCTCTATCTGATCCTTAAAAATGACTTGTATTTAAAATCGGGAATATTATTTCGAGGAATGTTTTCATTTATGGTCGTAGCGACCTTTAGTCATAACGTCACATTTGTATAGGTTTTGGTATGAGCTACAGGAATGTTTTGATCCGAAGAAATAATGAAACGAAGTATTTTATGTAAGCCTTGGTGGGGAACGGGTCATATTTATATATGATTTAAAATAGTCGTGTTACATAAATGGTGTTATCTGTAATATGTATCAAGGTGCAGAAATAACACCGTTTGCTCCTCTTGGATCATACAAAGGACATAAACGGAAATCAAGTATCAAATAGGTATGGTACATACACAAAGTGTTAAACGATATTTTAGATACAGTACAAAATGTCCTGCATCAGGCCTATATATTGCGACTAAAATGTTATCCTCAAACTATTAGCACAAGTTCTGTGGCCTTTGTTTATCTGTATTAATGTCTTAAACAATATAGGTTGCGATGTTCTGAATCTTGTAATAAATATATTTCATTTGTCACATAAACTTTCTCGCTTCGTCAATTTCGCGATAATGATTTTAATTTGATTGCAAATGAATGTCACTTATGAACTAAAACATATTCAGATACAGCCATGACTTACTTCAGATGCTTTACTTCTCTCTAACGTCCATCCGTCCATCTATATATATATGTGTGTGTGTGTGTGTGTGTGTGTGTGTGTGTGTGTGTGTGTGTGTGTGTGTTCATATAAAGTTATTGATGTATGTATTTATTTATATTGTGAAACAGAAGATTACTTCACCACGTTTCACGCAATTCAAAGTAGAAATTCTCCATTCAGTATGGAACTGCTTCGATGAAAACTTAATTTGAAGTAAGACGTAACAATTCTGTTAACTAAACTATATAATACATGTTATTGATATTCGAACAACCTATTTCTGGTGCAGCACGTAATTTCTAAAATTGAGCATACCTATAGCAACGCGTAATTAAAATAAAATAGAATACTACTGAGAACAGGACTTTCTCAGGTTTAACACCTTTTCGCAAGTCTGCATTCGGTTAACGCCATCTTTTGTGAGGATAGTAAACCTGTAGTACGATGTATACAAGACTGGCGAAACGAATGTTCTGAACATACATACAGTGTAATTTTACCACTTATTGTTGTATTGGGTGGGATGGGGCATGCAAACTATATACGACATTGTTTGGACACGTGTAGAATGGAGAATCATATGGACACGTGTAGAATTTTTCCTCCAAGTTATAGCGGTATATCCACAATAAACACATCCAGTCAAAACAAGGATCCATGATGACATATTTTTTAATTTAAATCTGTACAGTTAACCGAGATCTCGAATTAATAAACTGAGATCTCGGATTACTAAATCATATCTCTTTGCCTTTAGGCTTTCACAGGAGGACTACGCGCAGATGCAGTATTTTGTACTAGTTGAAAATGCATATACAGAGATTATTATGTGTTTAGATTATCTTACTAACACATGTGCATACATGATAAATAAAAACTGCAAATGTTGTTTTATTTATCATACACATTTATTTTGAATCTTGTCTTCCCAAAGAAAATTGTTTCGGTAATGTCGATAATCCCTTTGACATTTTGGAGACCAGTAGCGGTGTTCTTGCGATCGATATAAGTCTTTCAAGACAAAAACGACTTTACGAACATAAATATATTCTCATCATAATTTAGCTCGCTATGTTTGTTTGATTATGTAGATCATTCCAACTATATCGTACGTCTCTTTGAACATTCAGTGCTAGAGATGCATGAATGAAATGGATGTATATAATCAACGGGGTCCGCAGAACACGAGTGAATTGGCTCCATATATGTTTCCAGCCCCATATGAACGTTGAGACTACTGTCGCTGACTGATTCTTGTAAACTGTCATGCTTAGGAACATTTCTTTTGTAGATTGGCATTGGCGTTTGGCAGTGCTCGGTATGTGCATCAATGACAGTGCTCATCATTCCGGTTGCATTTGTTACGATTGTCCAGTAATTTCCAGACGGGTTTACCTCCCGCAGATATTCGCCTTTGCAGCACCTGCATGCTTGTGTCAAGTAGGTACAATATGATGCTCTATCCACACTGGAACTGAAGAAGAAAAGAACAGAATGTTTTAGAAACAGAACACACATAATGTTAAAAGGTAGGGAATTATGAAACGTATGTAGTTTGGTAATGAATTGTATCGTCAGTTCAATTGTTGAATTTGGTGTACGGGTCTGTTAAATATTGATGATTTTAGTTCAGGTAGATCAGGCATATTATTTTGGGGGAAATGTGAAGTATATATATATATATTACATGATAACAGTTATTTGTATCAGAACTATGCGAGAACTCACTTTTTGTAGCTGTCAAATCTTAGTATTGTTCATCCACGTGTTGTTAGCGGTAGTGGACTATCAAGCAAACAACTATACATTCCAATAGAAGAGTTATATCCTAAGTCCATTGATGACCATTGTAAATACGTGATTGGTATATGGATTCCATCTGACGTATGAGCCATGTTCATTGAAATCCAGGTTCATGCTATTTGAAAGGCGCCGCCTATGGGATTGTTGTACATTTAGTGTTAGATGGATTGGGATATATTCGCTTTTGCTTATACGACCTAAAAATCATTGACGTCCATTGTATGCTAGGGTTAAATAGTGCTGAGATATTTAGCACACTTTAATGTTTTATGGTCTTGTCACTTTATCTGCTTTTGCGCGTGATGTATAAAGAGTTAAGAAGAAAGACAAGTGCGACAGATTGGGCCATGCTACTGAGAATATGGTTAAAGTCAGAAGCGTTTACATCCATAATATGATTGTGTGGTACTATTTGAATCAACGCTTGTTTTTTAGAGGATGAATTATATGGTTACAAAAATACTACACGGTTTTGGAAAATCAAAGAATATAATCCCTTAATTGGTCAAAATCAATTCGTTGTCATTTATATGTGTGTTTCATGATTGCTCTTATGGGGAAACCCCTATGAGATGTATTGATAGTTTGTTAATCGTTATGATATTCCAAGTATTTCTTGCACCTTTACAAAACGGGAAAACGGGTCAATAGTTTGATGTATTTTTATGTATCGTATGACTTAAGTATCACGTATCTAATTGCAAGAATATTAGACACGGATGCATCCGAAGTGTGCGGACATTCCTAGAAAAATAATCATTATGTTGTGTCTATTTTAGCTTTGACCTTGTTTGGAACTTTAAGGATCATCAACATATATAGATTATTTTGATCTGAGACAATCTTATTATACTTGCTTCCTTTGCAGCACATTTGTAATATTTGATTTATTCATGCTGCTTTTAGTATGTTATTTCGTATTGTCGAGACTAATACTGATAGTTATATAACTTCCCAACATATTTCTTAGCATGTATTGCAATAATAGCAGCAGAGAGGGTGAACAGACCACGTTTTCAAGCAAAAATAAGGCTTCCCACGAATCTCATTTTAACCGAAAAAAAAAAGTCTCCATTTTTGTAAAACGGAGATTTTACGATTTTGCTCGCAACGATGTGGTCATCCACCCTCTCTGCTGCTAAGGGTTAACAAAAAATAAGAAATGATTTTAACCGAATATTTGATCCAGTCCGATACGATATCGTGTCCGAGGATCATGTAAATTTATTGTTATAAATCCATGCGGGGTTGACTGAGCGTTACTAAAGAAATTTTTAAATTGATTGAAGTCCATATCGGAACACCATGTCTGCCAAATATTTCGTAGCGTATGTGTATCAACGCCGTTAAACACAGCAAGAATATTACAGTTATCTCTAATCACTTTTGGAATCTGTGTGTAGCGTTGAGTGACATATACCACGTCAGTGTTTTTATGCCTGCCTCTGGAAAAAATCCTAGCTGGGTTTTTTTGATTGTCTAACATCACATCGTCGTATACGACTAAATTGTTAATATCTCCATCAATATCATCAATGCTCGTTGCTTCATCGATATCGGTTATAAAATCAATGGCGTTCTCACCCTTAATTTCTGATGCATTCTCGTTAAAATCCTTTAACACTTAATAACATCGTTGATCATCTACGCTAGGGGCAATTAAATACAATTTATCCCACTTCATCCATCTCATTATTAAATTGAGCAACAATTGCGTCTTGCCGGATCCAGATGGTCCGATTATAATCATCCGGATAGAGTTTGGTAGCGCTGCATGATGCTTAACCGGTTCTCTTGTTTTAGTCGCTGAAAAATCAATTATATCCATATTTCTATACATAAATTATGGATCTATATTGTGTGAAGTGTAAAACGCGTACTGGCACAGATGACGTGACGACGATTACAACTAAAAATAACCGATCAGCGCTTTCTGGTAAATGCGTGCAATGTGGTACAAAGAAATTTAGATTTGTGTCTATGAGAACTGATTTAAAAAAAAACGAGGAGGTGATATCGCAGCCAAATTGGCAAAGCTCCCTGGAACCCCATGGGCAAAGTACCCGGGAGAAAAGCACCTCCCAGGATATAGCTACTGTGGACCGGGAACCAGACTTGATATCAGACTCAATGATCAAAATCAGTCCCGACCCGGTGAAGAACCAATAAACGCCATTGATAAGGCCTGTCACCTTCATGATGTTGCTTATAAAAGCAGCAATCTGCAACACAGACATCTCGCGGATGTGAAATTAATTCATGCGTTAAATGCTATTCCTGATAAATCCTTCAAAGAAAAATTGGCTTCATTTTTGATAAAATCGGCTATGAAAAGTAAATTGATGTTAGGTGCCGGTAATTAATAATATGGAATCAATTTATTATTCCCCAAGAGGATACTGGAGGGGTAAATCAGCAGTCCATAAACTCGCTAGCGCTGCAAAAGTGAAAAAAACCACTGCGGCTAATTGGTTATCCAAACAGGCACTGTGGCAAATTTATCTGCCACCGCCTAAACAAATTCAATTCTCGCATTTTGATGTGACCGCTCCTAATGAAGTTCATCAAGCTGATTTATTGTTTTTACCACATGACAACGGTTACAAATACGCGCTAACCGTAGTTGATATTGCAAGTCAATACAAAGAAGCAGAACCGTTAAAAACAAAATCAGCCACTGAAGTTGCTTCTGCATTTGAGAGGATTTATCGACGAGGTCCTCTGCACTGGCCAAATCTGTTACAAGTTGATCCTGGCAAGGAATTTCAGGGTGCAGTCTTATCTACAATGAAAAATCATAATGTCACCATACGATGAGGGCATACTGCACTACATCGCGATCAGGCAATTGTTGAACGATTTAATCGGACTCTTGCTGAACGGTTATTTGGATATCAATACGCGAAGGAATTCATCCAAGAAAAGCGATCCCGTGAATGGGTTAAGAGATTACCAGGTGTAGTTACCGCAATCAATAATGAGATTACTAGAACAATCAACATGAAACCTAGCAACGCTATTAAAAAGAAGTTTATACCCGTACAACCACAAAAAGATTTTTCTAGAAACGCTAGCGTTTCCGAACCAATTCTTGGTAGTAATGTCACTGTAAGGTACTTATACGAACCAGGAGAGCTTGAGGGTGGTAAAAAAAGAGCTACTGATCCTATTTGGAGTGTCACCGTACATAAAATATCTAGTATAACACGATCAACTAGTGGAAACGCTAGCGTTTCTAGACCAGCAATCTATAAACTGGATTCAACTGCTCCTCAGCGAGGATTTACTCGACAACAACTACAGGTAATCCCCGAGGATACTCAATTACCTCCGCGTGGTCTTAACTAGCACCCGATGCCAGAGGCATTGTGCTTGCACCTCTGCGTCTATTGCACTCAAGACAAGTCAACATCACATTATTTCTGACATGACCGAGATTGTTATTTTTTCTGTCTACGGTGAATTGGCGAGGATCCTTATCCGAATACTGCCAACGCATTATACAATTGCAACTCGCGCAGTGATTATTCTGCTGTTTCTTCAGCGTAATTATTAATTCAGCATCAATATCAAATTCTCGTTGTTTTTTTTTGTCCTGTTGTTTGTAACCGGAGAGTTTTTTATTAATGATGTTAACATCAATATCACTTATTGTGGTGTCATTATCATCACCAATGATTTCATCATCGAGGACAATTCTTCGAAGTTGATTTATTTTTCGTACTCTGGATACTGCGAGATAGACTAAATTCGACCATTCGATGTGATTATCCACCATCCAAACAATTGTATCCGATATAGTCAATCCCTGTGAAGAGTGTATTGTTGCTGCGTATCCTAGTGTCCACGGGGATTTATTAGCACGCAATGCATCTTCAACGACATTGATATCAACCAGCACAATATCATTTAATACGAGAATTTGTTTTTCACTTCCTGACTCTGTCAGGCCTGGAATATCAACTTCAATGTTCTGTTTTCGTGTATCCGATGGCCTATAACAAAGGGGTACTGGAAGCGTTGCAAATTTTTCTTTATGCAATTCAAATAACTTCATCTGAAGTGTGTCCCTGACTATTTTTCTACTTGCAATTATCAAATCATTTGGTCTCCATGTTTCCCAGAAATCATTCATGGGAGTTTCTGAAATTATTTCACGCGCTATTTCACACTGGATTCTATCCGGTTGTAATCTAATTAGCGCTTTGAATTCTCGTAATCGTTCATCTAATGATCTATAATCAGTAGTAATTTCTTCATAGTAGTCTACAAAACCCTTTAGCCATTCATGTGGAGATGCACCGACAAATGATGGTGGTTGGCCGTGATCACCGCACATGACGACTTTTGTGTTTTTGTTTAACAACCATTCGAGAAATGTTTGTAATATTTTCAACGATACTGTGCATATTTCATCCCAAATTATGATTTCAGGAATGAATTTATCACCCATACGCTCAGGAGTCCATTCATCGCCTTTCCATCGAAAGAAACTATGGTAAGTACAAGCATTTACCCCTCGCTGTATCATCTCTCTGGCGAGTCTGTGAGTCGGTGTTAACACAATCATGTTAGAAACGCTAGCGTTTCCACGACGATATAATTCAATTGCATGAGTTGTCTTTCCTGACCCACCACAACCGTTTAAATAAACTGTCTTGTATCTACATACTGGATCAGATACCGGTGGTGCATTAGAAAATTCTGATTGAATCTTATCACACTTTAAGTACTTTTCATCCATGGCAACGTCTGCGGATTCACAATACTCATGTAGCATCTCCTTTTTAAATCGCCAACGCCCCCAATTTTCTTCGGGATCTGTGAATTTAGCTACATCTGATTTGTATTTCTCGTGGATATAAATAGAATCAGTGGCTACTCTAACTGCGGTATTAGGAAATCTATTTATCATCGAAAATAAATTGATAGAAGCATAAGCTAGCATAGAACTTCTCAAATGTGTGTACTGGGAATTATATCCATCACAGTAGGTAACAACCGTACCCAATTTCTCACCATTGGATAGAAAAGCATCCTTACGGGATACAAGTTTTCCCTGTTTCGTTAAATCCGTTACAAGAAAATCGTATTCAGCGACGTCTATGATCAACCGCGAGGAAAATTTTGCATTGTCGTATCTTCCACCCTGGGTAAATTTACCGATTATTCTTCGTCCAAAATCCTTTGCTTGTTCTTTTTTACTTTCAAATAACTTCTTAGACCAATTTATGATTTCTTCTTCACTAAAATTCGTTGAAATTGCTTTGCAATTTCCATTTCCATCTGGACACTGTTTTCGCAATTCGCTAATTATACGATCTAGATCGGGTTGTGATAGCCAAACTTCTTTCTTAGCTCGATAGCATATAATAGCTTCGAAAACAATCAACGATATCAGCATGCCACAATCAATCATATATCGTAGTAACACTATTGGCATCCAGGCCTTTTCAGATATATGTCTACCAAGCCAAACATAACTACACGGATGTAACCCTGTAGCGAGTTCAAATGATATCACACGAGCGAATCCGGTTAAATCAAAATCAGGTAATGGCCCATTAATCGCAACACGAGTCATTTCATGCGTGGGGTGTCCAAATCGTTTAAAATAGTTACTACATTCCCCATACCCGAGAAAACTTCCGGGATAACACGCGGCTATATCAATTGAAATCATACCATCATGTGAGTATTTCGTATTCCACAGTCCTCCATGACCAAATTCGATGCAACTCAATTTAACGTCCTCGAGAAAATCACTTCGTGTTGGACGCCATGAGTTTTTTTCTCTTGCGAAGTGAGCTACCACTGATGGAATAGTAAAACTATCCGTCAATAGTTTTTCATGGGAACTCTCTGGTGAAAAATCACTAGCGATTTTTCTCATTCTGTTATCTAATTCTTCAACGCGATATAATTCACCATTTGGTCTTACAAATTGATCAAATCCTGATTCGGAACCAGCACTACTAAGTAACCACACTGACACAGGATCATCTTTACACAACGCATGAATAGCATCAAATAATTTCTCTTCATAGAAAACTTCCCCGACGAATTCCCCGGAAAATTCCGGGGGATATATCTCACGGTTCTATCTCGTGGAAATATTGTTACTGCAGGTGTCCACGCGTGTTCGTTATGATCAATAATTTGTATTGGAGCCCCTCGCGATTGATATTTCGGTTCGTATAATACTTCTCCGGTTATTGTTGTTACTGATATTGGGAATTTTAATGATGCTTCTAATTTAGCTATATCAGAAATCTTTGCACCGTGCTGTTTCACTGTCAGTTCCCATTCGGTTATTTTCCTACGTCGCAGATCAGTTAGTTTATTTCCTCGGGATGCATTTGTGAAGTGTTCCATTACCGGTGTTGCTACACAATTGAGCCTTGACGAAGTCAACGGTGAATATTTCATAGGAGCTAGTTTTGCAATATCGGGTTTATCATTTAACGGATATATCCCATAAACGATTGCTGTTACGGGATAAGATCTCTCGTAGTATGGTTTGTCAATTCCAGTTAGAATTCCTGGTTTGGAATCTCTACTTACAATGACAGTTTTTTTATCCTTGAGGATTGGTTCAAATTTATCCCTGATAATCCATTTGCCTTCGACTTCGATAATGAATTTTATTCTGAAAAAATACTTTTGTTGGGAATTGCTTTGCTTGAAATCCTTTGGATTTCCACCTTTGGATTTCCATCTTTGAATTTCCCCTTTGGATTTCCAGCTCCTTAGAAATCCCTTGGATTTCCCGCCAAGGTGTGAAATTATCTCAGCTGCTCTTTTATCGTTCATAGTAGCATCGATGATGGGTACATTGACATCTTCATCAATAATTCGAAATGTCGACCAACAGTATGCTGCACCGTCTCGGTAGAATTCATTAAAACACTCCCTGATTTTACCGAGTATAGTTCTATCACCGATTAGAGGTTTTGGTGTATCAGAGACTCTATCGAGATTGAATTTAGTATTTCTCCAAGGCTTAATTTTCGATAATCTGTTGAACTCCTCATCGAGATTGAATTTAGTATTTCTCCAAGGCTTAATTTTGGATAATCTCTTGAACTCTGCCATGTTATAATCAATGAATTTAGTATTTTTCCAAGGCTTAATTTTCGATAATCTGTTGAATTCCTCCATGTTATAATTAAAACAAGTATTTAAATAGAAAAATATAGTATAATGAATCACTGCAAGTGGCTAATGATTGGATCAACAACCCCGTGTAACAAATCATGCAGAAGCGAATTCTGTGGGTATCATTTACAAAGCGTTAGGCGAGGAAGTTTTGGCCCTCTTCCATGCCTCCAATGTGGGGTGGGCGTTAGAGGAAAATCGCAGTTGTATCTTGCTTGTGGGGGTAAACGATACAGGGAACTAAAACGCTACTATGACAAACGAATCAATGACTCCGTCCTTGATAAAATCAAGGACAAAATCATCAAAACCCCTCAAGACTACATTGATAGACTTATAATTAAAGCAAAAAATAAATTAGACAAATAGTATTATTATACAAATGAGCCAAGATTTCAGACCTCATCCTGTGCTTGTTAATTACGAAGCCTCTAGTGATGGTGTTGTCAGGCACCGCAGACTAAAAAAAAACGGTTGGATATCTGAATAATATGGGTTACTTGTTGTTTAGTGCTAGAAATAAAACATATCTCTGTCACAGAATTATTTTTGAATGTCATAATGGATTAATCGAAGACGGATTTGTGATTGATCACATAAATGGCGTGAAGACTGATAATTGTCTTGTGAATCTTCAAGCCGTCTCACAAAGTCTAAATTCAAAATTAGGTGGAACTGGCAAACATGCAAAACGCCCTAGGAGAGTTAAATCGTTTGATTTAGAAAATAATGAAGAGAGAAGCTTTCAATCGATAAATGAAGCCAGTAGATACTTTGACATTTGTAGGGCTTCAATACGATTTGTTTCAGAAAATATAATTAAAACTGCTGTGTCTAAAAAAAATGGTCATAAAATAAAATTCGTATACACCTAAAAAAATTCAAGGTCGCAACGATGTGGTCATCACCCTCTCTGCTGCTGCTGGAACTTTCAGTTCTGGGTTAATAATTCTTTTACGAGTTCAACCGAAAATTTGATCGAGTCCGATACGATATCGTGTCCCAGACCTTGTCTGGGGATGAAAATCCTTTGTTGAAAATCGAAGATTTTTAGGATTGAAAGTCTTTACGACGAAAATCATTTATGATGGAAGTCCTTAGGACGAAAATCCTTTCAGGATTTCACAAACAGACTAATCGCTAACACCTCATCTTGTAGATCAATTAGATTATTGGACTGATCTGTGAGTTTGAAATTAATTCTGGTTAACGAATTATTATGGCATCGCATGTAGACAGGATTAATTGGGTTTTCAATAATTAGGAACCCTGGAGGAGCTGTTGGTGCAAACGAATAAAGAATATATCCCTGCTGAGCTTGATTTGATTGCTCTAGATTAATTTGATAGCTTCCTTCAATTGCATCACATACTAAATTGAGCGCAATCACCGTTGAAATATTCACATTATGAGGGGCAATATGCCTACCGCCACCATCTGGATCATTATTATACCTGAAGAGGACAGCTGAATCTGATTTTTGTAGCGCCTTGATATTGGTTTTAACAATTCTTGCTAGTTCATCAGCGTTGTATTTGGGAAACTTGAAATTACGCAGATTGTCCTCTGTGATATTGTAATCGGTTAGGAATCGTTGTTTATTGTCGCTGTTGTCATTAATTATTGTTTGAATAATTAGTTCATAGATATATTCCATGTCCGATATAAGCTGATTTATTATTTCAACGTGTTTTTGCGATTTTGTTTTCCGTAGTTGTTCTAGTTGTGTGTCATATAATTGTTTAATTTCATTAAAATAACCACGGACGTCAGTTAGCGTAAATGAAATAGTAACAGATGAGTCGGTTGTTCTTTTAATGATAAAATCCCATTGCAATGTGTCTTTGTTGGTAAATATAAATCTATCGGCGATTCTTCCTTTTCTTATATCAGATAAATTATCTCGATAACTGGGATTGATTTCATGATATGATTGTACGTCCGTGGTTAAGTCGGTGGCGGATTTTTCCGGTGTTTTTTCAGGCCATCCTAACACTGTTCTTAACGAGCTGTTATATATATCTACAATGTATCCCTCTGTGCTTATTTCGATCGACGACGAGAGCGTCGGTTGATGAAGATTAATAGCTATTTTTGATTCTTTTCCAGTGATTGATTTTATTCTACGCTGAATTTCAGCATTGATTTGCTTAATTTGGTACGACCCAGTTGGTAACGAAACAGTTTCCCACTCTGGAGTACCATCGGGTTTATTCTTATACGAGAACACTAGTGTGTTATTGGGTTGTTGACCACCAAATGATTTTGATCTGATATTAGGCCAACTGTGATACACTCGTAGTTTTGCTAACGCTATCTCCTTCACTGGAATCGGAGAGGGGAAATTTACACTGAATTCTGGATTCGTTGATGTTATTGATATCATGCTTGTTTGTACTGGGTTCGTGTTCTCCACTATTCGTTGAAGTAATTCCATCGGTGTCGTCATTGTTATTATACTCATGATTTATTTCTAATTTTGATATCGCGGAGTCATAAATACTGACCATCACTGAGAACTCACAATCTGGTATGGTTGATATTATTGAGATCATTTTTTTTTTGGGTTCTTGTTTTCTAATTCCATCAGTGTTGTCATTGTTATTATATTCATGTTGTCGCTCTAATTTCGATATCGCGGAATCAAAAATACTGACCATCGCTGAGAATTCACTATCTGATATAATCGTATTATCGAGTGACGATGATATCATCAATGATAATTGCGAATATGCGGTTGATGCAATATGAAATTGAAGTAAGTAATTCTGCAGTTTACTCTGGCTGCATGATGATATCTTTTTTGTTATCCCGGTTGATATACCCCCGATTGTAGCCACCGCAGAAATGCAAATTGGAACTACGACCGGGGCAATCATTGTAACCGATGCAAGTATTATTCCGGCGCCAGCGAGAACGCTTGACACCGAGTACATAGTAATATCAATTGCGGTGATTCTTCGTCGGTATTTTTTTATTTTTATTTGATACTCCTCAGTGAGGGTTTTGAGTCTATTTTGAAATTCTCTGACCTGATCATAGCGACATTGAGTTGATGAAATCATTGTTATTTTAAAAACGCTAGCGTTTTCAATTGTGAAATCCGAAGGATTTTCCTTTCAATTATCCTATTATTGACCTGGTTTTAGGATCGGATGAGGGGACACCGGATACAAATTCTGTTATCCAGGGTAGTGACTCCCTAATCACAGACTCGACGGAATTGGTTATAACAATCGTAAGCGGGATTGGTATAGAGGGTGGAGGCTTTGGTATTTTATCTAATATATATGTCAGCGTGTTAACACCTCTGATACCTGTGTTGCTGAATTCCAAATCAAATTTACGGTGATGTATTATTGTAAGTCGGTAGCAACCTGGTGCACCAGTATGTCTGTTGCCAACACGAAGATAATTTTCGTTTCCTCGGATCCAATCAAAGGTCCCACTATCAACCGTGTACACGATGTTATTAACGGCGCTTACACTATGTGGAATTTTTATCTTATTGATAGCCGCGATAATTTCAGCGAGAGTCATGACTGCCACAAGTGGGTTTCCAAAAAACTTATCAACAATGTCATTGACTGGTTTTTGATCTCCCTTTAGTTTAAGAATATCGTCAATGACGTCGGAATAGGTTTTTTTGATTTCAGTATATTTCATCAACGTTCCATCGCGGAGTTTAAAAAATGAAGCCAGCAGGACGTCAAGTTCCAAACCTTTTCGGTTTAGATAATTCCTGTCGAGTTGAGAATATGTCGTCGTGATATTGTAACTTTTAGAACCCTCAAAGAACTTATTAACCATTTCATTTGTGAGCTTTTGTTCGTCAATAGCGCTTTTAATTTCAGCGAGGGTCGGGCTTGTCAACGATGTGGTTTCAGACACAGGTGTTCTCCCAAGAAATTTATCAACGATGGTATTAAGTGTTGTTTGTCTCACCATAAACATATTAATATCTTTGAGAGTCATTGTAGATGTAGCTGGGACACCAAAGAAACTATTAGCGATGTAGGCATTGTGAGTATGCTTGCCGATAAACTCGCTAATTTCAGCGAGAGTCATGCCAGCCACAAGCGGGGTTCCAAAAAACTTAACAACTACGTCGTTAGTGGGTTTTTGATCTTCTATTAGTTTAAAAATCTCGAGATAATTTGCCTTGATTTCTGAAGCAGTCATCATCCTTCCAGCTTCCTTGTTAGCGAAGAATGAATTCAACAAGTCTTTAATTTCAGCGAGAGTCATGCCAACCACAAGCGGGGTTCCAAAGAATTTATGTATAACATTTTTGCGAAAATTATTATAACCTCGTATAAGATCATTCAGCTCACGTTCGTTGGTAGCAATCGCGTCGGTGATCGTAGACACAAGTGCGCCTGGTTTAAGTTGTCCACCGTTGGAATAAAGCGCAATAGAGTTTTCAGCGGCATCGCTCTGCCGTATCAAAATGTCATTCACGGATATATTACTGCTTTTCAATTTACCCTGTTTGTCTTGAAATACAACTAATTCGTTCGGGTCAACATTTACTAAATTTAACATCTCAGCGATTTCATCTTCAATTATTTTTTTTACATCCTCGATAGAACCCGCAGATGTTTCCTCGGTGGGTTCCGACATTGACAGAGATTGTCCCCAAATATCAATCATTATTGTTAGCGTAACTTGTGTTTTCAATTTATTGATCCTTGTAATTTCCCACTCGTGTATTCGTTTACAACCAGATGAGGTGGTTTCCACGGAGATCCAAAGGATTTTAATGAAATCTCCGCGAGGACATTTAATACTTCACGGCCGCATATCGGTGGATCATTTAACTGTTGTGTTGGCAGCGTGGAATAAAAAATCGGAGACTTTTTGAGTTTCATCGAAGAATTTATATACCGCATAAACTCGCTTGGCGGAGCTAACCCATATGAATCGAAATAGACAATCCCACGTGGATCAATCGCGTATGCAACCCAGTGAGTTCCCGATCCGCTGCTGTTATCAAGATTGATGATACCGGTTTCAACGCGTTTAGGTTTTCTCGGTAATTGATCTCTCATAAAAACCCCTCTGAAGTTTTTTATCGCTAGTTTTTTAGCAGCATCAATTAAATCAAAATTGGACATGGGAACCATAGGTTCCTGAGTCAAAGACTCTTCAACAATTGGGTTGGAAATCGAAGATTTGTAAATCGAAGGTTCGGAAATCGAAGGTTTGTAAATCGAAGGTTCGGAAATCGAAGATTTCTGAATTAATAAACCGTTCCTGGTATTTTTCTTAGACCCGATCCGTTCACGGATTTCCCGCTGTACCATGAATACGGGGTTCCTGGTAGGTACAACCCCTTTCCCTTTTTTTTATATCCTTTCCCAGTTGCCTTTTTCAACGCCATCCCTGCCGCGGTACCAACGGCTCCCAACGCTGCCGCCTTCGCCACCGCTGGGGCAGCCGCTGCAATCAATGCTGGTATTGCGGCTAACAATGGAAATATACCACCTGATTTTATCATGTTCGCGACTGCAGCTTTCGAAAATTCTATTTGAACTCCTCGCCGTTTTTTCATTGCATCATTGAAATGTTTTATTTGACGATCCGTTAATGATATTTTATGTGTACCGCCGGACATCTGCGCTGGTTTTAACGTTATTGTTGTTCCACATTCTTTAGCGGATTTTGATCGCAATTTCTTGACCTGACCATCAGTCAGCTTGACACTAACAACACTATATGGCATTTTATTGTAAAACACATTTATGCTTTCAATTGATCTAATTGTGAAAATCCATAGGATTTTTTCACTCTTCAAGTTTCATTTACAGATTTTCCACTGGTGCATCAACGAGTCTCATTCGTCCACCAGCCCCTTCTAACAACATTGATTTGTCGCTGAGAATGACAGCAACCGCTCTATAATCAACACCACCAGGATCTATACGAGCCCTAAAATGTATGTCAACAACGGATTGCCTTGTTAAATCAAGATGTTCCAGTGAAAAGTAATAAATTTGATACAAGTTCTTAAAATCGAGTTGCGATATTTGCAAACCGGTATCAACATTTTGATCACGACCCATATATGACAGCATCCGATGATACACACGTGCTATTTGGTTGTTTCCGTAATTAAGCTGTATATCCTCAGATGGTTCTTGTTGTCCGTTTATTCTCAGTGAAACCTCACTTACCCCTAACCGATCAAATATCATATGACTGCGTTCTTGGGAACCTAATCGATTCCGATTCTGCAGCGCTATAAATATATGACGTGGAGCTGAAACGCCTTGTTTTGATGCCAGGTGCCATGTAAATGTACCATTAACATTATCCTCTTTAGCATCAGTCGTTGTTGTTAGCCAACTTAGCAATGATTTACCACCTGTTTCCATAAATGAAAGTAGCCGCTCTTCCGTGGTAATTGATGGAGTCATTACTGGCATCCATAATACTATTTTACTCAAAACAACTTTACCTTCATCGGCACCAGTACGCCAAATTGCATCATTGTCATTGCCTTTTCGCACTAATGCGATTGTGTGTTTGGCTCCATAGATGACTTTTCTTACATTTCTGCAGAATCCAAATATATGATGGAGTGGAATCGCACATGAAAAATATCGCTGCTGTTCTTGCAATGCTAATTTTCGTGTTGCAAATCCTAAATTGAAATTACCATTAACGCCTCCGAGAATATCAAACGCAGCTCCGGGTCTAGCTCGACGTTCTGGATTAGTTGCTTCTCGTTGATTATCAACTGAAGTGTCTTGCGGTGTTAACACTTTAATGTATTGAAGGTGGTCAGCGTTATCAGAGGTATCCTTTGCAAACATCATAGATGGACCAGCCGATCTTGTATAATCATCGGAGTATCTTGCTAGCCCGATTATTGTTGTTGCAACATCAACTTCACGGTCTATTGATTCAATTTCTTTTCCATCAATGAGATATCTTGCACTTTCAAATAACGCCATCATACCATTGTTGACGAAACCAACTCGGATATTTGGATCATTTGCATATGGGGTATCAGCTGCAACATTTGTTACAAGTTTTCCTTCTACTTCAATAAATGCTTCACATGGCAAAAAGTATTTACTGGTATCTTGAACTTGAAGTTCAATTCGCGATCGTAGGTCGGGTTGTATTGCATGATAGGAATAGTATTGATAATCGCGGACGGAATCGTCCTTGCGCACTGGGGCTTCCATATCTAACGCGGGATCAGCTGTTCGTTTAAACATTTATAACATGACTAGCGTTTTCAATTGGTGAATTGCAAAGCAATTTCATCTTTGTAATCATCGTCGTTGAAAATTTTTCGAATTTCTTTTTTGTTTCAAACCACTTCCTGCTATCGCGTTCATGATAGCGCTATCTGTTACCGGTGAAGTCGTCAATTGTGACGAAGTCAATTGCGCTAGTTTTTCTTCCACTGCGTTATTTATTACTTTGCTGATTTTTGCAGGCATCACTGTAGTTGATGGCAGCACTAATGACGAAGTCATTCCTGGTTTCACCACTGACGAAGTCATTCCTGGTTTCTTTCGTACCAATGATGCTATTTTATCTTTCGCGGCAGAAAATGCCTTTCCTGCAAGATTTCCAACGAAATTGATTCCCTTATCACGAATAGCATCAATGGCTTTCATTGATAATTGTTTAGCTAACGGCGCTACCTTGGGAGCCATTCTTGTAAATAACCCCGCAATGGTATTGCCGAAACCATCTCCGTAATATGCTCTATAAACAGGCAATCGTGAGTTCACCACGTAGACGCTTACTGGTTTATCATGGTTGTAGTGTATCAAATCATCTTGTTATAAAACTATTAGTTTTTCAATTAGTGATCAATCGCTTACATCCATAGGATTTTCATCATAACGTAGGGCGTCTCTGTGATTTTCAACTAATTCAGCAATGAGTTCTCGATATACATTAATGTCCATGATACCGCCGGCAAATAATCGTCTACAGATATCAGCTGCTTCATTAATTACTTCCGGTGAGTTATTTCCGGCTCGTTTCCCTCCGTTGAGAACCTCTAACCTTGATATATCACTGAGAATGTTACCAGGGCATGTCACGGTAGAGTCAAAGACTCCAGCGTTGAAATCCTTTGGATTTTTAATCGAATATCCTTTTCCGCTTGTTTTCTTAGAACCGGCTTCTGCTCTTATGTCTATTTCTTCCGGGATTGGATCCTCCGTATAACGTGGTGGTTGTGGACCGCCTTTAACCGCAGCTAGAAAGTAACCATAACCAGGGTGCTGCAACGCTGAGATTTTATCCCCGCCATGTTTCGCTAAATATAGTTTTGATGCCCAAGTGTCTTTGCTTTTTATAAAACTTTTAAACTCGTCTTTTAATAAATTCTCTCTTATACCCTTTGGAAAATTGTTTCTAGCAAAATCAGCTAATTCGTAATCCGTTCGGATTCCTTCAATTTCATTTAATGCTGCGACTGTAAATATATTCTCAGGTGAATACTCTCTTCCTGCAGCTGCACCTTCGCGTTCTTCTTCAATTTCGCGTTGAGTTTTTATATCACTGGATAGCTGTTGTATTCCTGCGCGTGTTTGTCCGGTCTCTGCTGCTATCCTTTCAAGCACACCAAGAACAGGCACTTCTCGTCGCTTGCCTTCCTTAGGAATATCTCCGTATATTGCTCGTTCAGTTGCTGTTTTCACATCTTTGGTCGCACTTGTTATCGGAGTAAACAGTTGTTCACTTGACACAGAAAAGTCAGTCTGCGATTGTTGTCGTTGTTCAAGTTTCTCGCGAAGTCTGTCTCGAACCGGTATAAACTTTTTAATTGCTGCTAGCCGCTCTCGGGCTAATTTAGTTGTAAGCGATTCACCAACCATATATTGTTTGTGAACTAAATTTTCAAATGTAAAACTATCACAATTAAAAGCCTAGTTATTTAATAACTTAGTTATTAAATAATGTACCATCAAGCTAACGTATTCATCTTCGACAAGGTTAAACTGTACGACGCTATCCGCGAATGTTTCAGAAATAACATCGCTGGGGATTTCAGAATTGTAATATCTGAGAACGGCGATGAACGATTTGTGTTAACGACGCGGCAACAAGAACAACTACGTGAAAATGGAGGCGTCGCGGTGATTACTTGCTACTACAACCAGATCATCCATTATGCACATAACTGCATGGGCAAGTCCAGACTGCTGAGTATCCTTTCAGGAAAAAATCCTATGTAACTTGTGTAACAAGTGTTACAAAAAACGCTAAAACAAATAAATTATTTAAATTATTTACGAAAGCCTATTTTTTTTTTTAGTAACACCCACGTGGTGTTAAGATACGGGTCGCTCCTCGTTTAATATCTTCCTAAGATCACGAACCTTAGAACTAATTTCAGCTCGTTTTTGATATTCTTGGCCGAGCTTTTGACGTATTGCTTCAACGGTGCTAAATAGCGTTATGAATACATTAATGTCGTTACCGTACAAACAAGCATTGATGGATTTTTGAATTCCTTTCACGAGCCTGTACATCCTAGGTAAAACATAACGACCCTTACTAGACTGATATTCAATATCTTCATATTCCGAGGTAATCCTGTCACAGTCGAGACTTTCAGCAATTATAGCATTTACATCATTGATATCCATATTTTTATAGTATACTGTATCTCTAATTATTAAATTATTAAAATTATTATGACAACACATCCTTGGAACTCCTTGGGTGCCTTCGCATCCAAGTAAGCCCAAGGGGACCCGAAACATACATCTCCGGAAGGGAGGCCTAAGGTGGCAAACGCCATCTTAGACCGCCCAGAAGATATGCTTGGGGGGGACGTCACAACATGGACGGCACAATGCCATATATATCTCCGCTCAAATTGCGGCAAATTTTAGGCATAACATGTACTTAATTAACTTAATTAAGGATGGATTATAATTCAATGGAACGATGATGGAATTTGTGATGTAATGATGTGGGCGTGGTAAACCAAACCAACATGGCAACCCATGAAATCGAATTCATGGTTGCATGAGTTGGAAAAAAACACCAATCCACGCTACCGAGAATGCGATAGCATGAGTTACAATGTTGGTTTGGGCTGAGGGGGATCGCCATCTTCCGTTTCGCCATCAAATAATGTATCTGCTATGGGGACCGAACACGTAGTTGATAGATCTATGTTTACAAGACAAACACGATACCATTACACCACTGAATAGTCATACAGAATAGAGATTTTTTAATATATATATCTTCTGATATACTTAACAATAAGAGATTTTTAAAACAGATAATTTTATGCTGCAACAATGAGAAATATTTTAGTTGTTAAATAAAACAGCGTTTTACTCTGTTATAATTCTGTAGCTAAAATACATTATCAATTAGATCATTGTATATACAAGGAATTTTAACCACGCCCCACCTACTTCAATGAATAGGAAACACTCGCGTTCCGGCTGAGCGAACATAGGTAATGCGTTAGATTATAAAGAACGTCTGTACTTAAAGTGTATTAATAGATGATCTAAATAAATACAACTATTTAAATAAATGCAGTTTTAGCCAAAGCGACAATAAAAGATTTTAAAATTATTTAAAGTTGATAAAAAAAACAACTCTATAACGAAACACACGTATTTACTCCATTACAGTCACGTGGGCGCACACATGTCAATTATATACCTCTCTACAGGTAATATAGCAGACGACAAATTCCTTTGACGTCATAATACAAGGGAACTTAGTAGGTAAATGTTATAAGTTGTGGCGGATTAATCTATAAAGAATTTATCTCCCTTAGCAGCAGAGAGGGTGGATGACCACATCGTTGCGAGCAAAATCGTAAAATCTCCGTTTTACAAAAATGGAGACTTTTTTTTTCGGTTAAAATGAGATTCGTGGGAAGCCTTATTTTTGCTTGAAAACGTGGTCTGTTCACCCTCTCTGCTGCTATAATAATAATAATAATAATAATAATAATAATAATAATAATAATAATAATAATAATAAAAATGATAATCTTGATTGTCATAGCGACACCTTTAAAAATCAATAAATCAATTGAGGAAAAAGAATAATGGGGAGAGATTTGTTCGATTAAATTCATTAGTTTGATGGCTATACACAAAAGGCAGCCTGAATCGTATGTTACTTCAATGCAGAAGCAACTACACTTTCTGCTGCCAAAATGCACCCAACATATGTACAATATATATTGCAGTAAAGTGTTCGCATTCGGTTGATCAGATTCTTTTACAGCATTTGAAAATACTTTTAGTGTAGAAAATTCATTGCTTGTCGTAGTCATCACATCTGAGAGGTGTGTACTGATACATGATTTCGAACTCAAAGGTTTACTGACGTTTCAAGTGATAAAATCAAATGTGAACGATGTTGGTAAGTTTACAATTTGATCACACCAAAGACATAATCCATTCAGACTGTGACATTTACGCGTGTCTTATAAATTAATGTCTGACAATTAATTAACTAGATATAAAATATAAATTTTCAGCTGGCATATGATACTTTACCACATATGTCATCATCATCATCAGTCTATTGACCATGTGTGGTCATCAAGGCACTGTGTTAATGAACATCTTACCAGTTCCCTCCAAATGGCTCCATCACGTGCCAATGCATGCCTCTGCTAAACATTTCCTGATCCATTATGTGATGTTATCAGTCAACATCGTTCACTGTTGTGGATAGACTGTTGGCTCAAGTGACATGGCTAGACCATTTAACTTTTCTCATTTAGACGGTGGTGAGGATGTCATCATATTTGTCTACTTTGTGCCTGGTGATGTTACGCACTTCTTTATTTGTAATGTGGTCCATGTAAAAGATGCCAAGGATGGATCTGTAGCATGTCATATGAAGTGCCTGGATTCTTCGTTGTACGTTTGCTGTCAGGGTCCAAGAAGCTTCACGTGGATACAAGAAGACTGAGATGATTAGTGCTTTCAATAGTCTGATTTTAGTTTTCGGACAGAAATTCTTGTCTCCCCAGATGGGTATAGCTTTGACATAGCTGCCGTTGTTTGTGCTGCTCGTGACAAAATGTCTGCTCTTGATCTACATTAGGTAATTATGGAACAGATATATTTGAACTGGCTCACTACTTCCAGTTTCTGTCCTCTTATTTTAATCTTTGCTGAGATTTGTTTCACCCTATTTGACGTCAGCTTTGTCTTTTCAGCGCTTATCTCCATATCAAATCTGGAAGATGTGTCATCCAGGTTCTCCTCTAAGGTGGCAGGCACATCTTCAATGCCTGCCAGCTCATCATTGTCCTTTTGAAATATCGGAGACTAGTGATGTTACGCCCTCTAATGCTGACTGTCCTACAGTGGTTTGCCAGGGTTTCACTCATGATTCGCTAGATGTAGAAACGCATGGGTGACATGAGACAGCCTTGACCTACTCCATTTGTTGTCTGGAACGAGTCCTCCACAAAACCTTAGGCAATTACTGCTTTGGAAACATTGTCGTACTAATGCTTGATAGTATTTGTCAACTTTTAAGCAATGTAGTACGTCGTCATTTTGGTCCACAATGTCTCATCCCACTCTCTGTCAAAAGCCTTTATGAAATCTATGAACACATGCTATATATCTTGTTGATGTTGCGAGTACTTTTCACACAGAACATTGAGAATGAATATTTTTTTCTGTTGTGAATATATATATATATATATATATATATATATATATATATATATATAAGATGTCAAAACTCTGTATACTTTTAGATGCAACTGGTGTTGATAACAATCATGAACGGAGCGAAATGAATTGTGTATGGCGAAACGTGTCAAAGTTTGTCTTCATATAAGACTTTACGGAACGAAGAAACTTAAATACGGGGTTTATCTTAAAAAGCTGCGATACGAATATAAGATGGTATTGTACTGGCATAAGTATTACTTGGTAGGAAATTTAATAGAGTGATATGTGTATTTCAGATAAAATAAATATGCTTGATATAAATCAATATATATAAATCAATATATATATATATATATATATATATATATATATATATATATATATATATATATATATATATATATTCATGGATGGGTGTGATTATGCATATGATTTTGAGTC
This sequence comes from Unio pictorum, assembly GCA_030141615.1. NCBI lineage: Eukaryota > Metazoa > Mollusca > Bivalvia > Unionida > Unionidae > Unio > Unio pictorum. The sequence continues at coordinate 3,408,173 of JARLTB010000207.1, forward strand.
TAGATTAGTTTGCGTCATCCTCTTTCTGAGTCCATAGCAAAGGAAGTGAATTACCAGGCTCTACGTTTGTACATTAGGAAGCTGGAAATACCGAGAGCCAGAAGCACTCCCATTCCAAGAGCAGTATACAGTAAATGGCGTGTGGTAGGAGAGTCTGAAAATATATTTCGTTATTGTGAATGCAACATAACAAATATTAAATTGCAAGTTTTGTATTGATAGATTGTATTTGACTAAGTAAAATGTTATCATCGAAATCCGAAATGACAACAGTAAATAATTCCTAAGAGGCGGACATAGATTGTAATAGCATTATTCGATGAAGCGAAATTGTGGACTGCAAACTTTTAAACTTTTATGCTGCTTCTATTCTGATGAAAATGCGATTTTCTTATGAATAATGTATTTCACAGAGGAGCCTATAGATAAATCTTATCGTATTCTACCCTTAAGGTTAAACAGTTCGCGATGGCGATTGACTGGCGTTTAATGAGCCTAATTGGAACCGATACTAAGTCAGGACATCACTACACTTTTACATCATTGTGATGCCAATTTGTAGGTAGTAGAACGATACCTATTCATAACGATGTCTAATACCTTTCTTATTAGTTAAGAGTTTTCTTCACATCAATGTTGATGTCATCATGAAATGGATGAATACAGTTAAGTGTTTAGTAGTCAGAAAGAGACAACATATCACTATTATATCACCTTACATAAATTCTCTCGATGATGCCATGTTCTTCAAAAATAATAGTGAAATATGTTATGTCATATTGCTAAGGAAATCATGTGACACATGCGTTTTAATCGACTAAGACAGCAATTATTGTGTTAGCAAAAGGTAAACTCTTATTTAAAAAAAAACTTTAAAAAATGAATCGTTTTGGATTCAGGGGGAGGAACTATATATAGTGACCCGCTCATCACTCATGACTGACTTTAAACGGTGTAAGGGTGCTAGGGACGCTTATACTAATTGTTAAATTTGTAACGCTGTGAAGCAGCTATACAATACATTTACCCGAATTAACCATGTCTCGATATTTACCAATGCGTGTCGCTTGTAATTAGGTGATATTGCAATTAACTGGGCTGAATAAATCAAAATGTGCCAATATATATATATATATATATATATATATATATATATATATATATATATATATATATATATATATATATATATGCTTATTATTTACATAATAAACCGTTCAGGTGGCCTTGTGGTTAGAGTGTTTACATGATTGATTAATTTAATTTTAACGGCGCACCAGCACTTTTAGGCTATTTAGCGCCATACAGTAGGTTATATGATTAAAAAAAAGAAAGGTTTAATATCGACCAGCGATATAAAAAACCATAATAGTTAAATATAAAATGGTAAGATGTTGGTAACAGGAAAATATGAAGCTTCCCAATCAACGGGAGATGTAAATGGTGAATATTGATAAGATGTTGTAAATAAGAGGCGGTATTTGCATTAGATAAAAATGCTTTTAGGTGATGTCATACAAGTTATAATTTAAAATAAAGATTTACTTCCTTTAGGAAATCTAAAATACTAGTGATTTGTATAGTATCAAAAAATTCCTTTATGTCATGTACATTATAGTATTTATCACGCGTAGGTTGCAGGCCGGAACACTCGGTCATAAAGTGCTTAACAATAAATGGTTCATTGCAAGAAACGCACTCTGGTGGATCTTCACTTTTTAGTATGTGGGAGTGGGTAATGTATGGTTATATGTCTGCGACATGATGCCCCAGTGCTAGACATCACAAAAAACTGTTAAACTGCATATATCTTGTCGATATCACTGAATTTACTTTAAAGGTACGATAAAAGTCCCATCAAACAAACGAACAAATTTAAATAATTATATAACAATATCAGAGGAAATAAAAATAAACAAACGTAATTTGGTATACCAGTCCTTTCTTTATCATCGACTGTGCTCGTTTTGACATTATGATTCGCACCTGAAAGGAGGAAAACAAATAATGTGAAAGAATTTGGAAGGATCGCACGTAGGGTTTTAAAACATTTCAAATTAAAAATTTCTGATCTAGTAACGAATATTGAATATTATTCAGCTATGGGTTAAGTATAAATTATGTTGGGGTTGGATCGAGACAAGGAAGTCCCCGTAAAGGGGTTCACATTATGTGTCTCCCCAAGAGGCATGCACGAGTGGGGAGATATATAATGTAGCACCCGCGAATTGGTTATCTTTGTGTTATTTCCAAACGCAACGTTCATTAATTTCTCACCCAATATGTTCCTTTAAATTAAAAATAAATATTCACTATTGTTCACATTCTAATGCTGACATGCGGCGCATGAATATAAATATGTTGTTGAGGGATGTGATGTGACCTTTGCATCCGATGTGCAGTTTGTACGCGGGAGGAAGGAAACTAACAACATAAAACATCGCATATTAACGAGGTTTTATCACATTCAATATATGGATGGTATATAAAAACGACAATAAATAATCAATATTTGTCATAAAATCTGTGTCATTGCATCAGTTCCAATCTGAAAAAATTACTCCCATGTATAAAAGATCCCCCCCAATACGGTTTCGTTGAAAATGTACTTTTCTCTCTTGGAAATATGGCAAGTGCTGCAGTTAAATTTGCTTATGGGTTAGTGTGTTGGCGGAAAAATTACTCATTTTTGCTGATAAGAGCATTATTTGCCGATATATATGTCAGGTATATTTTTTATTCGACAGAAACACAGTGGAGATGCTTAACAAAATTAGAATAAATCATGTTTGACATAACACATTTCTAACTGTTGCTAAGTTTCCGTACTTGTTAAGAGAATTGGGAGGCTATAAGGTGTATAGGTCAATAGTCTATGTGCATGTGACTCAGGATTTTCTGCATAGTTCATGTCACACAGTAGTGTGAATTTTATTCTATCTGTATCACAGTAAATTTTCAGACCGGCGTCATTAAATATAGCTAACAGAATATAATATATTTCACAAGAAGTGTTTAAAAACAAACGAGTTAGTTTGCTTTTTAGCTGCATTTAATGACGCTCACCTGAATCTTGACAGAGCTAGGGCTGCATATAGGATACAATTGATCTTACGAACTAGCATAATACCAAACAATCTGGACGTGTCTTTGTCTCTCTGGAATTGTTATTGTTTGGCGTGTTCTTAAAGATTGATTGACCGTAAGTAACTATGTTTCTTTCTTTAATATTTGTTGTTGTTCTTTGATTCTGGAACAACTACGTCAGGCACAGCAGGCGACAACAAGGGATGCTTTATTAAAAGTAGGTCTGAACGCGTGGATATCTTGACTCGACTGTAATAAGAAACGTAAGTTTAGCAAAACAGCTTGATTTCTCTGTCGCAAAAGGTGAGAAAGATAGTTGTTAACCTACCCCATATTATAGCGTATTGTGTATATTTCGTGTTATTTAAAAGAAATATCTTGCCAAAAGTGTGCTTCTTTTGAAAATGAGGCTCCTCTGCACGCACATAATTAAATGGGTGCATTTGTATTTCAGGTGCTGCTAACAAGTTATGATGTGATGATCCCTGGATGAAGACAAAACGTGCATATAGTTTTCGAAACTACGGATGTATAGACTTTAAGCATAGGTAATAAATATTCCAAATATCAAGTGCATACTATCATGTTAACACATTATCATGGAGTAAAACTTTACATTGCTATGATAGTTTTATATCGTTCAAAACAAAATAGTCGCATCGTTTCGCTCAACCATTAGTATGACTCATCGTGAAAATTCAATATATTTATATTAATATATTTATAATAAATGAACAGTCATATAACATATGTGAATAAAATTTTGTTTAATTCATACCAAGGCAGTATTATTCAGTTTATAAATAATGCTCATATTTATAAATAACGGCCATACCTGATTTCACCTTGATGGAGATGGTCTTGACAATCATGTCTTTGCTATTTATTGGGTTTGTCGCTTGACATGTGTAGTTGACGTCTATTGTCAAATTAACAAGTTTTAATTCCGCACCATGAATCATAGTTTTCGCATTTGTGTCGATCCAAACAATATCACATGGTGGGAAGCAGTTGGTATAGCAAAATCTAACAATTGTTTCAAACTCATCCACTTCATGGGCATTGTCAAATGCGTTGACAAATATTTCTTTTGGACCATCTGCCAAGAAAAATGATTTTAAAAATCGGGTTGTATTTCATTATATAAAGCATCACGTAAGTCACGTAAGTCAAACTATAAGATTTCATGATCCTTCTTAAAAAAACTCATATGGGAGTGAAAATGTATTTTCGCTCAAACGTGGTCATTTTCACAACGAAATATGCATCTTCCTGTGACATTGTATTACTCGTTACTTAGGATAGCGATTGTTATCTGTACCTTCATAGTGATGCAGGACAGCACTAACTTATGTAGAATAATTATGTTCCGCATATAAACATGTATAGCGTGTTTGAAGAAAATTACGATATATACTCTTTCAACAAGAAGTATTGTTTGAATTATCTAAGCACTGTTCTAATGAAATCAAGCTATCAGTTACTTACCATGATTTCACATAATGGACATTTTAAAATAATTTTTCACATTCTATCCTTATTACATATGAAGTTCCAATACTGTTAAGCACATTCAATTATTTTATAGGTATAAATATATACACTGGCATATTATAATCAGAAACAATAAAGCTTCATTGCAATATAAAAATGTTGCAAACTACTTACAACTTAGTCTATACGGATCACTCTCAAATTGCATTCCTAACTCTCCACATGTGTATAAATTGTAACTGTCATTGACCGTTACATTTTGAATAGAAATAATGGTTTTGTTTTGGGAATATCTGTTGCGGCTTTCTATCACAGACCCATTAAGTTTCCAGAGGATCTTGTCTTTGAACGCACTGGACGATCTACACTGTAAGTATATCGATGACTCCAAACTGTTGTATCGAATCATTTCTATCCTTGGAATTATACTTTCGTCTGAAAATATATGAAACACTCGCTTAATAAAGCCGAAATAATAGTGTATTATATAAATACATGCTGGTTGGTTATGCGGAACAAAAACAGATTGTGAATGCGCTGGGTATGGCTTATTGTATTTCCACTTGTCATCTATGTTTATATTATTTCCTCACGCTTTTAAATATTACAAGACGGTGCTGATTTTACAACTTGTACATAAGGAGATGGGTTTTTAGTGTGCAGAGTAACCGATTGCAAATTGTCTAAATTATTACTTGAGTATAATTATTAGTAGTTTGTGGATATGTTATAATATATAAAGATTCGAGTTATATTCACACAAAAACGTATACACTGTCCATCCGTACGTGCTGACGTTAATATGCTCGAATGTCATCTGTTCTGTCTGGATCTGAATGTATACCTTGGGGTCGAATATAATCGGCAAATGCTCACAACAACTACTGAAGTTTTAACATGGACAGGTGTTGCTAGAAAGGTTACGGATTCGAGAGAAGAAGTGGATATATCTTAGCCTACACAGGATATTATAGATATACTTGATATGCATCATCAATCAACTTAGATGGAGATCACCACAAATGTATAATTGACATAAGAGTCTTTGTCGTGGGCAGACGACAGTAGGCATATAATTAGCCACACTTAAGAACTGAAATATTCATGGCCCCGCAGTTGCAAATATATTCTCAATAATGACATTAACACTAGCGAAGGTGTTGAAAACAACAAATGTTTTCGAATTTCTCCTTTGTCATGTAACTTCCCGTTTTGGAGTATACAAAGAGTATTACGTGACCTTATAAGAATAAGGATAAGGGAAACTGCAAGAAGAACTAAAACAAATAATAGTACTATTAATATTGAATATAATATCATATACTACTTATACTTCAAAAAATTGTGCTACTTACCAATAATTTCTAGCACAATACTGTCGTTAAATTTGCCTGAATCCCATTGTTGTTCTACTTTGTAATTGCCTGCATCATTTTCCGTAACATTCTCAATGTTAATAGTAAACGTTACTGTGTTATTGGCACATGTATCAGCAATAAATTGTAAACGGTCGTCTTTCTTTTGCGGGACAAAATGATTTTTAGAAAGCCATCCCAGCACAACAGATGCCGAGCCATGAAATACAGCAAGATAATCTTTCTTCATGTTATGGAATGTCCATGAAAGAGACACATTTCGTCCTTTAATCCCTTGTACTGTTCTTCCATCAGATGTATACACGTGCGCTATGCAAGAAAACAAGATATACGACACGATGAAATTCCCGGTCATTTCTTTGCATATCTGTATGCAGAGGTTACTTTTCGATATTCTTCGTCAGCAAATAGTATATATTCATTGATGTGTTACACAAATATAGCTATTCGTGTTCCTGTTAAGAAAAAATGCTGCATCATTTCCTATATAAATTTGTGTCACATAAAATACATTTCTTATATAACTTAAAACGACTGATCAACCAGATTTCTTTAGGCTTATAACACAGTCATGAGAGAAGTCTCTTGTTGAATGTAAATTTGTACAATTAAAACAGTATTATTCATTTGTTTAGGACCTTTAAAATAAGAGCACAGAATGCACACATTATCCGGTTTTAATTAACTGATACTGTGTTGTAACCTTATGCAAACATGTGAAACTGCAACATTTCCTCAGAAAATACTAAATACATTAAATCCATGGTCTATGTAAACATTATGCTACTATACGACTGATGGTTTAAATTTGTGATTTCAGCGTCTCAGCTTTGATCATTTCCTTCCCGATGAGTCGGAAACGCATTTGCTATTGTGTGGCATTAAAAACGAGATTTAGATATGTGAAATTTTCAAAGCGTGAAGGTTCTATAGCAGGTCTACATTTTAGTGAATTATTTAATGTGCCTTTAGATTCACTTTCACTTTTAAATACATATTATATTGCATTGTTGTGCATATATTGCGACATTCATCAGGCATATTCCTATTCAATTTTAGTTGCATACATTTTTGACTAATATGAGAAAGAAATGTTTAGTGTATAAATCTGTCATGATATCTATGAAGGAGGTTTGCACGTATATCTTTATTCTGTCTTTCACGTTATGTTTTATTGTATGTTGTAAGGGCCATTTATTGGACAACATTAACCATGGCTACTTTTGTCCATTGTGGGTTTGTACTTTGTTATGAAGTCAATTTGTTTGAGTAAACATGTTATAAAAGTCTTTTCACTTTGAAATATGTTGACAACATCTTGCTGATACCTTTTGTATTATTTTATTTCCGGTCATTGGCTTCCTTATAAAATACTAGGTTGCATTATTTCTGATTTGCTGGCTGTGAAAGGATCTGACGTTGTTAACAAGGTGGAATGATCTTATATTAAATATTGAACGCTAATTCTGTTTCTGATAAATTGTCGTAGGAGTTTATATAATGTAGTGGGTAACCTAAATATCGATTAATTTCTTAAACATCTCTGGCGTAGACAAACAATTGTTTTTTTTAAATATAGTTCAGAGGACTTAGTTATTGAAATTATCCGTTAGAAAGGCAATCTACCTATACACTATACAAACTAACCCTAACCCTTACGCTTTCGATTCTAGTTTGAATCTCCTCATTATAAACTCGGTTTCGGTATGACATTTCTAGATTTGAACGAAACGCAAGGTTTTACTATTTGATTAAAACATAATATTTCATTGAACCATAACATTTATAATTATTTGGGTGAAAATGGTCGATGTCTACGTGAAACATTTGATTTAATTCTGTGAGATCACTTTGAATCACAAATATATTTTCCATTTAAAGTTTCTTTCTTAAAGAGCATGACATTATCTGGTTTGTGAATTATATGTCAATTGTCAAACATTTGGTTACTGTAAGTGAGTGTCGCGTTGGATAGAAAAACAATGCTGCAACATCGAAGGCATCTGAGTAGGAATGACAGCAAAATGGACAATCAGCTGGTGATATATCTCACAATCGATAAACGAGAGAAAACACCACCAGTCAAGGCACAAAACAAGTCTCACAGAAGATCAAGTGATCCTAAAACGATGGACCCAGATTCATACAATCATAAGACACAAGGAGATCAAGCAGTACTACATTACCCTCAGGCAGAAAAAAATGATGATAACCCAATTCTTCGTGAAGAAGTAGAAATGGAAGTTAGTTCATTCACATACGAAAGGTCATCTGGCGTTAACAACATACGGGAAAAGTGCATTCAAACAGGAGAACAGATAGTCACAGTCCTGACAACAATCTGCAAAAAGAGTTATCAGACAGGATAATGTCCCATGACATTTACACAATCATTGGTCATCGTGCACCCCATGAATGGAAACCTACAACTATGCCTAAACAACAGAACCATTAGTCTGACCAGTCACCCGATCAATATCATGCTGAATATAATGTTCACCAGACTAAAGTCTTAAGCAGAGAACCGCATTGCCTAAGAGCATGCGGCCTTCCGAGACCACAAGAGCATCACAAAACAGATCTTCAATCTCAGACTACATTGATAGAAATACATCCAGCGTCAGCCGAATCGATACCATGTCTTTATATATTTTAAAATGGCATTTCATATAGCATGACATGCGACCGTATTATAAGCTATGAGGATGTATAACGTCAGCTCAAAACGTCAGTAGGTCTCTGACAAAGCCACCAGTGCTGTCCCAGTCAATGGCAGCAGATGCAATTGGATTGAATTCGAAGATCTGATAAAGTCAGATAGGCATGTATTCTTTTGTCTGCATTGTTCAACATTTTCCTTGAAAGGATTATAGAGGATGCCTTCCTTGACCACAATGGCACTGTCAGCTTCAGTTTGATAACAATCCCCAATCTTTGCTTCACAGATGATATTGATGGTTTAGCAGAAGATGCAAAAGTAACTAGCTGACTTGGCTGAGCGCATAGACACCGTCTAGATAACACTTTTTTTCTATACAGTTTTGTCCTTAAGTTTCCATTTTGTCCCTTTATTGTGTTTAAGCTCTTTGTATTGTATCCTCAATATATAAATCCTGAGACAGTTTATCTTATTTTTTGCATACAAATATTAGCAGACATGAGATCAGTTATGTCGGGAAAGAGAGGTTATCACTAGGTTATCAGTCGTGAATTCAGATATTTCAAATACTTTTGGGTGTATCATACCTAATATCTTGGAAAACTGAGCATTGGTCAGATAATGTTTAGTTCTTTGCACATCTCAATGACGAAATATTGATACAGACATTGACTGTTCTTGCCGTTGTCTGGGTTGTAAAGACATTGTAGTCTTTAACTTGTTTGCACTAGTCCATCTGGACGACGTGGTGATATTAAAATTAGGTATCAACGTGCTAACATATTTAACATTTTATATTACTGTCAAAAGTTTTGTATCTGATGTTTTTTTTTTTTTAATTTTTAAATCGATAGGTAGAATACGTGAAACATTTAGATAGAAAAAAAAATAATGTCCGAGACGAGACGAAACAGTCTGCTAGAGTTTAATATCAACATGTGTTTTTTCCATCACAATTGTCTCACACTATCATTCTTTTCTTACTTATTCCTAACCTCAAAAGTATTATTTTGCCAATTCATGTTGCTATTTCCTTTTGGTGAATGTTTGTGCTAGATTCATGGGACGCGCATAGCAATTATGAATACATGGCTAAAATATATTGACGGGAAGAGAAATGTAGGCTCAACAACGTCTTCACTCTGTTCCTTCTCATTGGTACATCAATACTGTGGCCTCATTATTATGGAGCAGAATGGAAGTATTGGTTGTGCGCCAGATTCTAATTCGCTGTATTTCTCTCGTCTGCTTAGCACACTATGATGAGGTGGGAATAAATTAGTTGTGCTACAGTTATGAGAGACTGATATTAGTATACAGGAGTTGATATTACTTATGTTACGTCGTTTGTACGAATTATTTCGTGATTATTACGAAATCATCATGCGATTTTAAAATATTGTTCCTAACATTCTGATTCTGAAATCAGATAGACCGTTACTTACACGGCAAGTATAATTAGGACACTGTTACCAGTTAGTACGGCAAGAATATTGTTATCATAGTATTTCCTTAAGACATGTCTTATCTAATATTGTTTGGTAATATACAGACATCCCTTTAGGTGGAACGTCCGCAAAGGATATCACAATTATAGACGTTGCGAATATCACATAACTCAATGTGACGTTGTATCGTATCAGTGTGACAATAGTGCTCACATAAACAAGTACATTTTCATTAGTTAAGAACATAAATATTCTTAATAATGGGTCATCATTCAAAGAATCTTATTGAATTGATAAACAGATAGAAATATTATATATATATATGCATATCAATATTGAAAAATATTAGATTGCCTGTATGACACTCTTAGTCTTTATTTTGTGATTTTACTGAATACGTTTTCATTAGATCCATGTAACTTTTTGATCTAATAATCAAGATGGAAATGTTTCGAAAAAGCTTATCATGCAAGACACTTGATTTAAACGACAAAATTGTATATGAATACACAAACATCATTCAGTTCTTTAAAACTATTTTGAGCCTGAAATAGCATTCAAAATATGCATTACACGCGGAACAGAGTCAACGCTTGGGGGATTGTTGTTATGTCTCTATTAGTAAATTATAGCATCCTTTACTAGGAAAATTGTAATCTGTCCTAAAAGTATTGAGCCAATTCGTACAAGAGACGGTATAATTTTGTGTATAACATGACAGGCATAAAAATGGCTTAGCCTATCGTTGCTTCCAGTGGCGAACGTTTTGGGATTCGCGTAGAAAACATCATTTTATTCTTTCGATTTACGAGAGTATTAACAACTTGAAAATACAACACCACATTGATTAATATTTACGAATTTCAATGTTGCAATATTTGTATGAAAGAAAGACACGGCCTCATTTTGTTCTAACAGTCTTATTTACCTACATACACCATTCTCATTTGTATGCAATGTTTTAATGTTAAAGGTAATATTAAGTTAATTAGAGATTTAGTCATATCGCATAAATCAGGGTCTTATCCTTCAACAACTACTAGAGGAATAAGTTAAAACATTTCTTGCGCACTAATTACTCGTAAAGTTGTAAACAAAATTTAAGGCAACGATGATTATTGTTGCCTTATTCTCACATATATTATGTATATAATGATTAAAATAATTCTCATAGTTCCGTCTCATTAATTAGTTTGCTTTAAGCTATTTAAACCTCGTTTAGCGTTCAAAGCAGTCGAGTTAAACTTTAGGTTACGTCAGCCGTGTCTAACTTAAATGTTGATTACACGTCTATCAAATCTAGTAACGTAATTTGCGCCTAATATACGTGGAGTTTTTGTGATTCGTTGTTGGACGTTTATATAAATGTGAGTTCAAATTCCGAGGTATGTTAAAGGTAATATAATTGAGGGTAATGATTAGTATTCAACGGCATGGTTTCCCTTCATTGCAGCAGGCGGCATTGGTTAATGTCAGTTTAAACTTCATTACACTATTAACTGGAATAGTTTAAACACTTCAAGTATCTTGCAGAGAAAGGTAAACGTTGCTGACTTCAGAGTTTGGTTTTTGGGCAATAAGTGGGTATAATCTGGAATATATAGTGAAACCGTGATGTTCGAACTTTGATGGAGATCTCGCATTATTTCTTTCTTTAATACTGTATCACTATTAAAACTGTGTAGTTTGATATTTTATAAGGAATCTAAGCAAAGCTACAATATTTTTCAAATTAAAATCGGTAAAATATAGATGCAAAAAAAAAAAATGATTGAAACAAAACAAAAATAAACGCTCCATGCCGTTCACAAGGCAGATTCGTAAACTTTGAGCTGAATCTACTAGATGGACTATTTAAACAGCATCAATTATTATATATTTGTCGAACATTTCAATTAGAGTTTAAAATAATACTTTCCAGACTGATGTTTATTAGTAAAGGAAATGTATGTATATGTGGAAGTGCTGTACGATATTTGTCAGAACGATCACCATTCACATACTATATCTTATTCTTTGCACTCTTACCCAATCAGCCGCTTATTCTTTCTCATAAATACAGTTAAAGACTATCTATTTCCTAATATTTGCCCTTATCGAGAGAGACATTACACACACACACACACACACACACACACACACACACAGATCTATATATATATATATATATATATATATATATATATATATATATATATATATATATATATATATATATAAATAAATACCAGGTTGTTTTAACCAGTATGCAGATCCCGCAAGTTTACCACAACCACCGGGTTCTAGATAAGTAAAGTGTCAACCTCATGTAATATGTTGGGTTTGCAACGTGTCTCCGGTTCAACTAATAATTTAAGATATCAACAATATTATTTTAAGCAGTTTGATATGAACAATAAACTGTTCTTTAAATACAATCCACTTATATATCTATCTGTCTCTCTCGCTCTCTATCTATCTATATATCTATCCGTCCGTCCGTCCGTCCGTCCATCCATCCATCCATCCATCCATCCATCCATCCATCCATCCATCCATCCATCCATCCATCCATCTATCTATCTATCTATCTATCTATCTATCTATCTATCTATCTATCTATCTATCTATCTATCCGTCTGTGTCCTTGGTCAGAGCATTTTAGTTATATTCCCTGGCTAAATTACTAGCACATGCACATAAGCTTACGAAGGTGTTTGTATAGCGTCCCTTGGCTACATCGTTTATTTTATATATTCTAACACAATATTTCGCCTCTTGTCGTCTTGTTTGCTGTCTTGTAATCAATCTGAAATTTAAGGCAGGCATATGATGATTGACGACCAGCATACATTGTATTTATGGTAGGTAAGTAATGAAATACTTAGTATTTGACCACACATAGTCTCCACCATTTTCATTCTTACCATCAATATTTATGCAGTACTCAATAATGGATTTAGCATATTTGTTATGTAATATAAAACATTAGAAATTCACCTAAATCAGCCTTACTCTACTACCACTATCTTGCAAAAGCTAATTGTGACGCATCATAACAGTATAACATACATATTTAATATTATACAATTAAATATTTATACTATTCTTGAAATGACATGCCACATTATGATTAGTTAAAGTACTGGTATTGACGATTGCATAATTTGGTTGAAAGTAATCGATACCATCGAGCACAGATTAGTTGTCATACTACATTTTTATTTCAAGTCTAATATTTGACATGAATATTTGTGTGTGTAGGTGTGTGTGCATTGTTTCTTTAACCGCTTCTGGGAAGCCACGGTAAATCCTTACATACCTTTTCTTATTTTCTATTGTTAATTTTCGTTACGCTGTATTGTCTAAACATATTCTAACTTTATGTACCGAATAACCCATCAACCTGAAAGTCATCATCTGCAAATATATATGTAATATGTATTGCAATGTATTTTCCCCTTTTGAGAAATGTAAATAACAATCCCTTCTTAAGCTTAATATGTTATCCAAATTATTTCGTAGTTTAGATAAAACGTTTTTAATTGGATACATCAATGATTACAAGTGTGTTTAGTGTACTTATAGTTTAAATTAATATTTGGATGACCTCTACACTTTTGCATTAATCGATCATGATCGTCTAGATTTTAGTATCCCTCTATGCTTGTATATTTTTGTGAGAAGCTCTTAAGTGCACGTATCATTTTACCATTGTAGTCCCGATTTCTTCAGATTTAATATGAGGTTGGTCTAGTTGTGGGTCTAAATTTAGTCAATGGAACCTTTCTGCAATGAAACTAAACTTCGATCACTTATGACGTGCGTCATTCGGAGGTAATCGGATCCATTTTCTATGTTGACTGGATAGGCAATGGTTTTGTATCCATGAGTCAATCCGATCATTCGTAGATGGCTGATTTAAGCAGTAAATCATCGCTGATATTTGGATGGTTTGCCCATGCTCCCTAATGTGAAGCGTTTTAAACTACACAGACGCAAGTGGCCCTTCACTATGCGAAGATTCGAACCGATGTGTGAACAAAACCGGTCGCTTTGTCTGTAATAAGCATTGACCCTTATACCATCTCGCCCATACAGTCAATACAAACACGCCCACGCACGCGCAGACACATACCCACATAGATAGATAGATATATCGATCGATCGATCGATATATATATATATATATATATATATATATATATATATATATATATATATATATATATATATATATATATATATGTATATATATATATATATATATATATAGAGAGAGAGAGAGAGAGAGAGAGAGAGAGAGAGATACATACATACATACATACATACATACATACATACATACATACATACATACATCAGGTAGATAGATAGGTAGGTAGATATAGATAGATAGGTAGGTAGATATAGATAGATAGACAGATAGATAGATAGATAGATAGATAGATAGATAGATAGATAGATAGATAGATAGATAGATAGATAGATAGATAGATAGATAGATAGATAGATAGATAGATAAGTCTTAATTGATCGGTCTTTAAGGTGGGTATGACAAATCAAAATCAAACAGTGTCTAAGTACACAAAACAAGTCAGTTACAGTTATAAAGTGGTGAATGCGTACTTGACACATATGTATGTGAACTTGTATATATAACATACGAGTTACATTTCCATTCTATGAATAATCAAGAAACATCCGAACAATCAATGTGGATCTGTATGTATTATGTTAGTCGAAAATATCCAGAGGACTTATGACTTGCACATTTGTGCTGACTTGTGTTCTATTTAAGGATGCGCAGTTACTGAATTAGTGTTGTTTACTAAACCATTAGACGGAATACTGAAACTGTTCAAAATACATGTCTGTTATGATGTATTTCCTAAATTCTTTTATTTATCCAATAGTGAAGAGATTTTGGTATGTTAACCTGTACATAGTAATGGATATGTCGCTTTTCCTTTGTCAGTGGATTAAATTTCCAGCCTATGCATGTCTGTCCTAATTTTCAAAAGAAGCATGCAAAATCTAGCTTGTACCTGAAACAGATAGATTCAATTCGAAAAGAATACTTTTAAAAATAGCTGGAAATGCAATTTGTTGGTGGATCCTATACCACACACAAGATACGGTCCATTATGTATCACGAATCTTTTTCAGCCAATGTAGCATTAACGTTGCCAATTCAAAGTTATGATAATTAATGAATTATTGTTTGCTTGACAAATGCGGAAAAAAATAAACTAAGCAATAATATTTTGGAATATGTTACGTCAGTAGGTGTTTCAGGTGAAAATTTAAATGACTGTACTCTTTTCATTTATAAGGTTAGGTAATTCGTAGTTTATTGCAGTGAGATATATCTGTATTTGTATGATGATGCTTAATATCAGCTGTGCTACTGGACATTGATAATCAGATGTTTAAGAGATTTGATATGTGCAATTTAATAACAGTGATGGAAACATAACCAGAGGAGTGCGAAATAAATAATTCGGATAGGTGAGAGAGACGTCGTAGAGGTAATCTAATTTTCAGTCATTGTAAACCTTTACTAGATCAGGCGTACTATGCATGACAAGTAAACATGTATGTGTGTGTGTGTGTGTGTGTGCGTGTCTGTGCGTGTGTGTGTGTGTGTGTGTGTGTTACCCAACGCAAGCTGAGTTAAGAATTTAACATGGTATTCTACAACATATCTTCTCAGTAAGCACAAGATTTGTACATTGATGTACTAAAGGTGCAATGCCACCCGATTATGGGAATAATTGCATTTATAGCACAGTGCCCTGGGGCTACTGTGTAAATATAAATGTGGATAATGATGCTTGAAAAATAAATTAACATTTCACAAGACTTGTTTTCCATTAAAGGAATCATATGACTATCACAATTAATTAAATAATCCCGTTACGACACATATTCTTCGTATATATAAGTAAATTTAGTAAATTTGCCTGTAAATAGAAGAAAATCGAACATGTATTCTTTGTCCTGTATTTATCTGCTTGCAACAATCGATGTGCGAGCGTTACATTGACACATTATAATAGATAAATTACATTCATTGATATCAGATTTCGATCTTCCGCAAGTTGAATGGATAGGTCAGAAAGATATGCTAACGCTAAACAGTGAGAGGATCTGCATTATATTAAACAAATAAGGATGACGGAAATACAATGTATTGTTTGATACTGGTAAATACAAATCTAAAGAGACAATGTAAACATAAAAATATTATCATATAGCAAGCTGATAAGTCTACCAGTTCAGGCACTAATTGTATTTTCACACACACACACACACACACACATATATATATATATATATTTTGAATATAGTCACAAAAAGCATATTCCACGCACATATCAATTCACACATGGTTACTTACAAAATTTCGTCTGATATTCCTTTGCTCACATATTCAGGTTGCAACTTGTTATTCGAACGTTTCTAACCATTTCAATATTATTTAACTTAACATAATTCAGTCAACAAAATGGTTAATTTTAAACATGTACAATTATGCCAGTCTGTATTCGGATACAATGTGTATAGGAAGCTAAAACGAAACTATCACCTATGCAAGGTATTTTGGTCAAGCATGCAGTAAATGTATCGAAACTCAAAATTCATATAGAAGTGTTATGAAAGGTTTCTGTTATGTGGGTTGTGTTGTGATTAGCTTTTCATAACCTTCTTCTCATTTCTTGCTATGAGAAGGAATTACTCGTAAGTTAGGGAGCGTCAATATCCATGGAGAGAGAGAGAAGAGAGAGAGAGAGAGAGAGAGAGAGAGAGAGAGAGAGAGAGAGAGAGAGAGAAGAAAGAATTCAGGCTCTCTTAAAAGCGTGTCGCCGCGACGATGATAAACAGCTACATCTGAAATGACACTCGCCAGCTACCAGCTACACTACATCTGAAATGATAAGGCGAAGATATATTTCCTCGTCGATAGGAACTGACCTGACCCTATAATGCGCGGTCTATTTATACACATCTTGTTTCAGGTCTTAAGGCGTCGACGAGAAAATGTTTCCGCTCGTTTCAGGTGAGAGTTAGTTTCTCCCGGTCAAAACCGGCTTAATTTGACGTCATCTGACATAAGGTACAACTCAGATTTGTAGTTTATCTATATTCGTTTGGCATTAGTTAGGTCCAAACATGATAATTCCTTAAATTTTCTAAACCAGGAACATGTTTAATATGTTAAGCCAGCTGTAATGTCTGTCCAACTTTAGATAAGAACAATTTGTAGCGAGAACTGTCCATCATTAGATAAGAACCATTCTGTATCTACGTCAGTACGGAAATTTGTTCTATGTTTTACCGATAAGACTTAGGGGCTGACTGATTTTTGCTTTATAACCTATTTCCACACAATAATGTACATTCGTATAGTTGTGCTTTGGAAATAAATGAAATTAATCTTAACACATTTTAGAACTTAATAAAAATGAATAAAACATTAATACAATTTAAAGAAAATAGTAATCTTATTAATTTTACTAAATATTCAATCCTAACAATACCCTCTGATTTATTTGAGCCGAGTCCTCGAGGCTCGAAAAGAAAAATCAATTTCATTCATCAAAACAAGATAAAAGGTGAAAGATCAAAATTATAATGATAAACATTGCGAGACATTTTCGCAAAGTATATAGATAGAATGTAAACACTGCAAAATATATTGCAAAATACCAGGTAAAATACACAAAATATATTGCAAAATACCAGGTAAAATACAAAAAATACAATGAGAAAGTACATTGCAAAATACAAGAAATACAATTAAAGGCTATATGTCCAATACAAGAAATACAATGAAAAGCGATATTGCAAAATACAAGAATACAATATGGCTAATACAAGAATACAATGAAAAGGTATAATGCAAAATACAAGAATTGCATTTAAAAGATATACTGCAAAGCAAAAAATACAATTAAAAAGTGTATTACACAATACTCATTCAGATTCAAAAAGGTACAGTATAATGCAAAAACGTGATAAAATTCCCAAAAACACAATGGGAATAAAACTTCACAGATTGAATACTTTGATAAGAGATATATATAGTTATTAAACACACAATTCTACAAAACCTACCTCTAAACTAGGCTTATCAGACGATTGTAAAACAAAATAATAGCATACAGTTCTTGTTATCTTTCTTTTTATTTTTCTCTTTTAGTGTACTTTTCTTTTGTGTCCTTTTCTTTATTTCTTTTTTTCTTTTATATGTTATTCGTATAACATCAGCAGAACATATTTATGGGTGAATACTTATTATATCGAGAGTTAGGAAACTGACAATTTAATGTTGTACTAGCCTTCATAACCATGACGTATGTTCACTTGCAATCAAACTTTGACCTGTGCGTGTATGAATATGTATCGCCTTTGAATTAACCTAAGAACAGTAAGTGAAAATATCATTTAATCGTTTGGGACGGTAAGTCTAGTGCAGCTTTGAAATGTACGTGTTTTATCAACGTTATCTTTGTCGTGTGAAAGAGAATGTATTGCCATTATCATTTCAAATGAATTTGACTCAGAAGCTGGCCGTATATAGGCCAATAACTGCTCATGTCGTGAGAGCTATGCATTACGTGATCTCTGTGTCGAGTAATCGCGCGGACACTTTGACTATTTTATCATTTATGGCGAATGCACCAAGAGACAGTACCATAAGGTACATACTTTCATACAATGGTATGAAATCGAGAGAGATAAACCTCTAAACATTGTCGAACCATGCATTAATAAGATTGCTGTATTATACCACGTATTCGTTTTAAGACGTATTATAATTGTGAAATAATATCATTATGTAGCTACATTTGACATTCTTGTAACAATATTCGAACGTTCAATTGAACAAGTCCGTGTAAACCTGATTTAAACTGTGAATCCACTTATAGGCTGAACTATACAAAAGTGGGAGACTCTGGAGATAACCCATGTTTCAAATTGTTTTTTTTTTTTTTTTTTTTTGTTGTTGTTTGTTCTGATACCATGTACTCTGAATTCAGAGTTAAAAAGAAACATATACCTACAAACCAATCCAAATTTCATCCATACCTTAAGAGAGAGAAAGAGAACTGAGAGATTTGTCGCCAGAAAGAAGAAAAGGAATTAGAAGGCATGAGAAAAAAAATGGAATTGACGGTAGGACTATATGTAGTTTTCTTTCCCAAATTCGAAGGAATTTGTTCTTTTTTTGTTTTCAGAATTTCGTATTGAATTCAATTACGAAATATTCGACTTCGTCGTTTGCGACGTGTGTTTGATTGTGTGTGTTTGCTGTTAAATGCTTGCTTTAATGCTTGAGAAACATTCTCAGTTGGCTGCCATGATGGCGTGGATCCATCTGACCACTTAACCAAATAATGCTTTTTCTCAGAAATCCATTTGGATTTCAATAGTTTATCAACTAAGTACCATTCGGTACCATTGCTGGTTGGTGCGTGAGCATTGCTTGCTCGATCATATGATGTTTGAGTCGACTGTGGTAGTGTACTGACTGTATCCGGTGTCGGAGGTCTATAATCCCTAGGATCTTTATAGTGCTTAAGCCTGTTTGCGTGTACAAGTGATTTCATTTCTTTATTGTCTGAACAACGACGTAATCTGTAGGTGCTATTCGGACCTACTTGAGTGATGTAATATGGACCTTCCCAATGAGGGTACAGTTTTTTTGATAACCCTACAGGTATATGTGAAATTTGTAAATGTACATAATCTCCAACGCGAAAGGACGGTTCTTTTGCTTTCTGGTCAAACCTCTGTTTGTTTGTGCCTTGTGCTTCACGTGTATTTGCTTTAGCTATTTCTTGAACTATTTTCAATCTTTGAATCAATTGATCTATGTGCTGTTGTGTTTGTGTTTGTACTGTTTCTTTAGGCGTAAGAGACACATCTAAGGGTAAAGTCATTTCTTTCCCAAATACTATGTAATAAGGTGAGTATCCAGTAGAATTAACTGCTGGACTCATTCGGAATGCCATCATTACGCTGGGTAATATGGACGGCCAATCATCTTGGTGTTTACTACAGTAAGCCCTTAGTGCTTGACTGATGACACTATTAGTCCTTTCACAGAGGCTATTAGTTTGAGGGTGGTATGAACTAGTATGGTGACGTGTTACTTGAAATAATTCACAAAGTGCGAGTACAATTTGAGACATAAAATTTCGTCCACGATCACTGACAAGTGTTCGCGGTGCACCATAACGTGTGAATATCTCATTGTACACAACACTGGCGATTTCTGTTGCTGTTTGAGAACGTAAGGGAAAGGCTTCACACCAATGTGACAAACTATCTGTCACCAATAAGATGTATTGATAACCTTCTTTACTTTTTGGCATGCACAAAATGTCCATGTGCCACCTAGAAAATACGTCTTCTGGGGGCAATGGGTGCAGTGGGGCTTTTCGTGCATTTGTGTCCCGTTTAATGAGCTGACGGTTAGAGCATGATGTAATGTAGTCATAGACATTTTGATACATTTTAGGCCAATAGTATTTCTGTCTGATAGCTTGATATGTTCTTTGAACACCAAAATGACAACCTCCTGCTTTTGAATCGTGATAAGATAGAAGGACATCGAGTCTCAAATTTGTGGGTAAAGCAACTTGTTTTATGAGTTGATCTGAAGAAGTTTTGTGTTTTGTACGAGGCTGGAAGAAATGATGTAGAACACCATTGATTAGTTCATACTGGTTTGCTTCATATGGAATAGCCGTTGCGCGACGAGTGTTTTCTGGTAATATTCCTTGTTCTAAGTAAACATACATGTCCTTAAAATCAGGGCACTCGCGCTGATATTGGGCGAGATCCGGTAGTTCTGAAGAAATACCGCTAGGTATGTTATCATTAGTCTGTAGTGGAAATAGGTTAGTAGTATTTTCCTTATCGTAAAAGAATGTAATTTCTGTCATTTCTTCCTGAATGGAGTGTACTGGTGGTTCTAACTGAGCCTGAGTGTTAGTGTATGCTGGAGATTCCTCTATTTTGCTGTCAGTGTTATCTGTTTGGTCGTAGTTTCGACGTGAGAGTGCATCAGCATTTTTGTTTTTATGGCCTGGAGTGTATACGATATCAAAATCGTATTCTTGTAAGCGAAGTGACCAACGAATTAGTCTGTTTGAAGCGTGTTTAACTGTCCTTAGCCATACTAGTGCCTTGTGATCTGTAATGACAGTAAATTTCTGATGTGATAGGTAAACATGATATGTTCGGATACCTTCTAATACCGCTAGACATTCCTGTTCAGTTACTGTCCATTGTTTTTCAGCGTTTGTTAATGCTCGTCCACCATAAGCAATAACATGTTCTTTGTCGTCTGTCCCTATCTGAGACAAGATATATCCTAGAGCTGTACCACTAGCATCACATGTGAGTCTAAATGGTTTATTAAAATCAGGATAAGCCAAGATAGGAACTGTGGTCAAGGCTGTCTTAAGAGTTTCAAATGCCTTTTGACACTTGTCTGTCCATAGAAATGAACTGTCTTTTGTCAATAATTTATTTAAAGGTGCTGCTATTGTAGAATATCCTTGGATAAATTTTCTGTAATAATTGCACAACCCTAGAAAACTCCTAACATCTTTCTGTGTTTGTGGAACAGGAAACTGTGTAACTGTGTCTATTTTGGATTCATCTACTTTTATTCCTTTTGTTGAGAATTTATGACCAAGATAAATAACTTCAGATGCTGCGAATACACATTTTGATGGTTTGAGTGTCAAGTTTGCTTGACGCAGTCGATCGAAAATAAGTTCAAGATGTGCCAAGTGTTCTTCAAATGAATTGGAAAAAATAATAATGTCATCTATGTATGCAAGACATGTTGACCATGGTATACCTCTAAGTACATGACCTAAAAGAATACAATATGTGGCAGGCGCATTTCTGAGTCCATACGGCATTACATTCCATTGGTAAAGACCACGTGATGTTATGAAAGAGCTCTTATGTTTTGTCGCTGGATCCATTTTAATTTGCCAAAATGCTGAATTTAAATCTAATGTACTGAAAAGACATGGTTTAGTTTGTCCAACTGCATCAATTACATCTTCTACTCTTGGAAGAGGGAATGTCATTGGTTGTGTCACCTGATTAAGTTTCCTATAGTCAATAGCAAAACGATATTCCCCATTTTTCTTTTTGACTAAAACAACTGGAGATGCATAACTTGAGGAACTGGGTTCGATTAGTTGGTGTTCTAATAATTCATCTACCTGTCTATCAATTTCTTTATTGATGTGCGGAGACGCACGATAAGGTTGACAACGAATTGGCATGGAATCGCCTGTCTCTATTCGATGAGTAAATACCGTAGTACTTCCTAATTCATCTAAGTTCAAGGCAAAGACATCCCTATGTTTATTCAAAAATGAGTGAAGTGCCTGTTTTTGATTGTCTGTCAAATCTGAAGAGTGTAAATCAAAATTAATTGGTTCTTGTGATTTACTAGTTTGTGTGTCCACGGTGTCAGGTGTATCAGGTGTGATATTCTTGTCATAAGTGTCCTCACTAACAGTAAATATGGTTTGTGGGTGTAGTACGTCTACATAAGCTAGTACGGTATTTGCATGTATGTGTATAGGTTTCGGAGTAGGATTCAAGATCTGAACTAAGTTATTTTTCGAAACCGTTACAATTGTTCAAGCTGTCAAAAATGTGGAGTTTGACATATTATGAGATGGTTCTAATAAAACAGGTGTGCCTTTCCTTATTTTACTGATACTAACAGAAATAGAACAACTCGAGTTTGGTGAAATCGTTGTACTTTTCTTGACACGTGCCAATCCTGACTCAGTACGTATCAGATTGATAATTACCGTATCGTCTAGCAAAGAGAGCGTTTGTGTATCTAGATTCACTACTGCTTTGTACTTAGTGAGAAAGTCTACACCCAAGATGACTGAATGATTCAGGGCAGGAATAACATAGAATGTATGAGAAAAGCTTACACCTCCTATTTTCAAATTAAGTTGGATAATGCCATAAATTGAATGTTTTTCCCCGCCCGCTGCAATAATATTAGTAATATTTGATGGTTGAATTTGACGTGAATTGAATCCTGCGCGAGAAAGGAATTTTAAGTTGATGGCCGAAATCGACGCGCCTGTATCAGCTAATGCATTCGTGATTTTGTTTCTAACAAAAAGAAGAACAAGATTTTTGTGAATAGGTGTGACTAATGTGATTTGTGGTTCTCTAGGTTGTTTGTGGCAAGGTTGTGACTTTTGATTTGGCGCGAATTTATATTGTTGTTGTGGGGAAAAGCATACTCGTGCAAAATGACCTGTTTTGTGACACAAGTAACACTTTTTGGCGAGTGCAGGACATAATCTTCCGTGTGATTGAAAACAAATACCACATCTGAGACAGAATGGCTAACTACGCGCATCATGAGGAGGTAACTGATATGTAGAGTTATCGCGAGATTTATGTACTGAACTGGAAAAATAGTTTGGAAAATTGGCTGTCTGAGAAGACGATGTATAATGATGAGAATTATAGCAATGCAGCCGAAATGGTTTGTTTTTGGCACGTACGAAGGGTTGAGATAATACATGTA
This sequence comes from Unio pictorum, assembly GCA_030141615.1. Taxonomy (NCBI): domain Eukaryota; kingdom Metazoa; phylum Mollusca; class Bivalvia; order Unionida; family Unionidae; genus Unio; species Unio pictorum. Next base: position 3,431,822 of record JARLTB010000207.1, read on the forward strand.
CATTGTTTTCTGTGTTCTGTTCTGAGCTGACTGCTTTAATTTCATCTTTAAGTTGTTTAAGTTCCTCTAAAATTGTGTTAAGTGTTGACCAATCATCATTCTCAGTTGTGACAAGAGATTTCTCTGCTAGATTTGCGGCTTGTCGTAAATCATCCATATTTGTTGGATTTTTATTCATTACGATTTGTTTGATAGCTGGTTTTAAACCTTGTAATGCAACTGCTAACAATATTTGATCTGAGATAGTTTGGTTATTTGCAATTTATAAGAGACGATTTAAATAGTCCAAAACTGTTTCAGACGATTCTTGTCGAGTTTGTAAAATTGATAAATCTAAAAGGATATCGTCAATGTGAAACCTAGATGTGAAGGCAGTTACTAGACTTGACCAGTTATTCCTAACGTTATCAGGTAGCGATTCATACCATACTTTAGCATGTTGTTGGAGGTGAAAAGGGAAAGCATTCAAAGTTTTAGCTTTTGATAAATCATAAAAATTTGCCCATTGTAAAAAATGATTTAGCCATTTAACAGGATTTTGTGATTGATCACCTTTAAAAATATCTAATGTGATAAGAGACATACCTGTACTTGAGAATCTGGTGTTTCCAGAGAACAATTGCACTCCTAGGAATAATGTCAATAGTATTGAGTCACATTAACTGAATTAAACGGCTGAACTCAGAATGTTCTGTGCACTGATAGTAAATGTATACACAGTAGCAGCAGAGAGGGCGAATCCTACAACGTTTTCAGACAAAATTTTGATTGAAATCTTAAAACGAGCCTTCCTACGATCTCATTTTAACCAAAAAAAATGTCTCAGGGGCAAACCCTACAACGTTTTCAGACAAAAAATTGATTGAAATCTTAACGAGCCTTCCTACGAAATCTCATTTTAACTAAAAAAATGAAAACGGAGACTTTACGATTTTTTAATCAATTTTGGTCGCAACTTGTTGTCATCGCCCTCTCTGCTGCTATGGGTTAACAAAAAATAAGAAATGATTTTAACCGAATATTTGATCGAGTCCGATACGATATCGTGTCCGAGGATCATGCAAATTTATTGTTGCTAATCCGTACGAGGTTGACTGAGCATGACTAAAGAAGTTTTTAAATTGATTGAAGTCCATATCAGAACACCATGTCTGCCATATATTTCTAAGAGTATGAGTATCAACTCCGTTGAATACAGCAAGAATATTGCAGTTATCTCTGATGACTTTTGGAACCTGAGTGTAGCGTTGAGTGACATATATCACGTCAGTGTTTTTATGCCTGCCTCTGGAAAAGATCATAGCAGGATTTTTTTGCTTATCTAACATTATATCGTCGTATACGACTAAATTGTTAATATCTCCATCAATATCATCAATGCTCGGTGCTTCATCGATATCGGTTATAAACTCAATAATACCCTCTCCGGATTTTTCTACCGCGCTGTCGTTAAAATCTTTTAGCACTTCATAACATCGTTGATCATCTACGCTAGGGGCAATTAAATACAACTTATCCCACTTCATCCATCTCATTATTAAATTGAGTAACAAATGCGTTTTACCGGATCCAGATGGCCCGATTATAATCATCCGGATAGAGTTTGGTAGCGCTGCATGATGCTTAATTGGTTCTCTTGTTTTAGTCGCTGAAAAATCAATTATATCCATATCTCTATACATAAATTATGGATCTATATTGTATGAAGTGTAAAACGCGTACTAGCACAAATGATGTGACGACGGTTACAACTAAAAATAACAGATCAGCACTTACTGGTAGATGTGCAACATGTGGTATTAAAAAGTTTAGATTTGTTTCTACAAAATCAAAGATTTTACAATTCGGAGATGTTTTAAAAAAAAACGAGGAGGTGATATCGCAGCCAAATTGGCAAAGCTCCCTGGAACCCCATGGGCAAAGTACCCCGGAGAAAAGCACCTTCCAGGATATAGCTACTGTGGACCGGGAACCAGACTTGATATCAGACTCAATGATCAAAATCAGTCCCGACCTGGTGAAGAACCAATAAACGCCATTGATACGGCCTGTCACCTTCATGATGTTGCTTATAAAAGCAGCAATCTGCAAAACAGGCATCTCGCGGATGTGAAATTAATTCATGCGTTAAATGCTATTCCTGATAAATCCTTGAAAGAAAAATTGGCTTCCTTTTTAATAAAATCGGCTATGAAAAGTAAATTGATGTTAGGTGCCGGTAATTAATAATATGGAATCAATTTATTATTCCCCAAGAGGATACTGGAGGGGTAAATCAGCAGTCCATAAACTCGCTAGCGCTGCAAAAGTGAAAAAAACCACTGCGGCTAATTGGTTATCCAAACAGGCACTATGGCAAATTTATCTACCACCGCCTAAACAGATTAATTTCTCGCATTTTGATGTGACCGCTCCTAATGAAGTTCATCAGGCTGATATATTATTTCTGCCACATGATCGTGGTTACAAATACGCTTTAACCGTAGTTGATATTGCAAGTCGATACAAAGAAGCAGAACCGTTAAAAACAAAATCAGCCACTGAAGTCGCTTCTGCATTTGAAAGGATTTATCGACGAGGTCCTCTGCACTGGCCAAATCTATTGCAGGTTGATCCTGGCAAGGAATTTCAGGGTGCAGTGTTATCTACAATGAAACATCATAATGTCACCATACGACGAGGGCATACTGCGCTACATCGCGATCAGGCCATTGTAGAACGATTTAATCGGACGATTGCTGAGCGGTTATTTGGATATCAATACGCAAAAGAATTCATTCAAGAAAAGCGATCCCGTGAATGGGTCAAAAGGTTACCAGCTGTGATTACCGCACTGAATAATGAGATTACTAGAACAATCAACATGAAACCTAGCAACGCTATTAAAAAGAAGTCTATACCCGTACAACCACAAAACGATTTCAAAGAACCAATTCTTGGTAGTAATGTCACTATTAGGTACTTATACGAACCAGGAGAGCTTGAGGGTGGTAAAAAAAAGGGCTACTGATCCTATTTGGAGTGTTACTGCACACAAGATATCTAGTATAACACGATCTACGGGTAGACCTCCAGTCTATAAACTGGATTCAACTGCCCCTCAACGAGGATTTACTCGACAACAACTACAGGTAATTCCCGAGGATACTCAATTGCCACCGCATGGTCTTAACTAGCACCGTTGCGTCTATTGCACTCAAGACAAGTCAACATCACATTGTTTCTGACATGACCGAGATTGTTATTTTTTCTGTCTACGGTGAATTGGCGAGGATCCTTATCCGAATACTGCCAACGCATTATACAATTGCAACTCGCGCAGTGATTATTCTGTTGTTTCTTCAGCGTAATTATTAATCCAGCATCAATATCAAATTCTCGTTGTTTTTTTTTGTCCTGTTGTTTGTAACCGGAGAGTTTTTTATCAATAATTTTAACATCAATATCATCCATTGTTGTGTCATTATCATCGAAAACAATTCTTCGAAGCTGATTTATTCTTCGTACTCTGGATACTGCGAGACAGACTAAATTCGACCATTCGATGTGATTATCCACCATCCAAACAATTGTATCCGATATAGTCAATCCCTGTGAAGAGTGTATTGTTGCTGCGTATCCTAGCGTCCACGGGGATTTATTAGCACGCAATGCATTTTCGACGACGCTGATATCAGCCAGCACAATATCATTTAATACGAGAATTTGTTTTTCACTCTGTCCTGGAATATCAACTTAAATGTTCTGTTTTCGTGTATCCGATGGCCTATAACAAAGGGGTACTGGAAGCGTTGCAAATTTTTCTTTATGCAATTCAAATAACTTCATCTGAAGTGTGTCCCTGACTATTTTTCTACTTGCAATTATCAAATCATTTGGTCTCCATGTTTCCCAGAAATCATTCATTGGAGTTTCTGAAATCACTTCACGCGCTATTTCGCATTGGATTCTATCCGGTTGTAATCTAATTAGCGCTTTGAATTCTCGTAATCGTTCATCAATTGATCTATAATCAGTGGTAATTTCTTCATAATAGTCTACAAAACCCCTTAGCCATTCATGTGGAGATGCACCGACAAATGGTGGTGGTTGGCCATGATCACCGCACATGACGACTTTTGTGTTTTTGTTTAACAACCACTCGAGAAATGTTTGTAATACATCTAATGACACTGTGCATATTTCATCCCAAATTATGATTTCAGGAATGAATTTATCACCCATACGCTCAGGAGTCCATTTGTCACCCTTTCATCGAAAGAAACTATGATAAGTACAGGCATTTACCCCTCGCTGTATCATCTCTCTGGCGAGTCTGTGAGTCGGTGTTAACACAATCATGGTTGACCGACGAAATAATTCAATTGCACGAGTTGTCTTTCCTGACCCACCACAACCGTTTAAATAAACTGTCTTGTATCTACATACTGGATCAGATACCGGTGGTGCATTAGAAAATTCTGATTGAATTTCAATACGGTTACAACAAAGATATTTATCATCCATGGCAACGTCTGCCGATTCACAATACTCATGTAGCATCTCCTTTTTAAATCGCCAACGCCCCCAATTTTCTTCGGGATCTGTGAATTTAGCTACAGCTGATTTGTACTTATTGTGTATATACATCGAATCAGTGGCCACTCTAACCGCGGTATTAGGAAATCTATTTATCATCGAAAATAGATTAATAGAAGCATAGGCTAGCATTGAACTTCTCAAATGTGTATACTGGGAATTATATCCATCACAGTAGGTAACAACCGTACCCATTTTCTCACCATTGGATAGAAAAGCATCCTTACGGGATACAAGTTTTCCCTGTTTCATTAAATCCGTTACAATAAAATCGTATTCAGCGATATCTATGATCAACCGCGAAGAATATTTTGCATTGTCGTATCGTCCACCCTGGGTAAATTTACCGATTATTCTTCGTCCAAAATCTTTTGCTTGTTCTTTTTTAATTTCAAATAACTTCTTAGACCGATTCATGATTTGTTCTTCATTGAAATCAGGGAATTGTTTTCGCTGTTCGCTGATTATTCTATCTAGATCGGGTTGTGGTAGCCAAACTTCTTTCTGAGCTCGATAGCATATAATAGCCTCGGAAACAATCAGCGATATTAGCATACCACAATCAATCATATATCTCAATAGCACTATTGGCATCCAGGCCTTTTCAGATAGGTGTCTACCGAGCCAAACATAACTACACGGATGTAATCCTGACGCTAATTCGAATGATATCACACGAGCGAATCCGTTTAAATCAAAATCAGGCAATGGACCATTAATCGCAACACGAGTCATTTCATGCGTGGGGTGTCCAAATCGTTTGAAGTACTCAGCACATTCCCCATACCCGAGAAAACTTCCGGGATAACACGCGGATATATCAATTGAAATCATACCATCACGTGAGTATTTCGTATTCCACAGTCCTCCATGACCAAATTCGACGCAACTCAATTTAACATCCTCGAGAAAATCACTTCGTGTTGGACGCCATGAGTTTTTTTCTCTTGCGAAGTGAGCTACCACTGATGGAATAGTAAAACTATCCGTGAGTAGTTTTTCATGAAAACTCTCCGGTGAAAAATCACTAGCGATTTTTCTCATTCTGTTATCTAATTCTTCAACGCGATATAATTCGCCATTTGGTCTTACAAATTGATCAAATCCTATTTCGGGATCTTCATCACTTCTAAGTAACCACACTGACACAGGATCATCTTTACACAACGCATGAATAGCATCGAATAATTTCTCTTCATAGAAAACATCCCCGACGAACTCCTTAGGGATATATTTCACGGTTCGTTCTCGTAGAAATACTGTTACCGCAGGTGTCCACGCGTGTTTGTTATGATCAATAATCTGTATTGGCGCTCCATTTTTGTTATATTTCGGTTCGTACAAAACCTCTCCGGTTATCGTCATAACGGTTATTGGAAATCTTAATGATGTTTCTAATTTAGCTATATCAGAAATCTTTGCACCATGCTGTTTCACTGTCAGTTCCCATTCGGTTATTTTCCTACGTCGCAGATCAGTTAGTTTATTTCCTCGGGATGCATTTTTGAAGTGTTCCATTACCCGTGTTGCCACGCAATTCAGTGAACTAGAATATTTCATACGAGCTAGTTTTGCGATATCGGGTTTATCATTTAACGGATATATCCCATAAACCATTGCTGTTACGGGATAAGATCTTTCGTAGTATGGTTTGTCAATGCCGGTTAGAGATCCTGGTTTGGAATCTCTGCTCACAATGACAGCTTTTTTATTCTTGAGAATTGGTTCAAATTTATCCCTAATAATCCATTTGCCATCGACTTCAATAATGAATTTGATTCGGAAAAAATACTTTTTTTCCCCAACACGTGAAATTATCACTGCTGCTTTTTTATCAGTCATGGTAGCATCAACAACACCATCAATTCGAAATGTTGACCAACAATAAGATGCTCCATCACGCTTGAATTCATTAAAACAGTCTCTGATTTTACTAATCATGGCTTTATCAAGAATTGTATTCTTTGGTGTATTAGAAACTATATCGAGATTGAATTGAGCATCTTTCCAGGGTAATCTCTTGGACGTTTTTTTTTGGTTTATCGAGATTAAATTTAGGATTAATTTTTAATAATCTCTTAAACTCTTTCATGTTTCCGTCTATTAAACGTTTTTTTGGTTTATCGAGATTAAATTTAGGATTAATTTTGTTACGTTTTTTTGGTTTATCGAGATTAAATTTAGGACTAATTTTTAATAATCTCTTAAACTCTTTCATGTTTCCGTCTATTAAACGTTTTTTTGGTTTATCGAGATTAAATTTAGGACTAATTTTTAATAATCTCTTAAACTCTTTCATGTTTCCGTCTCTTGGACGTTTGAGATTAATTTTGTTACGTTTTTTTGGTTTATCGAGATTAAATTTAGGATTAATCTTCAATAATTTCTTAAACTTTTTCATGTTTCCGTCTCTTGGACGTTTTTTGGGTCTATCGATATTAAATTTAGGATTAATTTTCAATAATCTCTTAAACTCCTTATCAGCATTGAATTTAGCATTTTTCGAAGGCGTTCTCCTTAATTCCCTCATGCTATAATTAAAACAAGCATTTAAATGAAGAATTTATATATAATGAATCACTGTAAGTGGCTTATGATTGGATCAACAACCCCGTGTAACAAATCATGCAGAAATGAGTTCTGTGGGTATCATATGCAAAGCTTTCGTCGTAGAAGCCTTGGCCCGTTACCCTGCATACGATGTGGGGTTGGGGTCAGGGGAAAATCTCAGTTGTGTTTGAATTGCGGTGGAAAGCGATACAGGGAGTTGAAGCGTTATTATGATAAAAGAATAAAAAATGGACAATCAATCAGAAATTATGACCCTGATAAAGTCTCTGATCCTGACACTGTCAGCGACAACGTCCCTGACAAAATCATAAGAACTCCTCAAGACTACATTGAAAGATTTATCATTAAACCAAACAATGAATTAGACAAATAGTATTTAGTATACGAATGAACCAAGAATTCAGACAACACCCTGTGATCACAAATTATGAAGCATCCAGTGATGGTGTTGTAAGAAACCGCAGACTGAAGAAACCAGTTGGTGCTGTGAATAATCAAGGGTACTTGATGTTTACTGTTGGGAAGAAAACTTATCTCAATCATCGTTTCGCATTTGAATGCTTTTATGGATTGATCGAGGATGATTTTGTTATTGATCATATCGATTCTAATCGAAAGAACAATTCTTTATCAAATCTGCAGGCTATCACACAAAGTGAGAATACCAAACGAGGAGAGACTGGAAAATGCAAAACGGTTGGGAAGAGACCTGTGAAATCTTTGAATACGATAACTAACGAAGAAAAAATATTTCAATCAATGAATGAAGCCGGTAGGCACTTCGATATTTGTAGAGCCTCAGTACGATATGTTGCAGAGGGGATTTATCGATCGGCTATTTCAAAAAGGACGGGACAAAAAGTTCAATTTAGTTATGTCTAATGCGTCATATTTTTCATTTAGAAATATATCATTATTATAGAATAATGAATTCTGAAAACATGAATAGCATTTTATCCGAGATTTCAAAATTGAAAAGTTGGGATATTGAACTATCAGATGGGTTAAATCCTGATCAAATCATGTCTGATTTTCAGGATATAGAATACGGAGTTAACAACAATAAATATATGCTACCAAAGAAGTATGCGCTCATCAAGAGAATTCAGAATTCTATTCGGGACTCTCTCGCATTTTCCAGTGACGTAAGTGTGTTCGCTCCGTTGTATACCATCGTAGAACGAATACGAAAAGAATTGGGGTACGAATACGAATTGAAAAAGGAGGTTAATTCTAAAATTAGAAACCTACGGGCGTTAATTCAAGAAAATGAACAATTTTGATTGACTATTTATCATTATTTGATTGTGACCGTCCCTCATAGAGATTTTAATTTTTTTTAGCATTTTTTGATTGATAATGTCAAAAACAGTGAAAATATTTCACACTGAATAAAAATTGATGGACGGTTCAGATTGATCAAGGGAAAAGTGTGGAAAGTGTGATATTATTTATTTTTATAAGGATTTCCACACTTTCCACAAACCTGATAGGATGAAATAACACTTCCACGGTGGTGTTAGGTCGGATTGAAAAATTGTTTTACAATTGAAAAATTGTTTTTGATTTCAAATAATGGTCAATGAAGCATTAACAACCCGATTGGCTCGTGAACGACTGGATGCAATTAAGAGATTTGTACCAATTCGCGACTCTATACGGAATAAACTGCAACAACGACAACAAGCGCAGACTGACTTTTCTGTGTCAAGTGAACAACTGTTTACTCCGATAACATGTGCGACCAAAGTTGTGAAAAAGTTAACTGAAGCAGCGATATACGGAGATATTCCTGAGCGAGAACGAGTAAAGAAGGCGCCGCTGCTTGATACGCTTGAAAAGATAGCAGCAGAGACCGGACAAACACGCGCAGGGATACAACAGTTATCCAGTGATATAAAAACTCAGCGCGAGTATGAACGATTAGCTGATATTGATGATTCTGCGCCTGAAACTCAAAGAGTTTCCACACCTGAACCACAACCTGTTGATGTCGTCACCCCAAGAGGTATTCCCTTTATAGACAAATTCACCGAAAAAGCTATAACAGAAATCAAACAACATCAATTGGATAAACTCGAAGATTATGCGGATTTTGGCATTTTCGCTGTCCAAAAATATTATTCAAGGAGAGAGTTTTTAAAAGACGAGTATAAAAAAAACACAATTAAACGAGACGACTGGGTAGATTGGTTATATAAAATAAACAAGGAGATTACTGGTAATTTGAAAAAGGATACAATTAAGTACAGAACTTTTAAAGCAGGAGTTGATAGTTATGGTATACAAAAACAACAAGGTCGAGGCCGACAAAGGCAATTACTTGATGATAGTCAGGGCGCAACTGGTACAACTGAGGAAACAAGCGGAAAAGGATATTCGATTAAAAATCCAAAGGATTTCAACGCTGGAGTCTTTGACTCTACCATGACATGTCCTGGTAGTGTTCTCAGTGATATATCACGGTTAGAGGTTCTCATCGGAGGAAAACGAGCCGGAAATAACTCACCGGAAATAATTAATGAAGCAGCTGATATCTGTAGACGATTATTTCAGGGTGGTATCATGGATATCAGCACATATCGAGATTTCATTGGCGAGTTAGTGGAAAGTGGGTATCATAGTGACTGAATTGAAAAATCTGATGACGAAGTCATTCGATTAGATAAATAACAATTGACAAATTGTTTCTGATTTAAAATAATGATCATACACTACAATCATGATAAACCAACCCTCGTCTATGTAGTTAATTCACGGTTTCCAGTTTATAGAGCATACTACGGAGATGGTTTAGGTAATACCATTGCAGGGTTATTTGCGAGAATGGCTCCAAAAGTGATGCCGTTAGCTAAACAATTATCAATGAAAGCCATTGATGTTATTCGTGATAAGGGTATTGGTGCTGTTGGAGATCTTGCTGGAAAAGCGTTTTCAGCCGCGAAGAATAAAATAACATCATTAGTGAGACGAAAAAAGAAACCGGTACCATTGCCATCTACAGCAGAAATGCCTGCAAGTGTTAGTAAAATAATAAATAACGCAGTAGATGAAAAACTAGCATCATTGGTGACTCCCTTGATAAATCAAGGGGACCAAAATAACATGATAGCAAACATGATAGCGGGAAGTGGCTTTAAAAAACCACGACGATGAAATGGAAAATCGCGATTTAGACTCTGATAAATAGAATAAAATGTTCAAAAGGTCACCTGATCCAGCATTTGATATGGATGCCCCAGTTGGCAAGAATGATTCTGTACGCGATTTTCAATTTTATTCTTATCATGCAGTACAACCAGATCTCCGATCGCGAATTGAACTTCAGGTTCATGATACCAGTAAATATTTTCTACCGTGTGAGGCATTTATTGAAGTAGAAGGAGAACTTGTAACAAATGTTGCAGCTGATACCCCATATGCAGATAACGCAAATGTCCGAGTTGGTTTTGTTAATAACGGAATAATGGCGTTATTTGAAAGCGCTAGATATCTCATTGATGGAAAAGAAATTGAATCCATTGACCGTGAAGTTGATGTTGCAACAACAATAATCGGGTTAGCGAGATATTCTGATGATTATACAAGGTCGGCTGGTCCATCTATGATGTTTGCAAAGGATACCTCTGATAACGCTGATCACCTTCCATACATTAAAGTGTTAACAGCAAGAGATAATGCAGAAGCCGATCAACAGGAAGCAGCTAATCCAGAACGTCGAACTAGACCCGGAGCTGCGTTTGATATTCTCGGAGGCGTTAATGGTAATCTCAATTTAGGATTTGCAACACGTGTAGCAACGTTGCATGGGCAGCATCGACGATTTTCATGTGCGATTCCACTGCATCATATATTTGGATTCTGTAGAAACGTCCGAAAAGTTATTTATGGAGCGAAGCATACAGTAGCACTTGTACGAAAGGGTACTGATGATGATGCAATCTGGCGTAATGCTGGGGTTGCTGCCGGTAAAGTTATTTTAACAAAACTATCATTATGGATGCCAGTGTTAACTCCATCAATCACAGAAGAACAGCGACTACTATCATTTATGGATCAAGGAGGAAAGTCGTTGTTGAGTTGGTTATCAGTGACCACGGATATTAAACAAGACAGTGTTGATGGTACATTCACATGGCACCTGGCATCAAAACAAGGGGTTTCAGCACCGCGTCATATATTTGTAGCGTTACAGAATAATGCGCGAGTTGGTAATCAAGAACGAAGTCATATGATATTTGATCAGTTAGGTGTTAATGAAGTGTCGCTGAGAATAAACGGACAGCAGGAACCATCCGAGGATATACAACTTGATTACGGTCAAAATCATATTGCACGTGTCTATCATAACCTGTTGTCATTTATGGCACGTGATCTAAATGTGGATACTGGTTTGCAAATATCACAATTGGATTTTAAAAGCCTCTATCCGATTTATTACTTTTCACTGGAACATCTCGATTTGATGAGACAATCTGTCGTTGATATACACTTTAGAGCCCGTGTAGAGCGTCCGAGAGGCCCCCCAATTGGTGGGGTACCTCCTATCCTTATCCCGAATTATAGAGCGGTTGCTGTCATTCTCAGTGATAAATCAATGCTACTTGAAGGTGCTGGAGGAAGAATGAGAGTGGTAGATGCACCAGTGGAAAATATGTAAACGTTTCATTGAAATTGTAAACGATTTAGAATCAATCAATTATGTATAATGTCATATAGTGTTATTAGTGTTGCGTTAACTCCCGGTCAATTAAAAAAATTGCAATCGGAATCAGCTATAAAATGTGGAACCACAATCACGTTGAAACCCAACCAAATGACTGGTGGTGCAAATAAACTATCGCTGACAACTCGTCAGGTGAAACATTTCAATGATGCACTAGTAGCAAAAAAGGGTGTTCAGATTACTCTTTCTGCGGCTGCTATCAAAAATATGATTAAAACAGGCGGTATATTCCCGTTGTTAGCTGCGATACCAGCATTGATTGCAGCAGCAGCCCCAGCGGTGGCTAAAGCGGCAGCGTTAGGAGCCGTTGGTACTGCAGCAGGAATGGCACTAAAGAAGGCAACTGGGAAAGGATATAAAAAAAAGGGAAAGGGTCTAAGACTACCAGGAACCCCGTATTCGTGGTACAGCGGAAAGGGTCTAAGACTAGGACCGGTTTATTAATTGGAGAGTCTATGATGGTTCCCATGTCCAATTTTGATTTACTCGATGCTGCTAAAAAACTCGCGATTAAAAACTTCAGAGGTGTCTTTATGAAAGATCAATTACCACATCAACCAAACAGCGTTGAAACCGGAATCATTAATTTAGATAACAGCACCGGACCCGGAACTCACTGGGTTGCATACGCTATTGATCCACGTGGGATTGTCTATTTTGATTCATATGGATTAGCCCCACCAAAAGAGTTTATGCGTTACATAAAAACCCTTCCAATGAAGACTTGGTATTCTACGCTACCAACACAAACGATGATTGACCCACCAATATGTGGCAGCGAAGTATTAAATGTCCTTAACGCTATTTCTAACTCCTTGAGTAACCCAAGCGGAAAACCACCACATGTTATCGTGAATGAATACACTAGTAATCGCTGGAGAAAATCGAAGATTTTTCAACGAAGTCGTCAAAAACGATTTTAGAGAGAGAAAGAGTTTTACAATAACATGATTGATATTTGGGGGAGATCTTTGAAACCCAAACCCGATGGCACTGCACCCCCTGATTCTGTCAAGGATATAAAAAAAATAATTAAAGATGAAATCGCTGAGACGTTAAATTTAGTAAATGTTGACCCGAACGAAATAGTTGTATTTCAGGACAAACAGGGTAAATTGAAATCTAGTGATGTGTCATTGAATGACATTTTGATACGGCAGCGCGACGCCGCTGAAAACTCTATTGCGCTATATTCCAACGACGGACGACTTAAACCAGGCGCACTTGTGTCTACGATCACCGACGCGATTGCCGCCCACGACAACAAGATTGCCGCCCAAGACAGCATGATTACCACCCAAGACAACAAGATTGCCGCCCACGACAACAAGATTGCCGCCCAAGACAGCATGATTACCACCCAAGACAACAAGATTACCGCCCACGGCCGTGATCTGGAGGATTATATACGAGGTTACAATTCTTTTCGCAAAAATGTCGTACATAAATTCTTTGGAACCCCGCTTGTGGTTGGCATGACTCTCGCTGAAATTAAAAACTATCTATCGCTATTCTTTTTTAACAAGGACGCGGGAAGGATGATGAATGAAAATGAAATCAAGGCAAATGATCTCGAGATTTATAAACTAATAGAAGATCAAAAACCCACTAACGACGTCATTGTTAAGTTTTTTGGAACCCCGCTTGTGGCAGGCATGACTCGCTGAAATCAGAGAGTTTATCGGCAAGCACACTCACAATGCCTACATCGCTAATAGTTTCTTTGGTGTCCCGGCTACATCTACGATGACTCTCAAAGATATTAATATGTTTATGGTGAGACAAACAACACTTAATACCATCGTGGATAGATTTTTGGGGAGAACACCTGTTTCTGAAACCACATCGTTGACAGGTCCAACCCTCGCTGAAATTAAAGCGGTTATCGATAAAGTAAAAACTCCACATAGTGTAAGCGTCAATAACATCGTGTACACGGTTGATAGTGGGACTTTTGATTGGATCCGAGGAAACAGAAATTATCTTTATGTTGGCAACAAACATACTGGTGCACCAGGTTGCTACCGACTTACAATAATACATCACCGTAAATTTGATTTGGAATTCAGCAACACAGGTATCCGCGGTGTTAACACGCTGACATATATATTAGATAAAGTACCAAAACCTCCACCTGCTATACCAATCTCATTTCCGATTGTTATAACCAATTCCGACGAGTATGTGATTAGGGAGTCACTACCCTGGATAATAGAATTTGTATCCGGTGTCCCCTCATCAGATCCTAAAACCGATTCGTTGGTGGGATAATTGAAAACACTAGCTGATTTAAAATAACAACAGTGATTCCATCATCGTCGTAATATCGATTCGACACCGTGAAAGAGTTTTCCGCGAATTTGAAATTACTTTCCGCGAACTTGAAAACACAATTGAAAACACTAGTATTTTTAAAATAAAAATGATTTCATCAACGCAATGTCGCTATGATCAGGTCAGAGAATTTCAGACTAGACTCAAAACCCTCACTGAGGAGTATCAAATAAAAATAAAAAAATACCGACGAAGAATCACCGCAATTGATATTACTATGTACTCGGTGTCAAGCGTTCTCGCTGGCGCCGGAATAATACTTGCATCGGTTACAATGATTGCCCCGGTCGTAGTTCCAATTTGCATTTCTGCGGTGGCTACAATCGGGGGTATATCAACCGGGATAGCAAAAAAGATACCATCATGCAGCCAGAGTAAACTGCAGAATTACTTAATTCAATTTCATATTGCATCAACCGCATATTCGCAGTTATCCCTGATGATATCGTCGTCACTCGATAATACAATTATATCAGATAGTGAATTCTCAGCGATGGTCAGTATTTTTGATTCAGCGATATCAAAATTAGAGCAACAACATGAATATAATAACAATGACAACACCGATGGAATTGGAAAACACGAACCCAAAAACAAACCCAAACACGAACCCAAAAACCAAAATGATCTCAATAATCTCAACCATACCAGATTGTGAGTTCTCAGTGATGGTCAGTATTTATGATTCCGCGGTGTCAAAATTAGAAATACAACATGAGTATAATAACAATGACGACACCGATGGAATTACTTCAACAAATAGTGGAGAACACGAACCCAGTACAAACAAGCATGATATCAATAACATCAACGGAACCCGAATTTAGTGTGAATTTCCCTAGCCCAGTCCCCGTGAAGGAGATAGCGCTAGCAAAACTACGAGTGTATCACAGTTGGCCTAATATCAGATCAAAATCATTTGGTGGTCAACATCCCAATAATTCTTTAGTGTTTGCAAATAAGAATAAACCCGACGGAACCCCAGACTGGAACGTTGTTTCCATACCAACCGGATCATACCAAATCGAACAAATCAATAATGAATTCGCGCGTAGAATAAAATCGATTACTGGAACAGAATCGAAAATCGCTATAACAGTTCATGAGCCGACGCTATCATCCGCAATTGAGATAAGCACAGAAGGATACGTCGTAGATATCTATCAGAGTTCTATTAGAACCGTACTAGGATGGCCTGAAAAACCACCGGAAAAATCCACCACCGACTTAACCACGGATGTACAATCATATCATGAAATCAATCCCAGTTATCGAGATAATTTATCTGATATAAGAAAAGGAAGAATCGGCGATAGATTTATATTTACCAACAAAGACACATTGCAATGGGATTTTATCATTAAAAGAGCAACCGACTCATCTGTTACTATTTCATTTACGCTAACTGACGTCCGTGGCTATTTTAATGAGATTAAACAATTATATGACACACAACTAGAACAACTACGGAAAACAAGATCGCAAAAACACGTTGAAATAATAAATCAACTTATATCCGACATGGAATATATCTATGAACTAATTATTCAAACAAGAATTAATGACAACAGCGACAATAAACAACGATTCCTAACCGATTATAATACCACAGAAGACAATCTGCGTAATTTCAAGTTTCCGAAATACAACGCTGATGAATTAGCAAGAATTGTTAAAACCGATATCAAAGCGCTACAAAAATCAGATTCAACTGTCCTCCTCAAACATAATAATGATCCAGATGGTGGCGGTAGGCATATTGCCCCTCATAATGTGAATATTTCAACGGTGATTGCGCTCAATTTAGTATGTGATGTAATTGAAGGAAGCTATCAAATTAATCTAGAGCAATCAAATCAAGCTCAGCAGGGATATATTCTTTATTCGTTTGCACCAACAGCTCCTCCAGGATACCTAATTATTGAAAACCCAATTAATCCTGTCTACATGCGATGCCATAATAATTCATTAACCAGAATTAATTTCAAACTCACCGACCAGTCAAATAATCTGATTGATTTACAAGAAGAGGTGTTAGCGATTAGTTTGTTTGTAAAGTCCTAAGGACTTTCATCATAAAGACTCGATCAAATATTCGGTTAAAATCATTTCTTATTTTTTGTTAACCCATAGCAGCAGAGAGGGCGATGACAACAAGTTGCGACCAAAATTGATTAAAAAATCGTAAAGTCTCCGTTTTCATTTTTTTAGTTAAAATGAGATTTCGTAGGAAGGCTCGTTAAGATTTCAATCAATTTTTTGTCTGAAAACGTTGTAGGGTTAGCCCCTGAGACATTTTTTTTTGGTTAAAATGAGATCGTAGGAAGGCTCGTTTTAAGATTTCAATCAAAATTTTGTCTGAAAACGTTGTAGGATTCGCCCTCTCTGCTGCTACAGTTCATTTGCCGTGTAAAAGTACTTTTTTTGGAATCTTTGAGCTGTCGAAGGTCACTGAATTGCTGCTGATGACGTGGTTTTGTGGGGTGAGTTGGTAGTCGTCTGCGTAAGAACTGGATTTGGTTTTCGTTGTCTACGTAGGATCAAGGAACCATAGTCGAATGGAGTGTGAGTCACTGGAACTGGATAGAGCGTAGATAGTGGCGCATACATTACTATGAATTTGTGAAGACATTCCAGCATGAGCGATGTAGTATGTAGGTAGAATCACGGATCAGTCACGTGAATAGCTGTGTGTCTGTTACAGGCAAGAAACTGCGAACATTGGCGGTATGAAGTCTGACGATCGTAAATATGTTGGTGCCAATCTCTCCCATGGATCGTAATTATACGTGTGGCATCTTTATTTAAGATACTCGTCTACTAATGTCGTTTTATCCTTAGTCTCTTCTCCATTAATTTTATGAAAACACTCCTTCAAAAGAAATAATCACTCCACTGGCTTTGCGAGAGGGTCCAGAGATCTGTAATATTCTCCATCCACTTGTTATGAAAGGTTTCTGTTATGTGGGTTGTGTTGTGATTAGCTTTTCATAACCTTCTTCTCATTTCTTGCTATGAGAAGGAATTACTCGTAAGTTAGGGAGCGTCAATATCCATGGAGAGAGAGAGAGAGAGAGAGAGAGAGAGAGAGAGAGAGAGAGAGAGAGAGAGAGAGAGAGAGAAGAAAGAATTCAGGCTCTCTTAAAAGCGTGTCGCCGCGACGATGATAAACAGCTACATCTGAAATGGTACTCGCCAGCTACCAGCTACACTACATCTGAAATGATAAAGCGAAGATCTATTTCCTCGTCGATAGGAACTGACCTGACCCTATAATGCGCGGTCTATTTATACACATCTTGTTTCAGGTCTTAAGGCATCGAAGAGAAAATATTTCCGCTCGTTTCAGGTGAGAGTTAGTTTCTCCCGGTCAAAACCGGCTTAATTTGACGTCATCTGACATAAGGTACAACTCAGATTTGTAGTTTATCTATATTCTTTTGGCATTAGTTAGGTCCAAACATGATAATTCCTTAAATTTTCTAAACCAGGAACATGTTTAATATGTTAAGTCTGCTGTAATATCTGTCCAACTTTAGATAAGAACAATTTGTAGCGAGAACTGTCCATCATTAGATAAGAACCATTCTGTATCTACGTCGGTACGGAAGTTTGTTCTATGTTTTACCGATAAGACTTAGGGGCTGACTGATTTTTGCTTTATAACCTATTTCCACACAATAATGTACATTCGTATAGTTTTACTTTGGAAATAAATGAAATTAATCTTAACACACTTTAGAACTTACTTAATAAAAATGAATAAAACATTAATACAATTTAAAGAAAATAGTAATCTTATTAATTTTACTAAATATTCAATCCTAACAGAAGTGTTTATGTTTCACGACCGTTGTATTAATGCGATATTTACATATCTATAAAGTAAAACTTTCACATATATTCACATATACTAGACCATAAACATATATCTCAGTTGATGCATGTTAATTTCTGGACAACGACCAGCTGTTCATTCGTACTGATAATAATTTTGCAATAACAAATACAAATTATATGGATACAATCATTACAATGTTGATATACAGATCGCTTCAAACTTAGTTTCGTGTTCTAAAACCTAAATTTCCACTTGACATTAGTAAACTGGATGAATATACTTCATTCCAGGTGATGTTTGCAGTGCGGTGCGGTGCGGTTCCATTTTCAAGGAATGCTATAGAGTGTTCCAATGTTCTCTTACTGGATGATCTCCTTACATGTAAGCTTTATAAGAAGCAAAAATAAAACAATAAGAATAAAAATATAAAAAAAAGAAACATTAATACAAAAAAAGTAATCAATTAATAAACAAACAACAAAAAATAGGGTGCATGATATAACTAATATAACAGAAAGCGGTATATATATGCATCATATATAAGATACGTATATACCTGAAGATCTTTCATATAATATTAAAACGAAATTAATCTTCTAACAGATGTATGCATATATGTGTGTGCGTATAAACTCATTTGTTGTTTTAAAAAAAACATTTATATATATATATATATATATATATATATATATATATATATATATATATATATATATATATATATATATTTATAGCAGTTGTCAAAACAATAATTACCAGTCTATATCTTTGTACAGAAGACATGCCAGTAGGTAAACCAATGGTTAGGAAAACTCAGTCCATGAGCAAAATAGAATAAATGGAGTATGGAAGGGGACTCTGAAATAAACTTTTTCTGTTGTCAAAGAAGCGGAATTGACGTCAAGTATAAATAATAACTTCGTACGCTAAGGTGAGGTTATACATAAAATATACATATACCAAATGTAAGTCCAAACGCACCACCCATTTACGTTTTGCTTGTGTACGGACGATCATATTTGTTTTTAGAAGACTATCAAGTAACTTTCTCTCTGGTATACTGACCTATTAATTTCAATAACACATGGTCACCTATTCATCACATCTACTGCTGTTACTGACCATCTGACTTGCTATAATAATGTGTGTCTCTTCTGCTTTCTTCATAACAACACCATCTGTTTACTTTAAATTTGAAGAAAAAAGTATTACAGCTCCAGAAATAAAGGTCAAAACGTTTTTGAGCCATACAATAGCGAACATCTGTTTGATGAAATCTAGTGAATATTTGTTTTTCCACTCAGTTTATAAAATTACCAGTTTTGGTCACCTTACCTCCAGCGACAGTCACATCATTTCTGTACCCACCTCATCTGCGAGTGATTCAGCTAAACTGAAGAGTTATGATGCACATAACACGACGCCATATAGTGATAAGCAATGTTTCTACTCACAAATGCGACTGACAGAATTATATTATGTGGGTCATACAGAGGTAGTAATGGTATCTGTTAAATGAGGACATGAAAAGGAAGGTTTCCTGAATCTTTACTATAACAGGTCACACTTTAATGATGTTATGATGCTGAACATGACTTCCGTGTTTAGCATTATATATTCTTTGAAAAGCCATTGGCGAGATAAGAAAGTTTATGTAGATATCAGAATCAAGCTAAGGTAATAACGTTGTGAGTTTTGTTACTTGCTTTCTTATATGGAGCGACCGAAATAAATATCGGTTGTTACATTATTATCGTTGTGTCAAACCTGCCAAATAGTGTTTTATTCCGGAGTGGCAGGTATAAACAAACATGAAATAAAGTTTATGATAAATCTTCTATCTAAACCATTGTACAAAAACGAAATTACATTTATCCTTGAATTAATATTTTCTCCTGTTTATCATATAGTACGTCTTAATTATCCATGTTTATAAGAGTATTTAAAAAATCCTACATATATAATACAAGTATCTGAATGTTCTTTGTATAGGATACCATGTATTGCTGTTATCCTTTGTATCACATAATAAATAAAATGTATGTATTGACAAAAATACTGTAAAATAAGCAATAAAAAGTGAATTGAAAGTACTTTTAAAAATACGTGGGGAAAAAGTAGTACAAACCAGTGTTGTCAGTATGTATAAATACGAAACGTTGCACTCTTGGACGAAACAAAATATGTAATTCCATATAGCACCTGTTATTTTAGACCAATTTGATATAATGAATAAGTGTTGAAATTTGTTAGTATTGTCCCATCAATATATTATGTCGATTCTATAAAAAATGTTAATCCCGCGGTTTTGATCGGTAAATTGTTTCTTTTTATTTGGAACTTTTTTTGTATTATTCTCTTGTTTGCTTGTATTTCTGATTATTGTCCATTCATATTTCGGAATGTACTTAGTAGGCAAATTAATAACGATATATATGTGCATTAATCACAGTGCAAATTTAGATAAAGGATGTGTATGTTTAACAAATATTATTGCAGGTAAATATTTAGACCAATAAATGCTAAAAAATACTGATATGTTGATTGATTGTGTAGCTTGACGATTATATTAAACATATTAAGCTAACCTGTATCAGATGGAAACATGACAAGTCATTTCCAGTTGTCAGGTTGGTAACCTTGAGATTAGAAAAATATCGCCATTTTTCTTATATAATCTTAGTTTATCTTTATCAGTGCCACCAAGTATGCACTGCAATCCATCATTGGATACACATTTGCTTACTTTTCACGAAGTTGTGGCAGACCTGCTGCATCAGTGTATTGGTTTGGAAATCTACGGAAGTAATGTATGAAATAAATTCCACTTGCATACTATGAAGAACTTTAATTATTAATATGAACATGAGTGAAGCAAATACAATATAAATAAATATACAGTGAACTATATCATTATTATTCATCAGTTTTCATCTCAATTGTCAATATATATTTTTCCTATGTTTAGGAGCGTAAATTAAATGTAGTCTACCTTTCCAGGCAGATAATCAAATATTGACAAGCAAGTGAATGAGAACAAATAAATA
Organism: Unio pictorum; assembly: GCA_030141615.1. NCBI lineage: Eukaryota > Metazoa > Mollusca > Bivalvia > Unionida > Unionidae > Unio > Unio pictorum. The sequence continues at coordinate 3,452,919 of JARLTB010000207.1, forward strand.
TAAATGTACACACATATCAATAATGAGTAGGATAGCTGATATTATAAGAATCATATAAAATATGTATACGTTAAGACTACCTAGAATTATTTTGTAAACGTTTTGTACTTATGTGTATAATATACTATATGTGTCGAAAGTATAATTCAATGTTTGAATTGGAATTACGTGTTCAATGTTTATATAACAGTAGAAGATATGGTAGGAATATATTTTAAATAAACTGGTGTATCTCACATAGTTTTGTTTTCAACCGAGAAATATAACCCCTTTATGTTATTATTTCGCTAACTCACTGTTTAAGAGCTGCTAGTTTCTTGTTCGCTTATTTCCTCCATGTTTTCACAATTTTCAACTTTGCAGATTTCAAACTGCTATGTATCTTAAAATCAATATTATTCTGTATACAGCATCAGAATTATTACATTTATTGTTTAAAATTAACCTATCGTTGAATGATGCCATTATAATACATATCTGTACTATTTGGGTATAAAACTATGTTCGCAATATATTTTATGTGTAATATATCTAATAAAATTGCTAGAGTGTGTTCCTAATCAAATGGTAACAAGTTATGTTAATACAGTATATTTTAATCTATAATATCTTACCAATTTGGAATCTGAATATACCTTAGGTAAATTCAAGAAACTGTAAAGTTCTAATTAGAAATATATATGCTAGATTTATCAATTATGAATTTAAGGTTGTTTCACATATTTAATTTCACATGTGTCTTGATTGTCATTGCTAGTAGGAAGTAAATCTTTTTCTGTGTTCATATTCATCTCTAAATTACACTCAAATAATCAATACAAGTCTCTCAACTGGGGAGAAGTTTACTGTTTGTAGCAACACGATTGACTAAATGGAATTTTGGAAGAGCCAAGTTACGGTTCTCCATATTAATATGTCCCCATATCTTTAACACTGGTATTTCATAATTTTGTACTCGCATCAAAAACGTATTTGCTGCTTTGAACATTTATAAATACCTATGTATTAATTCGACTGCTTTAAACAAACTAGTATATTCATTGCAATTATGCAACTGAAATTAACACAATCATTAATCGAGACGGGATGATACAAAGATGGTACGTTTTAAATTGTTCTTCGTTTTACATGTCGATAAAAGGCATGATAACTGTATCACAAGCATTTGTGAAATTACGACGCGTAACATATTTATGAGCTAGTATTTGTCCCTAGGGTTTCCTGCTCAAATTGAAAAGTAATTATACATAGTTACAATTATACTCGAATAATTACTAACTATTTTATGCGTTTGTTTGTTGCGTGTCACTAGCATATTCAAATTAAACCTGGATAAAACCTAAAAGTGAGCCGATTTGTTTTCGACATAGGATCACATTCCTTGTTCTATCTGTTTTCTTTTGTGGATAAACTTGGAGATGATGACAGAAAATATGCGCTAATGGATGATTTCCAACACACAATGGCTTTGGATTAATTTCACCGAAAAGATTTAAGATTTTCTTTGCATTAAGAAACATCAAGGTTGACACAATGTTAAGTTTCTTCAGAGTTTCATCTTTTGATGAGTAATTGTGATAATTTGAAGTAGAGCTTAGTATGCTTGTGTGTACCTTTATCTGTAGATTTCTTGATGAATTGTATGCCATTCTTAATCACATGTTTTTATTTAGTCCAAGATGAAAAGGTATTATTTAACATTTAGAAGATGATATTGTTTGTATCTGATACATCTTGCAGTTATTTTATCATCATTTTCTGGTGAGTCATATGAGTTTATTCCTACATTGAAAATGTCATTAACTTGTCAAATCTGTTTCACAATACAGATTGCATAAGACGATTTAAAACTTTGACCTCTCTGTACTTTCTTCAATGCATCGATTATTGTCTTGCTGAAGGAAATACACTGACCTATTGTATCATCATCTTAAAATCATTGAAATAGATCCGTCCAGACATATTGACATATATTTATGCAACCATATCAACTCAATCATGTTTAATGTTTTAAACTTAGAATGCACAAGAAGACCAAGGATCTTCATGAAATTTCGATATGTCGAATTATACTATACATTGACAGTGTTTGTAAGACGATATTGACCTGGAATATGTAGGTGCAGTTTCGTTTGCGGTATCGCGTTGTGCGTCCGTTACTTCAAAATTTAGTTGCGTTTAGAAAATCCTCTTTCCAAATCAGAGTTTTTTCTAAAACTTAAACCTGACTCAGTTTGATGACAATTTACACAGTGCACATATTTTGCAGAGCTCTTTACAATTATAAAATAATATTGAAGCAAGAGAAAATATAATATACACCTATATTGAAACAACAATTTAATCAAACTATTATTAATGACAAAAGTGAACGCTCAGAACAAGTTTCGTAGGAAGCGTTTCTTCGAATCCACAAAATGTATATATCTCAACGAAATAATATTAGCTGAAATAAGTGTGTAAACCTACAGATACCATTACCGCCATCTTTAACGAGGGTATTAAGGAACATAATACAACTGGATCCTTCAGTTGTGTGTATTTCAGTTTAAATACGGTGAACAATACCAAACAGGTATACTGTAATAGACTTGATATTCGCTCTTGTGATAATATCCTTTATTCTAGGTAATTGTCTTGCCGTAATAGCCTAGTTCATAAATTCGTTGAAAAATATTTAGAAACTCATTGCCAATTATTGGGTCTATATATGCCAATTACAGAGCATATATATGCAAAGTATTTCCACATCACAAATCAAAGGTCCCGAACTTGAAAGAGATTTCAATATCTGATGTTTCTTAAACATACTTAAACCCGTATTATAACTGGAATTCCATTGAATTCATTTAGCCTAGGAGACATTACTGGTTTAAAAAGGAATTAAAGCAGTTCCAACATCCAGCCTCTTCTCAAATATTATTGATAAAGAGAAAGATAGTTCTCTTACTCCTGATGTAGGATGCATAACATATACGACATTGTGTGGTATATGGCTTGCCCATTAACGATACTATATTGATCTGTATCACCGAGGTAAGGAAATTGATGAAATGAAACGTATATTCGAAATACCATCAAGCAGTTCAGTTACAAAAAAATGCAAAATAATTTAGACACGTTTAAAAATATATTGATTTATATCTGATGATGTGAACACTTCTTTGTCATCTTGATATGTCTTTGTTCTCAGAATTTCGTAGGTAATTACACATATTGTAAACCAATGAAATCCTGGAATTTGTCTGGCATGGCTGAGTTAAGCTTGTTATTATTCCGTCTGAGTTAGCAATACATACGGCACATTCCTTCATATCTATTTAAATCGCTTTTGATTACATGCTTAGGTCATTAAGTTCTTTATTGTGTTTGATAAATATCAAGATCAAAACATACTAATTGTAATCATGCATCAGATTTTAGCTTAGTTTGTTACTAATCTGGGGACTATATTTCAGGTCTAATTTTGAGAAAACTTAGAAAATTATGCTTAAATCATTAAGGTCTATGATGAATTAATCCACTGATACTAACTAGATGATCTTGCATCTGATTGGCTGAGCTTTTTTATCCTTGTGAAGGTCATATTTCTGATCTGCTTTCTAATAAAATTGGAGTATATTCTTATTAAGATATCAGATTTGTGGAGTAAGGAGCATGATTCAATTTCGTAGAGACTGGAAGAAGGCATATTTCTGATTTGTATTTTAATCAGAATTGAAATATGGGCTTCTATTACCAATGATTTTTATTTAATGATTTTGAAAATGAGTAAAATCTATGCATTATTTTGCATAATGAAATGATTTTGTATCTGATTGGCCAAGTTTGTAACCATTCTGGAGACCAGATTTCTGTTCTGATTTTGATTCAACTTGGCATTTATTCTTAAATCATCAGAATCTTGGTCAATTATAAGCAAGATCAAAGCATTTTAATGAGGTGATCATGCATCTGACTGACTAAACTATGACCACTCTAAAATTCTGATCCAGTTTGGAATGAGGGCATATATCATCAGGATTTTTGACAAATATTGAAAATGAACAGGCTCCATGCATATTAATGAGGTGACCATATATTTAAAAACTGTTAGCATTCTTTAAGCTTTTTAAACTGATTTTGATCATACTTCCATTATAAGCTATATAAATCATGCACCTGATTGGCTGAACTTGCTACCTCTCAAGATCTAGAGACCCATATTTCTCATCCAGTTTATATAAAATCTGATTGGCTGAACTTGCTACCTCTCTGGATCTAGAGACCCATATTTCTCATCCAGTTTATACAAAATCTGATTGGCTGAACTTGCTACCTCTCTGGATCTAGAGATCCATATTTCACATCCAGTTTATACAAAATCTGATTGGCTGAACTTGTTACCTCTCCAGATCTAGAAACCCATATTTCTCAATCCAGTTTATACAAAATCTGATTGGCTGAACTTGCTACCTCTCTAGATCTAGAGACCCACATTTCGTATCCTGTTTATACAAAACCTGATTGGCTGAACTTGCTACCTCTCCATAATTTGTTACCTATCTAGATCTTGAGACCAATATTTATCATCCTGTTTATACAAAACTTAAACTTGGTAAGGAGGTTAATATCACTGAGTTCTTGGATGATGATTATGAGCAAGAGACTGCATATTAATTATGTCATTATCTTTAGAATAAATTTGTATTGGGATATAGTAAAATGGGTATCAACATGATATAAATTTAGGGACATTGTTGACCATGGCTGTATTCTTAAATCTTAAAAAAATACTTAAACCTGTTTAGTGAAATTGTCAACTCTAAAATTAAATGAGCCATGTGAACCTGTTGTGTGAAAAGTGCTTTCAACATATTTTCATATTTTATTCCATACAGGTGGGACACAGTCCTGTAATGTGGTGGCATCTGCAGACAATTTGGTGGCCACACTTAGCAATGGCTATACATTTGATACAAGCCTTACACCATCAATAATAACAGTCAGTCCTGCACGTGGTGGTACAGCAGGTGGTACCACTGTCACAATCAGTGGCTCTGGATTTGGGTTAGTACACATAATTTATTGCCTGATGTTCTGTGTAAACAGTAAACAGTGTTGTTTTGAGTGTTAACAAAGAAATTATTCAATAATTTATCTTTGCCAAATTTTGATAAATGTAAAAAAAGAAAGAATAAGTCTTGAACAGTTAGGTTGCTACTAGAATAAAGATAAAATCATTGAATTTTTCTTGTTTATACATGTATTTACAAATAAGAAGGTTACTATTTCAAATATACACATATAACATAATATAGGATAATTGTGTAAATTGAATAAATCCTTTCTGTCCCAAAATTGAATTCAAACTACTTTTAAAGTTTTAGTGATTGTGTTCAGGCTGATACATTTATTCTCTGCACTTGTCCAAATTTCACTTGTCTGTTCAATTTAATTTATTCTTGTACTTTCATTAACAGTATCATGGCAGGAGCAGTTAGTGTTACAATAGATGGCAGCACCTGTACTGTATCATCAGTGACAGACACTATGATAGTCTGTGTAACTGGTCCACACTCTGGATCTATCAAAACCACAGTCAGAGTTGAGGTTTCAGGAAATGGTATTGCAAAACAACAGGTAAATTGCTGTTTATTCAGACAAATGGTAATGATACTGAATTTTTCAAGAAGGAAAATACCCAGTTGTTTTGAGATTTGCTATTAATCGTGGGAGACTTAGTGTTTTCTGTATTATTAACAAGAAATCTGAGAACAATATTTTTTTACCTTATGTGTTTGATGGTTAGAATGATTTAAAATATAGTGTTTATTTATAATTTAAAGTCTCACACTGGCTAAATTTGTATTTGTTGTGTTATTTTAATAAAAATCTGAAGAAAAACAAAAATGATGACAAAGCATGTCATTGTCTCTCTAAAAGTTAGGAAGTTTAATGGAAACAATTGATAATATATTTTGCACACATAATGTCTCAATCTTTGGACATAAATTTTGATTTGTAATTATAAAAAAAAATAAGAAAATTGAAGAATTGTAAAGCCTTTATATAATTATGGGGACATAATTTGCATTACTTTATCTTGGACAATGCTGGAGTTGCCTTCCCTTCCTAGTGTATTCGCTACAAGTCTTACTACTCTAGCTTTCTTCACAAGGGGCTTTGTCACTACAAAGATTTCTTTATTTACCCAATTAATTTCTTTTAAAGATAGTTTGTCAGAACACTGATTTTTTTTTTTTGACATTTGGTACATTAAATAAATAACAGATCTTTGGCTTATAGTGGATAATGAGATCAAATTATACTTGATTCTTCTTGTATTCCGTGATCTCATATTCGAATAGTGAAATGTCTATAGAGGAGAGTCAAAGATGGAAATAGTTTTTTTCTGCAGGAGATGGATTTCACAGCCAAACATGTTGGACAGGTCAGCTGTACTAAACAATCACCTGTATTATGTAGCCAACTTTTCAAGGTCTTTTGCATAAAATTACTGTATGAATCAACCTCTGTTAAGCAGTCACCTGTATTGAAAGGCTGATTTTCTAAGTGGCTGCTTAGACAGGTTTGACTGTATAAGGAGAAATCTTCAAGAAACTCTATACATGTGTCCATGTAGACTTAAGATATAGACAATAGACTCCTATATCAAAATTGACCAGTATGAAGACAATTCCATTAAATTCATTGAAACAATATCACCAAATGTATTTCGGAAAAACAAATGTCAAGTTTTAATATGCATGTATTTTTAATGCCAGGATGAGTCACAGACATTTTACTATGTGGATCGCTGGTCTTCCCCCTACTCCTGGGGAACCGCGGTTCTCTCCCTGCTGATGGAGAGATGGTCGTCATTCCCAAAGGGCAGACAATTCTGTTAGACACTGATACTCCTGTTTTGAGTATGCTGCTAATACAAGGTAATTCTCTTCTCTCCGGTGAAGAATTTTGTAGTTTTCATCATGTTTAGAAAATGAATATTTAATTTACCTTTCTTATTTGTAAGTTTTCTGCTTGTTTTCAGATTTGCTGTTTATTCTGTTTCCAATTAGACAGGATAGAATGTACTTCTTTATCCGTAAGCTGTGAATTATAACTTCATTTATTTGCAAATAAATGTCAGTTTTATCTGGTTTAAGGAAGGTGATCTTACTCCTTTCGAAGATGGATCACCGTTTCCAAAGTCTTTTGTTCATTCCTGTGTTTGATATGTGATTTTTACCTGCATTATCTTCTATGAAAATGAGTAACCCATTAAAACTGTATTATGGATAAGACATGGGGTGAGTGGGTGGATGAGAAAGCCTTGTACATATATATATATATATATATATATATATATATATATATATATATATATATATATTTGAAGGATACTTGTGATTGAAAAAGAGAAATAAATGAGAATTTCAAAAACACAAAATGATGAAAATATGATGAAGTTTTAAATTATTGCATTTATCTATTTATCTGAGCATACATATATATATATATATATATATATATATATATATATATATATATATATATATATCTGCAAAATATTTGTATGCTCAGATAAATGCAATAATTTAAACTGAACAAAAAATGTTTTTTTCCTTCTGCACACAAACTTATATTGCATCTCTAGGGAATTATTATACATAGTGAAGGCATATCATATTGCATCTATAGGGAATTATTATACATAGTGAAGGCATATCATATTGCATCTATAGGGAATTATTATACATAGTGAAGGCATATCATATTACATCTATAGGGAATTATTATACATAGTGAAGGCATATCATATTACATCTATAGGGAATTATTATACATAGTGAAGGCATATCATATTACATCTATAGGGAATTATTATACATAGTGAAGGCATATCATATTGCATCTATAGGGAATTATTATACATAGTGAAGGCATATCATATTGCATCTATAGGGAATTATTATACATAGTGAAGGCATATCATATTACATCTATAGGGAATTATTATACATAGTGAAGGCATATCATATTACATCTATAGGGAATTATTATACATAGTGAAGGCATATCATATTACATCTATAGGGAATTATTATACATAGTGAAGGCATATCATATTACATCTATAGGGAATTATTATACATAGTGAAGGCATATCATATTGCATCTATAGGGAATTATTATACATAGTGAAGGCATATCATATTACATCTATAGGGAATTATTATACATAGTGAAGGCATATCATATTGCATCTATAGGGAATTATTATACATAGTGAAGGCATATCATATTGCATCTATAGGGAATTATTATACATAGTGAAGGCATATCATATTGCATCTATAGGGAATTATATTATACATAGTGAAGGCATATCATGTTACATCTATAGGGAATTATTATACATAGTGAAGGCATATCATATTGCATCTATAGGGAATTATATTATACATAGTGAAGGCATATCATGTTACATCTATAGGGAATTATATACATAGTGAAGGCATATCATATTGCATCTATAGGGAATTATATTATACATAGTGAAGGCATATCATGTTACATCTATAGGGAATTATTATACATAGTGAAGGCATATCATATTGCATCTATAGGGAATTATATTATACATAGTGAAGGCATATCATGTTACATCTATAGGGAATTATTAACATAGTGAAGGCATATCATATTGCATCTATAGGGAATTATTATACATAGTGAAGGTATATCATATTGCATCTATAGGGAATTATTATACATAGTGAAGGTATATCATATTACATCTATAGGGAATTATTATACATAGTGAAGGCATATCATATTACATCTATAGGGAATTATTAACATAGTGAAGGCATATCATATTACATCTATAGGGAATTATATACATAGTGAAGGCATATCATATTGCATCTATAGGGAATTATTATACATAGTGAAGGCATATCATATTGCATCTATAGGGAATTATTATACATAGTGAAGGTATATCATATTACATCTATAGGGAATTATTATACATAGTGAAGGCATATCATATTACATCTATAGGGAATTATTATACATAGTGAAGGCATATCATATTACATCTATAGGGAATTATTATACATAGTGAAGGTATATCATATTACATCTATAGGGAATTATTATACATAGTGAAGGTATATCATATTACATCTATAGGGAATTATTATACATAGTGAAGGCATATCATATTACATCTATAGGGAATTATTAACATAGTGAAGGCATATCATATTACATCTATAGGGAATTATATACATAGTGAAGGCATATCATATTGCATCTATAGGGAATTATTATACATAGTGAAGGCATATCATATTACATCTATAGGGAATTATTATACATAGTGAAGGCATATCATATTGCATCTATAGGGAATTATTATACATAGTGAAGGCATATCATATTACATCTATAGGGAATTATTATACATAGTGAAGGCATATCATATTGCATCTATAGGGAATTATTATACATAGTGAAGGCATATCATATTGCATCTATAGGGAATTATTATACATAGTGAAGGCATATCATATTGCATCTATAGGGAATTATTATACATAGTGAAGGCATATCATATTACATCTATAGGGAATTATTATACATAGTGAAGGTATATCATATTGCATCTATAGGGAATTATTAAACATAGTGAAGGCATATCATATTACATCTATAGGGAATTATTATACATAGTGAAGGCATATCATATTGCATCTATAGGGAATTATTATACATAGTGAAGGCATATCATATTACATCTATAGGGAATTATTAACATAGTGAAGGTATATCATATTACATCTATAGGGAATTATTATACATAGTGAAGGCATATCATATTGCATCTATAGGGAATTATTATACATAGTGAAGGCATATCATATTACATCTATAGGGAATTATTAACATAGTGAAGGCATATCATATTACATCTATAGGGAATTATTATACATAGTGAAGGCATATCATATTGCATCTATAGGGAATTATTATACATAGTGAAGGCATATCATATTACATCTATAGGGAATTATTAACATAGTGAAGGCATATCATATTGCATCTATAGGGAATTATTATACATAGTGAAGGCATATCATATTACATCTATAGGGAATTATTATACATAGTGAAGGCATATCATATTGCATCTATAGGGAATTATTATACATAGTGAAGGCATATCATATTGCATCTATAGGGAATTATATTATACATAGTGAAGGCATATCATATTGCATCTATAGGGAATTATTAAACATAGTGAAGGCATATCATATTGCATCTATAGGGAATTATTATACATAGTGAAGGCATATCATATTACATCTATAGGGAATTATTAAACATAGTGAAGGCATATCATATTGCATCTATAGGGAATTATTATACATAGTGAAGGCATATCATATTACATCTATAGGGAATTATTAAACATAGTGAAGGCATATCATATTGCATCTATAGGGAATTATTATACATAGTGAAGGCATATCATATTGCATCTATAGGGAATTATTATACATAGTGAAGGCATATCATATTGCATCTATAGGGAATTATTATACATAGTGAAGGCATATCATATTACATCTATAGGGAATTATTAAACATAGTGAAGGCATATCATATTGCATCTATAGGGAATTATTATACATAGTGAAGGCATATCATATTGCATCTATAGGGAATTATTATACATAGTGAAGGCATATCATATTGCATCTATAGGGAATTATTAAACATAGTGAAGGCATATCATATTGCATCTATAGGGAATTATTAAACATAGTGAAGGCATATCATATTACATCTATAGGGAATTATTAAACATAGTGAAGGCATATCATATTGCATCTATAGGGAATTATTATACATAGTGAAGGCATATCATATTGCATCTATAGGGAATTATATTATACATAGTGAAGGCATATCATATTGCATCTATAGGGAATTATTAAACATAGTGAAGGCATATCATATTGCATCTATAGGGAATTATTATACATAGTGAAGGCATATCATATTACATCTATAGGGAATTATTATACATAGTGAAGGCATATCATATTACATCTATAGGGAATTATTATACATAGTGAAGGCATATCATATTGCATCTATAGGGAATTATTATACATAGTGAAGGCATATCATATTACATCTATAGGGAATTATTATACATAGTGAAGGCATATCATATTGCATCTATAGGGAATTATTATACATAGTGAAGGCATATCATATTACATCTATAGGGAATTATTAACATAGTGAAGGCATATCATATTACATCTATAGGGAATTATTATACATAGTGAAGGCATATCATATTACATCTATAGGGAATTATTATACATAGTGAAGGCATATCATATTACATCTATAGGGAATTATTATACATAGTGAAGGCATATCATGTGCAGTTTATGGTAATCTTGATTATCATTACTTCAGGAGGACAGCTGATCTTTGATAATGAGAATGACATAGAACTGAAGTCTAAAATAATTCTCATTACTGATGGTGGACTCCTGCAGGTCAGTAAGAATGTTACATTAACCTTTTTATTTAATTCAGTTGTTCAATATGTTTGGTGTGTGTTCTTTGACAGTCTTTATTTATGTACTGGTATTGAAAAAGATACATTTTATTTCTATATCAGTTGAAATAGACAATCTTCTCTTTGTACTGATTAAAATTCTGGTTGACATCAAAAGGAAAAAGCAGTTGTAGCCTTGATTGTCTTGTTGCTCTTGTAACTTGTCCATATGGAATACACATTGTTTTCAGTTGATTATCTCTTTTAGTGTTTTTCATAGTGTGTTTTTCTCTTTGTTCCTGTATAATTTTATGCTATTGTCATGTAAATTTTCATTACAATATTTACTACGGAACTATATACTATAAACTATAAAAAAATCTGAAAACAAATGACACTTTAAATGCATTGGTAACTGGAGCATGGATGTATACACTGTTTAATTATTTTTATGAAATATATGAATTGGATGAAGGAATAGTTCACTGGTTTATCTCTTAGTTGGGATTTATATGTGAAACATTTATTTATCCTTTGATTTTGAAACTACCCAATTCAGGTTCAGGACGTACAAATAGGCCTGATTTGTTCTCCTGCATGTCATACAAGACTAATAAGGGAAGCAGGAGCAGTAGTAGGTCAGAGATTAGCATTCCTGGCTTACAACCTAAAATCATAAGGTGGAGCCGTCAGATTCTGCCATCAGATTAGCTCATGTCGGCTTCCATTATATGTCCTTGTACATTACTGTGGCTGCCTCAGCAATAAAAAAATAACCTACTAGTACTGCTGTGCTGTAAACACCAAGCACCATCAATTAGGAACCTGATTTACAGGCATTCAAGCAAATGAATTAATTTGTTGAATAATAATGAAATACTACAGTTTATACATGTGGTAAGAACTGCATTAGCAATGATTACTTCCTTTCCCAGGCTGGCACAGAGACTGAGCGACACCCAAGGAAAGCCATCATTACCTTGTATGGACACTGCAGAGACAGAGAACTGCCAATCTATGGAACCAAGGTGTTGGCACTTAGGGAAGGAGTATTGGATCTTCATGGTAAATATCAGGCCCTTTCAGCAGGTCCAAAGATTTAGAATTTGACATCCTCTAACTTTGCATGGAAACAGCCTAATACATTTATGACAGAACTGTTTGGATTTTCTTAAATGTTACTTAGCATATTGCATGCATTGTTTAAATGACATTGATGAACTCCTAGTCCTAAATTTTTGCTCAGAGATTTGTGAATCCTACCACAGACAAGCCAATGCTCCAGGGCCATCCCTAGACATTACACATTTTGAACTCTGCATACCATGTGACTTGGGCCAGACCAGCCAATGGGTCAGACCAGTTTCAACCTCATTTTCGGTGCTTAGACATGAATCATTTTAACAACTGTAAACCATATAACTTCTACCAGACAGGCCAGTCAATACGTTAAAAGCACCATGACTTATTTTCAATAATGTAATCCATATAATTTCAATTTCACAATGTTTACCTCATTGTTGCAAACACCATCCTTAGACCTGAACTATTTTAAACACTGTCAACAATGTAACATAAAGGTGATTGTCCAGTATGATGAAGTTGAATTATAGTGACACCGGCTATAAAGGTCATTTGTTCACTAGTTTAACCATTGTTTTATATGATGGTTGGTTTCCCATGGGGAAGGAATAGTGCCACATCCCCACGGGCATTTAACACACAAAGTGCGCTTATTAAGTTTGGTCGTCATGTCATACCACCAAAGAGTGGCTAATGACATGAATGTAAAGCCCTGGGTGAGTGGGAATAGACCCAACATACACTCAACCCTATCAACCAATCAGGTAGTTTGTAACAGGGGTGCAATTGCACTGAATAATAGCGAGAGAAAAATAGTTTTCTCATATAGCTATGTTGATGGGCTCTGGACGAGGAAAAGTAGGAAAAAGGTCCCGGAGATTGGCCAGCTGATGTTGTAAATGAATGTTGTTTATGCCCTGGAACACCCTAGCCATACTTATTTCAAATTCAGTCCAGTTTTACTAATGGACAAAATAAAACCAATATTGTGTCTGCCACCTGTGCAATTGATTCAAATTCAAAGAGTTGAAGATTTTTCCTATCACCTATCATACCAATGTTTCTAGTACATAGTGTACGTATTATTAGTCCCTAACAAATTTTTAACTAAAAATGTCTATGCGACATATGTAGTTGTGTGTCACTGTTAGGTTGGAATAGATTGTAAATTTTGAGGTAGTATTTCAAAAAGATCATATTTAGATTTCTCAAAAAAGTTTGTCCAAAAAGAGTTCTCTTGCCAATTGAGAGCTCTATTAAAAAATAATGGCAGTGATTGAAGCCCTTAGAAGGGCTGTTATGCAGTTGGGCAGAAGGTGCCCCGTCTATCCTCAATCTCTGCGATGAAGGCAGCTGTTCTTTCTTCCTTCCTGGTTACTCTTGAGAAATAAATCCCATGGAGGGAGGCTATGTGCTGCGCAGCCTCGAAGATCTCATAGTAGAAGCTCATCAGAATCTTGAGCGCATAGTGCCTTTGGGCCATTCTGGACGGCGATGTTGATAAGGACCTGAATCCAATATAAGTAATGGCGTTTAGGAAATGCCCTGTTTTCTTTTTATTCCTCAGTAATGTGGAAAGCCCCAGGTCCTTGCATAATTTCCCCATGATTTGGTCTTTTGCAGATTTTTTCATTCTGACAGCTTTTTCCGGTGAACTAAATGCCTCTTTTTCCAGTGGCGAGGCAGCCCCCAGCTTTTTATCCAAAGATGGTGACTGCATAGGGATAGATGTAGTAGGAGTGTTAGTCTTTATTACCTTCCCTTTTGTTGCCTTCCCCTTTTTTGGTGGTGGGGGGAAGGTGGTGTTGGTGTGGGTTGAAGCTCTAAAACCAGTGACATGGCCACGTCCACCATCCCCGTCATAAAATGAGTGTCAAGTTGTGATGATAGCAATGCTATCTGGTCACGAAGAAGTTGTACTGCATCCTCCTGTACAGGCGCATCCATTTCTGGTGCTTGAAGTGCAGTTTCCTTGTTGACCGTAAGTGGTGGGGGTGGGGTGCTGCTGGCTGGCCTGGTTTCCCTTGTCCGCTGCTGCTTTTTCCCTCTATTTCTCCTGTACTTTAGAGCCCCATGATATTCCTGATTATCTTCATTATCCCATACAAGAAGAAGCGTTGTCCTCTTGTCGGCCAATCGGAGACTCCAGTTCGTGGCCTTCTTAAGCCCAACGCCAAAAATGGCGCGAAGGGCTTGTGCGGGTATAACTTCCACTGCTAGCGTACTTAATAGCTCCATGTTGATGCTTGTTCGTTAGCTGCAAACTATTGTCCAGTATATTGTTTAAGTAACTTTCAAAAAATTATTACATTAAACAAAACTAGACTGTATATGTGAGACTGTTAGAAAAATGGAAACACACAGTCTATAGATGACCCCAGGGATGGCGCTGGCATTATTAAAGTTGTCAAAAATAAATCGCCAACCTCTATATTTTGTCACCAATTTTCATAAAATGTTGCTATTTTCATAATACAGCACTACCAGTTTATCTGGATGTCCCTGTTACCAAGGTAATGTTGTTGATGTAAGTTGTTGATGTAAGTGGTTATAGAGATAAGTAGGGGAGTGCTACAAAAAACATATTTTGCAAATATTACGTGAAATTTTATGTGTGTTGACCTGACATCAGTGAGTAGATTTACACAGATCAAAAATATGCTTTTGAAATTTTGAATAATTGAAGACGAAACGGATCTGAAGTACATGCATTTATTTACACAATTGTGTACAAAAATCCAATTTATATGCACAAATAGAGACAGCTTACATGTTGCTGAGGTTACCAAGGGGATGAGGCTGGACTTGCAGCTTAACATCCAAAGGGTCAGTAAATTACACTCTTTACACTCTACTAAATCACTCACCATCTGGAATAGAACAAAAAGCTAGGGCGACAGCAAATCTTAAAAAAACTATATGTTTTACTGTGGCATGATCTTTGACATGAAGGCTGTGGTGGAAATGTTTTTACCAGTGAGCTTTTTCAAACAAAATTTAAAGACAAATGACCTACCAGTGCCAGACAAAATTCCGTTGCTGGAATTTGATCTATCAATTCCCCGAAAATTATCTTAAGATTACTGAAAATTATGTGTTGAGAAACATGACTGTGTATAAAGTTATCAGAATTCAGAATTTTATTATTCATATAACACATAATGTTATGGCAGATATGAACTAAGTTTTATAGCAGATATGATCCTTCATGGGATTTATATCTTTGAATTTCCATTTAAATATTTTTGTTTATAAACAGAGCTTTCCATGGATTAGGTACCATGACCAAAATGGCATGAAGATGAGCTGAAATCTCTTTCCCTCCTCTCTCTATCTCCTTCCTTCCATCTTATCATAATTGAGACATAACATATTTTTGGATCATGGGGTATAAAAATAAAAGTGTGATAATGGGAGATAACTATGGATGTGTCTGTTTTCACTTTCAGTTTTTAGATTTATCCATTACAGTACACATATACATTTATCAGCAAATTCAAGAAAACTACTGTACTAGTGTAATAATGTTTTAATTGGATAGACATGACTTTAATTTTAACAATGATGTGGAGTCCTCCTCATTGTCCGAACTTTTATGTTTTCATTCGTGATCACTTAACCCAAAAAAATAATGAATATTTTGCTCATCAATTGACATTCTTTTAAAAAAAGAGAGTAATTTTTGTGCAAGCAAATAAGTACATGAAATAGTTCATATTAATATTAATAGTTACAAAGTCATCACTTACAATATTGGCAAAAGTGCTGCCTTTCAAAAATATCTCTTCAAAGATTACATGTTTTTTATTATTGATTGCCCATTCATTTTAACTGTTACATTTTCCAGGCAAGCACATTCCTCTTACATGGACCAGACTTCAGGCTACAGCTGAGGCAGGGGGAACCACCATTGCACTGACCCATCCTGTGGAATGGAATGTGGGAGATGAAATTGTGATAGCTTCCACTGGTGGTTACCAGAGCCAGAGTCAGAATGAGGAAAACAGAATTGCTGCAATATCATCTGACAAACAGAACATAATACTGGAGTCATCACTGAAGTTTGAACATCTTGGTGTCATAGAGAAATTTGATGGAACACAGGTGGAGTTCAGAGCAGAGGTTGGTTTGTTAACACACAATGTGGTTGTGCGTGGCAACTCTGATCCAGCTTGGAATGACAACATAGAAGCATGTCCTGCAGGGTTTGATACAGGTTAGTTAATGACTACAGGCCTTGAAGAAACTTGCTTTGTGTCAATATTTTTTATGTTTATTTGATGGTCTGTTTGTTTGATAAAAAAGTTGTGGGTAGTATTACACTGGCCATCTTTGCTCACATGGACATAAGTAAGTCTGTCTTCTCAACTATTTAAAACTCAGATTCAAAATCCTTTCATGTTGTGGAACTTTATGTTTAGATAGAAACAGTGATTTTTAAATTTTAATTAATTTTTTTTATTACATATTTTGATTAGGCTTGGATAAAAGGCATGCCAATAAATACCTTTCCAAAATTTTAATTAAGGTGATTTTACAGTATATGTCCAGAAATCATTCCAAAACTGTTGGATATATAAATGCAGATATACTGATACTCAGAGACTTTAGTCTTGACATGTTTTATGCTGATCAATATCTCTCCATTTCAGGGGAATTTGCAATTCAGACTTGCTTCCAGGGTCGTTTTGGAGAGGAGATTGGCAGTACTGGGTTTGGAGGTCACATTTTGATTAATGCTTCTGAGAGAAACAAAAACCTTGCTATTGCCAGGATGGAGAATGTTGAGGTGACATTTGCTGGACAGGAATTCAGACTAGACAGATACCCAATATACTTCCGTTTGAATGGTGACATGTCCAGCTCATACATACGTGGCTGTGCAATCCATCATACCTTCAATCGTGCCATTAATATACATGGAGTCCACAACACTCTTGTTGAGCAGAATGTCATTTACAACATCAGTGGAGGAGCCTTCTTCCTACAAGATGGTATAGAGACTGGAAATACATTGCAATATAACCTGGCCTTATATGTGCGCTCTAGTACCAGTCTGTTGAATGATGACATCACTCCTGCCTCATTCTGGGTCACAAACCCCAATAATACAATTCAGCATAATGCTGTTGCTGGTGGTACACACTTTGGATATTGGTACCATTTGCAAGAACACCCAGAGGGACCATCATCTGATCCCAATATTTGTCCTCGCAGTGTTCTACTTGGACGTTGTTACAACAATTCTGCCCACTCCTGTGGTTGGTATGGTCTATGGATTTACCAAGATTACCATCCTGCTGCTGGTAGGGCTTGTACATGCGGTGAACCACAACAAGTTATTTTCGAGGCATTAACTTCATGGAATAATGTTAAGGGTGCAGAAGTTGCTAATGGAGGTGCATTGACTTTTAACAATTGTATATTTGTGAACAATGATAAGGCTGGTTATGAAGGGAAGAGAGTCGACCATGTTCCACAGTATCCAAATGAAGGGGCTATGGTTAGTAACGCTCTAATTGTAGGATCTACCACCCCTACGAAACGATCATGAACAATTGATGAACCATTCTTGAACGGTTCATGAACTGGGTTCTTGAACTGTTCATGAAAGTTCATCAACAGGTTCATGAACTATTCATGAACGTGCATGAACTGAAAATTCATGAAACTACAAGTTCATGAACTGTTCATGAACTTAAAGTTGACAAAATGTTCTTGAACAGTTCATGACCAGTTCATGAACTTAAATTTGACAAAATGTTCTTGAATAGTTCATGACCTTAATTTTGACATGTTCTTGAACAGTTCATGACCAGTTCATGAACTTAAATTCCACAAAATGTTCCTGAATAGTTGCTAAAATATTGACAAATGAAGGTTTAATCAGAATGATAATAATCTCTTCCGGGTGGCTCTTAGGGTTTCAAATAGCCAAAAATGCACAAGTTAGTTTGAAAAGCATTTATTCTACCAAGATTAACAAAGAACATCTAAACCAACAGTTTATTCTCCTTTTTTGGATTCCCTTCTGAGCACTTTCTGAATGTTCTGGAATTTTTCTACAAATGTTTTCCTAGAACTAATTGGACATTTATAACGAAACACCTGTTCTAGCATGGCAAGCTTTGTATGATTCAGAGGAGGTCTTGCGGTGTCACCAGACTTGATCGACTTTTTGCCAGAAAGTGACATGTTAACCAACTCATTCGTAGAAAATCCCTTCAAGGCCAACACCTTGATTATTTTCGTTTCACTCGATGATTGTAAATTGTCTACCTCAGACTTCAAACATTCCAACTCATTGGGTACTTTGTTAGGGACACTAGACTCTTTGTCATTACTTGAAGATTGTTCAATCTTGGAAATTCGATCTTCCAGCTTTCTCACTTTCTTTCTCAATTGTCCTACTTCGTCCTCCAGTTCTTTCAGTTTTCTGTCCGACCTGCGAAAAAAATATTGTGTATTAGCACAAACTCAAAAATTCCTTCATAATTAAATAGTTTTTCACAAAAGATTCATAATGTCAACCTTTGATTCTAAGAAAATGAAAATTTAATATTTTAGTACAATTAGAGACAGATACATGAATATAGATTTTTTAAAAAGTTTTTGACTCACTTGAAACAGATTACATTTTTGTGTTATATCAATTTTCATGGGTTTATTGCCTTTTAATAATATTAACCCAACCAATTAATCAAAGAAACAAGATGCACACCTCAACCTGCACATGCAAGTTCTGACAGTCCCCATATCCACATTTTCACTTAGATGTAACTTGTAAGCAAATAGTTGGATAGTAAATATTATTTTTAGCTTTCATAGCTGAATTGTACCCTAATTTATTTTCACTGTACAATTGTGATCAAACTTGAAATTATTTCATCCCATAAAATATAATATAAAAATCCATATCAACTTAATCATGAACTTAAGAGAATTAGTCACTGGTTTCAACAATATTACCTTTCAATTGTAGCTAAGTATATTAGCGGCAAGTATCGTAACAGGAGTTAGGTTTCAACCATAGAATGGAACAAATTTGTTGTTAACACGAAATAGCTTTGTGGACACTATGCATACAATTTTTAAAAAAAATAACAATTCTTATTTATATTACGAAAAAAAGGTTCATTTCGTGTTGTCACAAATTTTAGTCGCATTTTATTGATAAAACGTCTGACTCGTGATATTGTTTTAAAAGCCTATTGCAAACGTTTTGACGCTACATGTGGGGTACTACTTCCAGTTGTAAACAATTTGATACATCAACAAGGCTTTAAAAAAAAAATTGAATTATTTACAAATCCAAAAGATCGGATTAGAGCAACAGTTATTTTGCGAAACCGAAAATCTCTCTGAGTTTGGATGTAACACAGAACAATAAAATACCCGTAGGACATAACCAAATCTACTCACTGGACTTTTGGATGATTCTAGCAGGATACACTTTCCCACCAAACCTTGCATGTACCAAGTCATTCTCTTTGTAGTCTTCGTAATCTCTTCTAGGGGCTTCTATAGACTTCAAAGAGATGATACTGAACAGATTCTCCTGTGTCCATTCGACGAGAATCCACATGTTTTGTTTGGGGTTTTTCTTCTTGTATTCCTTCAGTAAGATGTTCGATGCTCTTCGTTCACACGCTATTTTGATTCTGAGAGTTCAAGAAGACTCAACTGCTGAAACCGCGCGATTTTATTAACCAACCAAATCGCGTCTTTTTTCGCTAGCATCCAATCAGGATAACCGTTGTTTTACACATTTAATCAGTTGGGGGCAACATGGCAACGAGTCTTGGACCCGGAAGTCGAATGATTATGCAATTGTTAATAACGGCAATGGAAGAAAACGCTTTGAATGCGCAAAGATACATGTACTATGTATGTTTTGTTAATTGACTCAACAGAAGGTATTTGAAAAATCTTGTAATTTAAAACTACCTCAGAGTATCAGAATAAAAATCTCAATTTTAATTTTGTTAATGTTTAATTTATGAAACAAATCTTGTTAAGAAGTGTATGGTGTATTTTCAGGAATATAATGGTATTGACAATTGTCCTAAAGAGTTTCAATACATTATCAAAGATGTTCATTAAAGTTCTTGAACAAAGAACTCACATTGATATTTGAAGAATTTTTTTTAACTTAGTTATAATGGTTCATGAAAATTCATCATTGTGTTCATGAACTTAAAAATTGTGTTTCATCAAAGTTCTTGAAGTGTTCATGAACTTAGTTCATGAACGTTCATGAATATTTGTTCATGAACAAAAATGATGAACTGATGATGAACACTTCAAGAACGTTCATGAACCTTCATGAATAGTTCATGATTATTCATGAAGTCATGAACTTTTTTTCGCAGGGGCACCATTCTGGATTCATCTCAGGGTCCCTCAACCGGTATAGTTTTGCCATATGGTAATGGTTTTTTGGTGAAGAATGTTCGCTTTGTCAACTACAATAATCCTGGTTTTGTGGCTCTGGCCTTCACTCGTTTTTATGGTACATGCTCATCATATTGTGGGGGTTATAATTACCACTTCAAGGGTATCCAGTTCATCAACACACCTAGAAAAGCTCGATTTGAATGGGAACATGAAGGTGTGCTGGTCGATGAAGATGGAACCTTGACAGGAACATCTGCTGGGAGCAAAATCACACCAACAACTGGCACACTACCAACTTCATTCTGCTCTCCAGGATTTGATGGTTTCAGTGAGGGAGTTGATGCCAGTATATGCAATACCGCAATACGCTTCCATCGCCTTGCTATGAATAAAATTGTCCCCATGCGAGGAAAAAAGATGCTGCTCAGCAACAGTTATGGAACAAGTGCCATACCAGATAATTGGAATATGTGGGTTGGAACTGTGATTGATGGAGAGACATACAGAATGGCATTTGAGAATGCAGTGATGATCAGCAATATAAGTTTCTCAGCTATTTTCCATCAGTTTGAGGTATACATTTTTGATGATTTTTGAGGGCTTAAAATAAAATTTCCAATGTTGTGATTGGAATTAATTTAAAATTACCATTCATATGACCAAGCTAGAGCTAAAGAGGTGCAAAACTATCAAAATATTTTTCTTATTGATCATTCCAGACTCCTGATATTGCTCAAAATTTGAAGGTGGGCAAATGTAGCATAAATAAATTGTATGTGTAAAGGTTAACACTAGATTCATAGTTATAATGAAATCATCAGGTAATACATTTCAGCTGCTAATGAATTGTTGGAATTCTTTGTAAATTAATTATTCAACTCAAAGAGAAATATATACTATGGTAAAAAAGTTTTTTCCTGCCAAACACATGTGTTATTATTCCATTGATAATAATGTTAGTCTTGGCATCAATGATGTGATTCTATAATTGTCATCTGTTACGATTTTTGGAAGTTGAATGCAGATAGGGTACATCATACAGTGAAACATTGTATTATGTGGTGACCTGTATTTTACTTGTATTAGCAGATGATAATAGGAATTTGATTAATGTTCATATGTTTTATGAAGTTTTAAATCTTTTCTCTTTCTTCAGCCTTCGGATTATGTTGTATTTGAGTTGCAAATGGCCCAGTTTTCAGACAGATTAACCATCGATGGTTCAAACTACCTCAAACCAACAATCGGAGGTCTGAATGCCGCCAATGCTACAACTGGAGACTGGGAATGGGACAATGTGAACAATCTTGTTAGAATAGTTGGTAAATATCATGCGACGTCAAACTTGAATGTCAATTTGTTGTCATTATGTCTCATTTTAATTTCCATCAGGCCTTGTTACCTTCTACAACATGATTACATAAAAGATGTAATAGTTTTGTTTCAGGAATGCAATGACTTAGGGGTTAGTATGAAGGACTTGGGAATCTGCAGGACCAGAAGAGTGTGGTGTTTTGAATCCTGTTCATTGGATCAGTCAGGGTCAGAAATAATCTTCTTGATTTTTATTTTGCTATACTACATCAGATTGAACCAAATCAAAGAGTCAGTTCATAATTAAAAGTTAAAGGTTAACTTTTTGCATACTTTTGACACAAAAGGAGGTTGGCATAGGGCAGATAAGGAGATTTCCAAACTTGGGTCAATTTCTGCTTCTGATAAGGATGATTTTTATTGACCAAATTTTTAACAAGTGAATAAAAAATATGCAACTATTGTATAAATTACCCCTTTCTATATTAACATTGGGAAATATGCAACTATTGTATAAATTACCCCTTTCTATATTAACATTAGGTCTCATCATAATACTGACAGTCATGTTATTCTACCGGCAGAAGGACAAAAATGCTATTTTAAAGGCTGTCTATTGCATAATTTTATTCCAATTTTTAAAGTTTAAATCAACCAGTTTTTTGCTATCAACACATCAAAGAAAACAGCCTGAACCAGTCTAATGAGGGCCAGGACTATTGGAGAGCAGTCAGCAACCTTACAAGCCCAGCAATAGGAAACTGAAGTTAGATGTTTTTTGCAGGCTGAGCATAATTGTCCTATAATTGCAATATTCTAATGCTGATATAATTGGGACATTATCACAAAATACAAAATGATTAAAGGGAAAAGTCTGGACCGAAGAACTACTGAGAGTCTGTTAAGTGTGAAGCTTATTAATCACAGTGAATTTCATCACTGGCCAACAGACAGTAACCTTGGGAAGGAAACTTGAAATGCTATTTCAGGCTATTTGCAGTTAACTATGAGATACAAAATGCTTCCTGTTTCAATAATTGACAATATTAATTATTGTAATAAGAGATTCTAATCCATTTTATGTTCAAAACCTGCAGTTTTAGTTTACTGCAAAAAGAATACATATTGCAACAAATGCACTTTTTTGTTCTCAATTCTGTTGAAGAACATAAAATATATGCTGATAAATATCTACTGGAGTTTGGAAGCCAATCCATTGACCAAAATTTGTAAATCTACTGGTTTGAGATCCTGGATCTATCCCTTATATGTTTGTTCAGGTATGAAAGCTCTAGCTTCTGCATGGTTATGATGTATAGCTGCAATAGTAACACAGGTAAAGGTGAGCCATAAGTGTGTACCAGCATTTTAGTGAGGTCACCATGTAATGAGGTAAATTTAGTACCAAAGCTATGTTCTTTATTATAATGAGAACCATGATCATTTCTGTGGTATATGCAGGACTACACTTTATTGAGGTGTTTTATAGTAAGGACTTACTGTATATTATCAGTCAGTACATTTTAAGATGAACCTTGATTAGCCTTCTTCAAATATGTTACCATATCATAATACCTGATTTGTACAACTGCAATTTTGCACATCCAGCCCTCCCAAGCCATGTTTTTGCAATGTAAAAGCTAAAAGTCATCTCCCACACAAATGGGAGTCAGACAGGAATGATCTCTCAGGATGGTGGGATTGACACTAAATCCTATTATAGTACTCCCACACAAATGGGAGTCAGACAGGAATGATATCCCAGGATAGTGGGATTGGCACTAAATCCTATTATAGTACTCTCACACAAATGGGAGTCAGACAAAAATGATCTCTCAGGATGGTGGGATTGGCACTAAATCCTATTATAGTACTCCCACATAAATGGGAGTCAGACAGAAATGATCTCCCAGGATGGTGGGATTGGCACTAAATCCTATTATAGTACTTCCACATAAATGGGAGTCAGACAGGAATGATCTCTCAGGATGGTGGGATTGGCACTAAATCCTATTACAGTACTCCCACACAAATGGGAGTCAGACAGGAATGATCTCCCAGGATAGTAGGATTGGCACTAAATCCTATTATAGTACTCCCACATAAATGGGAGTCAGACAGGAATGATCTCCCAGGATGGTGGGATTGGCACTAAATCCTATTACATTGTACAGTACTAAGACTTGTGCTAGCAAACATGATCTTTTAGAGACCTCACAAGCAAGTCATCGTTTGGTGCTGTTTTAAGGTCTGATGCATTTTCTCACAAAGTGAAGTATGAGCCATCTATATTTGTATCTTTTTCTTGCCCTGTTCAATTGATTTAACTTCATGGGATGATATGCATAATGGCACCATTTACTTTACCTTAGCTGCCCGATGTTTTCTTGTATGTTCATTCAAATAATGTGCACTTTAATGTATCAGTTCTGTCCTTAATTATTTGATACCAGAATCGTCATGCATGTACATCTTATAGACATACATATTCATCATTAGCATTTTCTTAACATGAAGTTTATATCTACCGTATGCTTGAGAGACAAATAATGTTACTGCCTTGACTGGGATTTTCTTGTCTCAATCCAAACCCCAACATAGATTCTATGTTTCTCAGAACAGCTGCTGGACAGAATAGCTTAGGTGTGAAGACCCAACAATATAGATGTCTATGAGAGCAAGTGGGGAGTGTTCTTCCAATTCTTTGAGTTGGAGAGCACATCATGTTACTTAAACCCTTGATTACCTAATGATTTTCTATTACTAAAAGCTTGGTTGGAAATGCTGGATTTGTAAGGTAATATTGGGTAAGATTTATCAAAGAAACATTTTTACTTAATTTGTATCACTGAATTTTGTATTTACTATGCCAATTGCAGTGTCAGGAACCAAGAGGTTGCGGAAGGAATGCAACATTTATTCGGAAGACCAAGAGTTTCCCTATTTCTTTGCCTTCAAGTGCTTCTATGAAGACTGTATCCCCCCGCAGTACCTCAACACTGTACCCCCTGTGGACTCCAGGTCAGCTGATTTTGTTTATTGGTCTAAAGCAGTTTGGATTTTGGGACAGTTCATTGATAATACAACCTACTATACCATTGGCGATGATTCTGTTTCAAGTGTAGGCATGCCACCAGCTTATGCCCATGTAGTCATCCCTTATGGTAAGTTAGCAAATTAGCATGCATCCCTTATTGTGATTCCCAAAATCAACATCAGCATTATCATTGAGGGACATTATTCAAAAAGATTGTAATGCTGCTTTTGTGTTCATTCTGATGTTTGAAAATTGTCAGAAGTACTTGCAGCTATATTTAGGCTAAGCACAATTGATTATCTGTGTCACTGTAATAACATCCAACCCAGTTAAAACTGTTGCATATGAAAGTGTGATTTATGTAATTATAAATTGTCAGATGTTCCTTTTAATTCTCATTCAGCATACTTTGTTGTTGAATCTATTTTGGGCAGGTTTTCAATTTAAAAAGAAGACATTAATTGATGATAATCAACATAAAGGGTTTATTGATATGGAACACCTTAAATTTGTCTTGGTAATTAACTCATCAAAGCTAATTAAAATAGTTACCTGTTTAATATGCATCCTGACATTTATCTTATTGAATGATGTGCTTTTTCTTATCATGTTACAGGTAAATGGGTTCTTGTTGATGTAGAAGACCTGAAGTTTAGCACACTGGAGGTGAAAGGGAAAATGGAATTAGATTACTTCCCAGATTCCAATGGAAACTACTATGACTTCAAAATAGAAGCAACATACATAATCATTCAGGTACCAGAATTTCTGTAGAAGATTTGTGTCTTGGTAC
Source organism: Unio pictorum (assembly GCA_030141615.1). Classification (NCBI taxonomy): domain Eukaryota; kingdom Metazoa; phylum Mollusca; class Bivalvia; order Unionida; family Unionidae; genus Unio; species Unio pictorum. Next base: position 3,479,121 of record JARLTB010000207.1, read on the forward strand.
ATGTGCAACAATATATGGGCTTTAATTCTACTACTGTTTTATCAGGTAGAATTAGCTACTGTAAAATGACCATGAAAAAGGTTGTTTACTCAGATTGTCTTAGCACTCAATAGCCTTCATATTAAACTCTGAATCAAGCAAAGAAACAAAAATAATCAATCCCAAAACCAGACTTTCTTCACGGTAGTACTTTGAGACATGAAACTTGAAATTATTATTGATGTATAAATTCATGGATTGTTTGTGCCCCCTCCATTTTTGTCATTGAAGATTTGTTGGGTCTTTAAATTTGTTGTTAGTTGCTGGCGTAAATTTTGTGTCAAATGCAAAATAATCAAATAACAATACTTATTTATATCATATATGTTGACGACTTGGAATGTAATGTATCTACGGAGGGAGTGTACAGCCTGTCCTGTCCTATGATATCATAACTTTTCCTTTCTGTCATAGATTTTGTTTCCCCTTAATGACTTATGAAGGAAAGTATGGATTGAAATAAAACTTAGTATCGGGCTTTGCATTAAGAAGTCCTAGTTCAGATTTGAATCTGGAGAAATTGTATGTAATAATGACTCCTTATTGGACTTAAAACTTTTATGCTCAATTTTGTAGTTTGCTATTTGGAGGACTTCATTGATTTAAATAAAGTTTGCTAAGTGGCTATATTATGGAAGCCTCTATCATGTTTTTTTTAATAAGTTTAATATCGGAAGTTTGCTGAGGTGAGCTCCAGTGTAAGTTTAAACTCTGCCTTTTTGTTTCCACTCATTGATTTTTGGAGGACTTCAAAGGATTGAAATTATATTTTGCCTTTCAGTTTTGTTTCCACTCATTGATTTTTGGAGGAATACAATGGATTTAAATTAAATTTTGTATTTGGCTTTACATTAAGATTTAGGTCATATATTTCACTATTTGAGTTATCTCCCCAGTATGCTTATAACTTTTGTTTCTAATTTCTTCTTAATAACTATTTAAAGATCAAATTAATTGAAACTCGGTTTTGTGCAGTGCTTAGTAGTATAGGTAAAGTGTAAGGTATCATTTCAAAACTGAGGTAGATACAAAGACACTTGTGTTAATTGGTATCATTGGTGGAGTTAATGCCAACATAGAGGCCTATCAGTTTGATATATACAAAATGATACTTGAATTAAGTTGTACCATTGACAGTTACCATATATACTATAATGTTGGAACACCGTATTGTTGGGACATTATACATTAATTTTAAAAGTATAAAAGTACTTTTTTTGTGCAACTGGGACACATCTATTTTTTTAGTTATAAGTTGTGGGACATCTTTTAAATCATTTGAAAACTACATGCTGAAAAATACATTCCAGCTGGAATTTTATTTTTTAAAATATAAAACTGCGTACTTGAGATAAAACACTTTAATATACTGCAGCTGCATCTCATAAACAAAACCCATTTCCTGCACATGTACAATCCATTCTTTTGGTACATGAATTTGTTTTTTAGCTTTCTCATAACGTGAAAAATTATGAGAGGCAACACATCAATTGAAGTGGAAACTTGAAGGACTAAAGTCAGACATTTTCAAATCTGTCCTAGTCTTGCTAATTCTCACAATTTTGACACCTATCTTATCATCAGTCCATCCAGTAATGTGATCAAAGTACACTAGAATCTAGAAACTTTGATGCTATTTATTGCATGTTGGTATGACCTGAGTGGATTCACAGCCTAGTAATATAATCACAATGTACAACAATATTGTTCTTGTATAATTCAGATTATTAGGGAAAATAATTATTCTTTAGATGTGGAAGCAAACCCTCTCATATGCAGGGGTATCTTAGTCTCCCCATCCCCAACCAGTTTTTTTACTATTGTAACTCATCAGAGGGAATAATTTGGTATAATTCACTTGTTCAGCTAATCACGTTGTTAGAGGTTATATACCCCTTGGTTGCCTGTGTAGCCGATACAGCTACTCATGGTCAGGTGACTAATGTTGTCTCAACATACAGTCATAGCATCCGGGTTCCAAAATAAACCATGGTCTCATAGCCTGGTTTTCGATCTTATGAATTTTTATTTAGATCTATGGATACTTGGTTCAATAACATTGATTTCTGTAATGCAAAACATAATACTGCCATTAAACAAAGAGCACTAAAGTTTATGATGAGAACAATTGTTTTTTTCTTGTATAGATTTTTCTGCAGTCACTGTAAGATATTTTGATACCAAAATGTGTGATCTTGACATGTCATGCTAAAGATTGGTGATATTTAAATTTAGCATTGCTGTTCTTACATTGGTAATTCATTTTTTGGTGTAGATGTTGCAAACCAGTGTCAATGCATCATAATTTGTGACACAGTTTGAAGCTGGGTGGCATTTTGAGGATAGTTATTTCCTCAGAAAAGTGGAATATACCAGCATAATGACTATGGGGTCAAAACACCCTAGTTTGCATGGGAGGGAAAATAAAAATAAATTAAGTTAAACCTTTAGACCAAGATATTAATCCATTCCACAGTTGCTGACATACTTTGCTATCATAGAAAAGAGGATATAAAACAAGCCAAAGACCTGTTTGAGCCTCTATTCACTGACAAATACCATTTGACCTTTGTCCAAATGGAAGTACAGGTCATGGGTATTAACCTGGTAGAACAAGACAACATTGGAACAGCTTTCAAAGCTTACTTAGGCAGTCAGCAGGCAAAATCAGCAATACATTTCTTATTGATGGACCCATCTACATGCAGTTCTGCCATGATGGATTGTTAACATTCATAAAGCCTCCTGCATTTATTAACAAGAGCAGTCTTCCTGTCATGAGCAGTTAGATATATTGGACCCAGAGCGAGCTCTGAAGTGATATTTTAAGAATATCAAGCTGTTGAATCGAAGGAGATGATATTCCACATTTTACCTTCAAAGAGGGAAGAATGATATTTCAAAATAGACATCCATCATAAAGAGTGATAGCTGTCATATTGGACTAAACCCATACAAATGGATTTGTAGATCCAAGTACACTTCTCCAGTTCTTATCAGAGAGATCTCATTGTAGATGTTGATCTTGTGGAATCTTTGCCCTGGGCACAAAAGTTACCATTTCAGATTGTTTTGCAGCTTCTTACAGATGTGGCTTCATGCATGACTTACTTCTGGATTTGCGGGAGATGATATTTTTCACAGTTATGCCCCAACAGATGTATATTTTACAAGTCCAGTTTTCTAGAAGCTGTCTCACATACAATAGAGGACCAAAGATGGTTTCTCTTTGGGTTAGGGGTATTTCACTCCATTTCTTCCCTATTTTTCTAAGGTATTATGATTGTGTAATGTATTTAAAGTAGAAACCACATTTTTCATGTGAAATGTGTTTCTTTGAGAATACTTACCCTATCATAATAACATATACCCTTCCAGCCTCCCCACAGTTACATCCACATAGAGAGCATGCCTTACACTCCAGCAGTAGCTGAAATTTCCATGGGATTAGGCACAAATTCCTATACAAGGGGAGATCACTCTGCCCAATCACCTCCAAGGTGGGCAGATAACATTTTGCTCTTTTTATAGCTAAAATTGTTATCTGGGAGGGCTGGATTTTCTCCTGAGGTATTATGTTTGGGTAACTATTCACAAAGAAACATATTTTACTAAAACAAATTGAATTCTAATGCCATTAAGAAAAATAATTCAAATGTGGATGCAGAAATGTCTAATGTATTTGTTATTTTCAGTAGTAGAGATGTGTTGTCTTATCATTATGGCAGGAAATTATCCAGAATGAATACATAATGAGAGCATGAGAAAGCTGTGCTTTTATTTCAATAAATGAATCATTGAATTTTCTTTTCTGTTCAGCAGCAACAGCCAATTTCAAAAGATTAAACTACATCAATTTGATACAACCCTTGATTGTTCTCACACTATCATGCAATTTGATACAACCCTTGATTGTTCTCACACTATCATGCAATTTGATACAACCCTTGATTGTTCTCACACTATCATGCAGTTTGATACAACCCTTGATTGTTCTCACACTATCATGCAATTGGATACAACCATTGATTGTTCTCACATCATGCATATATTGGAGAAACTGTACAGAGAAGTGACAGTACAAGTATTTAAAACATTGGATGTCATTCATTGCTTCCTTCAGTTTCTAATCCTGATTCCTATTTTGTCATTTGTAATTTTCATACAGTGTCATCTGATTATACCATTGTCACCTAATTCCAACCACTATCAATTGAATGAAAACTTTTCTTGTCTATGTAATTAAAATAATCCGAGATAATTACCCAGTCACTTAGCCATTATCTTCAGTACATTGCTTGATCCAGTTGCCAGTGCATGGCCATTGATGCTTGTTTTATATTTACAGTGACAGTCATGTGATTGACATGTCATGATGAAGTCTACTGGTTAGTTTTATTTCAGTTGTTTCCACTACCAACTCAGTTGGGATGTGCATTTTACTTTTGAAATTAGTAAAATCCTTAGTGCTGATTCAGTAAAATAGACACCAGTCTGGAAAAAATGTATGGAATTATCCAGTGCCAGGCTTGCCTCTCTTTAGCCAACCAAAGACCAGCTGCTGAGTTTGTGGATTCAGATTGAGATCGCGGGATTTCTCCCATGAAGGAAAAGAAAGATTTCTAAGAAGAGAATGTAATGGAATCGTTCAACATTGAATGAAACATTTCCTATTCTTGTATGGAAATCATTGGATTGGATGGTAAGTCTTCCATAGTACTAACACCTGGTTTTGATCTACTTAGTAACAGGTGAGATGAGGTTAGGGAATGTAGAATTGCATAAACTTCTGTTGACACCATCACAGTATATCACTGTGTATTTATTGGTATAAGAAGTAGCAGTAGTAGTATTAGCTCTTATTGTGGTTTTAGTTGTTGTTTTATAATTTTAAGAACTGACGTGGTGATTACATTTTCATAAGTGTAATTTGCAAGAATTTCTTTTATATGTATATTCAGATAAGAAAAGGAGCATATGTTCAAAATTTGAACCTGTTCATAACATGAAAAGATTTGATTATTCCTTCATGTATATTTGAAATATTATTCAAAACAAGCAGCTGGTACTTACTGTGTCTACAGCAGATAAATAAAAAACAAATTTCGAACAATATTTCAGCCCTCTGACATTGAAGCAATTGAACCATAACAAAAGTATTGATCTGTTGTTACTAATGGAAAGGAATATACATTATATTGAGCAGCAGAGGGGGTGAGCCGGACAACATTTTTAAACAAGTTTTCACTGAAATCAGGCTTTTACGGCCAAGATGTGGTGAATCGGATACAAGTTTTCATGGATTAGGATGAAATCAGTCCAAAAAAAAATCAATGATCAGGCAAAAAAATCAATGAAAAATCAATGAAAAATCAATGAAATCAAAAAAATGACTAAGCCTCCATTCGATGAAAATCCTATGTTGAAATTCGAAGAATTTTCACGATTTCAACCGAATATTTGATCCAGTCCGATACGATATCGTGTTCGAGGGTCATGTAAATTTATTGTTACAAATCCGTGTGGAGCAGACTGAGCATGACTAAAGAAATTTCGAAATTGATTGAAGTCCATATCGGAGCACCATGTCTGCCAAATATTTCGTAGCGTATGTGTATCAACGCCGTTGAATACAGCAAGCATATTACAGTTATCTCTGATCACTTTTGGAATCTGAGTGTATCGTTGAGTGACATAGATCACGTCCGTGTTTTTATGCCTGCCTCTGGAAAAAATCCTTGCAGGGTTTTTTTGTTTATCTAACATGACATCGTCGTATACAACTAAATTGTTGATACTTCCATCGAGGTCTTCTACTGATGGTGCCTCGTCAATATCGGTTATAAATTCAATAACATCCTCACCAGCAATCTCTGAAGCGTTTTCATTAAAATCTTTTAGCACTTCATAGCATCGTTGGTCGTCTACGCTAGGGGCAATTAAATACAACTTATCCCACTTCATCCATCTCATTATTAAATTGAGCAACAATTGCGTTTTACCGGATCCAGATGGTCCGATTATAATTGCGCGGATAGAGTTTGGTAGCGCTGCATGATGCTTCACTGGTTCTCTTGTTTTAGTCGCTGAAAAATCAATTATATTCATATCTCTATACATAAATTATGGATCTATATTGTGTGAAGTGTAAGGCGCGTACTGGCACAGATGACTTGACGACAATTACAACAAAAAATAACCGATCAGCGCTTTCTGGTAAATGCGTACAATGTAGTACAAAGAAATTTAGATTTGTTTCTAAACCCAAGGAACCTTTAAAAAAAAACGAGGAGGTGATATCGCTGCCAAATTAGCAAAACTCCCTGGAACCCCATGGGCAAAATACCCTGGAGAAAAACACCTTCCAGGATATAGCTACTGTGGCCCCCCAACACGATTAGATATCAGACTCAATGATCAAAATCAGCCCCGACCCGGTGAAGAACCAATAAACGCCATTGATAAGGCCTGTCACCTTCATGATGTTGCTTATAAAAGCAGTAATTTGCAACACAGGCATCTAGCAGATGTGAAATTAATTCATGCGTTGAATGCCATTCCTGATAAATCCTTCAAAGAAAAATTGGCTTCCTTTTTGATAAAATCGGCTATGAAAAGTAAATTGATGTTAGGTGCTGGTAATTAATAACAACATGGAATCTATTTATTACTCCCCAAGAGGATACTGGAGGGGTAAATCGGCAATCCATAAACTCGCTAGCGCTGCAAAAGTGAAAAAAACCACTGCGGCTCATTGGTTATCCAAACAGGCACTATGGCAAATTTATCTACCACCGCCTAAACAAATTAATGTCTCGCATTTTGATGTGACTGTTCCTAATGAAGTTCATCAGGCTGATCTATTATTTCTGCTACATGACCACGGTTACAAATACGCATTAACCGTAGTTGATATTGCAAGTCGATACAAAGAAGCAGAACCGTTAAAAACAAAATCTGCCACTGAAGTGGCTTCTGCATTTGAAAGGATTTATCGACGAGGTCCTCTGCACTGGCCAAATCTATTACAAATTGATCCCGGCAAAGAATTTCAGGTTGCAGTGTTATCTACAATGAAAGATCACAATGTCACTATCAGACGGGGGCATACTGCACTGCATCGTGATCAGGCAATTGTAGAACGATTTAATAAAACCCTTGCTGAGCGGTTATTTGGATATCAATACGCAAAAGAATTCATCCAAGAAAAAAGATCCCGTGAATGGGTTAAAAGGTTACCAGCTGTGATTACTGCACTGAATAACGAGATTACTAGAACAATCAACATGAAACCTATCAATGCGATTAAAAAGAAGTCAATACCTGAAAAACCACAAAAAGATTTTAGCGTTTCCCAACCAATTCTTGGTAGTAATGTCATTGTGAGGTATTTATATGAACCAGGAGAGCTTGAGGGTGGCAGAAAAAGAGCTACTGATCCTATTTGGAGTGTTACTACACACAAGATATCTAGTATAACACGATCTACGGGTAGACCTCCAGTCTATAAACTGGATTCGACTGCCCCTCAACGGGGTTTTACTAGACAACAATTACAAATAATACCCGAGGATACTCAATTGCCACCGCATGGTCTTAACTAGCACCTTTGCGTCTATTGCACTCAAGACAAGTCAACATCACATTATTTCTGACATGACCGAGATTGTTATTTTTTCTGTCAACGGTGAATTGGCGAGGATCCTTATCCGAATACTGCCAACGCATTATACAATTGCAACTCGCGCAGTGATTATTCTGTTGTTTCCTCAAAGTGATTATTAATTCAGCATCAATATCAAATTCTCGTTGTTTTTTTTTGTCTTGTTGTTTGTAACCGGAGAGTTTTTTATCAATAATATCATTATCGTCACCAATGATTTCATCATCGCCACCAATGATTTCATTATCGCCACCAATGATTTCATCATCGCCTGACTCTGTCAGGACAATTCTTCGAAGTTGATTTATTTTTCGTACTCTGGATACTGAAAGATAGACTAAATTCGACCATTCTATGCGATTATCTACCATCCAAACACTTGTATCCGATATAGTCAATCCCTGTGAAGAGTGTATTGTTGCTGCGTATCCTAGCGTCCATGGGGATTTATTAGCACGCAATGCATCTTCAACGACATTGATATCAACCAGCACAATATCATTTAATACGAGAATCTGCTTTTCACTCTGTCCTGGAATATCAACTTCAATGTTCTGTTTTCGTGTATCCGATGGCCTATAACAAAGAGGCACTGGAAGCGTTGCAAATTTTTGTTTATGCAATTCAAATAACTTCATCTGAAGTGTATCCCTGACTATTTTTCTACTTGCAATGATCAAATCGTTTGGTCTCCACATTTCCCAGAAATCATTCATGGGAGTTTCCGAAATTATTTCACGGGCTATTTCACACTGGATTCTATCCGGTTGTAATCTAATTAATTTCTTAAACTCTTTTAATTTTTCATCAAGTGATCTATGATCAGTATCAATTTCTTCATAATAGTCTACAAAACCCTTTAGCCATTCATGTGGGGAAGCACCGACAAATGGTGGTGGTTGGTCGTGATCACCGCACATGACGATTTTTGTATTCTTCAATAACAACCACTCAAGAAATATTTTTAAGACATCTTCGGACACTGTGTCTATTTCATCCCAAATGATAATTTCAGGAATAAATTTCTCTCCCATGCGCTCAGGAGTCCATTTATCTCCTTTCCATCTAAAGAAACTATGATAGGTACAGGCATTTACCCCTCTCTGTATCATCTCTCTTGCAAGTCTGTGTGTTGGTGTTAGTACAATCATATTTGGATTGGAAACACGAAATAACTCAATTGCCCGGGTTGTTTTTCCTGACCCACCACAACCGTTTAAATAAACTGTTTTATATCTACAGATTGGATCAGAAATCGGTGGTGCACTAGAAAAATCTGATTGAATCTCTTTGAGATTCCGATAATTATTTTCAATCGTAACATCTGCTGATGGAATATAATCATGAATCATTTCTTTCTTAATTCTCCATGATCCCCAATTCTCGTTGCCAGTAGCCTTAAAATCAGTCATTTTGCTATTTATATAAAATGAATCAGTGGCAACTCTAACTGCGGTGGTAGGAAATTTATTAATCATTGAAAATAAATTAATAGAAGCATAACCGAGCATAGAAGCTCTCAAATGTGTGTACTGCGGATTGTATCCATCATTGTAAGTAACAATTGTACCCAATTTGGTTCCATCGGACATAAATGCGTCCTTACGATTGACATATAGGCCCATATTCGTTAAATCCGTGATTACAAAATCGTATTCAGCATTGTCTATAATCAATCGTGAAGAATATCTCGTATTGTCATCTTTGCCACCCTGAGTGAATTTACCGATTATTCTTCGTCCAAGATTTTTTGCTTCATTGTTTCTGATTTCAAATAACTGTTTGGACCAATCCATGATTTGTTGTTCATTAAAATCAGGAAACAGTTTTCGCTCTTCGCTAATTATTTTTTCTAGATCAGGTTGTGGTAACCAGACTGATTTCTGTGCTCGATAGGATATAATTGCTTCACTGACAATTAATGATTTTAACATCTTACAATCAAGCATATACCGTAATAACACTATTGGCATCCAGTGCTTTTCAGACATGTGTTTACCAATCCAAAGATAACTACACGGATGAAGTCCTTCAGCCATTTCAAATGATACTACACAAGCGAATCCGGTTAAATCAAAATCAGGCAGTGGTCCATTAATAGCAACACGGGTCATTTCGTGTGTAGGGTGTCCAAATCGTTTGAAATATTTCTCGCATTCTCCATACCCAAGAAAACTTCCTGGATAACACGCAATCATATCAACGGAAATAACGGTATCAGCGGTGTATTTTGTATTCCATAATCCTCCATGGCTTTTTTCAAGACAGGACAATTTGACATCTGATAAGAACTCACTTCGTGTTGGTTTCCACGCGTTTTTCTTTCTAGCAAAATGTGCTGCAATTGATGGTACTGTAAAACAGTTTGCTAATAATTGATCTTCGATTTCCTCCCCAGAAAACTCACTAGCTAGTTGTTTCATTTGATTATGCAGTTCTTCGGTACGATATAATTCTCCGTTGGGCCTTACAAACTGATCAAATCTACATTCTTCGTCTGAAGTACTATGAAATAACCACACTGACACAGGATCGTTTTTACTCAAATGGTAAATAGCATCAAATAATTTCTGCTCTGAAAAAAACTCTTCGGTTTGGGATAGATATTTTACGGTTCTATCCCGTGGGAATATTGTTACTGCAGATGACCACGCGTGTTCATTATGATCAATAATTTCAATTGGGTTTCCTTTTTTTTGATTGATATTTCGGTTCTTTTAATACTTCACCGGTGACTGTTCTGACCGATATTGGAAATCTCAATGATGTTTCTAATTTAGTTATATCCTGAATTGTTGCCCCATTCTCTTTTACCGTTAATTCCCACTCGGTTATTTTTTTTCGCCTTAGATCAGTTAGTTTATTTCCCCGGGACGCGTTTGTGAAGTGTTCTATTATTCGTTCTGCTACACAATTGAGCCCTGTCGAATATTTCATGGGTGCTAGTTTTGCGATATCAGGTTTTTCATTCAGCGGATAAATCCCGTAAACAACTGCTGTGACAGGATAAGATCTTTCGTAGTAGGGTTTATCAATTCCAGTTAAAATTCCTGGTTTGGAATCTTGATTCACAGTGATAGTTTTTTTGCCCTTGAGAATGGGTTCAAATTTATCCCTAATAATCCATTTTCCATCCTCACGGATAATGAATTTGATTCGGAAAAAATGACTTTTTTCCCCAACACGTGAAATGATCTCTGCTGCCTTTTCATCATTCATGGTAGCGTCAACAACACCATCAATTCGAAATGTTGACCAGCAATAAGATGCTCCATCACGCTTGAATTCCTTAAAACAGTCTCTGATGGCTTCATCAAGAATTGTATTCTTGGGTGTATTAGAAACTATATCAAGATTGAATTGAGCATCCTTCCATGATAATTTCTTGTTACGTTTTTTGGGTTTATCGATATTAAATTTAGGATTGATTTTCAATAATCTCTTAAACTCTTTCATGTTTCCGTCTACTACACGTTTTTTAGGTCTATCGCGATTAAATCTAGGATTGATTTTCAATAATCTCTTAAACTCTTTCATGTTTCCGTCTACTACACGTTTTTTGGGTTTATCGATATTAAATTTAGGATTGATTTTCAATAATCTCTTAAACTCTTTCATGTTTCCCTCTCTTGGACGTTTTGGACGTTTGGGTTTATCGATATTAAATTTAGGATTGATTTTCAATAATCTCTTAAACTCTTTCATGTTTCCGTCTATTGGACGTTTTTTGGGTTTATCGATATTAAATTTAGGATTGATTTTCAATAATCTCTTAAACTCTCTATTAGCATTGAATTTAGCATTTTTTGAAGTCAATCTCTTGAACTCCTTCATGCTATATATAAAACAAGCATTTAAATGAAAGATTTATGTATAATGAATCACTGCAAATGGCTCATGATGGGAAATGTAACCCCGTGTAACAAATCATGCAGAAAAAATGAGTACTGTAGGTATCATATGCAAAGTTTTCGACATGGGCGCCTTGGTCCGTTACCCTGTATTCGATGTGGGGTTGGGGTCAAGGGAAAATCACAATTGTGTATTGATTGTGGTGGTAAGCGATATAGGGAATTGAAGCGTTATTATGATAAAAGAATAAAAAATGGACAATCCATCAGAAATTATGACCCTGAAAAAGTCTTTGACCCTGATAACGTCACTGACAAAATCATAAGAACCCCGCAAGACTACATCGAAAGGTTCTCCAGTGATGTAATTATTAAACCAAACACTGAATTAGACAAACAATAGAATAGTATATATGAACCAAGAATTCAGACAGCACCCCTTGATTACAAATTATGAGGCATCTAGTGATGGTACTGTCAGAAACCGTAGATTGAAAAAATCAGTTGGTGCTGACAATGGTATGGGGTATTTGATGTTTACTGTTTGGGGGAAGAAGAGATATCTCAATCACAGAATAGTATTTTAATGTTTTAATGGATTGATCGAGGATGGTTTTGTTATTGATCACAAGGATTCTAATCCAAAGAATAATTCTGTATCAAATCTGCAGGCTGTTACCCCAAGTGAAAATTCCAAACGGGGGAAGACTGGAAAATGCAAAACGGTTGGGAAGAGACCAGTGAAATCTTTGAATACAATAACTAATGAAGAAAAAATATTTTCATCTATGAATGAAGCCGGTAAATTTTTCGATATTTGTTCATCTTCTGTTCATTTCGTTGCAGAGGGGATAACCAAGACGGCTATTTCAAAAAAGAGCGGGCAAAAAGTTCAATTTAGTTATGTCTAATGCTTCATATTTTTCAATTAGAGATATGTCATTGCTATAGAATAATGAATTCTGAAAACATGAATAGTATCATAGTTGAAATAGCAAAATTGAAAAATCAGGATATCAAACTATCAGATGGGTTAAATCCTGATCAAATTGTGTCTGATTTTCAGGATATAGAATACGGAGTCAGCACTAACAAGTATATGCTACCAAAGAAATATGCACTGATCAAAAAAATTCAGAATTCTATTAGAGACTCTCTTTCATTTTCCAGTGACATCAGTGTGTTCGTCCCGTTGTATACTATCGTAGAACGAATACGAATAGAATTAGGTAACGAATACGAATTAAAAAAAGAAGTCAACTCTAAAATTAGAAACCTACGGGCGTTAATTCAAGAAAATTGATTGCCTGACCATTGATTGCCCGATCATTTTATCATCGACCCTCATTTTTTTTTAGCATTATTTGATTGAAATCAGTGAAAACAGTGAATAAAGAATCGATGGATGGTCAATGGAAAAGTGGGGAAACTGTCAGTATTAATTATTTTATATACAATTATGACACTTTCCCCATCATTGATAGAGCCATTAAAACAATCAAATAACACTTCCATGACTGTGTTAAAAATCATCCGACATGTCATTGATGTCAAAAAAGTGAGGAAACTGTCAGTATTATTTATTTTATATACAATTATGACACTTTCCTCATCATTGATAGAAGGTGTTAACACTTCCATGACTGTGTTAAAAATCATCTGACATGTCAAGTGTTTTACAATTGAAAAATGGTTTCTGATTTCAAATAATGGTCAATGAAGCATTAACAACCCGATTGGCTCGTGAACGATTAGATGCAATTAAGAGATTTGTACCAATTCGTGACTCTGTACGGAATAAACTGCAACAACGACAGAGTTTACAAACGGATTTTGCTTTAGGGTCTGAAGAATTGTTTAAACCAGTAACCACAGCAACGAAAGGGGTTGAGCGTGCTTTACTGGGAGATGATCCTGACGGTAAAAGAAAAGAAGAGGGTCTTATTTCTGTACTTGAAAAACTAGCAGCGAAAACTGAACAAACTGAACAAACTGATCCGAAAAAAACGACTGTTTCTCTGTTGAATAAATTTACTGATCATGCTAAAACATTAATAAAACAATTTAGTTTATTCAAACCAAAGGATTATCAAGCCTTTGGTAATTTTGCTGCTCGAAGCTATAATTCAAAAAAAGATTTTTAAAAGGACGAGTATAAGAATAATAGAATATCAAGTAATGATTGGTCCGATAATTTGTATAAACTAAATAAAGGGATTGGTCGTTTGAATAAGGAGGAGATAGGATACAAGGAATTTCAAAGGGGAATTAGTAATTATAAAAGAGAACAAATAGAAGAGCGACAACGAGAATTAGAAGAACGACGTCAAACACCAACACGTAGACAAACAAGAAGACAAAAAAAACAAGAAGAACTTGATGATGATGATGATTTAGAAGAACGACGTCAAACACCAACACGGAGACAAAAAAAACAAGAAGAACCTAATGATGATTATTTACAAGAAACGGATTTAGAAAAACTAGATGAAGCAGCTGGTTATAGCGGAAGTGGATTGCAAAATCCAAGGATTTCGTGTCCTGATAGTGTTATCAATGATATATCACGATTAGATGTTCTTGTAGGAGGATTCCGAGCTGGAAATAACTCTCCAGAAATAATTAATGAAGCAGCTGATATCTGTAGACGGTTATTTGCCGGCGGTATCATGGATATCAAAACATATTGAGATTTCATTGACGAGTTAGCAAATGGGTATCACAGCGATTAAATAACAATTGAAAACACTATTGTTTTTATAATAATGATCATACATTACAATCATGATAAACCAACCCCCGTCTATGTAGTTAATTCACGGTTTCCAGTTTATAAAGCATACTATGGAGATGGTTTAGGCAATACCATTTTAGGATTCTTTTCAAGAATGGCCCCAAAAGTGATGCCGTTAGCTAAACAATTATCAATGAAAGCCATTGATGTTATTCGTGATAAGGGTATTGGTGCTGCTGGAGATCTTGCCGGGAAAGCGTTTTCTGCAGCAAAGGATAAAATAACATCATTAGTGAGGCGAAAAAAGAAACCGTTACCGTCTACAGCAGAAATGCCTGCAAGTGTTAGTAAAATAATAAATAACGCAGTAGATGAAAAACTAGCGTCGATGGTGACTCCAAGTGACCAAAGCAATATTGCAAATATGATAGCAGGAAGTGGCTTTAGAAAACGCTAGCGTTGAAAATCGTTTACGATTTTACGATTTAGACTCTGATAAATAGAATAAAATGTTCAAAAAGTCACGTGATCCAGCATTTGATATAGACGCCCCAGTTGGCAAGGATGATTCTGTACGCGATTATCAATATTACGCCTATCATGCCATAGACTCAAATAGTCGATCGCGAATTGATCTTCAAGTCCATGATACCAGTAAATACTTTCTACCCGCTGAAGCGTTTATTGAAATCGAAGGAGAAATTGTAACAGCTGCTGATACTCCTGCTGTACCAGCACCGTATCCAGATGGTACTCAAGTCGGTTTTGTCAATAATGGTATTATGGCGTTATTTGAGAGTGCAAAATATCTCATTGATGGAAAAGAAATCGAGTCGATAGAGCGCGATGTTGATGTGGCTACAACAATAATCGGGTTAGCGAGATATTCCGATGATTATACAAGATCAGCAGGACCCTCTATGATGTTTGCAAAAGATGGTAAAAATACCGCTGGAGGAAATCAATTTGTTGTAAGAAGACCAAATGATCGTGCTGGTGCTGCTGCTGGTATCGAGGATATGATTATAAGTACTAATGAGAATTTCAATCTAGGAGCTGCAACACGAAACGCAATGTTGCAAGGAGCGCGTAAATCATTTTCATGCGCGATTCCACTGCATCACATATTTGGATTCTGTAGAAACGTCAGAAAAGTTATCTACGGGGCGAAGCATACAGTATCGCTTGTACGAAAGAGTGATGATAATGACGCAATTTGGAGGATTCCAGCAGATGCTGCAGCCCCCAATGCTGATGCCGGTAAAGTCAATTTAACAAAAATATCATTGTGGATGCCAGTGTTGACTCCAGCAATCACCACAGAAGAACGATTACTATCATTTATGGACCAAGGGGGAAAGTCGTTGTTGAGTTGGTTATCAGTGAGTACAGATGTAAAGCAATCAAATATCAACGGGTTATTCACGTGGAATCTAGCATCAAAACAAGGTGTTTCTGCACCACGTCATATATTTATTGCATTACAGAATAACACACGAGTGGGCAATCAACTCTTCAGCCATATGATATTTGATCAGTTAGGTGTGAAAGACGTCTCACTGAGAATAAACGGCCAGCAGGAACCATCCGAGGATATACAACTTAATTACACAGAAAATCATATTGCACGAGTTTATCATAGATTGTTGTCATTTATGGCACGTGATCAAAATGTGGATACCGGTCTACAAATATCACAATATGATTTTAAAAATCTGTATCCAATTTATTACTTTTCATTGGAACATCTTGATTTGATGAGACAATCTGTTGTTGATATACACTTCAGGGCTCGTATAGATCCTGGTGGTGTTGATTATAGAGTGGTTGCTGTCATTCTCAGTGATAAATCAATGCTACTTGAAGGTGTTGGAGGAAGAATGAGAGTGGTAGATGCCCCAGTAGAAAATCTTTGATTGGAAATTGCTGTGCAATTTCACCATTGAAATTGTAAACGATTTAGAATCAATCTATTATGTATAATGTCATATAGTGTTATTAGTGTTGCGTTAACTCCTGGTCAAATCAAAAAATTGCAATCAGAATCGGCTAAAAAATGTGGAACCACAATCACGTTGAAACCTAATCAAATGACTGGTGGTCAGAATAAGTTGTCGTTGACAACTCGTCAAATAAAACATTTCAATGATGCACTTGTAGCAAAAAAAGGTGTCCAGATTACTCTTTCTGCGGCTGCTATCAAAAATATGATGAAAACGGGTGGTATATTTCCATTGTTTGCTGCGTTACCAGCATTGATTGCAGCAGCAGCCCCAGCAGTAGCTAAAGCAGCGGCGTTAGGAGTCGTTGGTACTGCAGCAGGAATGGCACTAAAGAAGGCAACTGGACAAGGATATAAAAAAAAGGGAAAGGGTCTAAGACTACCAGGAACCCCGTATTCATGGTACAGCGGAAAAGGTCTAAGACTACCAGGAACCCCGTATTCATGGTACAGCGGGAGATCCGTTCACGGATCAGGCCTGAGACTACCAGGAACGGTTTATTAATGGTTCCTATGTCCAATTTTGATTTAATGGATGCTGCTAAAAAACTAGCGATTACAAATTTCAGAGGTGTTTTTATGAAAGATCAATTACCACATCAACCAAACAAAACTGAAACAGGTATTATTAATCTCGATAACAGCACCGGACCTGGAACTCACTGGGTTGCATACGCTATTGATCCACGTGGGATTGTCTATTTTGATTCATATGGATTAGCCCCGCCAAAAGAGTTTATGCGTTATATAAAAAAATTTCCAATGAAGACTTGGTATTCTACGCTACCAACACAACAAATGAATGACCCACCAATATGCGGCAGCGAAGTATTAAATGTCCTTAACGCTATTTCAGCATCTAGAAAACCACCACACATTGTCATAAATGACTACACTAGTAATCGCTGGCAACGACGAAGTCGTCAACAACGATTTTAGAGAGAGGTGTATAAAATATCATGATCGATATTTGGGGGAGATCTTTGAAACCCAAACCCGATGACACTGCAACCCCTGATTCTATCAAGGATATAACAAAAAAAATTAAAGATGAAATCGCTGAGACGTTGAATTTAGCAAGTGTTGACCCGAATGAAATAGTTGTATTTCAAGACAAACAGGGTAAATTGAAAACCAGTAATGTATCGTTGGATGATATTTTAGTTAAACAACGAAACGCAATCGAGAATACTATCGCGTTATTTTCCGATCAGGGTAAATTGAAAACCAGTAATGTATCGTTGGATGATATTTTAGTTAAACAACGAAACGCAATCGAGAATACTATCGCGTTATTTTCCGATCAGGGTAAATTGAAAACCAGTGATGTGTCGTTGAATGATATTTTAGTTAAACAACAAAACGCAATCGAGAACACCGTTGCGTTATTTTCCGATCAGGGTAAATTGAAAACCAGTGATGTGTCGTTGAATGATATTTTAACAAGGCAACGAAATGCCGTTGAAAACGCAGTAGCGTTATATTCCAGCGATGGCAAACTCAAACCTGGAGCGCTTATGTCTACAATTACAGATAAATTCACTGAATACAATAAAGAATTTGACGATCATTTGAAAAATTATAATAATTTCCGTAGAAATGTCATTCATAAGTTCTTTGGGTCTCCAATGGTAGTTACACCGTCTATCGCTGATATTAAAACATTTATGGATGATCAAAAGGCCATCAATGACCACAAAAATGAATTGCACGCGCTTAGTTTAAGATTTTTCAGCGATGAAAATTTAAGACCACTTAACCTCTTTGACATGATATACACATTGCAAAAAATCGAACAAACATTTGTAGAACTTCGAGATGCCCGCAAAGTAAAAATCCCGAATCACAACGATGAAGTTAAAAATGTTGTGAACACGATAGCCAGTGGAATTTTCGATTGGGTTAAGGACGAACCACCACTCAGTTATCATTTTCGTGTTTCGGGATATATTGATAGAATTTATCGATTTACAATAATAGCTAACGAACATTTTAATATAACATGTACCGATTTAAACGATGTAATTTTAGGAACAGGTGTTAACACGGTAGTGTTTAAATCTAACCCGATTGAAGTATTTTTTAAAATAAGTGTAGTTAGGGGTAGATCAGTTAGATTAACGATACCGTGGGTGATAGAATATGTAGCAGAGGTACCTACCTGAAAATAATCCCGTACCTGACGATAAATAATCCCGCAATTCAATGATGAACATTTAAAATAATGATGGCATCAACGATTTCATCATCGCAATATCGCTATGATCAGGTCAGAGAATTTCAAACTAGACTCAAAACCCTGTCTGAGGAGTATGCAATGAAAATAAAAAAATATCGCAGGAGAATTACAGCAATTGATGTTACAGTGTATTCAGTGAGTGGTGTAATCACCGGAGCTGGTATTATACTGTCTTCAGTGACAATGATGGCCCCGATAGCTATTCCAATTTGCATTTCTGCGGCAACAACAATCGCTGGAATTATTTCAATAATCACAAAAAAAATATCATCATGCAGCCAACGAAAACTGCAAGACTATGCGATTCAATTTCATGTTGTGTCTACTGCATACTCGCAATTATCCTCATTGATATCGTCATCTCTCGATGATACAATTATATCAGAGAGTGAGTTTTCAGCGATGGTAGATATATATGATTCTGCGATGTCAAAATTAGAAATACAAAAACATGAGTATAATAACAATGACAACACCGATGGAATCAGAAAAAACCAGAATGATCTCAATAACCTCAACGATATCAGATAGTGAGTTCTCAGTGATGGTACGTGTCTATGATTCCGCAGTATCAAAATTAGAAATACATCATGAGTATAATAACGATGACAACACTGATGGAATTACTTCAACAAATAGTGGAGAACACGAACCCAGTACAAACCAGCATGATCTCAATAACCTCAACGAATCCAGAATTCAGTGTGAATTTCCCCTCTCCGGTTCCAGTGAAGGAGATAGCGCTAGCAAAATTACGAGTGTATCATAGTTGCCCTAATATCAGATCAAAATCATTTGGTGGTCAACAACCCAATAATTCCCTGGTATTTGCAAATAAGAATAAAGACGACGGTACCCCAGACTGGAATGTTGTTTCCATACCAACCGGATCATACCAAATCGAACAAATCAATAATGAATTCGCGCGTAGAATAAAATCGATTACTGGAAAAGAGTCAAAAATAGCTATAACAGTTCATGAGCCAACACTGTCATCTGCCATTGAAATAAGCACAGAGGGTTATGTCGTAGATATCTATCAAAGCTCAATAAGGACCGTACTAGGATGGCCTGAATTACCACCCGGGGGGAAAACCGTTGATTTACCAGAACCAAAAAAATCTGATTATATCACTGATAGGATAAAATCTGATAATCCAGTAAAAAGCTATAGAAGATACAACGAATTGATAGTTTTCACTGCAGTGAAAAAATTCAACAACCCAATATATCACACAACTCGACAAGAGAAAATCACTGAAAACTTCACAGCGATGAATAATGATTTTTCATTATTGTTAATATCTCTTAAATCCGGTTCTCTCACCCGAGATGAATTTATCAGCGTCGTAGAAACATGCAACAAAATCATCAATGACATGGAAACATTTCATTTGCAAATCATTCAAGTAGTATTAGGTGACAGTAATCCTATAACGAGAACAGAATTTGCAACGAAGTATAATATACGCGAAGAAGACATTCCAGCATTTAAACTACCAGGGTATAATATCTTAGAACTACAAAAATCTCTCAGTGATGCCATCGATATTGGTTTTAAAATAATTCATGATACGTGGAAAAAAACAACATCACAGGAAATAAAAATCCTCAAATATAATAATGACCCAGATGGTGGCGGCAGGCATATTGCTCCGTTCAATGTGAATATTTCATCGGTGATAGCGATCAATTTAGTATGTGATGTTATTGAGGGAAGCTATCAAATTAATCTCGAACGATCAAATCAAGCTCAGCAGGGATATATTTTGTATTCATTTGCACCAACAGCCCCTCCAGGATTTTTAATAATCGAGTCCCCGGTGAATCCAGTCTATATGCGATGTCATAATAATTCATTAACCAGAATTAATTAGAAACTCACAGATCAGTCTAATAATCTGATTGATTTACAAGACGAGGTGTTAGCGATTAGTCTGTTTGTAAAGTCATAAAAGGATTTTTGTCCTAAAGACTTTCAATCCTGAAGGGATTTTCCCTTCAGACAAGGTCTGGAACACGATATCGTATCGACTGGATCAAATATTCGGTTGAAATCGTGAAAATTCTTCGAATTTCAACAAAGGATTTTCATCGAATGGAGGTTTAGTCGTTTTTTTGATTTCATTGATTTTTCATTGATTTTTCATTGATTTTTTGCCTGATCATTGATTTTTTTTTGGACTGATTTCATCCTAATCCATGAAAACTTGTATCCGATTCACCACATCTTGGCCGTAAAAGCCTGATTTCAGTGAAAACTTGTTTAAAAATGTTGTCCGGCTCACCCCCTCTGCTGCTTATTGGCTAATCAGTCATTATTAATTAAAAACTCTCTTGATTTTTGGTAGTTTACTTCTGAATATCTCTTTTCAATATCTTTTGTTACATACATTAATGAACTTGTTGTTTTATTTATTTCAGATAGGAAAGGTCATTTTAAACTGAACAGGATCAAGGGTCAAGGGCCAAGCTGTAGCAGAAGATACTTAGCTATTGTAGCAGGGCTTTCCAAGGACCTTGACTTTAACATGACAGTAAAGAGATATGGGATAGTGAAGGAAAGAGAGATATTTGTTGTTTAAATTGAAAGACAATAATGAATTTTGTCGTGACTGCATGAAAAATTATTGAAATAAAAACTACTATATAAATGTTTGAACTTTCTGTTAGATTTCTTTAATTGTTTTTTAATTTATGGTATTAACATGTGTTCAAAATATTTTACAATGCTGCTGTGAGTTTACTCAAATCCAATCAAAAATTCCTTTTGAGATCCTCATTCTCACACATTTAACCTCCTCTCTTCCCATCAGCTGTCAATGAATAAAAAGAAATAGCTTTCATTTTGTCCATTTGAATAATTCCAAATTTTTATAAATTTGATAGGACTTGCATTAAATTCTTTTCATCCCATTTCAGGGTGGTTATTTTATTGGTGGCTGGCAGAATAATCCTCTTCAAGGTTCAGCAGAAATCACGCTTGTTGGTGAACGCTCAACACCAGAGTTCCCAACTGCAGATGGACCGCCTATTGGGAGTAAAGTCATAGGTGAGCTAAAGTTTTTGCAATAAAAATGTCACTACATGTTTTGCAGCACCAACTTTGCATGACATCAATGTTTAGTTTAATTGTCCCTCTGGTGCCATCACTCTGTGAAGGAAATAGAAATGTTGAGACTTTGAAAAGGTTGTGCTTCAAAATCATGCAAAATCATTCCATGCAGCAATGATTTCTTTTTGTTTATGCATAATGTTCTTTTTCATGCAAACTGTTATAATAATAAAGGCAGTATTTAGAAAACTGTTTTCTTCCCAGGCTTGTGACTTATTAGGTCAAAGGTTGTATTACATTAAAAGAATTTGTTCCTGTGAGATTCATTACAGCAAAAGATATTTGTAATTAAATATTTTTTCAAATGATTTTTCTCTAATGTAACCTAGATTATGTGTTTTTGCAATTTTTGTTTTACATGTATGTTTGGCATGTGAGGAGATGATTTCATGAGAATATCATGTCATGTAAGAATATATATTTTTAGGGGGGGGGGCATGGCTCAAAGGGCTTTGAAAGCAAATGTAAATATCTTGCCTTTTTTTTTTTTTTTAGTAGGTAACATGATGTATGTGTGTCTGTGTGTGCATGTATGATGGGATTTTAATGAAACCCTTCCCAAGCTAGATAGTTCAAAATTTTGGCATGGTCAGATATGAAAATGAGTGTTTTTCCAGGTGTATTTGGACATTTAGACCTTCATGGCAAGAGTGTCAGCCACACGTGGACCAAGTTGAACATGACAGCAAACGTGGGAGACACTCAGATCAAGGTACAGGATGCTGTGGACTGGAAGGTAGGAGACAGCATTGTGATTGCCCCCACAAGCTATAATGCCTGGGAGACTGAAAAGTTCCAGATCTCTGCCATATCGTCCACAACAATCACCCTTTCTGGAGCACTAAAATATGAGCATTTAGGTATGGATGAGTAAAAATATTTGATTTATTTATTGATTCTAAAAAGGTTGTATAAACCTTACAAAAGTTACTTTTTTATAATTGTATGCAGAATAAAAAGAGATCTGACTATCACTCTTGTGTCCTATGTGGTTGGACCATCTGTCTTGGATGCAGAAGGTCATGATTTCGAACCCTGACTGAGTCAAACCAAAGATTCATAAACATGGTACTGTACTAGTACCTGCCTTGCTTGGCGTTTAGCATTGAGAGGTTAGTGTTAGGACTGGTTGGACTGGGTGGGACAGGATGCAACATGTCTTCAGCATGATGCCCCAGTGCTACTTATCACTATAACTGCCAGACTGCATACATAGTGATATGATTAAAATTGCTAATGCTATGTTAAAAGAAAAACAACCACAGACTGGCACATTGTAATTTTAAGATACTGGATACTAAATGTTTGGAATTAGAGCTGGGTACTGCAAACAAATTTGTTCCGCAATATTTCTCAATGTACCATGATACAAACCACAGTATACCACAGTTAATATTAGGGACCAACCATTTCATGTTCTATAGCAGGAACACAACACATTTTTGTTTTGTTTAATTCTATCTATCAGTAACTGCAAACAAATATCTTGCTCTGATTTATAGCAAAATATTATATCCATGAAGTTATTAGGAAAACTTTCTCATTATCTTGAGATTAAAGAAAAGAAACTATTTCAGCTGCCATCCCAAACTTAAATGGCCAGTACCTATCTGAAGACGAATTGCTATGTGCATGTCAATTGTTGGAAGAATTGCAAATAAAAAAAAATTGTGACTAAAGTGGAATGATTAAGCTTAAAAAACCGTGACTAATTGGAATGATTAAGTTTAAAAAACTGATTAATTGGAATGATTAAGCTTAAATAACTGTGACTAAATTGGAATGATTAAGCTTAAATAACTGTGACTAAATTGGAATGATTAAGCTTAAATAACTGTGAGTAAATTGGAATGATTAAGCTTAAATAACTGTGACTAAAGTGGAATGATTAAGCTTAAAAATCTGTGACTAAATTGGAATTATTAAGCTTAAAAACTGTGAGTAACTTGGAATGATTAAGCTTAAAAAACTGTGACTAAAGTGGAATGATTAAGCTTAAAAATCTGTGACTAAATTGGAATTATTAAGCTTAAAAAACTGACTAATTGGAATGATTAAGCTTAAATAACTGTGACTAATTGGAATGATCAAGCTTAAATAACTGTGACTAAATTGGAATGATTAAGCTTAAAAAACTGTGGCTAAATTTAAATGATTAAGCTTAAAGAATTGTAACTAATTGGAATGTTTAAGCTTAAATAACTGTGACTAATTGGAATGATTAAGCTTAAAAACTGTGAGTAACTTGGAATGATTAAGCTTAAAAATCTGTGACTAAATTGGAATGATTAAGCTAAAAAAACTGTGACTAATTGGAATGATTAAGCTTAGAAAAATGTGACTAAATTGGAATGATTAAGCTTAAAAAACTGTGACTAAAGTGGAATGATTAAGCTAAAAACTGTGACTAAATTGAAATGATTAAGCTTAAATAACTGTGATTAATTGGAATGATTAAGCTTAAATAACTGTGACTAAATTGGAATGATTAAGCTTAAAAACTGTGTAACTTGGAATGATTAAGCTTAAAAGACTGACTTAATTGGAATGATTAAGCTTAAAAATCTGTGACTAAATTGGAATGATTAAGCTTAAAAAACTGTGACTAATTGGAATGATTAAGCTTAAATAATTGTGACTAATTGGAATGATTAAGCTTAAATAACTGTGACTAATTGGAATGATTAAGCTTAAATAATTGTAACTAATTGGAATGTTTAAGCTTAAATAACTGTGACAAATTGGAATGATTAAGCTTAAATAACTGTGACAAATTGGAATGATTAAGCTTAAATAACTGTGACTAATTGGAGTGATTAAGCTTAAATAACTGTGACTAAACTGGAATGATTCAGCTTAAAAAACTGTGACTAATTGGAATGATTAGGCTTAAGTAACTGAGTAATTGGAATGATTAAGCTTAAAGAACTGTGACTAACTTGGAATGATTAAATTTTAAAAAATGACTAAATTGGGATGATTTTTCTGAAAGTTATATTTTGGCTGCTGATGAGGAATGTTAAAATTATTGGGAAGAGATTGTAACTCATTCTAAGTTACATTTAGAGAAAAAATTTACTGTACATCTGGAGTTTTAGGCATTTGGATATTATAACAAAGTCAGGTGCTGGAGGTATGATTTCATTTTAGCTGTTTTTAATTGGACACACTTGATAATTCTGAGAAAAATATTAAAAAATGTACAGTATACTATTGGAGAAAATTTGAAAGTTATAATTTTAATGAATCTTTCAAAGCCTGACCAATTTCATGTGTTGCACAGTGTTATTAAATGGTCATTTTGTTGTACTTTATAGCTTTCTCTGAAATGCTGCCATCTGGAAAGGTCATTGAAATGAGAGCAGAAGTTGGCTTGCTGACGAGGAATGTTAAAATCATCGGGAAGAGTTACAGCAAAATGGATGCTGAATCATTTGGAGCCAGGATTATTGTATCAAGCAGAAGTGAAAATGGACTGGCCTTTACTGGTAAGTTTAGACTTTTAGCTGTATATACCAGAGTATAGCTGTTGTCTAGCTACAAAGAGGATTGACCCAGATCTGCCATTGCATATTATCAGAGACAGATAGAAAGAGTTTTCAGATTGTATCGGATCATAGGATCAGGCATGAATTGGCAGACACACAAACACACACACACACACATATAATTATATACATGAATCTTGACAAAAAATTTCTCTGTTATAGGTAGAGTTCCCATTGTTCCCATATTAACATAAACTTTCTTTCTTTTCAGATTGCAATGCATTTTGATCCCAGTGTGTTTATTTAATTATTAACACCCCCATCGGTGACTAGCTAAAACATACATTGTTTATTCAATCACTAGTTACAATATGGTCACGCTACTTAGTTATTGATAGTGGCCATAGATTCTCAAGGGCTTCACTATTGTGTTTTATGTATTATTCTACTGACTTTATTTTCAAATATGATTTTTCAAATTTTTGGTCAGATTATTTCCGGATTATTGAGACAAGTTTTAATGTAATTTTACACTTTTTTTCTTCTCATCTTTCAAAATGTAAATTTAGGCTATTATAATTATGTTTGTTACTTTCAGGTGTTGTTGAAATAAACATGTCATTGATCATTATGGCACCATCAGTTTGTTTCACATCAAATTAAAGTTTTAAAGAATAGGATTCTTTGTAATATGTTTAGTAATGAGACACAAGTCAACAAACTAGAATCTTGAACATTGTATAAAATTTTATCTGTACTTTTCATTTAAAATGCATGAAGCAGAAAGTCATAAGAAAAACATGATGAGCATTATTAGAAGTAACATAGTCAAAAGGTTATTTAGACCAAAAACATACCTTGGCAAATGAATGTCAGGCCATGTGTTGAATAGAGGCAGTTCAAAGCACAAAGTGTGTATATTGACTAATACCAATAATTGCTGTCAACTATCCAAACAGTTAATCAGCAAAAAGTTTCTAATCATGAAGGAGTACATATCTATCATTATGAAAATGCAGTTTTGTCAACTTTTGACATTGCAAGTATGTTGGAAATTTCCCAATAACTTTGCAATAATATATCTTATGACCAACCATTAGTGTGGGCCAAGAATGACTAAAAGTAGCAAAAAAATATAAATAAATATGAATAAAAAGAATTGTTATCTCAGTATCTGTAAATCTTGTTTTAAAAAAAATGCATATTCTGCACTGTTAAATACATACATAAAGCCGTTTGAATTTATAACTTATACTACTACTTCTACTACTACTAACAAATAATAAAATAAATAAATTAATAAATAAATAAAAAAATAAAAATAAAAAATAAAAAAAAGAATAAATAAATAATAAATAAATAATATCTGGATTATAGATTTCATCATTTGATACAGGTCATGCTCGGCTGTCTAATGTGGAATTTGTCAACACTGGCCAGGAAGGTTACTTGGAGTTGGATGATGCCAGATTCTCCATTACATATTCTGATACTGGAACAGTGTCCAGTATCAAGCCATCCTATGTGAAAGAGTGTGCATTTCATGATGGCTTCAGTCCTGCAATAGGGCTTTTTGGAGCCAATGGGATGATTATAGAAAATAATGTCATACATCATACTGTGAAGCATGGTAAGTCTGTGTATGCGATTGATTTTTATTTCTTAAGTAACTGTATCTAAAATTAATGTTTAATGGGGAATGTTGCCTAAATTATATTAAACACTTTCCAAACTAAGAAAAGTGTGTTTATATTTTTTTTATTGCCTCTGTCGGTTATGTAGGAGTTTATTTCTCCAGTTTTGTTTGTGAAAATAGGAAATATTCTTCTTGAGTCATGAAATTATCTTTTGCATGCATCTTTATTTCAAATATTCATTTCAAGAAATTTATATTTTTGTTTTCCAGCAGTTTCAACATTATTTATTAATAAGAATTTGATATCTTCTTAAATAGCACTCTCATTTGAAAATATAAATAGTATGACCATACTATTTAAAGGACTCAAAATTTGTCACACCACGTCGGATCTGTTTATTTTTAATATTGATGAAAAGCAGTTGAAGATTTTTTGGTGTGAAGATTTTTTAATGCCTGTTTTTCAGAAAAAGTTTTATTTTATTTATTACATTAATGATTAATTTTAATCACTGTTTTTAAGACCAATTTTTTATTTTTATTACATCAATGTAAATCTAATTACTGTTTTTAAGCCAAAGTTTAATTTGATTTATTACATCAATGTAATTCTAATCAACATTTTTAAGACAAAATATAAATTTATTTAGTACATCAATGTAGTTCTAATCACTATTTTTAAGATAAAATTTAATTTGATTATTACATCAATGTAATTATAATGATTGTAAGAGAAAATTTAATTTATTAATTACATCAATGTAATCACTGTTTTAAGACAAAATTTATTTTAATTCATCACAGCAATATGGACAACATCTGTGAACACAACCATTCATGGTAATCTGGTTGTATTGAACATTTGGACTGAAAGTTATCAGGCAGCAATTGAAGCCATGGAAGCCACAGATCTAACATTGATAGACAATGCTGTGTCTGCATCAGAGAGGATGTGCTACCATGTGCCTGGGACAGAATGTGACAGTGGTAACACTGGGAAATACGTCAATAATATTGGTCACAGTTGTCTGATTGGAACAGGTCTCTTTCCTAATGATGCCGATGTCCACAGTTGTACAAGGCTGGCAAATTTTACTCTCTGGAAGAACCATGACTATGGATTGTACTACAATAACTTTCCAAATACTAAGTTGACGGACAATGTGGTCATTGAGAATGGCGTGAATATATTTTCCATGGTTGTAGGACCAAGTTCACTGGAACATCAATATGAGAATAAATTTGCACATGTGGCAAACACACTTATTGTGGGTAGAACCTCTTCTTTCTCATGTTCTGACAATGGCCTGCTTAGTCCTCCAGGGATTATCAATGGAGGGATGGTTGGACTTACTTGGACCACGTTTACTTCCGGTTCTAACAATGCCCCTGTGTATCCACTTGCAGGCATTATGGCCTATCAGGCTATTGGTGGCACAATGCATGTTTCAGGCAAGTCTGTGTACTTTTTATTTTATAGAAAATATTTTGATAGTATAGTATTTTCAAACATAATAAATATTAGGAAACGCGTTAACAGATGAATTTTTATATAGTTCATTGCACACAGCATCAAAATTTGATCCTATCTGTAACTGAGTAAATGTTCAGGTCAGCATCATTACATATAGTTAAAAGTACCAAATTGAAATATTAATACAGCCATGAGGCTTTTGTAATAGCTTAACTGCCTAGTAATATTCATATTTGACCGTATTTTTTACTTTTCAACTACATACACAAGTATGAAGGACAGTGTGAAAGTCAATGCAATAATGACTATATTTGGGAAATGGAAAGGACAGTGTGAAAGTCAATGCCATAATGACTACATTTGGGAAATGGAAAGGACACTGAAAGCAAGATTTAATGAACATCGAAGACCAAGTTCAAGTTTCAAGTTTCACAGCACATCAATATTGTTTGCCCTGGCCATACTATAACTTGGAACTCGCTAAAAATTCTAGATCGTTGGCCTAGTGGTTAGAGTGTTAGCCATGGAAGTGGGAGGTCATGGGTTCAATCCCCAGCTGAGTCATAACAAAGACTTAGAAAAATGGTACTAACAGCTGCCTTGCTTGACGCTCAGCATTAAGAGGTTAGTGTTAGGACTGGTCGGCCTGGTGTGAGGATAATGTGATTGGTGGGATATCATGCTACATGTCTACGGCATGATGCCAAAGTGCTAGACTTCACTATAAACTACCTCACTGTAGACATCGTAGCAATATGACTGAAATTTTTTTAATGCTATGTTAAAAGTCCTAATTAAACAAACACACTAGATTGGGAACAAGTCTGGTTCAAGCAAGGGTTAAGGAACTGATCTTCATCCATATGCAAAATTCAACAAGGATGTGGGGTGTTACATCCTGCTGCATATCTGCAATGATCTATTAACATCACTCACCATTCTATTGAGTAATATTAACAGTCAGTAGAGATTAAATCAGTATCCTGATGAAGTTCTTAGCATGAGGATGAAAGCTTCATGTTAGCTTTCACTGTTGTTTGTGTATGTAGTTAAAAAGTTGGAAACAATGTCAAGTACAGCTAGGAGGATTTTCATCCTGCAATGAGGGATGTCTCTTGTTCCTCCTGTCTCTCACTGAAATCTCATGTGTATGCAAAATTGTTATTAAAAAATGTAATGTTTTGCTTTTTGTACACCTTGCATACATGGTAGTACACACAGTAATACTACCCATGGTCATGTGACTGAATTGGCTTAATCATGGCATGACAGTTTAGTTGTTTGATTCTTTTTGCAGAGGCAGATGGTTTAAGTATTTGAAGTTTTTCAGCATGGTTTATACTGTGTATAACCAGAAATAATTCCAAAAGGATTAGACATTATTTGGTTATAGCTAGATTAGTAAAGAGCTCAATAAGCATGAAAACAATTACCGTTACTTTGATTCTCTCTACAGGGTAGGTTCTATTTCTCTGTTAAAGTTGTTAAGTTGGATTAGAGTCTGTGCTGTCTGTGATCAAAGTAATTTGGAACAGATTAAAGATGTTAATTGATTATGGTTGGATTACTAAAGAACACAAGTGGCACAAAACAGGGTTGGTTTAGTCTGTTTTATCTCTCAATGTAAAAGCACCAAAATCTAAGTAACCAAAAATATCACAGAAAATTCAGTAATAGTAAGTATTGAATAATTAAAATCGTGTTAACCTCCCAATCAGCTACATTTCTTTTGATGATGGATTTATAAAAGTATTTCTGATTTTTTTAATTGTCTTGTTTCTGTACAATAATAAATAAATAAATAATACTTCTTTATTTACCAAAAATTGTTCAGTTACATGGTTGTGATTAAGTGGCAACTGCTATCTGGAAGTCCCACCAAAATTAAGCAAGATTCTTTTCCTAATATGCCAATGTAATGAGAAAAGGAAAGGTAAATCAATAAAAATGGGTTGGATATCACAAGATTTCATTGAAAATAATCGGACATTAATCAGGTTATCATAGGATCAGGAAGATGTCAGTTTAAATAAAGTTATAATTCCGATAATATGGGGCTAGATACCTGATTATTCAATGTAATTTTGTTTTTCAAAATTTAAGATAAATTAAACAAGTTAAATTTTCATTTTCAGATGTGATATTTGCATATTTCCAAACTTCCTGCACAAACCAGACTGACTTTGCCATTGCTACAAATGAAGGAAATGATGATGGTAACCATCCCCTGATAATTGAGAGAGCTTCTTTGGAGTTTGTTGATGACGCTCTAAAGGTCTTCATTCATAGACCTAACATTGAGTATGTCTGATGCTTTTTTTGTGTTCAGATTTTTTCAGGTGAATTTTTATGATAGAATATTTATATTACACAAACATACTAATTATTTTGTTTTCACTAGTCAGTAGTATTTTTTGCCTAGATGTACTGAGTGATTCTTGATTTATGCCATTATGATTTATGTGCTTTCATTTTACCATCATTTATAATGAAGAAATAACATTCACTTGCTTCACAGTGCTCATGTATATGCCATCACTGGTGATGTATGCTGTGACTTGCATGTAGTTCACATGTGTATTTACATTACTTTTGAGTTACGCCGATATCAGTCTATGCTGTAACCTCAGAAATGACTCTATGGCATAAACTGAACATTACCTGTAATCTAATAGGTTAAAGTGTTTGATGCAGTGGAAAGTAAAAGTAGTTGGATGGACAGATAGATAGTTCAGTCATTGGATACATAGTTACAGACAGACAGACAGATCAAGAAATCCGATAGAAAGAGCAATATAGATCCAACAAGATAAAATATAAGCTCTAAATGATCAAGTTATTTTTTATAGGAAGGTCAATCCAGCTGACTGTGTCGACATGGACTGTGATGCCAAGAAAAAGACAGTTATGACAGACTTGGATGGAAGTTTCCTTGGCAAGCAGGCATCCATTATCTCTCAGTCTGAGTTTGAATGGGATGTCAACCCAGTAAGAGGATTGGGTGACTACAGGATTCCTAAAGAACTCCTGACTGACCCTGTCACAGGGACCAGACTTAGTGTCAATAGTATTGCCAAAAAGAGAGGTATGTGAATTATTACATTATTACATTGTATTATCTAATGTAACATTTTGTGTAATGCTAGATGTCACAGTGGGTATCAATAACAAATCTTTATGCTGACATACATTTTTCTGATATTTAAAGAAAATGTTTAGTGAACAAGTGGCAGCAAGTCTTTTGAATATGAAAAGAGCAAAATTTCTCTAATTCTTTCTTAAGCAAAACATCTTAAATAAAAACTGTGCAGATTTTTTCTATATTGGTGTATTTATATATTTCAGGCATCATTCGGAATGAGAACTGCACACTGAGTGCTGATTGGCAGGCCTGGCTTTGTCAGGGGTTGGATTATCTGCTGCTTACTATTGAGAGTATGGATGTTGACACTGAAACACGTCGGCTGTCTCCAGTTGCAATTGTGGCACATTATGGTGATGGCTATATTGACCTGATCAATGGACCCCAGGACCATGGATGGTGTGATGAACATACCTGCAGGAGGAGGTTATCCACCTTCCAGGCTGTTGTTGCTGCTGGTAAATTGTAACCTTCTCATTTGTCTCTCCTTACAGGGAAATAGTTGCATATTGGAGTTTTAGTAATGTATAATGATTTTAAGCAGTGTGATATTTGCAGTCCAGCTGGTTAGCATCGTACACTTTTGCTTTTTTTTTTGTGTGTAACAGTTTCATTTTCATATCAGATCAATCACACTGAAAAAAGAAAACAAATGACTGCTGAAATGTCCCTAATTTTTAGTAAAGCCCCTAAATTGTATTGTTATGTCCTAATTTAATTGGAGCCAAGGTAAATTATTATTTAAAACATCTAATTTATATACATCTAATTTATATGAACTTTGTGATGTTCTTCACAATCTCTGATATTTTGTATAGTATTCATGTACGCATTCAAACAGTGAAACTGTTTTTACTGGAAATTCTGATCACAATATTGGTTCTGGCATTAATTTGTTTTGGTCATATATTTTAATTCCAGGATGCAGTATTTGTTTATTTATAGACTTGGTTTTTATGGAAAATGATTTGAAGAAATAATTATTTAGAAATGGCTTACATCTATTTGAAGAAATAATTATTTAGAAATGGCTAACATCAATTTGAAAAAATAATTATTTAGAAATGGCTAACATTTATTTCATTATAGTCAAATATGTATACACTTAAGTCTATCATTGTTCTGAAAAAGAAAAAACAACACAAATTATTGGCAGTATTACATTACCTTCTGTTATTTCTTTATATTGCTGTTTTTTCCTAGAGTTATCCTCCAGTCCAGTTATTAATTGAAGGTCAAGGATTAAAACATCATCCGTGTCCGATTTCCTTAGCTATTTTTGTTCATTTGGAATATCATTTTTCTTTTCCTTGGTCTTACTGTGTAGGTCTCACATTCCCTGAGCACAATTTTTCATCATCTGATTTGTCTTTTGGTGGCACATTGCCCATTGCATCCTTTTCATACTGTAATTAGCATTTTAATAGCAGTCACACATTAGCTGTTATTACATTGCTATCTCTTTTCCTGACACTGGTACACAAAGGTTAACATTATCTCCTCTAATTAGTACTGGGAGGTTTATAACAAAAAACATCATAATTTCTGTCTCATACCTTGGCTACCAATATTTCTGTCCATTTAGAATATCGTCCTTTCCATAGACTTTTGTATAGTTGTCGCTGGGCATTCATAATAGTAATATCCTTTCTTATCTTTTAATTACTGCATGTATTTTCAGCCTTGTATATGCATGGTTTTTATTTGTTTGTGTCCCTTTTCATAAAATTGTCGTTTTTGATTTGTGTTAGGATTTGTGTTAGGATTTGTGTTTGTTAGGATTTGTGTTTTTTGGTTAAGTTGTTTATGTTAATTATTCCTTTTAACATTCAATATGCCTCAAGGTGTGGGTAAATGCATTCATATATTGGCTGCTTAGGACATGCATTCCACCTGTTACATCCAATAAGGGATATAAAAAAGAAGTTATCATCCTATAAATATGTTATCGATTCCATTGAGGAATGTTTTCTTGGCAACTCTGGTGGAGGAAAGTCGTCTTCACATGGTAGTGAGTTCTATGTTTCCTACACAAGGAAGCCTGTTTTTATTCTCACTCAAGTAGATCTGTTTGCAGATTGAGGGGATCTCATTCATAAAACCTGAGTTCCCCAAATAGAGACTCTGCAGCACAGGTAGCCATACTTTATTTCATTACAATACAATGCAATTGCAACTTTGTGCACATAAATCCATGCCCAGTCAGATGAAGTTGAATTATAATTTAGTACCTATCTTTATTTGAGAATTTAAATCCAATTCACAATCAGGCTCCAAAATACTTGTTAAAATATTTATTACATGTAGCAAAGTGGATATATAAATTTTATCTTTTTAACTTGTTCTTGAATATCTGTTACAGGGCAGAACTTTGATGTGTTCTTCACCAGCACATCTCCTCAACATTCCCGATACCTCATGCTGGGTGCTTCTGAGTCACAGGCAGTGCGTGTATGTACATATTACAGAAATCCTAATCGACTTGATGTCTATCTTAATGGGACATATGTATTGCCTAAAAATGCTGCGTACACTCCTACAGGTGCCATGGTCTTGAAAAGAGAGACTTATGAAGGCCAGTATATGCCTAATGTTAATTCCGATGGATCTGGTGCAAACTACATCAACATCAGGACAGGAATAATTTGCTTCATCATAAAGGGTCCTAGGGCAGTGGAAATCAAGACTGCTGAGGTCATTATGGTGGCATTTGGATTACCAATGATGACGGTAGATGACTTCTTTGGTGAAAATCTAGTACAGAACCTGGCAGCATTCCTAAGCATTCCATACTCCAAAATTCGAATTGTAAACATCATCGTTGAACAGTCAAGCTCTGGGCGTCGTAAGAGAGCAATATCTGAGGGCGACATAACAACAATTCAAATGGAAATCGGAAATCTACCCTCATCTGGTATGTTTTAAGTTTCCCTATTTTAATTTTTTTTGTAATTGTATGGATTATTTTAATGCACATTATTAAACTGCAACCTAAGTTTCATAGATCCAACATGATAAAGAAAATCTAGTCCTTAAAGTTTAATCAAATATTTGTTCTAGTTATTGTCAGTTTTCTTCATAGACCATAGACTGACATCGACATTTGATGAGTGAAAAGTCCCAGATCTATGTAGATCTATGCACACATATGTGTGATTTGAATTGTTAATGTAGCTTCAACAGTTATTAAGCCATATCGCTATAGTGTCTGCTGTGTAGCAGTTTATAGTAATGTCTAGCACTGGGACATCATGTCACAAATATGTAGCATCATGTCACATGCAATCATATTATCTTAACACAAGGCTGACCACCAAGTGAGGCAGCTGCAAGTACCAGTTTTATAAGTCCTTGGTATGACTTGGCCAGGGTTTTGAACCTGCAACCTCCTGCATCTGAGACAGACACTCTACACTCTAACCACTTAGGCCACCATATCAGTTTATAGCTCATTTAAAATTTTTAAACATAGCAGTTACAACTGATGTATTACACATCTTACAACTTTGTATAACCCTGATTTTTACCATGTACAGTAGAACCTGTCTTGAAAGACCACCTCTTCTGCCAAAAATTAATGGTCTCTCAAGACAGGTAGTCTTTCATAACAGGTTGTAACACTATATAATTAATAAGTCTGTGCATGGAAATTATTTTTTTCACAAAACAGGTGGTCTCTCAAACCAGGCAGTGGTCTCTCAAGGCAGGTTTTACTGTTACAGTAGACAAACTTTATGAATAAGAGACTATTTGACCATTTGATTGATTTATTTAGTATCTCTGACTTGATTAGTCAGCTTGATACTTTATATCTGTTATAGTTAGTTTTCTAACAACTGGTCAGATTGTTTGTTATGCATGACAATGTTTCTTTGAATCTTTCAGACATCAATGGAACTGGATCTGGGGTTGACCTGTCTCATGAAGAGCTGATGAACATATCCTACACCCTTCAGAATGAAGTTCAGAGTGGAACAAACTTCAGTGATGTGCTGAATACAACAATTCTCTCTGCTTCAATTGCTAACCCTTTACCCAGTCCTGGTTCCAAAGAATGGACTTCTTTTAACCCCAAAACCTCGCGCTATGTCTCCTACAACCCTGTGGAGAGTTTTGAGTTCCACACTAAACTCACTCCAGCAAATGAAGGCTTACAATTCCACATCCAGCCTGTTCTCAAGTTCCTAGATGAAAATGTAAGTTTTAAATTGTGTACTTTGCTTACTGGAATGTTACCCTGGTCAGTGCAAGGAGAAAACTTGATGATTTTTTTTACATGATAATATGTGATAAATGTCAGTTTGTAAACTTCTCGTTTTGCACCTTAGTGTGATTTCAGTAATTCATTCATATTCTTAGATAAGTCACATTTTTTTCTAGCCTGCCAAAGCAATGTTTCAACTGGTAATCATTTTAGATTGCATATCCATCCGTCTGTGTGTCCATGCACATGTCTGTCCACATCCTTGATGAACTTTAGTGTTACAGTTTTTATACCTTCCTCTGCCTCGATATAGGAATCTATATGGCCATTCATTATGGATGTCTGGTCAGCACATATAATTTGTTACCACAGTTTTTGATCAATTGCCATGAAACTTATTACATATTGTGATTATCACCTGAAGATTTGCATATTCATCAAGAAAGAGCATTTAATTGTGCTAATATCAATCCAGTGAGAAAGCACGGAAAATTTAGCTGGTAAATTATAAATATTCCCTATTAAAGACTCAATCCATTTGAGAAAAGTCAAATTAATGTACTGGCTATCAAATAATATTGCTCCTGAATATTTACAATGACTATTTCAGTGTAGGCTACCTGGTAATATTCCCCACCTGCGATCCACGTCTACCAAACAGTATAAAATTCCGAAACCAAATAAGGAATTATTTTTAAAGGATGTTTCCAATACTCTGGAACTTTGCAGTTGAACAGTATTCCAGTTGAAATTAAAAATGTACACTCTATTTCCTTCTTCCGAACCCAATATATCCAGTGGTTTCAGATGTGTAGCTAAAAAATAAATTACTTTTTATGAGGGCCACAAGCTAGATTAGTTCTTAGCTAATTGTGTTACCCTCTTTAAATGAAGATATTATTATTATTATTATTATTATACCAGAAAACTTTTTATGATAATGAGCTGTCTCTCTCTC
Organism: Unio pictorum; assembly: GCA_030141615.1. NCBI lineage: Eukaryota > Metazoa > Mollusca > Bivalvia > Unionida > Unionidae > Unio > Unio pictorum. The sequence goes on from JARLTB010000207.1 coordinate 3,515,666, forward strand.
TCTCTCTCTCTCTCTCTCTCTCTCTCTCACACGCACGCACGCACGCACACACACACACACACTTGACAGTATAAATTATTCACTTAAAGCTGATCCCATGTCTCAAATTCTGTGTTTTCTTTATAGGGTTATCTAGTTGTTATCGGATCTGCTGAAAATGAGTGGCAAGTAACAGCAAGTATTCGTCCTGGGTCAGGTTACTCTTGGGCAGTGCTCAATGGTAATGCGACTGTGAGTTTTGTGAATGGTTTTGCCAACTTTACAGATCTTTCCATCTCTCATATGGGTCATGGCTATATTCTGGATTTCAACATATCAGCGCCAACAGTTGCCCAGCACTGGACTCTAAGTTCTGAACCTTTTGATGTCCCAGGCAGAAAGATTAGTGCTTCTCAGAATATATCCGGAAATGCAATCCAGAATGATCTGACTCAAGTCACACTGGATCTGATTGATGCAACATCTCTACATAAGATTCAAAATATTGCTTGGACAGTATGTTAAATTTAGTCTCTCAGTTTGTCATATATTGTTTACATTATTTCTATGCCACTACTCTTTCTGCAGATCAATCATTTTATGTGGCCCATGTCAATCTGTCCATCTGCGTTTTATGCATCTGTTCATAACAAATTGTATTTGCAGCCAAAATTGTTTTAAATACTGGATGGAATCGAGCCAGATTTGGTATGAAAGTTTGAAGACCTTGGTTAAGTTCAGTTTCACTAGTTTTTTTTATTTAATTAGAGTTATGGCCCCTGTTTGACTTAGAACTCTGACCTGGCATACTGAAAATGGCATTCTTCCATTGCACCATATTTTGGGGAATATCCACATCATATGAATATATTCCTTGTTCAAATTTGATTTCAATTAAGAGCCATTTTATTTGATTTTGAAGTTCTAATATCAAGCATCTGTTTTGTTTCTTTTAAATTATCTATATAGGGCATATTAGTTAAAGTCTGTATAAGGTGCAATGTGCAAATGAAAGAGAAAAAGTGAAGAGAATTTTAAGCAGAAGAAATAGGTACATTGTAGGTGTATATTCTACTATGTCTGGAAACAGGAAGTTAATTTTCTTCAATGAATGGATAACTTGGATTTCCTGTCAGCTTACCAGATAGTATCATGAATGTCTAAAACTTTTTTAAAATGAAAGTTTGATTTATCATTCAGACAAAGTTTCATTTTGTTGTAGAAGTAAATAAAATTAAATGCACATATTAGATCTCAAATCATGAATGCAGGAATTTTGAGTCCTCTTTCATTCTAGAAGTGTTTGTAATTAAAGACTGGCATTTCTTTGAATTTGAGTTTTAAATTGTTGTTACAAGTATAACATAGATCATGTGCACATATTATACTTGAATATAGAAATTCTCAGTGCTTCTAAAGACTGAAAGAACTTTTGTGTTCTCATAGGGTCACACATGGAATGTGACAGCATCCTTGGTGAGTGGCAGTAGTTACGGTACACTGACAGGAACTCTTACTACAACCTTTAATCCCTCAACGGGGAAGGCCACCTTCAGCAACCTGAACTTCTCCGCTATTGGTCCAAACTACGTAAAGTATCACATCATGTCCGAGCCGGCATGGTATGATGAAATTTATTTTGGAGTGATTCATGTGATGTCACCAAGTCATGTCAACATGGTGGTGGAAGAGACTGCAGACATTGTTCTTAAGTTCCCTCAGGACTACAATCGATACCTGTCCACAGAATCAGCACGCTCCGAATTCCACCAGCTTGTTGGACAGTACTTTGCCAATAGGAATCCTGGTACACTGATTACTGGCATATCCTCCAGACCAGGTAAAAGAGCATATCTGACTAGTTGCCAAGTATTACACACGTTTTGATAGACGTATTATGTATTTAATTAAGTGTACTTGTGTGTATATGTGAGAAAGAGTGATTGATATTGCTATTTCCTCCTTCCAATGAAGAGTACAGTAAATAATGTAAATATATAAAGAATATGCAACCAAAATAATAGCAGTAATTTGAGAGAATAATATCAAATATCAGAGAGAGAGAGAGAGAGAGAGAGAGAGAGAGAGGCAGGAAGAAAAAACAAAAATTTTGTCTGTATGACAATAAACTAAAGTATGTCTTGAAAAGTTACAGCTCTCCACTAACTTATGCAATCAAATTTCCTGGATTAGCATTTTCACATGAATTTGTTTTAATGTAATTTTTTTTTTTAGTGAAGAATAAAAATTTATAAAATTATTTGTCTTAAACAAAAACGTAAACTGTTTAAAGGAATGGCATTAAATTGCATTGAATTACTTGTTTCAATTAAATTGTTTGGAGTAACTTCCCATGCGACTGTAGGACTGTTGAACATAGTTTGCCTGTAGCTTTCGGTTTTACGTGGTCAGCAACTTCCATTTATTCACAGCTCAGTAAGTGTTCTTCCTTTTTGACACAAGTATGAAGTGCACTTCTGTGACACTTTAAATTGCTGTTTATTTTTGTAACCCTGATCAGATAAGAGTTCTAAACACTGTAATACTGAATATTGAGAGGTAGAGAAAAGCTCTCACTTTGCAACCAAATTTAGATGTTTTGAATTGATGTGAAAGAAGGCAGCACACAGCAGATATCCAATATGCTTTGGGTTTGACTGAATCCATGCTGGAAACAATCCATCTTAATGCTCCTCAAATTATTGAAAGTTGTAGAAGTACTACAAAGCTGAATTCAGCCTGATCTACGATTATTCATTCTAACATCATGGAAAAGATGGAGAGAAAGCTTCCTAAATGGATTGAGTATTGAAATCAGCAAAACATGACATTTGCCAGGAAAAGGCAAAATCATTACATAAAGACTTTAAAAAATCTCAACCACAAGGAAAAACAAAGCCTTTCACTGAAAGCTCTGGAACGTTTGAGAGATTTAAGGCCTGACTCAGTTTCCATAACCTAAGAATAAGTTAAGAAGCTGCAGCAGTGGAGTGTGTTACTGTGGAAAAATTGCAATTACGCTATACAATCGTGGGAGACCACTGCAATGAAAGACCACTTGTCTTGAGAGACCAGGTTCTCTTTGCACATTTTAGTGGTTATATAGCATTATCAACTCTTACGAGAGACCAGCTGTCTTGAGAAACCATAATTTGTTAGCAGAAGGGATGATCTTTCAAAACAGGTTCTACTGTACTGCAAAGCAGGTTTTCAACCGAGATGAAACAGGTCTATACACTGGAAGTGGATACTGAGTTTGACTTTCATCTTCTTAAAAGAAAAATCAGCACCCAACTTCAGAGCTGCTAAGAACTGATTTACACATCTGTTAGATGATTTACACATCAGTGGTGCATCAATTAAAATGGGTTGATTGTTACAGCTGCTCTTTTCACAGATTATTTCAGGAACCATCTTCACCAGGAATTTATATCATATTACAAGATAGAAAACATTCCTTTCAAATCTTTTTTTCCCTAGATAAGTCTCTTAGGCGCCTGCCAAAGCTTGATGACCTCATTAATGAATCACTGCGTTTTATCCTGTTTCTGAACACCATGTCCTTCATCCAGTAAATGATCATAGCATAAGTTTAGAAGAATATCTACTACCTTCACCAAGCCTTCTCCAGGCTTATAAAAGACACAGATGGAGAAGAATAGTCCACTATTACATAGTCCTGGCAAAGTTTAAATTATTAAAAATGCAATTGACATTGTTGGTGAGGCATAGGGGGAGGTCATTGAAAAGTATAAGAATGGGGTTTAGCAGAAACTCTGGCCCAAGGTGGTCAACAATTTCAGGTCCTGCACAGTGGGAGATGATGTTGCCAATGCAAGATGAGAAGTCATCAACATGGCCAGGAATGTTATCATTGATGAAATGGATGAGAATAATGTGAGGGAATTGCTTGACTCACACACAGTGGAAATGTCCTTTGAAGATCTTCTACAGCTGAAGGAAGAGTATAACAGGGAGGATAAGTAGTTAATTAATCATGGACATTTTTAATGAGAATGACCCTTGACTGGCAGAGAAGTTTCAAAGTTGGCTTGGAAGTTCCAGTATACTGTCACAACGGCCTGTTTTAGGGAGTTCTATAAAGAGAAGCTGAAGTGTGTGATATCAGCTTGTCATAGACATATTCTTTAAATGTGGGACTAAGATATCAACTGATGATTTGCTATTCAGCAGGGAAACACAGTAAATAAATATAAATATTTGCTACAGTTTTTGTTTAAATGTTTTGTTTTTCTTAATTTGATTCGATATAACACATTCATTTTTTCCTCTGTTTAATGTTTTTAGTTTGTAACAAATGAAAAAAAAAGATATTTTCATACACAAAAGTAAATTTATGTAATTTGTGCATTATGTCACCTTCATTATAGCATTATTGCTATTGGGGAAAATATTCTGAGGCTTGCAATTTCAAGATACCTGACAACTCATGGGAACACAAAATATCGCATAAGTCAGGGATAACTGTATTACTATCAGATCCATCCATTTAAAAAAATATATATTCTTCCTGCATGCATTTATCAATTATGTATTTGTCTGATTTGTCATGAGAGACTAATAGTCTTTATTCTGGCAGAAGGGTTTCAAGGTATCTTCTGCAGTGTTTCTAAATTTTGCTAAGTAATACAAATTCTACAGACTTAATTGTGTCTCTTTACAAAGCATTTGTTGTCACTATTATCATTTATATTATCTTCATTATTATTTTATTGTTATTATTATTATTATTTTTATATTATTTTTGTATTTTTATTAATATTATATTAATTTATTATTATTATTATTATTATTATTAATTTATTATTATTATTATTATTATTATTAATTTATTATTATTATTATAATTTATTATTATTATTATTATTATTATTATTATTATTATTATTATTATCAGGCAGCATAGTGGTAACCATAACAGTTGATGGTACAACATACGATGTCAACACGACACTGTTTTCTATCTGTGATGACATTGAGAACCAGACTCCCTTCAACTTTTCCTCCACAACAATGTACCTATCCTCATACATGGTTGTTGATGGTGTCAGTTACTATGGGGTGTCATGTGGACCAAAGGTAACAAGATTTTTTGAGTGACTCTGAATTTTTTTTCTCTATATTCTCTTTTCATTGTCCTTCTTTATCTACTAATTATGGAAAATTAAAAATTGTCAATCAGTGCTCTTGGAGAGAATGATAAATATATTTACTATGTTGAACATGTGCTCTGAATCAGTCTAACAAAAAACAAACAACAGAAGGCATCAAGGATATGAAAACTGCACAAACCTTATACTTAAATTCATTGATTTATGAAAAATAACTTGATTGTCACCATGTCATCCCAAACAATCTCAACTTGTTGGCATTTTGGATCAAACTGGAGTTTCTTTAGCAAGATGATCACCATATTTGCTTTGGCCTGTCTATGTTTTCAAGCAACATATATGATGTAGTTTACTCTCCATGAAAATCTTAATAATTCTGTAAATTTTGGATTCACAACTCATTGAACATATGTGCGCAAGAGTTCCTTCAATTTATTTGTTCAACTTGTGTTGGAAATATTATTAGTAGAAATTGCAAATATTGGATGCAGATGACATACTTTGAACTGAAAAAGACCATCTTAGATACCAGAAATGGACCAAGAAAAGTCTGACTTTGTGTTTACATCACAATTTCCATTTATGTTGAATCATCATTAATGTGACATTCTTCAGGACCCAGATACTATAAATCAGTGATTTAAATGAATTAGTTTTCTGCATTTTTTTATATCCTGATGCTTTTTTTAAATTTTATAATCTTTGAGGGTGGTTATATGTATACAAATACTTTGAATAGAGTATATGGTTTAGTATTAGTCAAAATTTATAATTTTCTACAGCATGGTGTAGCTGTAGGGAAATCTGTGTAAACTGGACCCCTGAATACACCACTTGCTTTGATAAGACACAAAGATGCTTGCAATGAAATATGATCTATGGATCCCAAATGTTTAGAAGTAATTGCAAAACAACAAGAAATCAATGATGACAAAGTAAACCTGATTTAAAAATTAAAACGATTAATACTGAGCATCGAATAAAAATCTCCCATTATCTGAGCATGTAAATGTTTATGCTGACAAAAGACTGCTTTGTTCCTTGTCTAATGAAAGGGCATTGAAAACATAAAATTAAATGTAGAAAAAACAAATGTGAATAACTCTACTTGGCCGCTATGTTTTTTTGACAACAGCTGAGATCAAAATGATCTTTTGAAAAACTGAAACAAACTAATTAACAGTTTAATTACCTTCAGCTGTTTACTGTATTAGTAAGATACATCCAGGTTTAGGATCAGATTAATTTCTTGTAAATGTCACATAAAGTTGATTAAATGGTCAATTTCTGTTTTTCTGATCCATTTAAGTTCTCTGGAACATTACAACTACTGAGTAACTCTCTGTGTTTATAAGCACATACAACATGGTGTTGTAGGCTATTCAATGCCATGTCCAGTCTAGTTTATGGCTGATGTTGTTGTTTTGGGTTTTGTATGCTATTTTTCAGTGCATGATACGTGGCAGTCAGTATAACTGGTAGAGGAAAAACCAGGAAAACCCTGATGAGAACAACCCACCAGCGGGAACTTCCAGCAAACTTTTTTACATGCCAACATTGGCCTGGCTAGAGGTTTGTGCCAAGGTGAAATGGCAAGGATTGAAAAAAAAAACCAAGTGCTTTAGATCTGACTCAGACACCCTGGGCCCCCATTTATGGCTGAGTTATGCAGGTTTAACTAATAACATTCTGTAGATGCTGTGACTATCTCAAATGAAAGTCATAGGCTAGTGTTTTAAAAGGTCAGATTTATTAGCCATATTAGATGGGTCATATCAAGACATTGGGTGACTGAGCAGTTTAAGGTGCTTGTCTCTAAATATCACATCTCACCTAGGTCCATGTGAGTTTGACTCACAGATTGAACAATGTGGGTATGAGAGAAAACTTGCTAGTAGCTTCCTGTGAGTGTGTGATGCTTTCAAAGTTCTTCCTCCACCAAAAATACTGGCCACCATGTATATCCATCCATCTGCTAATAAGTACACTAAACTGATATACAGAAACAGTCTTTGAAATGTTTTTAAAAAAAGTCATTTGTAGCAGCTTAAAATTTAATATAGGTCAGAGTACAATGAGATTTTAAATTGAAACATTAGTAAACAGAGTCTTTGTGTTTTCCTCCTACTGTATAGTCAATCCAGTATTATTGTTTTCTTGTTTATACATCTCAGCCTCCATATAACGCCCTTCATTATAACATGATTCCTATTAAAAGTATAAGGTGTGTAAGGTTACGTATCCACTTTAATACATAACACATAGATTACTTGAATAATGTATTTTGTATAGAGCACTATACTTTATAATGAAGGATTACTGTACTGCTGCTTCAACTGCTAAATGGATTGCTTTTGCTAATATTTATTATTACATGTATTATTATTATTGCAGTCATCCACAGAGAAAACACAGTCTCTACATCCAGCCATCTATGCTGCTATTGGTGTTGCCAGTGTACTAATTCTTGTTGCCCTCATCGTCATTCTTTGCAAGTGTAAGGCCAGCCACAAAACCAAGACGCATGGTGAGTATTTAGATATTTGGTGTAGAAATAAAGCTTGACACCCAAAGGGTAGCTGCATAAATGTATTAATTAATCTCAACTTATAGTAGCATCTTATTATATCTAATTTAAAACTGGTAACACTATGGGTAGCATCTAAATATTATCTAATTGAAAATTAAAATATATATCTCATTTTAGTGATCATGCCAATCTTGATTGGCATTTTACTGCTATCAATGTAGTAGTAACAAAATGAAATTAATCATAAGTGTTGGATAGGCAGAAAAAAAAGAAAGACAGTGGTTGAACTTTATTACTGTTTTTGTCAGTCCAAAGATTTCTTGTTCAATTAGAGAAGAATACCATTTTCTTCTAGTTTGTCATCTATTTGAGTCTTGACAGTGAATAAAATTGGATATTATTCAGAATTCTACCTATGTTTTATTTTTTGAACAGATATATTTTTGGAACTCACTAACATTGATGTTCTTTATCTGGTTATATTAATCAAATGATAGTGAAGCTTTTGTGATGTTATAATATCCTACAAAATGTATTATTCAATCTATTAGTAGTTTTTGTTATTACTAATTTACTTACCCCTGGCAACTTGGCAAAGACATAATTTAGTGTGACCATTATCTATTCCTTAAAACACCTCTGTTAAGTTGTAGGTTAAGTTTAGTTTTCAAGCAAATGTGGGACATTCAATTTACATTGAACACATTTCTCCTTCAAATATGTTACTGATGACATTTATTTAAGAGGATATAAGCCTGCTAAAAACTCCTGAATCCAACCTTATTAATTAAGACAAAATTTTCCATTTCTCCAATACAGACTCTTTCCCATTACTTCCTGCAACCAACACGTGTCACTAGTTTTTAAGCTTTGCTTGCACAACACATCATATGAGACACCTCTGTGAAATCAGAGTCAATTTGTGTTGAACTTGAACCATCCATACATGATTTTGGATTTATTTTGATTAATATTCATTCTTGAACGGATGGTAAATATTATTTGTCGAATTATGTAAATAGTTTGTGAAATTTTTACACTTTCATGGACTTGGTAATTTTTAAACCACATGGTACAACAGACTATCATTGATGCATGTCATTGTTTCATGCATGCTGCCTATTGTTTGCTCACCAAGTTAGTAACTGGAGTTGTTTTAACAACTTATTCACACATTGAATTTTTAATTTATAAATTATTGTTGTGTTTTGTTTTATCTTGTCATTTAAGGCTAATGAAGAAATGCATGAATCATGGCTGGTGTATTCAAAATGAGGGTGATGACACAAATTGTAAACCTCCTACAAGTATATATTATTTAATGGGCAAGTGAATCCCATTTTTAAGCATCCCAAATTGCATAAGCCGCCCCCCCCCCCCCCCATCATATCCAAGTATGGCCTTTTGGCCAGTAAGTACAGGTGCATCGGGATTTTAATGAGCTAATGAATCTGTCCTTTACTGTCATGTCACCAGATTTATGGCTTTATCTTTCAACAACTATTTAGATCGTATGTTGGATTTTCCATCCTATCATGGATATGACTAAATTTAATTATAATTACATGGATCTTAGTGATAGATCATCTATCTCACCATGTCTGCTGTTACAATTATGGAGATCTTAGTGATAGATTCCCATCCCAACATGCCTACCACTACATACAGTTACACTAATGGAGATCTTTGTGACAGAGCTATCAGTCTCACATGACATAAGAGAACCCAAGCACATTATAATGGGGATTTAAGTGAAAGATTCTGCTAGCCAGTCATGCATGCAATGCGGCTATTATTGAGATCAACCAGACTACCTTCCACATGTAACCTTGCTGGCCATATTCCCTGTAAACCAGCCATCTGTGCTGGCATTACAAAATCATCCAGACAAGCCCTGTTCTCTTTCATTCACTGCACGCTTGCAAGGTATTGGCCATAAATTATATAGAGATGGGGTGCCATTGTGTCATCAGTGATGCATGGAATGGTTTATCTTTAAACATTCCACTGCAATCATACTGAACCCCCAGCATTAGACAAACATTAGTGGATGTTAACATGTCTGCACGCTTTTTATAAAGGACATTAAATAAAACAAAATAGAAGCGTTTCTTGCCATGTTGAACTTGGTTCAGGACATTGTTGTCATGTCATTGATGTTGGATTTGGCCTCATTGGCTATTTTCTGACTTGATTGCCTCCGCTAATCTTTACTTGATGCATGATAGCTCTAAATGCACTTTGTTAAAAAAAAGATTTTTCAAAAATCTGGCTGTAAGAGTCATTGTTATGGCTCACCATTGCTTGTTTGGGGACATAATGGAAGAAGTTTGGAGGCAGGCAACTCCAAAAATACCTCTACAATGTGCTCCTGCACCTTTTTATAACCTTATCATCCCTGCTACAATTAATGGATGACAGGCAAGACATCTTTTAAATCCCAGGTGACATTCAGATCTCATCAGAACCAGTGTTGGGGACATCCTTTGCAGAAGAGGTAAGAAACCAGTTTTCTCTCCCTCCCAAGCTTCCTGTACCACACCACTAACTTAAAACCTCTACTGCCTGGAGTCTGCAGGGAGGCACAAGCCTCCTGCAATTTCAATCACATTGGATCAACCAATTGCTACAAGACAAAAGTCATTTTGGAAGAGCTTTGTTTGTCCCATGCCCTCCTTTTTCATCCTCTCTCCTTCTAGTGGATATGAGAGGATAAAAGTCTCATCTTTTTGTCAGCAAATGACATCAGAACCAGTGATGGAGGCATCCTTTGCAAAAGAGGTAAGAAACCAGTTTTCTCCCCCTCCCAAGCTTCCTGTCCCACACTGCTACCTTAAAACCTCTACTGCCTGGAGTCTGCATAGGGGGTACAAGCCTCCTGCAATTTCAATCACACTGGATCAACCAATGGCCACAAGGTGAAAGTCATTTTGTAAGGGCTTCAGATGTTTGTTTTCCCCACCCCCTCCTTTTTCTTCCTCTCCCCTTCTAGTGAAAGTCTTCAGCTGCCACTCATTTACAAATGGGTGTTGTGATTGTATGAATCACCTGGAATCATGAAAGTTTCTTTGGTAAACTTGCCATGACAACATTTTACCAATTTAGAGTCTCTTCAGTCTACATATCAACTCCTAGGTCTTTACCAAATTATGGATTGTGTCATCATCAGTGACCCCTACTGCAATAGCTGCATTCCTGGACATTCTCATCCAAAATATTATGTAAGTTCTTTTCTCCTCAGGAATGGAAGCAAATTTTTGTCCCTTCTGAATCATCTTGGTTTTGTCATAGGTTGGCAAATAAGCAATCTCAATTTTGTAGGTCACAATATTTTTCTGTGTCATACAGACTGTTGGATTTGTATAATCATTTCCAACAGAACAATGCTGTCTGTGAGAGTTCTTGCTATTCCTTCAGGTATTCATTGTGACAGCAGATTTGATCCTGCTTGACTGCCATTGTATGCATTGATTTTACAATTGACTTTGTTGGTTTAATGCACCCTTTTCCAGTTCACTCGTTCAAAAGGTAAAACATTACAAACAAGATATAATCTTTACTATGTCAGTGGTGCAACCAAATTTGGCTCATGGCAGGAATTTCTCAGGATAAACCTCACCTGGAAGTGAGGGTATGTATTGATGCCAGTATGTACGGTTGGGGAGCCCACATGCTTCCAGAATTTGAAAAGTTTCAATAGGAAATAGGGACATGGGGAACTGCATTTTCACATCAACACCCATATGTCAAAAACACCTTTCAGTTCTTTAAGGACCAACTCTGAAGAGGTCAGTCCTCATTATAGGTGTGGCAGGCTCTGTTGTGGTGACTTACCACCTCAAACAGGGGTGTACAGGATTGCCCAACCTATGCGCTGGTTCATCTCAGGACAGCCTTGTGAAAGAAAGAATTTAGACCTTGTTTGTGGACAGAATCTCAGGAGCAAGAAGGTCCTCTCTGAATACTAATGAAGGAAAGGGGCATATTTTCAGGGTCAATAACATGGTCCTTTTGAGTGCCTGAATCCCTAAACAAGCAAACATTTTCTCTGGCTTTACAAGGAGAAAAGGTGGACACTAGTTTCCATCATATATGACACACTCATGTGTCATGGCAAATAGAGATATCAATCATGATAATGACCTACTAGACCTACTAGCTAATTTTAGTTTGAATAGGCCAAGAATCCTCACCCTGTTTCCAAATTGGAATCAGTCCTGGATCTTTTCATGACTTGGTTCAGAAAAATTTGAGCCATTAGTCCATATCTTGCTGAAGCTGTTATCATCCTGATCATTTTCTGATTATTTTAGATCTTGCATACAGGGTGAGCAACTTGCATGCCTTTTCAGTCAATCCAAACTATCTTAAGTTCAGATAGTATGGTTTATTAATTATCGTGTCACAACCAGGCTTAGTAGCAAACTTTATGTTTAAAATAGTAATTTGCTTTGATTGTAATTCATTGTAAACAAACTCCAAAAGTCTTGCCCCCCACCCCTCTCATTTGTGCCCTTTGTGATCATACCTTTTGTGCATCACTGAGTATGCTGTTGCTTCTGGTGCATAGTATCTGCTCCAGATTCTTCATTATTTGATAACACTGGTCAGTTGCTTGCACATTTTCAGTCAGCATTGTTGGATCAGCAAGTGATATGTTAATTTCCACCTGAGCATCATCATGCTGTCCATCATCGTGCTGTCATTGAATGGTATTGGACATGTTCCTGATGACTGTGGCCAGAAGATTGCTTTCAAAGTATCATAGAAGTTCTTAATATCAATCCTGTCTGTAGAGTACTGAATCTCATCAGCCTTTTTCTCTCAGCTAGGAGCCTTAAACTATCAGTTTGTATTGGACAGGTCTTTGAATGTTGTTGAAGGCTGCCTTCTTAGATGATGACGTGCTCTCTTCTATATGGGCCTTTTGATGTTTCTTCTTTGGTAATCTTTATGGCAGCATCATTTTGATCAAATTAACAATCTTGATGTTTATTTTTGGTGGGACTGAATATTTTGGATGCAGCTAAATACTGAAAAAAGCCATTTTTTTATTTGATATCTCGGATTTCTCATCAGTCGTTTCTAGTTAGCTGCACTGTTCTTCCACAAACACCATTTTCACATTCTTCTATTTCAAGTTGGAGACATTGTAAAGATTTTTGGGCATTTATTTCCCTTGTGCTTATCCACTAGGCTGAATCTTAATACTGTGCTTGTAACCTCTGTTGAGTCTTACATTTTGCATTTCTCATGGCCTCTGGCAGGGGGAAGACTGTGTTGGTGATTAGGACATGTTCAACACATTTTCAGAAGCAGGAGTCCATTGTTGTTGCATTTGCCATGGCCATGAGAGCCAGTTCCTGGTCATGTACAGAGATCTATGTTTACCCTTGCATTGAAGTTACCAAAGATGATAAACGTGTCTGCTTTTGGGACTTCTGTAATAAACTCCAGGTCTTCATAAAGTTTGTCTTTCGTGTCATCTGGGTTGGTCATAGTCAAAAGCGTAGATATTCCAGACAGTGGGAGCCTCCTTTGCATTAGTCTGTCATCTTGGAAATTTGTAATTTTGCTGACTTCTGTGATTTTACAGTAAATCCAATGCCAGCATCATGTTGCTCTCTTCTCTAGTTATTATAAAGAATGTGTACCCAGCACCTACATTCACTTATTTGTTTTTCCTTAGCTAGATGAGTTTTACTTGAGGTTGCCATCAGGTCATTGAATCAGGCTAGTTCTCTGCCAACTAGAGCTGGTTTTTTTTCTCTGATTCCAGGCATACATAGGGGCTTGTGTCACCTTTATCTTCTTGTTAGATTTTTGACTGCTAAGGTATGTAAGAGAAAGGTTCACTTATTGGTCTAAATTGTATGTTTTCATTTGAGACATGAAAAAACTTAATTTACCTGTGGCTGCAGTTGATCCATTGATTTAGCCCCACATGCATATCAGAATCAGAACATCCTTAACCATTTCAATCACATTTACATACAAAACCAGGAACTGCCCTCAAGCCCATGGCTGTTACTATGTGATTATAACTTGATAACATAACATTTGAGAGATGTCATTGCTAACAGCTTTCCGACCAATAGTTGCAGACAGTTTCAGACTATTGAAACTAAATGATGTCTTCAATTTTGTTTTATTACAAAGTTGCAGGAATAACAATAGATATTAAAAATGGCAATAATTCATTGATTTTTTTGAATTATTGTTGAATGCTATTCTCAAGACCAATCATCTTTGTACATTTAGATGGATGTCCATCTGCCAAATACTTATCCACTTTTGAAATAATCACTATTCAGAGAGTGCAAGTTATTTTACTTGCATTGGAAAGACAATGGCTATGTTCTGAATGGTATATATCATTGGGAATGGGTTCAGTGGGTTGTATATTATTTTCACATTGCCATAAGTTATATGTTTTGATGAATCAATTATAAAGTTTGAAAAGAATCCTTGAAGATAAATGTGATATGTAATGAATAAAAAATCATTTAACTCATTAGTTCTGAATAAGTATTTACTAAACTCATTTGATATGGCATAGAAATATACATCTTGGTCCAATGGTCTCAGTGTACTCCTGTGCTATATCAAACTCATGGTGGAGGATTGTTGTTGTTTTGTGTCCTTGCTTTGTTGTATATTGTATATTGCACCTTCTGTGCTTTATGGATAGAAACCTTTGTTATATGCACAAATCTGATGTTTTGTTACATGAGTTACATTTTGCAGTTATATTTATAATTATCAAGTGTAAGTTCTCAGTTAAGACCTTGTGATAAATATTTTGTTTTATGTTTAAATCCTGTTACAAACTCAACTCTCTACATTGTATCCATGTATAGGGGCATATATACATGCATTAGAACTTTCAGTCCTAATAATGTGGGATCATTTTGACAGTGGTGTGATGAGAAATAATTTGGGTCTGCCAGTGAGTCAGACAAATATTAATACTTTATGGAAAAGATTTCATGACTTTGGAATAAGCAGTGGTAATTTTGTTCAACAGAATTATATAATCCAGTTGTTGTTGAGTAGTTTGTATTTTGACTGAATATTATTGGAGTAGCAATGTTTATATTATTATTTTAAATGGACATTTAGTTTATCTATCAAGTAATAAAATAGGTTTCACCTGCATTACTTTTCAGAATCACTGTTACATTAGTAGAATTCAGATTGTGTTACTTTGTACAACAGACCATGCAATTCAGATAGCAGATATACATTTCTGCAGTGTCACAAAGGCATAAAAGGATGTCATTTTTTCTTTCCACATTTGTTTCAAGAGAAATGCTTTGACATCTAGGGATGGCATTTCTGGCTCTACTGCAAATGTTTTTTGCTCTTTCAGACAATGACAAAATCAGGTACCTTGGTGATTATCAGAAAACATTTGAACAGCAATTGTTCTTTGAGAATTCCTTCACCAGTCTTCGAGGTAAAATGATCTCACCACCACCTCTCAGCACAGAGTTGTCTGCAAAACAACCAAAGCGAATTAGAAGCCCTCTCAATCGCATCCAAGTGAAACCACAACCACACTCCCTTTATTGAGAAAGCCAGCCAGCCAGTTTATTGACAAAGAAAACAGGACCAGAAATACATTTGTGCTTATAGATTAAAAACGGCATTTTGCTTTTGAGAAATTATTTTATGCTTAATGCTATTTCTTTTTTTTTGAATAATGTAATGAAAATTAATATGTAAATGGTAATGTTTTTTTATTTCCTTTAAATTAATAGCATAAAACATATGACCTAACTCTTGCATTTGTTTATTTTGCTAGTACCGCAAAATTCAAACTGTTTCTGCTTAATTTGTGCCTTGGTTTTTATATATAACAAATAGTCAGCAATGTTTATTGTATAAGAACATGCAGTGCAGTGTAAAATACCACTGAAGTGCCGGAATTGTTTTCCAATTATTATTTATGTGATATGCCTGGTTTCTTATTTACTCAATAATTTTTCATTGTGCCTGTGATATGAATAACTTGTGTGCCAACAATGCTATATTTTTCTTTGTGAGTGCTAATAGTTTACTGTCTCACCATTTTGGACATTTTTGACATAAGATTGGACATTTTTGACCTTAGATTGGACATTTTTTTGACAATACAGTTTGGACATTATTGACATAAGATTGGACATTTTTGACATTAGATTGGACATTTGTTTGACAATAAAGATTGGACATTTTTGACATAAGATTGATCATATTTGACATAAGATTGGACATTTTTAACATAAGAGAGGACATATTTGACATAAGATTGGACATGTTTGACATAAGAGTGGACATATTTGACATAAGATTGGACATGTTTGACATAAGAGTGGACATATTTTAAAGATTGGACATTTTTGACATAAGAGTGGACATTTTGGACATAAGAGTGGACATATTTAACATAAGATTGGACATTTTTAACATAAGATTGGACATTTTTGACATAAGAGTGGACATATTTTGACCATAAAGATTGGACATTTTTGACATAAGAGTGGACATATTCAACATAAAATTGGACATTTTTGACATAAGAGTGGACATGCTTAACATTGGATTTTGATCATCTTTTAGGAAAGAATTCAGATTTCATTATCAGTGGCTCAAAGGTGATTTACAAATAGCAGAAAAGAGATTAAAATTGGTTTGTTTCTAAATTATTATTAAAATCTCTAAATTTATAACAGATTCTACTTTGATATTTTCTCTAGTTTTCTTAAAAGAATTTTTGTTGAAATTAACATTTTTCTTTGATGTTGTAAATTTGTTTTCTTCATGAAAATGTAATCTTATTAAATATTTGCATTTCCTCCCATGGATTCAAAGAGGTTTTATGACTGATTTTGAATACTTCCAATTCCCAGTGATGTATTGGTAGTGTTTTGTCCATGGTCTCTACAATCTTCAGTCCAGTCAACTACATGCTGATTATTTATTTGAATCCAAGAGAAGTGACCTATGCTAAGATCTAGTAAGAGTCAAAAGTCTGGAGTTGTACAGAGTTCTGATCCATGCAGAAAAAGATGAAAACATTTGAGAAAGCTAATTAGAATAACATGAAGAAGACTGACAAATAAAAAACAATTGTAGTGTTTAATGCCATTTTTCAGCAGACAATAGGATATACATGTTGACTAGTAATAATGTGAATTATTTATAACTTTAATTGAAGAAAAATGTAAATTAGCAATTTAACAAGCAACAGTTTTACTGATTAACACTTTTAGTCCACAATTTTATAATATAAATATATTTATAAGATTAATTTGTAAAATACCAATGAATTACTATGATCTTGTGAAAAAAGATGTTTGTAATGAGGATTTCTCAATTCTGAACTCAAACACATTAAAATCTTAATCTGTGACAGAAAAAGAGATAAATGCCAATATTTAAATATTTGAGAATTAATTCAAATAAAAAATAACCACAATTATCAAAACTAGTAAATATCATTTTCTTTTTTACTTTATAATGCTAAACTTTCAAGATATAGAACATTTTTCAGAGGTCAGCTCAAAAGATCTAACCAGCTGGGAAGAACATGGAGCTGTCCAAAAAACACTGTAATGTGGAAAAAAATATTAAAAGTTAAAAATAATGAATACCTCTGTGCTTGTCATTAAAATTAGTTTTAGTTAAAAGAGTCTGATGTACACCAATAATGGTATCTAAGTTTGAGATGTTCTTTATGTATTATGTTCAAGAGAAGGATTCTGTTTTGTGATGAACATTTCTTTTAAACACAATGTCTGACTTTATAAACCTTTATGCAGGGGTCATTACTTAACCTCTGTTACCTCTAAGATGATTTGCTAGTGTAAATATAATTTAAATGTTGCATGTATTGTCATATTAAAATGCTTATACACTTTTTCATTTATGTTATCACATGACATGTGCTGTACATTATTTTGAAGAAAAAAATACAAATTTGTTGCTATAACTCACAAGATTGTATTAATTTTTATGTTTGTATTTTTAGTTTTTAATAAAGAAAAAAATAACCCAATTATGCGTTCCTCCTGAAACATTTTAAAATTGAATTACTCAGAGAAATGAATACCATGGCCTTGGAATAAATCCAGAAGGATGAAATGCTGGAAAAAGATGCCATTGTTCTGGTCATTAGTCCAATGCCTTAACCTTTGAACCATTGCATTTCAAATTATGCCTCTAGTGGCAGTGTCTCAAGAGGGTAAGGACAGACCCCAGCAATATATATATATATATATATATATATATATATATATATATATATATATATATATATATATATATATATATATATATATATATCTTTAAGCTCTCATAACCAGTAACAAGAAATAAATGAAGACAACAAGTTTGTAAAATTTAACAAATAAAATATTTGCCCTAGAACAAACAAGGGAAAAAGGAGAAAAAGAACTTACAGTTTGAAGATTTAAATCCAAACATAATCCAAAAATCACAAAATAGAAGTCCTTGTAGTAAAATATTCTGTTGAAGTTGAGTTTTGAGTCCCAACGAAATCCAATATGGAAGGTGATGACATTTGCTGTGGTCAATGTAGTATTGATGTGTCAACAGTTATTTGTTGAACCACATAACATAGTATTCTGGTGTTTGAATTCGGTAAATTTTGATAACTATCTTTGTCCAAGAATTAATTCTGAGCACAAGTATTTTTAGGGAAAAAAAGAATCTCTCAGAATCCAAATAATTTGAAGAAAAATTAAAATTAAACTCAACTGGACAGAAGAGAAAAAACACATTAACGTCTAAGTGTATCAAAGTCAAACTGAAATTATTTATCTGAACATCAATATTCAAACAGGCTACTGTGTAAAACAAATGCCTGGTTGGGGGTCATCCTACCAGTAAAACTAAAATGTCTAAATAATTGCTACATGTTTTTTCAACAACATAGAAGCTATTTACATGTCTAAAGTTGCATACTCTCAGTACAGCCTCGATTTTACTCTAAGAATCGCACACTAAGAAAAAAGTATAAAAAGTTCTTTATGTCAAATTAAGGTGAGGAACTAGGTCAGCTTTAGATGCAGAGTAAGTTCAAATATTAGATTTTGGAAAATCTGAACTGAATTATTGGAAAATATCAACTTCAGTAAATAAAATTATATTACAGTAGCATGTAATGAAATAAAAAAATGTTTTATTTTAAAACCAACAAACACTTAATTAAAATATAAATTAAATATACATAACACATCCCCCCCCAAAGAAAAAGAAAGATTTAGATAATAAAGCTTTCTTTTTACTATAGATTAGTTATACATGAGGCTTAAAAAAACACATAAGAAGAACTCTTATGAATTAAATACAGTGTACACAACAAAATACATTTATAACCATGGGAAAGTGCATGTGCTATTAAATTATCTTTTCCCTTGATATGCTTGATGTCAATATTATATTCCTGTAACAACATACTCCACTTTAATATTTGATTGCTATTTGTTATGAAAGAAAGGGTGTTGTCATCATCAAACACAATAAACAAACTAATCTAATTTTCAAAATGTTGTACAGTGTAATACCAATATGAAAGCCAAGCATTTCTTCTCCATTGTTGGATAATATCTTTGGTGCTTATTTAATTTCTTAGAAAAAAGCACACTTAGTGATTAATACCATTGTCATCTTCTTGAAGCAATACTGCACCAACACCAATAAACTTAAAATGATTGGCTGAAATTTGGAGCTGCAAGAACTGGCATCCTTTTAAGTATTGCTTTTAACTTATCAAAAGCCTCCTGACATTTCTCAGTCCAAAGAAACTTGTTTTTCTTGCGCTATAAATTTGTCAGGGGTTTAGCTATAATGGTAAAATTGGAACAAAATTTCAGATAGTAAAAGCCATATTTAAAAATTACATCAGTTACTTTATACTAACAGGCACAAGGAATTCAGTGATAGCCTTGACCGTAACATCTATAGCTTCAGCTTGTCCATGTCCCAGAAATGTTACCCTAGCACAGCAGAACTCACATTTGGATAAATTAATTATCAAACTTGCATCAGTGAGCCTGTACAAAAAATTCTGAATTGTTGCAATATGTTCTTTCCATGTATTGTTGTAGATGATATCATCAATGTAAGCATCACAATTATCTAGACCAGAGGTGGTCATATTCACAAGGCATTGAAAAGTACTTGGTGACCCTTTTTTCCCAAAATGGATCACTTTCTATTGATAAAGTCCATCTGGAGTCATCAATACCAAGATTTCCTTTGCTCTCTCCATTTAGTGGAATTTGCCAAAACTCTTTCAGAAGGTCTGATTTGGTGACATACATGTACTTGGCATTTCTGATTTCATAAGCGCAGTCATCGATTCTTGGTAATGGAAATGAATCTGTTTTATTTCGTCACACTGTTCACCTTTGTATAATAAGTTTTATCAGGTTTCAGAACAAGTATACATGATGAACTCCAGTCACCTATGAAATCTTGCTCCAGCAAATTCCAAATTTCTTGTTTGAGAGGGTTCATCTTGAATGGATGTTGTCTCACAGGTTTGAAATTTATAATTTCAACATCATGGAAAATTTTGTTCTTTTAAAACATCTGGGAAAAAAAAGTCTCAGATTCAAATAATAACTGTTAAAATTCAGTTCTTTCTTGCTGTTGCAAATGTGAAAGTTTCTGGTCCAAATCTTTCATAATTTCTGAATTCTGAAGATTTGCCACTGCAATATCAGTATAATCTGATGATATACCTTGACTTAAATCTTCACTGAGCGGGATAGTACATCTAAATTAATTGCATATTTAGCCTGGCTATCTCTCTCACTTTACTCCTTTTAGCATTTTTATGTGGCAACATTGTTTTGTTTTTGCTTCCCAAGAGTAATTATGATGTAATTTAAACCAATTTCTTTCCTGTCAACTGTGTAGGGCCATAAGACTTGGCCTGAAGACGATTTTGTGGTATGGGCAAGAGAGCCATAACTCTATCACGAGGCTGAAAACTCATTTCCTTTGAGTTTTAGGTTTTTTAATTTCATTTTAGACTGAGCAGAGTGCAGATTCACTCTTGCAACCTCACAAGCGTTTGAAAACTTACGCTTAACGTTGGAAACACAATCATGAAGAATAATTTCAGTATCGTCATTAGAAAGAAGTTTCCACACCTTCATTGGTCCACTCAATGTGTCCAAAAACCAGTTCAAAGGGACTGAAGCCTAGAGATTCTTGAACAGATTTCCTAACAGCAAACAACAGTAAATGAATGCCTTCATCAGAATCTTTACCCGTATCAAAATAATATCATTAAATCATATTTAGTGAAGTAGGATGAAATCCTTTAAATGCCCCATGGCTGAATGGGTGATAGGCAGAAGATTTGAATTGTTTGATGCCGAATTAGTACATAATTTGCTGAAAATTTCCAGACATAAAATATGACCCTTGATCAGATTTGACAGAGTTGGGAAAGCCAAATTGAGTTTTAAATTATTTTTTTTTCTCAAGCTTTTCCTATTGTTTCAGATTTAATATTCCTCAAGTATTGGTTACCTGACATGGTCTTAGGTAAGGGTCCAACACAATCTACAATAATTTTACAAAATGGTTTGTCAAATATATGAATAGGATGAAGATGAGCCTTATGTATCTTCTGATTGGGTTTTCCTACCATTTGACAAGTATGACAAGATCGACAGTATTTACAAACATTACTTTCGATTTTTGGCCTATAAAATTTTCAAGATCTTGTGATATGTCTTCTTAATCCCTTTATGACCAGCCAAAGGAATTTCGTGGGTACATATTTCCTGTCTGTAAGATTTGGAACGGTAACTCTATAGTTTACTGACCAGATGTCACTGGTAGGTACATCGGGAGGTCTCCACATTCTCATATGAATTCCATTTTTAATGAAAAAGTAGATAAGTACATGTACTTCAATGGCTTCAGTACTAATGACCCTTTGAAACAAACATGAGATCTCAGGATCTTTTCCCAGTTTGACTACAAGTGATTGTCATTTATCACCCTGATTAGAATTGAGAGAATGAGTCGTTAACAGAGGATCACTGTGATTAATACCTTATGATTGATCTAAATGAGTGAAAGTGACCTCATCAAAAGCCTGACCAATACAAGTGTCAGCTAAAAGTTATAATTTCCTTATCAGCATCATTCTCAACAGCGTTCTTTGCCATAGCTCTGGTAACTGCACAAGCCTAGTATAATTATTTCTGATTCAAACAAGGCTTGTCAGTTATAAGCGGATTAACCACTGCCTTGTCTCCAGCTATGTCATCGCCTAGTAATAAATGAATGCCCTCAATGGGTAAAGCAAACACTGTACCGACTATCACTGGTCCTAAGACTAAATCTGATGACAAATTTACACAATGGAGAGGAGCATTAACAAAGCTGCACTCTACTCCCTGAATAAGAGCACTCTCAATGGAAGAAGACGTCTCAGAAAAAACAAAGTACCTAACAATAAAAGACTCCTATTTCCCTTAAAAATGTAATAGAGATTCGCAATCATCCTCAAGAGTGATATAGAACCCTTCGATATGAATGATTCCTTATTATCTTTATTAAAACCAAGCTGGGGACACAACAAATACATTGATTTGAATATATGACCGTGACCTTGAAATCTTAGAAATAAGAGCATTTGGAATAGGTCTGTCTTGATTCTGATGCTTATTGTCACTTTGTAGCAATCAGAAATAACGTGTCATGTCATCCTGCAATATGTACACATAGGAACAAACAAGGATAATTAATCAAGTTTAGAAGCTTGACTTTAAAAATTGTGCTAAATTGAGATTTAGAATGGTTTGTATTAGGCTGAAATACTTTTCTGCCAGAAAGCTGCTGAGCGTAAGTCTTATTTACAAAAGGAACCTTAAGAGCTAAAGTATTCAACTAAATCAAAGTCAATAGTAGAAATGTGTTTTTCAAAAAGATATACCATTAAATTGTCAATCAGCTGAAAAGTTTCACTTTTGTTATAATAATAATAATAATATATAATATAATTAATCTCATAGAACAACATGTATGCTTTCTATATTGCTGTAGTAGATATGCGTCATCGTGTATTCACGTACTGAGGGGCACTTTGAGGTGCGCATTGTATTGTTCTCAAACATGCATTAGTTAAATTGCCTTTAAATAAATTCGTACAAGGATGAAAAGTAACGCATCCCTGGATGTATTCAATATAACGACAACAATAAAAACCTTTCGTCTGATCTCATATGTTCTAATTATTCCGATTGTATGAAAAATAAGTCACATGTCATGCTAGAGGATATAGGTGCTATCATGTATACACACATATTGATCAGAGTGAGGTGGAGAGTGCTTTTCTGGAAAAGGATATGAATTGGCTGGTAAATCTCATGCTAGAAAATTTATACGTGACACATTTCAGTGCCAAAATAAGGATAAAGCAAAGCTCGTCAACTCAAAATTTTATTTCATCCAATGATTTACTGATTTTCAATTTTTAAGGGTGCAAGTTTAAACAAATACATACATAAAAAGCAGAACAATTCACATATTTATGGTAACTACTGATCACATGTTCGGAGAGGTATCTTCAAACGGAACAAATATCATTAGGATTTCAATCAAACTTATTACGAGAGAGAGAGAGAGAGAGAGAGAGAGAGAGAGAGAGAGAGGAGGTATGAAATAAGTTGTAAGAAAACAGTTGTCACTGGTGTCTAGTTGAAAACACTTGAAAATATTATAACATAAATTAGGTGATGCGTTTATGAGCATGACAGTATAAAATATTGATAATTATTTCCAAATTATGTAAACTATTCATGTAATAAAATGCAATGTATTTGAAGGTGTTATCACTATGTTATGGCTACAAATCAACTCGATAAATTTAGATACCAAATTAGAAGAAAACAAACCCAAACAATAGCATACGTCATGATTATTATTGTTCACATTTCAATTAGTTTCAACATTCTGATCAGACACTATCTTGTATTCTCTATCTTGAAGTTTTTTCGTCTAGTTGCTATTGCTATATGCATGAGATCGACAATGGGCATATACAAACGTATCATCTATATGTTTCATATATGTTGTGGAGATTATAAATTAATAATGGGCTTTCATGGCAAACAGACTGCATGTGCTCGGATTTTAAATTTTCAAACAAACAAGTGACAAATGACTAGCTTGTTCATTGACTTAACAGTGCAGTTATTTAAGATGATTACATCGTTCTAGATATGTTAATGCTGTTATACACGTATTCGTCTCTTGATTACCCGTTAAGCGTATATGCTTATGCAATGCATCCATATATTATCTTATCGTCATTGGATACACTGTACATACTACTTATGCAGCCTTCATTCACCAACATATAAAACCAGTCCTTTTTGTAAGCGTTGGTAATCGGCCAAAACTGGTGATAATTGAAAACATAAAACAGTTTACGAAACACATCATACGTTCCGTATATGCTAGACAGTGTACGTGGATGCGTATGCAATTCTGCAGTGATGTAGTGCCTTAAATCTGTCCAGTATAATTTATAAAATCAATTAGATGCATTGCTTTAATAAAATGTTATCCTTTGTTAATTTAGTTAAAGACCTTATCTTTGATTTGACTGGCCTATGTTTTCAGAAACTTAATGACCGCATCAATAGCATAGTGGTTAGCGCATTCGCCTCAGATTAGCGGATTCGATCTTTTCCCAGTCATACCAGCGGTTCATATAAAAGTGGTACTAGCAGTTGCCTCGATGAAGTTACTGATAGAACATGATATTACATGTATGTGGCACGATGCCCCAGTGCTAGATATCTCTATAAACTACCACACAGCAGACATCAAAGCAATTTGACTAATCTTCCTGAAGCTACGTTAAATTTGTTATTCCCCCCCCCACCCTACTACCTCCGCCCCACCCACAGATAAGTTTAATGATGAGAATTATTTTGTCATGCGAAATGCATATAGAGTAGGGACATAGACTGTAGGGACCAATTCATCATTTTATATCTAGGTTTCAAAGACCTATTTGCTTAAAAGCCAAACAACTGCCACAAATATGCTTGTTAGGAAGGAGAAACTGACCCATGTTTGAGAAAGTAAGATTATTGCCCAAGTAGTAGTAGTAGTAGTAGTAGTAGTAGTAGTAGCAGTAGTAGTAGTAGTAGTAGCAGGAGTAGTAATATTTTTAGTTTCTTTTAAAATATAAAACTTTGACTGACAACACAAGAACTGAATCACAAGTAGCTAACATAAAATAAATGCGTGATCTCGGTGTTTGTTCTTGGATCCATCTTCAATCATTCCAATATATCCAAAGAAAAAACTATTGGTTGATTAGTTAGTTCGACGAAGGTAACAATACAGAAGCAGAACTTAATTTTGGTTTCGTATCTGTATCACAAGAATGTTCTTCTGAGGTAAATTGCATTTCCACATAATACATATGCTGTCTATATCACTCTAACTGAAAATGATTCGAACTCTAGTCGAGTCATACCTATGACGGTAACCAACGGTTTTTGCAGCTCGCCTTGCTTGACGCTCATATATATATATATATATATATATATATATATATATATATATATATATATATATATATATATATATATATATATAACCTAATAATTAACAATACAATAATGATTACTTGCATCTTTAATACTTACAATATATAACATAATCTTTTGTTACAATTTACACAATAAAACGCCGTATGTGTATGTATGATTATGTTTCATGGACCAGTGGTTTGTATTACATATACATGTATTCGCTATTGTTGTTGTTACTATCTCTATTATAATAATTAGTATTATCAGTAATAATAATATTACTACTACTACTACTACTACTACTACTACTACTACTAATAATAATAATAATAATAATAATAATTATTATTATTATTATTATTATTATTATTATTATTATTATTATTATTATTATTATTATTATTATTATTATAAGACATTAGTATTAATAAAAACATCAGGCCCAAGTGCGCGGATTCAACACGCATTGCTTACTACATCAAGCCGTTCCCCAGCAACTCTCGCGGAGGTGGAATTGCTGTCATCACAAACAATTCATTGACAAAATGTCATAAGTACAACACAATCTTCAGTTTCTACCACACATTGTTTGAACTAGTCCAAACAACACTCACTCTGAAACAAAGGTCAGTCAATTTTATCTGTCTTTGCCGCCCTCCTCCTAGTAGAAAAAACATGCTGACTGAATGTCTCTTTTTGGGGCTGTTTCCGAATCTTCTGGGGCATGGAAAATCGATAGGTGGGAACCAATTATTATTGGAGATTACAACTTTCACCTTGACTGTCCTGGAAACCCATGCACTTCAAAACTCCTAGAATCCATCAATGTTTTCAAGCTTAAACAGTCAGTTAACCAACCCACCCATAAACGTGGTCACATTTTAGACTGGATTCTTCATAGACCTCATGATAATATTCTGCAATCCACCATTGTATCCCACGAACTTGCATCAGATCACCTCTGCAATATATGACATATTGACGTATCAGTCCCTAACTCTTCACCATTATTTGCTACTAAGAGAAACCTCCGTATGATAAATATAACCAAACTAATAAATGACATCCAAGAAAACCTAACGACTTGCTTACACCCTACAGCAGAACAACTCGATAACTGCATGCGTTCATTGCTTGAAAAACATGCCCCAGCCACCAAATGCAGAGTATCAATAAGAAAAAGTGTTATCCATGCTATAGCAGTGTTAGGGACCAGCTTCGCACTGCTCAAAGACATCGCCTTAAAGCAGAGAGGCTTTGGCTTTCAACCAGACTCACTATTCATAAACAAATCTATAAAACCACTAAGAAGAACGTCGCAAACATAGACCATTTAGCCAAATTATTCCAATACAGTATTAAGATAACGGAGAGTTCCAACTGCAAAAAGCTCTTCGTGATAACTAACCTATACACCACTTCCAAGTACCTTCTCTCCAGTAAACCTTCCGGACCTATTTGCAAATTTCTTCCGTGACAAAGTACAAATCATTAGAGATTCGCTTGACAACACAATTTCAATTAACTCGTCACCATACAGTTATGATGCAGAATATCAGCGACAACCATAAGGAGCATTTTAACCTGTCTCTATGGATTAGTACGGATATTTGTGATGAAGATTGCAACAAAACCACGTGAACTTGATCCAATTCTAACATCACTGCTGCTTGAATGCTCAGATCTAATATTGCCTTCACTAAATAATGTTAATAATATCTTTCTCTCATGGGAGAATTCTCATCATTTTCACAAAACTGCCATCGTTGAAGCGACCAACACTTGACCATAACGATTTAAAGAATTAACGCCCAATTTCCAATACCCGTTCATATCCAAAATCTTATCAAAAGTTGTTCTAACCCAACATGTATCTCATTTGAATTTACACAGTCATTTTAGCAATGTACAGTCTGCATATCGCCCTTGCCACAGTACTGAAACTACTCTTCTGAAAGTATTTAATGACATTCTTTCTGCTTTGGATACTGGAAAGATTACAGTCCTCACCTCCTTGATTTGTCTGCAGCATGTGGCACAATAGACCATGACATATTACTTCATGTATTTGGCATTCATAATATAGCCTTACTGTGGTTCAAGTCCTACTTTGTCAACAGGACACAAATTGTACATGTATTTGCAAATGGAATACATTCCAGCCCAGTTAATCTATTTTGCGGTGTTCCACAGTGGTCTGTTCTTGGACCTGTTCTCTTCATTATATACATTCTCTCAGCTTTGGATAGTGTTAGTCCTCACCCTCTTGGATTTGTCTGCAGTATTTGACACACAAGACCATGATATATTACTTGACTGTCTCATGCATGTATTTGGTGTTCAGAATACAGCCTGATAGTGGTTCAAGTCATAAGTGGTCAAATGTCACAAATTGTATCTGCAAATGGAACTAATTTGATATATGTTGTGGTGTTTCACTGGTATCTGTTATTTTACCTGTTCCCTTTATTCTATACACTCAACCTCTCTCAGGTGTCATAAATCATTACCCAGTGTCTCACCAATTGTACACTGATGGCACCCACGTATACAAGTGTTGCCACCTAATTGAAGTTGATGTTACCATCCAAGGATTTGAGATGTGCATTTCTCATCATGGATTACATGTATCAAGCTGCAGATGTATGATGAAACTGAGGCCATTCTGATCACAACGCAAAGACTTTCTCATTCACTTCCTTTACCTTAAACAATATCTATCAGCAACACCAACATTACATTCACACAGTCAGTACGAGACCTAGGTGTTACTCTAGACAGTACTCTCACATTGCACCAACATGTCATAAACATATGCAAGGCTGCATACCTTGAGCTGAGACGCATCAGCTCCATTCGCAAAATCTTTCAGTTGATGCCACTAAAACACTTGTGCGTTCATTAGTACTTTCAAGATTGCACTATTGTAACATAATTCTTTCTGGATTGTCACAATATTTACTCCAGAAACTTCAAAAAGTTCAAAACACAGCTGCTCGGATCATCGTTAGAGTACCTCTCTCAGATCACACCTCACCGCTGCTTTGTATCCTACACTGGCTATCCATTCGATCCAGAATCAAACACACAATTTGTTCTCTGTGATACGTTTTACTGACGGACTTCAGTTCAACATACCTATCCGGAATCATCCATGTGTATACACCAGCAAGATACTTACACTCCTCTTTTGGCAATAGTATGCAAATTGTTCCCACTATAAAAACGATGTCATATCGACAACGTTAGTTTGCAGAACAGTGACCGGGAAAGTGAATCGAATTGCTCCTTGAAATTAGACACAAAGACACAGTGTTCCCTTTAATGACTGCTCTTACAACTCACCTTTCGACTGCAGTAACAACTTTAGAGACCTAAACATGTTTCGAACCTTAAATGTTTTCAACATGTTTTATGTTTTCCAATTTCATGGTTTTTGTTTTGTTTTTTCTGTAGTCATATCATTATAGATGTTGTAAAGCGCTGAAAGCTTCTAAATATTAGGCGATGTACAAAATTGTCATTATTATTATTATTATTACAAAAATAAAAGAACGACACCATTAGGGCCAGGTAATAGGACGTTAGGTTAACTCCTTAAGGAACGTTGAATAGCAAGGTAACACTGGATAGCTAATCCACGCAAGAAATATTGGAGGGTTTTGTTGTTGAGATTTGCAGCTTCATGATGTAGACTAATATTAAAACATGGGTACATACGTTTTCGGATGATGCGCAATCGTGTGAGTCTGCATGTGTGTGTCTTTATGTGATTTTGATTTTAACGTACTCTTAACAGTTTGCCAGATCGATACAATATCTGTATTGTCGCAGTTTTTAGCGATGTATATAGCACTAGGGAATCATACCTCAGGCACGTAGCATCATGCCCCACCCAGTCATATTATCCTGACACCAGGTCGACTAATCCAAACACTAACCTTTCAATAATTAGCGCCAAGAGAGGCAGCTACTAGTACCATATTTAAAAGTCAAATCTCATCCTCTCATATAAGAGGCGGACGCTCTAACCACTTAGGCCACCGGAGCGGTCAGATGTGTATATCTGATAATGTAACAGTATAGCATACAATGCAATAAATAATAAATGCGAGATTCAGAGATATAATGTTTCTGAATTTAAATTATATTCTCACATTTTATATTGTCAGTCGAGGCCATTTATTATCGTTTTAGTAAAGTCTCTTAAATACGGAGAAATTCTGCTAAAGTGTAATGGAAAGTTAAAGTGTACGTCGACATTACCAATGTGTGTCATCGTGAAATTCTTCTTCTGGAGATCCCACGAAACTTCTTAAAACATTTTTTGTGTGTTTATTTTCTTTTGCTGAAGTGGAGGAATTTGATAGGAAGACTCTTGCTTTGAAGGTTTTTTCTTTCTTTTGTTGTTTTCCTGTTTTTGTTCTCTTTTTGTTTTTCTATATCTTGCTCTTTTAATTTTTCATATTGATTAAATACTATACCTACCGCATCGATATATTCTATATACGGGGCACATATTGTATCAACTCAATTCATAGGAACAGAGAGGGTGCGATTTCGAATATGTGTCTCGGTTGGTCATATGCCATATTTCTGTTTCTTCACATTGTTTCGGTTTCGAGGAGTCCTGGGTTTGCCAAATAGACGAGGAGGCTTTAGAGTAGTTGTACGCTCAGAGTAGTTGTACGCAAAATTAATGTTAGTCGGATATTTTTTTTATACGCCCACATATGCGAGGCCGTGGCTGGCCAAGTGGACTAAATAGCTTGCCCTTACAAATCATTTCCATCCCACCTCCGTCCGTATATATATTAGTTTCCATATTATTGATACTATCTATTGAAACCTATTCTCTCCTAAAGAGAAAAATTTTTCAGTTTGTTTCATATTGTGCCCATCATTGGTCTACATACAATGCCACACACACTTCCGACCATGAAGGATAATACAGTTTAAAGAAAATAAATAAAATTAGATCATACATTGCATTGATAATGCGGAGATACTATTCGGTTATGTTCAGAAAATATGGACTGTTTTTGATTTAGTGGTAGATATTGTGCATTGGATATTAGACATCGTGCTAAGTGATGCACGCTTGAGAACGCGTGATTCTTGAGACCATATACTACTTTCGTTACGTATTCGTCAATAAATCTGAAAAATATTTATTCTGACAGTTTCCGTTACATACAGAATATCATTTTGTATCGAAATATAATATTAGCAGCCGCGTTTGGAAGGTACAGATGATTATAAATTATTTTCTATGATATAGCGTTAGCTGAACGTTAGCCACATATGAATGTGTAAATGCCGATATGTTTTTGTTATATATTTTAGTTTCCTGCATAACACTTGCTTTTGTCATCGAAGGAAGGATTGTTCTCGGTGTAATTGGAAGAAATGTGTCTTTTTCGTTGACATTAAAAGATACAAAGGGGCATTGTTTCAACATTTATCATAACAGCTCTGATCTTAGGACGGTGTGTCCACTAGTAAGTTATTCTATGAATTATTACGAGTATTACGACCGATTTCATTTCGATCATGTTGCCTATGACACTTTAGGAGTAAGAGTTACTGTTTTCATTTCACGTGTTACAGAACAAGATGCTGGTATATACAAGCTTGTACAACAATTGGAGTCCGAGGAAGTCAACGGGATTGTTAATCTACAAATACATAGTATGTTGTTCAAACCTTAAGTTTCATGAATATATATATATATATATATATATATATATATATATATATATATATATATATATATATATATATATATATATATATATATATATATATATATATATATATATATATATATTACAATGCACTAATTAATGTGTACTTATTTGCACTGTATTTATCACTTCTAAATGAGTAGACCAATGACAGTATGCTTTGTATTAATAAAACATTACCCAGACATATAATAACCTTTCAGAACAACAATGTAATCCAACGATGATCTGGTTAAATCTCAGCTGCTGTTTGTCACATATGTAAACCATTGTAAATCAATCATATGGCTCCAATGGAACCACAAGGTTTAAAGAAATATATAGGCGATATTACACATACACTGATGGTCTGATGTCTAATTAAGCGCAAAGTACTTGTAAAACATCTTTATAACAGTTGTTCAGTATTTCAGCATTTAAAGGCACACATTTTAATGTATGATATTTTTTAGCCACCCTTATTATGTATATGTTTTGCATTCTTTTCAGATGTGACAGCCTTGCCTCGGATAACTATGGTTCAACATGTCAGCTTGGATTCGTCGATACAGCTACAGTGCACATACCTAAATATGTTCACAGGGAAAATATCATGGAAATTGAATGAGTCTATTATAGATAGCCATGATAGATATTTTCAAAACAACTCGCTACTTTCAATTAAGAATTTAACAGCAGATGACAAGTACAACATTTACAAATGTACTGAGTATGGAAGTGGATTGGACAGTGATCCATATCAATTAAACATTTGTAAGTATAACGGTGTTTTGTCCAATTGAATCGCATTCGTTTATTTCACCTACTACATCCACATCCAAATTATCTTTACGTGCAAGAATGTTACACTATAAACAATATCACATTTGTCTTATTACATAATATAGTATGATATTTTCTTTAAAATACCATATAAGGAAAGACTATGATTATAAGTATGGCTCTGTATAATGTTTAGCATATTCAGAAATTATTTTAATTTATATATTATTTAGGACAATGATTTTATAGCAGAATATCCTGGTACAATGGCAGCCGAATAACAGTGATGCTTTCTAGTTTATTCTGCTTTCTTAAATGACATGATCAATTTTCGATTTTTATAATTTATCTTAAACCTAAAATCGAGGTTTATTATCTCTGATCCAGAGCGAGCCGGCAAGCAGGCAAGCTCTTCTTTGAACATGTTCATACCTACACCTGGATTAATACTATATCTGGATTATAGATCCTTCCTTATATTTATACTGAGCAAGTTTCTAACATAATTCAATTTTTGTGAACGGAAAGAAATCAGTTGAATGTATATGTGTTATTTTGTCATTAAATGTAACGAATTGTACATATCATTTTTAGCTGGACCTAATGTTGTCAAGTTTGTGTCAAACGTCACTGTTGCAAAAGAACACGAAGGGTTAAATTTATTCTGCGATGCAGACTGTTATCCGACGTGTACTTGGACTTGGACAAAACTGGACCTATTATCAACTTCGAAGAAGGTTATCTCAGCATATAAAGAATTACAAATAAATAATGTAACAAGAAAGGATGCTGGGAAGTATTTATGCAAAGTCTATAACATTATCACCGGTACATCGCTTGAAGGTTCTACATATTTGGAAGTCGTTTGTAAGTGTAATAACGATACTGCTACTACCAGCACTACTACTACTACTACTACTACTACTACTAATTAACTTCTCCCTTATAGTGGCTATGGTTTAAATATTGTCAAGCACCAGCATTTTATTGGGTTCATGCTAGACTTCAGAGCATAATCATGTAGAAGGTATTTATTCTGTATTGTAACGGAAGCTATACACATTCATCACTTGCATGGCATATATATTTGTATATTTAACGGAATGTTCTTATCATGTCTAGTACTGAAAACACAAGACTCACAAGTTTCACGTTATTGCTTTTGCCATGACAGTATATCAGACAATATTATCCCAACAACGAAACGTAACATTTTGCCTCTGGCACCATGCACTATAGAAGACAATATATTAAAGTTATTTTCATTTTCATTTTAGATGGTCCAGATGAAATATACGCTAATATCTCTAACAATATAATGCAGGTGATTGAATATGAGACAATATCTGTATCGTGTTACGCTGACTGTTTTCCGCCATGTCAGATTGGCTGGATGGAGACAAATACTAACATTCCGATTCGTGGGGCAGTATTAAAACTTGAGACAATGACAGTTAATGTCAACTACACATGCTATGCGACAAATTCCATGAATTCAAATGCGTCTAATTTCAGAATGATATCTATCAAAGTGACACCAGGTATGCAATTTTTTTTCAAAAATTACAGCAACCCTAATTCGATACTTTAATTTGCATGCTTTAAATTAGTTTTAATAATTGTAAACATGTTGGCTGATTATGTCTAATCTTCTTTGTGGAAAAAGAAAATAAATGCTTCGCCATGTCGTATTTCCGCTGCATATATTTGTAAAATACACAAACACAAACCATTCTGTATAACAGTTAAGGGATTTTAAACAAGAGTGGCATCTGCGCCTTTGATATATCTTTGTTAAGACCGTCGAGGTAAAATTATTCGTTCATATGCTTAAACTTTTGATAAATGAACTAAACGTCATTTATTTGTCTTGTTTCCATTTCGTGCTGTAGTGGCGGTGTATTATTTTCATTATGCACACTACAGCCTTGTTTCCGGACCAATTAAAAAACAACTATTTTATGTCTACATAGGTGTGCAGTGTTATACACTCTTTATACTCTATATAATACAATGAAGTGAAATTGAATACATTAAAATCTCCTGCTATGGTGGATCTACGAGACAAAATGGATCAACCGCAAGGAAGAACATAGCTGAACAAATTCATCACTGTACGTTAAGCAGATTTTAAATTAGGAGGATAAACGCTAAGAAATAGAAAACAAAGAAGAAACTATTTTTCACATCAATTATGTTCAGACAGAGTAAGATACATATAAATAAGCAATACGATGTAGCAATGTAGCTCGACGATGTATCAATATCTACAACATAAGCAAATCTTGCTGTCTCTCAGTTTAGAATGATGGAACGTTTAAATCTGTCTAATGAATATACAAATTTAAAATTGGTGGGCTACAATACTGCGAACGTTCTTTTGATAATTGCTATCGGTTGTAAAAATGCAAAATGTATCAGGTCCCAAACGCAAATAATTGATATTGTTGTTTTATGACCAGTTCATTCATTTTGCACGTATTATGACAAATAAACATTTTAAATTGCAGATATATATGAATTGTATTTGGTCACACACTAGTTTGTTATCTCCTAGATGTACCTTAAGAATCCAGTTTAGAAGGTATTCAGTTTGTGTTTTATTGTTGCTATGGATGTCCAGTTCATTGGACAATAAAGTTGAATAGTCGACGGTTTGTTGTATTCCTGAGCATTGTGTCGTCCAGACGCCTTTCTCAATTCTTTTATTGTCTAAATAGGTAAATATATTTACACGTTCTAGTTATTCATATCGTTTTTCAAATTAAGTTTAATCTGTGCGTTTTCCATATGTAAATTTTTTCGCAACTGATGTGTAAGTTCCCAGTTTAGCTGAAGCTTGATCTTGAAGTGGTGATGGTGGCCTCCTTAGATTGTCTTCTGCTGTCACGAAACTTTTAGGATCTGCAGAGTCAAGATGTGCAAGTCGTTCGTGGTTATTCTAGCGCAAAGTCAGTAATTGCCTCACTAAAAGGGGGAATGGTCATTTGGTATGTCGATGTCTAAAGGCAAGTAATATGTTTGTCCTGTTTCGGTCCTGATGTAGCATTTGAAGGCTTTGATTGAGTCTATGACAAATGAATACAAACCTGTACACATACATTAAAGGTGGGCTACTCACAGTTTATAAGTTATGAACCATGAGCCAGTGTTAAGGCTAAAGGAAGAAATAGGGTCTAGTGTTAAAGTATACATCATCTTGGCCTTAGTATTTTCAAGATGTAAACATGTGTCAATATGGCGGGCATCTTAATATTTTCAAGATATAACATGGTTATGACATGACACAATGTCAATTTAAGACAAGGAACTATTTGCTTATTTTCACTTAATTCTAACGATATATAAAGAACAAAGGATAATGACACAATGTCAATTTAAGACAAGGAACTATTTGCTTATTTTCACTTAATTCTGACGATATATAAAGAACAATGGATATGTATTGAGGTTTAGTTCCATTAAGTCATTTTCACTCTCATCAGCAAAACAAATGTAGAGTAGGGGCAATAATGCAGTGAAGTAATACGTAAAACGATCGTCTTGTTACTTAAGGAAAAAAGTAAATCTCATCATTTTCTTCACCTTTGCAGATGAAACATTGATCCCAACAATAGCCATAGTTAGACATAATGTATTCGGTTCATCCGTTGTCCTACAGTGTCGATCATCTCGCGTGTTCACGGGAACGTTCTCGTGGAGGGTTAATGGATTTCCAATACAAAACAGCAATAAATATTCAGAAAACAGTCATGTCCTTACCGTACGAAATTTAACAGTTGATGATCAGAAAAACTCATACACGTGCAGGGAGCCGGGAACAAACTTTCAAAGTAATCCGTTCAGGATTAAAATATGTAAGTTAATTATCTTGTTGTGCATTATATATATATATATATATATATATATATATATATATATATATATATATATATATATATATATATATATATATATATATATATATATATATATGTATATATATATATATATATATATATATATATATATATAAATATATATATATATATATATATATATATATATATATATATATATATATATATATATATAGATAGATACATAGATAGATACATAGATATGTATGGGTCTTCTTGCTTGCTTATTCTCTTCATTGATTGAGTTAATCGCATATGTAACAGTGGGAAGTCCAAAAACGTTCCATGTAATGACACAGACCAAAATAAGATGAGGTGGTTGCGCCAGATCCTCAAATGGCTTTGCACGAATATTAGCCTTACTATTCAATGACACAATTCAATTCCGAATGTATGTATATCCCCAGTAATAACAGGTGTGAAAAAAGACGCATACAACTTTGGTTTCATAGACTAGATTGCAATTATCGAGGTAACACTAGTTGTGTTTGCAAGAACAAGCAACATTTAAGCATTTCGTACACGTAAAAGCAAAAATGTCTCAGAACATCGATGTGCAAACTTTGATTTTTCTTCGAGTACACGATGTCATTGGTGAACAACCATTGACAAATGTACTAACGACTTCTTGTGCGCTATTACTGGTACGAATGGACCCAATACCTTTCTTACAATGTATGTACATATTCTTCTGCAGATACAAATTGACACTATTTGGTTGATATGATATTTTTGAAATTTTGGATGTTTCACGTTTACGTCCACGCTTTGGTGCACGACCATTTAGATCTCTTCCATGTTTTTGTAGTTTCTTTTCTTCTGGAAGAGGAACATTTTCTTGAAGCTAATATTTATCCAGCAGTGCCGATGAGGACGCGTACTGCGAAACCTTCAGTTCTATCGGAATTATGATTGAATAATTTAAGAGCTCTCTACGAGGAAAGTGCTTGACGTAGAATTTCCTTTTTCGGTATGGCACTGAATAATACAATTGCATATCACACTCGTCTTCATATTATGTGCGATGCCGCACAAGCAAACGTGCAGCAAATCCAACTTGAGTTAAAAGACGTCCAACCGCAATCAAGGGAACATATGTTAGATCGGGAAAAAATAAGTTTACGTTTATTAACAACATGTCGGCGGTTACGTAGCTTCTACATTAAAATAATTACTAGGATCATGGAGTACATATCCTGGTTAAAGTACATCTGGCTCCCTCCGTGACCCACATACAACTAATTAGGGCATCTGACTGGGCTTTAGATAAGACTGGATTATAACAATCAACTAAACCTCTTGAATCACCAGTGAAGTGTGTTGCTTCTGCATGTTACCGCCATTACTTTGTTGATAACTTATAATCGTGTACGTCAATGTGCTGATATAGATCTCATTCATGCCTAGAATGCAATTAATCCTACATTAATTAGCAAATCGGAAGATCGATCATAAATTGACGTATGAAAGCCAAGAAGATAGTTTTCATTGATTACCAATGCAAGTAAAATATATTAATACAAACAAACAGACATGAATACAAAAAGCCGCACATTATGAAAAATATTCAGTAGTCCTAGAGGATATTGGAACGTTGAAGCTGCTGTAGAAGAAAGTATGTACGCCAAAGGTTACTCATTTAGGTGCTCGAGCAATATTGTGCAAATAGGTGCAGTGGCAAATTTACCTATCAGTGTCACGAAATATTGCGCGTTTCATCTGGATGATCTCTTATTGCTTCAACACGAACTTGTAAATACATTCCAATAAGCTGTAGGCAGTGTCGATGCTGCTATAAGATAGAAAGAAGCTGATCTAATGACATCAATATATATTGAAATTATCTAGAATGCAATCGAATCCATTTACATTGTTGCTAAGCCAATGTGGAACGATTACATCGCACAATTGAATAACGGTTGTTCGGTCACTAGTACCCAAAGGAATTATCAATGCGACCCCGGATGAAGAAAGCTAACCCGTCAAGTGCAAAAGAGGTATTGGGTCCCAAGTGCTAGCGGTCGTGGGGATTAACTATAAAGCGATCAGACGAATGGGCTACACGAGTTCCAATATGTCATTCAAGCACCAAATAATGGAATGACAATTAGAATTGGATTAAAACCAGCAAATGAGAACAGCTAAAGACTGCCACGTTCCTCTGAAAAAATTATTTCCCAGCAAACAGTGTTAGAACCATTCTAAAAGTATTGTGTCGATATTTCCTATGCACCAGAAGAGCTAGTACAAAAGCAAGAAGGTTAATCTACTATAGTTCCTCAACATATTTATTATCTCGGAACGGATATATACTCCAGGAAAATCAACAGGTGACCATTTGGGTATTTCATCGGTTTTACTAAATCCACCCAGTCGAGTGTGTATGGGAGAGGAGTTACAAGTCATTACAGCGAATATGGAAGTACCATCAATCTCCATATATGAATTGTAATTTGATTCACAATCAAATCATGTCCAAACGTGTAAGTGGTAATGCATTATCGAAAGGTATCCTTTGTTTATTATCAAGCGATGACATGCTCACCTTGGTAGATCGGTACACAACATACGATGCTTTCGGCGTATAATATGGGTTGAGTGAGAATTCGCGTCACATTCGAAGACATTCCAAAAAACATATCATGCCAGTGAACCTTTTTTGAACAATAATCTGCACCAGACATTTAAGTTATTTAATGTTGATGCTAGATCCAACACCAATCAAATATGTATTTAGATCAAAGTCCCACATATCGTTCCATTGGATAAAGCGAGGTCTCAATTTGACGCTTATCAAAAACAGTTTTATTACGGTTGCTAAACAATGGATGTTTTTTCGGACAATTTGGTGTCATGTTTATACGCTGGTATGATTGATGCAAAATTCAAATAAAACATTAGTTGGCTATATGCATTAGCAGCGAGTCAGTGTCTGTGTTGAGCTTCTCTACACAATACCGGTAAACTGGTTTGATCTTGTCATATAAAACGAATGCATCAGCACCTATGACATGTCTAACACAGACGTTTGAACGTATATTAATTATGTCAACTAAAGAATCAGCCATTAGCTGATCTTGTTCACTGTCACAGGCAAGATCGACTCTGATACGTTCATATGATTAACCATCGATTTGGATAGAGCTGAATAATTAATGAGTTTAAAGAAATTTTTCTCAACCCCATTTGTAGCCGCTGTGCACTCCTTATTAATATGAAAGTAACGCGCTGTCGAAATCCATGCAGCAGTATGGAATTTAGTTATTTCCCCAATCGCATGTAGAAATACCGATTGCTTATGTTTATACTATATTGGTTTCGTCCTAAGATGCATTCAGTAAATGTACGTCATGACATTTTTTATTTGTTATCTACGCTATCCATCTTTGTATGCTTTTGTTTCCTGGTGTGGGTCAATTTCATTGCCATTTCAAAACTGAAAGTACCATTATAGTTTCTATTGGTATTTGTTAGGCTGATATACACACTCCCAGAATAGTTCAATCTTTGAATAAGCAATATAATGCTTTCATGTTTGTCTTCTCTCTCGAATCTTCATTTTCCTACTTGCATAGTCGTTTTTCTTTCTTTCGGCTATTATAAGCGATCTGTTTTGTTTAATTCACATATATCATTTTCAAGTTTTTGTAAAATAAATTTAAAGAAATTCAGTCTTAAGCTATTATTGAGATTGCTTAAGATCAACACATATATGGCTGAAATGCGCCTGTCACTTAGGTGTTGCAAGTACCATGGTTCCATCAATCGAATTTAGTTAGCAATATTGTAAAGTAAGTAATATTGAGTAAAGCCGAATTAATATTTTAAAGGCCAGACTACGTTACTTAAATGTAATGGTTTACCTGATATCGTAGTAATTAAAGCAGCATGAAGGTCTTAGTTTCAAGATATGTAGTAAAGTGAATAAGGTATAAGCTTCATTAACATGAAATGTAGTATCTAAAGTAAACGATTGAGTGCAAAGACGTTCATTAATAATAACATTACAGCTATCCCTGTAAACTTAATCAAGCTGCGTCTTAGATATAGCACTGCTATATGTTGGTATTAGAGAAATAGATATAAGTTTTTGTTTCTTTGGTTTTCACTTTCTCTTTTTAAGGCGCATTTCCTACTAATTATGATTTATGGCAAAGAGTGATACCTATCACACGCCTTGTGACCTTTGGTTTACATTTATTTAAAAGTTGTATTACATATGAAACAAGAAGACAGATAATAAAAAAGAAAAACAATCAGTCGAAACCAATTTTATAATCTTGGAATCATATTTGGATTTAGTTGCTTTATCTTTGCTTGGAGTTGGTTTTGTAAGAATTACTTAATATGCCATTTCTCCTTTTTCAGATGGTCCAGATAAAGTAGTTATAAATACTTCCAAGAATGGAACTGAAGTGTATCAGTTAGCCTGTTCTGCTGACTGCTTTCCTCTTTGTCAATTTCGATGGACTTCCTCATATACAGACAAAATTATTGAAGGCGCAGAATTGAAGCTTGATAATCTGAACTCTGATAGTACTGTCACATGTCACGCAACTAATCCGATAAACATGAATGCCACAGTCTCTGCGACAATTGATGTCATGGTGAAGTCAGGTAAGCGAGAACCGTTTGTAATGTTGTGGATGTGACAATTTTAATTTTAAACGATATTAATATATCCTTTCATATACAGTGTATGTTAACATTACAAGCCTACAATAAAAATGACACACATATATATATATATATATATATATATATATATATATATATATATATATATATATATATATATATATATATATATATATATATATATATATATATATATATATGTGTGTGTGTGTGTGTATGTTTTGTGTCTCTAGATGTCACCCTGTCGCAAGTGTGTGTGTGTGTGTGTGTGTGTGTGTGTGTCTGTGTGTGTGATACAGAATCAACATGCAACCTATCCTTTAAGTCCTGATCCCAATATATTATAATGAAACAAATGGAAATGTAAACTGAAAATATATATGTCAAATATTATAAGAGAACACCTTTGTTGCACATTATGGCAGTGAATATAACTTAATTTCGTTACAATGTTGAGAACAGAAGTTTTCATTTCTGAGGGGAATTACCGAACACTCAAACACATAACACACACACACACACACACACACACTGAAATATCCATGTAGACCAACAAAGTGGTACATGCATGCGCAGACAAGTATGTGTGCAATAATAGACAGGTGTAAACTAAAACATAATCGTCAAATAGTGTAACATGTTTAGAAACGAATGTGTTATCCATGACTTATCCAAGCCAACAGAACAATAGCAATATGCTGTTCCAGTTACAAGTTTTATAGAGAGGAGATCGTGTTTCATTGGGCAAACCCCACTATGAGAAACAAAGATTTGAATGGTTAAACTTTATTTACTTGGTACATATTGCAATTTACTTGGTACATATTGCAGACCCATATGTATTGCCACGAGAGGAAACAAGAAAATTCTGTAAACCTTACATCGTCACATTTGCCTATTTGTTTTCCGGTATTTCCTTATTGTTTTCTTTTCGGCGATGCATAATGGATACTGGATCAGATGCATTCCTGATAAAAGTAATTATTTATCTCGTCATGGGCAGGTTTAACTCTTTTTGAAAAAAACTGGCTATAAAAAGTCAGGGTACAAATCGGTTGAGGCTATTCAACTGTTGTGTATTATCTGTTTTATTATTATTATTATTATTATTATTATTATTGCAGCGGACATACATCATATGAC
Source organism: Unio pictorum (assembly GCA_030141615.1). NCBI lineage: Eukaryota > Metazoa > Mollusca > Bivalvia > Unionida > Unionidae > Unio > Unio pictorum. The sequence goes on from JARLTB010000207.1 coordinate 3,557,084, forward strand.
ATCGCCAAAATACCAGGACCAAAATATAGAAATTGACAGCATGCGTAAGTAGACATTTCCATTTTCATTGCAAATATGTTCATATATAATTCGATTACAGGAAATACATTTGCCTTATGACATGAACGGCTTGTACATTTTATATATATATATATATATATATATATATATATATATATATATATATATATATATATATAACATTTTCAGTGTAGTGTTTTGTTCAGAAAAATTTCGATACTACAAAATAAAGAATGATTCTAGTACTGACATATAAGGTCCACCGGTAGAAATACCAATGAAAAATGTAAATAGTCCAACAAAAAGCAAAAGGGTTAATCCGCTTGAGATGAGGTTTGAAAGAAAAGAACCTTTGATGCTACTTCCACGAACCAGTTGTGCAAAATTAGGAATAAAATGGAAAGCTCGACGAAGAAGACAAAATGTACTGCCTTGAGAACCTGGTCGTTCGAGTATGATTTAAATATTAATATGTATGTCCTATGTGATGAGTGATGTGCAAAATATAGTTTCCATTATATATCAGTATATAAAACACAAATAATATATAAATGGATATGATGTAATCTAACTGTGACCTTTAAAGGAATCATATTTTCAATGAATATTAAAGATTTATTGTGCGAGATCACTTATATCATATAAGTGACATTGCGTTTAAAATAAAACACTTATTAACGAAGGAATATGATATCACGATAAACGTGACCGATCATGATCAAAGTCGTTAAATGAGATGTAATATGTTACTAAAATCTATTTTGTCATTATGTCAGAGCAATATTTGTGAACTAAAAATATGGTTAAAAATGAAATATGCCATGTATTACCAAAACCAAAATATATTTCAGATATTCCATCCACAGAGTATGATGTGTACGTTATTTTAGGAACTGCAGGAACTGGATTGATTGTAGGTGTTCTTTTATGTCTTCTGAAGAAACATATACTCTGGTAAGAACAATAGATTGATGTTATAATCATGACAAAAATATTCTGCATCAAGTAAAATGTACATGTAATAGCATGAAGTCAAATTAGATCAAATGAATGACAAAATGTACTTATAACACATACGCATATATATATATATATATATATATATATATATATATATATATATATATATATATATATATATATATATATATATTCCAGTAATCCTCTCAACATGCGACTCACATAAATAAATACATAAGTAAAGAGGATTAAATGTCATATTAAATTAAATTATAGTTGTATTTCTGGACATCATTCTTTTGAATATTTATTTCAAACCATCATATCAAAACATTGATACTAGACTCGAATTATTATCAAATAATCAACCAGATAATTCATTGACATGCAATCAATACAATTGCAGATACATTTAAAATGTCTTCACTTTTCATTTTTATTTTTACTTTTTGTGCTTACAATCAGATTTTAGAACTGTTTTCGTTTCCAGCCCATGTCTATCTGGAGTACCAAATAATAATCACAATGCACACTCTGACATAGATGGAAGTAACGAAGAGGCAAACTTATCTCAACTTTACTGGACAATTGGAACTAATACAAGAGGAGCATTTAGTACAGTCCTTGAGAGAGATAATAATGTGGAACTTGTAAAGTTCATCGAACCAGCTCTCACAGATCTCGTACAATCTGAAAAAGACATAATTGAAATTCACCAAAATCTGGAAATATTCAAAGCGGACGCCCATCCTTTACATTCAGGAACTTTAAAAATGCAAAGCTCTTATTTAGATTCTGTGGAACCCGAAGAAAATATTGATCCTATTCCTCCAATTCGTTTGAGAAACTCTGAAGATTTCGATTTAATCTCTTCAGATCCTGTGGAATATAACGACTACATACATCCAATTCCTTCCGATCCAATGGATGCTGAAGGCTATATTGATCCTATTCCTTCACATTCTATGAAACTGAATGAATATCTCGATCTCATCCCTCCAGATCCCGTTCATTACAACCAATATACATATCCAGTTCCTTCAGATTCATTGGACCATGATGGCTATCTTAACCCTACTTCATTAAGTTTCAGAGGAAGCGTCCGTTCAGTCGATTTAATCATTTCACATCCTGGAGCAGACCATGATCCTATTCCTTCTGGAATCATGGAATCCGATATGTACATTCATACTATTTATACTGATCCAGTGGAGATCGATGAGTGTAGCGATAGCAGTCATTCTGATGCCATGGATTCCTACATATATGATGATACTATTTCTTCCGATCCAGTGGATATCGATGTGTGTATCGATAGCAGTCATTCTGATGACATGGAACATGATGTATACATCCATTCAAGTATTGTATGTTCTCCTGAACCCGACGAATAATCGAATCAATTAATTAGCATAATGTAAAGCTCATAGAGCTGATCAATTTGCTCTTATCACATCCCGTATATCGAAGCTTTATCTCTGTTCTGTAGAAAGCGACTTGGTGCCGACATATCGTTCTGATGTTCTTCTTAATGCTACGTACATCACCAGTCGCAAAGGCATCAATTTTGAATCAATCATATACTGTGTGCATCGAGCTTTATGCTGTTCTGAAAACATTTTTTTATTCTTATACACCGATCGATTGCATGTAGATTGTATCTCCTCTGTATCTTTTCTTTTAATTAGTATGATGCTACTGTTAACGCATGATACCAATACTACTGAATATACTACATTACGTCTCATTTAAGAACATTATAAATTAACATTGGTGAAGAAACTGACTATATTGTTAAAAATAGTTATCTGGAGGCAGACTTTAACAAGAAGAACCGGTTTGTAAATGTGTTCAGTCCTTATATAGTAAGATTAGGACGCCACTGTGCAAATGTCTTTATGAATAACCACTTAAAAGGACAGAACTACATTAAATGGCGGATGCACTCGACAGGGACGTGAGTTCATTCACTCGGTGAATTAAAGGTTGCATATTGTCAATCTTAACTCCGTCCAAAACGGCAAATAAGTAGATTGGTGTGTGCGATACACAAATATATCTAGAGAACGTATGATGTATCATTGATATACTACTCGTTTTATAACCTTTACTTTAAAAGTAACTCGCAAACCTCGTTTTGTTTTAATGAAAAATGTATATAACAAGTATATATGTTGTATAGGAATATGTCTTATTCACACAATATATCCTCAATTTTGTATTCTCCCTTAAAGAGTATAATATCAGGAACACCTTGAATTGCATGTCTGAATGTAAATAGTTCCATGATAAAATAAGGAATAGTTAAGCTTTCATTTCTATTTTGATATTTTTAATATCACAAAATTAGAATTTAGGTTCGATGTAGACTAATCGATAATATTCAGTTTTTTAGATGCCCGCATTTCTTTAAATTGAGTTATGTATAGTATTGTGTAAAGTTTGTTGTTTTATTCCTTAGTTACCTTTTGTTTAAACCCCAACCCAGTTTATGGAGTCATTGTCAGTGCAATTCTTCCATATGTCCACACTCTATAACTGCCAAAACGTATCTTGTTGTGCTGGCAACAAGATAACAGAACATTCGTTCACAATGGTAAATTTCAGTCATTTTCAACATTTATAACAACCTTAAAACACATCATGTTTTAAATACACGCTTTCCTATGACCTGTGTTATCGTACATTGTTTTACCTTAATTCCATATTTGTTGGCAGTTTTACAGTTGTAAATCGGTCTCGTAAATCTTACGCTCTTTTAACTTGTACTGTAAATTTCGCTAAAGACAAATCTTTAAATCAGGAAATTAAATATGTTCAAAGATTTGCCAATTGACAGATTCACTATCTGATATATATTAATGTCTATGTCAATGCTGTGCATGTTTCAGTGTAATGTTCGTTACTTTTCCAAGGAGTGTTAAATAATATTTTACACTGGCCACTTGTGCCTCCCCATGTTTCCGATACTTCTTTTATGGATACCCGTCCAATAAAACTGATTTTAAAATAGTATTGTATTCGCTTGGATTGGGAACTGGTCTCTCTCATACACACCACAATGTATTTAATATACGTAATTTCCAAACATATGACTATCGACGTGATTTCAAATGAAGGTGTTTAAAAACCCGCATGTATATTTTATTTGAACAGTTGCATTTCATTTAAATTCATTGTCAGTTCGAGCTCAGGAGTGTCTTTATGAAGAAGTTATAACTAACGTTATAGTCAAAGGGAAAGAAAATACTGTGTTATGCCCTGATGTATATAAAGAAGAACAGACTTTCGATCTCCGATCTGCCTACTATGCCAGAAATGTTAGAAACGACATTTTCATTTTGTACATTTTAATATATCATATGTCTCTAACGTTTGTAATAATAGTAAATCTTTTCCGCTAACGTACATTAATCATAAAATCGGCTGTATCAGATGCCATTGTCAATTGCAATCGATTATCGTAAACAGTACTTTTAAATATTATCAAATAATGTTGGTTTTCCTGAAACAAAATGTAACGAACTATCATTACGGAAGATGAAATAAATAAAATACGTGTCGATTTCGCAACTACTGCTCTCTTATCGTTATAGAAAGGAGTTAGTTCTCCTTTAATTGTCGTTTTCCTTAGAATGTTCAGGTTCAAAACAAAGCTGGTTTAAACAAGTTTTATTGAGTTTAATACATTAATTAGTGGTGTATCTCTGATATTCTTTGTTCGTTAAACTTTAATGGGGATGAGAAGACTTTATTCACAACTGCAAAAGACGTAAACCTTTACCTGAAAGTTTAAAATAAAAAAATACTCCCCAAAGGTATATAAATAGTACGTAATATTGAACGAAAACGTTTCATTAGCAGACGATACTTACGAAAATGAAAAGCTCTTACTATTAAATTTGTATTTGGTTAAACATGATTATCCATGCATATACGTCTGTTAGTACTAATATTAGTACCCTTACTCCTACGTTGTGGACAAGGTACTAACATGAGCCTATATGTGTCAATGGATATTGTTCGTCATTTAAACTCTCAGCCACGGTTTTCTTTTTTCTTTCTTGCATGGACATTGTTTTAAAGACTGTTGTTTCGCACTCATTGCTGCAAAACCAGCTTCCCTCTGGTACATTTTCCACATCCATCTCTATGCACTCCAGGTGAAACCAAATTCCTCTAGCACAATTTCTGTTCTCACAAAAAAAAATCATGTCTGAGCCAGGTATGTCCTGCTTACATATGCAGTAGTCATCTTTTGTATCATGTTCTTCAGGCTTTAAAATCTTTTGTACTGTTGGCATTGATGATAAAAAAACCATATCCACAATCTGGGCTGCAAAACGATCTAAGTAAATTAATTTATCCTGTAAGGACTCCGGAAAGTCACTGGGGGTGTCATTTAGATGTTCTGTCTGCATATAGTGCATATCAGCAAGGACAGTATATCCATTACAACAACAATCAAGATATTCTTCATTGAAGTTGAATGAATCTTTAACGTTTGATGTAACATTTCGATGATTAAAATAATTTTTCAATTGATATAATGTTCCTCTGTCCCTCCCACTTGATTTGTATAGTTCTTCATAGACATCCTACCAAATATGAAATAAAAAATGTTTATTTATATGCTGAGTGTAGCAGGCATTTATTTAAGTAAAATAACTGATAAATTAACACCTGTATACGAAATAACACACACACATGTCCAATATGTGTTCCATTGTTTACTGTTACCAGGAGCAAAATATTTATGAATATATAAAACACATCAGCCACGTACCTTCCTAAATAAAAGTTGGTGACACAAAATTGTTCCTTGCGAAAAGTACCAAATCCTTATATGTTGTTGATAGCATTAAATTTCTCAACACATGATTTACTGAGGGTCTCACTAAATAATGTTTGTAGTCCCTATATTTAAGCTATTAATAAAATTCTAAGACAAGAAACCAAGAAAATTTACTTTCAGATGTGATGGTGATTGGTTCATTGTTACATAACAAAAAATAAAATAAAGTGTGTGATCACGAAAAGTGAAAATATGAAGCTTAATTGTTATGTCAACACTCATACAGTATGTATATAATATTACATAACCCTATCCATTCTTAAGTACCAGTGACATGCATAGACAGAAAACACTGTCTTTCCTAAATAGCTGTGTCCACGTAATAGTAATGTACTTAATGCAGGTGCTTAGTACAGTGTATTAACACATAGGCATAGAAAACAATACTTGCAACAATAGACAACGCGTATGCCATTCTTGTATAGTCATCTCCAGTCCCTGCAATGGCTGACATGGTGAATTTGCATTTATTCTTGCACTTTGTGCTTCATGCCCTCTCTCATAACTAAGGCCATCTACATGCGGTGGAACGGTGAAAGGATCTCCATTTGGTTTGAGTAGCACATACGTCTGGTATCCTTCCATGATATCTATCATATCGGCAACCTTACTTTCATCTTTTTCAATGACACCAATGGGGACCTATGCAATTTAAAAAAAATATATATATATATATATATATATATATATATATATATATATATATATATATATATATATATATATATATATATATATATATATATATATATTGCAACTGGAACGGTTTGAGAGTGGCACATTTTGCCTACATATCCAACTACCCACTGACCATAACTTTTTACAGTTTGTCAATGTCATATCATGATCTTGCACAGTAACACTTTGCACAAAATATAGACACACTATGCAATAAAATATGACTGGTATACTTCACCATGAAGTCTTAATGTTTGCATAGCAAACATTTATGGTAACACCACATAACAATACATAATCTACAATGTTTACTAAGCATGAGCTCTATGTACAGAGGACATGCATAGACAGAAAACACTGTCTTTCCTGAATAGCTGTGACCTATATTTACAGAGTAGATATATTATGGAATGGCTGGCACTAGAAACAGTGTCCCTATATTTCATAAACATCATTTTCATGATAAAGATGCTGGACACTGATGTTGATTATGTCTTAGGTGGTACAATGTTAGAGTGACTTTACATTGTTGATTAGGCTGCATTATAGTTCAATGTATTTCCTCATAAAATTGCATTATCATGAATGGTACCTGATCACATATCATTACAGTGAAGGAAATATACTGGTAGTGAAGTTTAAAAATCAAGCCACATAAATAAAGATCTTAGATACTGTCGAGGCTTGACTCGTTGACAGGACCTAACAATATATAATCAATAAATCTCACTTATCTTCCATGACTATGGTCTGTCCATGCAAGTTTACAATGGTAAGTACCTTAAGCATATAAATTAGCTATAAAGAAAATAGATAAAAAAATATCTGCAATTTGTTTACCACCAAACATATATTTATTGGATTGAAATGTTAATAACATGTAATAGTACAAATAAACAGATGCAAGTGAAAGCCCAAACAAGTTTATAATCCATACAACAATTCATAAGAAAGTAAAATACAGGTTGTGAAGTTACTAACAAGCTTACTTTTGGTTGATGACTCCTTTACAAATCGGTGCTGAATATGCCAATTAATGTTTGGTTTTCGTTCATTGAAAACTGGGATAATGTCGCAGAAAATTCGTGTTACTATAGTAGTAATCTCAAATCCACTTCATCCATTTCTGATGGCAGATAGGACGATAGTGGAATGTTCAATATATCATGTGGAGATGGTTGTTCATCTGGCAAATGCACAGTTGGAATTCTATCCCTGGTATAATAGGCTTGTACCATATTGAACATCTTATTCTTATTGTCTTTTGTCTGGTGCCGTGCTTTAACCTTCTGGTTCACATTATCAAAGCATAAGGAAAATGCATATTTGCCTGAAAAAGATGACATTGAGTGTAATGACTGCTTATGAGAGAGTAATATAGGAATAATATTACATGGAATGAAGGAGTGTAGTTTTTTTGTTCTCTAATTATTGAACAGTTAGGGTACAAGGGAGAAAAAGCTGTACAATTCAAGTGATCATTGCAACCAATGAAATAGGAACCTAGTGTATTACTTGGGGATGTTAGATAGAGATTATTACACTACCTGATTGAATAAAAAAAATTAGTGTCAGATATTGGAGTGAAATTAGAAATTAAGGATGGCCTGATGCACAAATAAGAGTAAAGGGAAGCACTGAATACATTAATGTATGTCAGTAACTAAAACTATATATGCTTTAATTATAGGTCTATATGTGTTCATGTGTGCTACACAATTATTACGTGAATAATCCACTTTCTCCCAGGATGCAAGGCAATGATTGGTGGCCATTTGGCAGAGATGTGATGACAAATGAAGGTTTGTGTACAGATTTTGATACAGATGTTAATATCTTTATAACATGTAATATAACAAAAGCTAATCTTAAGTTATATGTATTTTTTTCCCAATTGTTCTAAAACATATATCTTGAACAGGATTAATTACATGCAGTCGGTACTTGAGTAATTAACTGATAAGTGTATGCGTTAATTCAGAAAAGAACATAGGAAATATCATCTTCAAATAAATGTGGTCCCTGACAGAACAACCCATTACAATAATGCAGTCCCTCATTTTAAAAAGGCAAGGACAGGGCTAATATATTTTGTTTAGTATTAGTAGTTGGAAACTTGGGCTACGCTCTTTTAATATTTGACATTACTTAATACAAGGTGAATACATCTAACAGCATAATTGGGAAGGAAAACTTTACAATGAAGTAGGAATAGCAGGTCATACCATTGTGATATGATTGTCTTGATCCACTATGTTCACTGTCTCCATGTTGCCCACATAAGTGTCCATATTGATTTGCTTGTTGCTTGGGCTTTACTGGTGACATGACCTCCGAAGAGATAGGAGAACCAATATCACTGTCGGCTAAATCTGTCACTGTTTCCATGAGTAAAATATCTTCAGCAAATGGGATGATTGAGGCCTCTGACTGTGATGCATTTTCACTGTAGAGAATTGTGTAAGAAGTGGATGCCTCAGAGGGAAGCAGCAAGAAATCACTCACATCTGATTTCCATTTTAATATTTCTTTATCATGATCTCTCCTTACACGACCCAGTGCTGTGCTTGTATCATTAATAACAAGACACAGTCCTAAATGGTTGAAACTTGCAAACAACTGCAATAAACAAAAACATCGTAATATTATTTATTTATATTATTGTTCTAAAGGTAAACAAATTATAAACAATTATTTTGTGGTATGTTGTGTACCCATTTGGATGGTGCATAATGACAACACGTAAAGCAAACAAATAAAATACTCACACATGTTCACGCTGAACCTTTTTGCATTAGTAAAACTGTTAATTCTCCAAATGAATGAACTTACATTTCACAATAATACAATCATACTTGCAAGTTTAAAACAAATTGAAGAAAGAAATCTTTTAGTCATAGTATTGTAAAATCAAATGATCAATTGTAGTGCTACAGACTCAAAAGCCCATGAAAAAAAGTGTCTAAATATTGACATTCGAAATATGATGCAATAACTAGCAAAATGATTTATATATATTTGTAGTTATATGTTGACCAGCAAGTTGGTCTCAAAATAAAAAATGGTTTAGAGACCACCTTGATTGTCAACAGTTATAATATGTAGCTCAAGAGTATCAGACATATAAATGGTTTGTAGACAGAACAGAAATGTACATTCTGCCGTCATTGACAACTTGTATAGAAATATATATCTAAACTATATATTCAAGCATAGAAAAGCAAAAGGGACATATCTGTTCATGTCAGTTGTTTTGGAAATTTATGCAAACTAACAAGACAAAATATTTATGTAAATAAATACCAAACTATGATAGAAGTAACAGGTATATTTTCTGGTGACGTAACTCTTTGTCTCTTGACATGCCATGGAGTTGGGTGGGTACTTCGTAACTTCTTCACGACATACGACATTCTTGGCGTATTGGCGTGACTCTTTAACTTCGTACTTAAGTATGCGGACTGCATCGCAGTATCTTTTAGTTTTTTGGCATGAGCAATTTCACAGGATTCTTAGATATATTGAAAAATTAACAACATCTAAATATGGTCAGGCAAGCCTTATTTAGAAAAGGGGTCACGGCGAGAGTCTCGCGTTATCTGTCATGGTGGACACGATGAAGTTAATGTAACCATACCAATTTATTTTATCGTGTAAGAGCTGAATAAATTCAAAATCAACAAAACTTGTTTTAATTTTCTGACGTTAGTGATGATTTTGTTTGCTCCATTACATGCTATGGGATCAGTTCGTAGCCTCAACCGCAGGTACTCGACTCGGGCTTGATGTGAAATATAAAACAATAATCTACAGGGAAAAATCATGCAGAGTGATAACAAAATACCTTAGATTACCCCAATGACTCATAGTGACATATAACCCTCTCTATATACTATATAAAAAGAGAAGGTTCGTAACTTCCAAATACTTGGTTCCACCCATGACCCTCTTTTTATATAGTATCTAGAGAATGTCATATGTCACTATGAGTCATTGGGGTAATCACTCTGCATGCTTTTTTGTACTGTATATTATTTTTTTTTATTACACAATAAGCCCAAGTCGAGCACCTGTGGTAGCTAGTACGTCTGTCTAAACAGGCACATCAATAATAAAATCCGATTTGTGTAGAAGATGTTTTTCCCTGCATGTGTATTAATTTAGTTTCACGGATTAAAAAAAAACGAAAGAGTTATGATATGTCATGGGTAATCACTACCAAATTCTCTGAAAGTGACTTAATTACACCTAATTCTGAATTTCATATTTTTTGATTAACCGTAATGTATGTATGTATGTATGTATGTATGTATGTATGTATGTATGTATGTATGTATGTATATATATATATATATATATATATATATATATATATATATATATATATATATATATATATATCGTGAGGTTTTTTTTCTTTTGAGTTAATCCCAAGATAACAAACGCATTTATTTGCTTTACAACTTGTGGTTCGGCATTTTAAACACAATAATCAAATAAATTACTAACCGACCATCGTTCTTACAATTTACGATATTATTGCATGCTTCAGAGAGATTGAGCGAAAGATGAAATTCAAGAAAAAATGGATTCACAGAGGAGAACGATAGAAAACAGACAATGTTTAACTTAAATAGAAGAAGATACACATGTGCGTCTTTTACATTGGTTTATGAATCATTCAGATTTGTATGCGAAACAATAGATCCAGAAAACAATTCAAACTAAGGCAGTTAAAATGTATATACCAAGAAAGATTGACTCAGCATGTAGATTCTGGATAAAGGATCGGTGATACTAGTGATTATGATGCATAGAGCAAACCGGTTACCATTGTGGCGGTCACCATACAATGAACCGATTTAAATCATTTCCTGCCTCTTTCAGAGCCTTAGCAGATGCCAAATGTTAGTATGACTTCACCTTGCCGCACTTGTTTTGCAACGTGGATGTTAAATGCCTTGTTTTCCGGGGGTTAATCCCAGTCGTACATCACTAGAACTTGATAACTTTTGGTAGTTGGGTCTATTATAGGACTTATGTTGACACTAAGGGTAGTGAGACTCTCTTGGGTAAGCGGGATGCCGTGAATGTAGCTACGTTTATCAATTGGACAAAATTCCATACAATCATCGACTAAGGCAACCCATTATAAAAGGGCCGCACAACCGGTTCCGGCCAAGGGCCAGATTGCATTTTTTAAGACCGTCCGAGGGCTGCAAATACTAATTACTTTAATATAATTACTGTTCACGGGCAAGATTACTGTTTTGATTTAATTTACCATGAGGACGTGGGATATGCACCCCTTCACTATAATAAGATGAGTATCAAGTTTTCCACCGACCATAAGCCCATTTGTAAATGCAATATTTATGTGATCTACTGTCAGACACCATGGCCCAACTAATAAAGAACACGTGTACATGATAAATTGTGAACAGACATCACTGTTTACGTTAATAGATTTGTCATCGTATAACATCATTATATCTCTATATCTGTCTCTGTGTCCGTATGTCTGTCTGTATGTCTCCTTCCTTTTCTATTGTGCCAAAAGTGCGATTTATTTGTTAACCAATTTATTCATTAATTTACTCGTTTATGTCCTCTTATATATATATATATATATATATATATATATATATATATATATATATATATATATATATATATATATATATAGATATATATATATATATATAGAGAGAGAGAGAGAGAGAGAGAGAGAGAGAGAAAATAAATTGATTCATTGCTTTTTAAAGGCTCACCAGCAGTTTTATACTGATTAGAGTCATACAATCGGTATTTATACACGTTTAAAAATACTAAAATGTTTAATATCGACCAGCGATATATAAAACCAAAATTAAATGGCAATATGTTAGTATCAGGAAAATATGAACCTTCCATATCAACGGGAGATAGAAAGAAAAGGTCAATTGAAACCTCGAAACAGCGATGCATTGGAGTTTGCATATTATTTCTTCTAATTTTTCCCCGCTATATAAATGCATTCTTTTCGTTACCCTTCAATAATCTATTCGTCTAAACTGCCTTAATCTTACACAAAACAATGTACATTGAGTTATTGTTTTAAAGAAAAGAAATGTAATTCTTGACAATACAAACAATCCCAATGCATAACCAGCAACGTTATTTTTTTATACATAGTAGTAATGATAATGTAATGATAATATCGGATTGTTTTTAACTCAAACATGCATAATGCACAAAAACATCATTATTATGGAACGCAGCCATAATGTAGACGAAATATTGCGCCGACCTATAATTTGCATTTTTACCCTGGCGAAGTGAAACAATAAGCCCTTGTCCAAGTTCAAAGCCGAGAAACGTAACAATTAAACAAGCTGCAACAAGGCATGTCCCTTCAAAAATGCAATTTAAGAATGATCCATATCAAATCTTATAAATGCTAATCATATCATAAATTTAAAGTGTTTAGATGTTTGCAAGTTTGTAGTATTATTTTGTTTGGTTTGTGTGTGCTTGTAAAGTAGTGATATCTGACAAGACATCCTAAGGTATCGACTAAATATGTTCGTGAAAAGCTTAGCGTAATATCGTGTGTTGTTTGTTTTCGTTATATCTTTTATTCGCCTAAAGAGTGATTCACTTCTTTCAAGCATGTATGTACGCTATCTGCTTAACAATACACAAAACATAATAACTGAGCCAGCTTGCCACGTGTAGCAGTCGGATAAAATTCATGACGCAGAAAGATACAGCTAACTTGATTTAGAAGAAAGATTGAATCAATACATTAAACCCAAGCGGAATGATATTATTATTAAAAAAAATGAATATCTTTATATGCGTGGAAAGTATGTTATTAGTGTACTAATTGCATTGGAAGGACGAGTATTTGCATCGAATCATAACACGTCGAGTGTACGTGTTTCAGAGTGAGTCATTGTCTGTAATTGGATTTTTGCCCTATCATTTTATATTGTCCATCGCCACGTTTATGTTACCATGTTGGCATCTGTAACTATAATATGCACATTGCCCAGTACGTACCAAGCCGCAAATGTCAATTTTCTATACTACTATCACAATTACCGCTGTTTATATTTGAACTAATAGAACATCATCTGCATATGAGAATCAATCATCTTCATGTGTGGAACAACAAGGTGCATATAAGGAACAACCATACGTTTAAAATTGATTATTAAAGTGTCGATACCAACTTGAGGGAAATGTAATCACGTTTGCGTGCGTAATTCCCTCAGTTATATATTTGTGTATGTCAATTATGTTCGTATGGGTATCGTATGGCACTAAACACAATCGCTTTATTTCGTAAGAATAGTGGCAATGGTACAGTGTAGGGCTTGTCAACATTGTCGCTGTAGACGTCAGTGCTATCCCCATCATGTGTCTACAAAATTACGTTTCTTGTCATTTGTATAATCCTGCAACTGCGGAAATAGCTTCAAACTTTACCTTCCTCGGATATGCTTCATATGATGAAACAAGAAGTGATATTTTGGGGGGCAATTTACATCGCAAATAGTTACCCAGTACTATCATACTGTTCCAAGTCATATGTTGGTGAGGTTTCAAATATATAAATGAAGCTAATAACCAAGAACATATTATGATGATATTGATGTTGCTTTGCAGTTAAACGGCTTTGGAAAAGCGTCTGAGGGAAGTTTACTTAGCCCTAACGACAATCCAACCGCAAGTGAATATACCAATGTATCTTAGCATATGATTCAGCATTCAACATCGACACTAGTTTTCAAATTTCTCAACACGACGTTCGTATAATATCACCGAGCTATTGTTTGATCATTGAAATACCATGACATGCAAACAATCCGTTGTCGACATGTATTTTGATAAACGTTTCGATGCACCTCCTGGCGCCCATCACAGTTATGGATGTGAAGCAGAGATTCGTTCTAACAAGACTCTGTTGTTAAAGGGTGCATGGTCGAATGAGGGTCTCTAATTTAGAAAACTAGTAGATAAACATGTACGTTTTCAACGAATAATTTAGCATAATGAAATGAAGGTTTGCGCTTATAAAACAAAACGCGATAAAACAACCTCTTTGTAATCACACTGTAACTTTCATAAGCAAAAATGTAACTCTAATTCTCCCAAAGCAAAATTATCAATTCAACGCCGCCAAACAAAATCATATCACAGATACATTGAACTTATCTAAATCACTGGTGATTATATTCCTAAAGGCTATTTTAATAACTCGAGTCCTTACCTTGCAGCGATTCGATAGTAGTTAGTAGTAGTGACTTGGAGCGGTTGCAAAATGGGCTGTCGGAACAGCATCACCATTGGCTTTATAAATACGGTCGAATACAAATGAAATGTGGAAAAGGCAGAATTCTTCAAATGCGCAAAGGGACATGCGTCCATAGACTAATTTTGATTTCCTTGCGTTTGTAAAATCAGTCAAGTGTTTTCATGGTGTCTTCATGCGCAACGAACTTCAATCGATGATGCTATATACAAGTGAAGCCATTCTTGCTATACCGAATTGAATGGAATGACCTAACACTCACTATGTTGTATATGTGATGAAATATAAAATTATTTGCTGCATTTTGATTCATATTGACTTGCACCACAACTTGAAGCAGTCACTTAACCCTAGGAGACTAAACTGCACGGAAAGATGTCAACGAGTGATTCGAACACACATTGCACAGTTGATGAAATTTGCGATAGCAACCAAGAAAGAAGAAAAACAGGCCGAAGAAATTACCGACATGATGATGGAAGCAGAAAATTTAGGTCACAAATATATCACCGGCATGCAAACCTATGTACAGGAAAATTACGCAATTCTTTCAAGCAAAGCATCTAAAAATTCGATTTATATTGGTGATAATTTTCGAGATTGTTTACTGGTGCAGTAAAGGTTGTCACGGCCTTATCTTCACGCCCTGAAAGTAGTTATACATTACCATTGCAGGTCACATGGAGTCAATACGTGTGAGGTCAATATGAGGTCATATAGCTAATCCTCTGTTCAAATATGTCATAGGGTTAGTATGAGGCATTATGGTGTCAAATGTGCATATAGAACCAACATGTTATATGGGGTCAAAGTTAATTATATATATATATATATATATATATATATATATATATATATATATATATATATATATATATATATATATATAGTCCAATACCCACTTATTTTATCCAGCTTGGCTTGTGTAGTATCCAGTACTCCATCATTTACTAAACATCATCTATCACTACTAAATCAACTTGCTGAAAGTTATGGCCAATGCTTCGTCATCTATTGTCCACCACCTTGCCCACACTATCCATTATTCCGTATAGGTGGCCAATATCAGGTCGTCAAATATGTACGAAGCTACCCAATACAGTCAGCATGCCCTTTATTGCTAAATTTAATTTTGCATAATATCACTTTAGAGATTTCTGACATATTTTGATTTGTCTATAAACTACACGCACACACATAACACACACAGACACACACACAGACACACATATATATATGTCTGTGTGTGTGTGTGTCTAAGGTAGTATTGAGGCAATAATTTCACATTTGGGTTGTATATGATTGTAATTAAAGTTTAATAGTTCTTCACAATTTAAAGATTTCTCCAGTTCTCCTCAGACAAAAACAGGTATGGTATATGAAAGAACAAGAGAAAAATATTTTTTGTTTGTATGTAAAGAAAGAAAAAATATATATAGCTAAATTTACATTCTTTTAATCATCCCTCTCGATGAAACATCAGATATATACTGGGATACACAATCGTACTTACCAGGTTAACGGTCTGTGTTACCAGGTTAACGGCATTGTATGGATAAACTAGACTGCAAGTGATATAATATAGTTTAATTTTGCTATCGATACAGGCATGTGTAAAGACTAACGAAACTTGATAACCATAATATTCACAAAACTACCATTATATTTGATCAATATTTATAGAGTGCTCACTGCAAACACAAGTCAACCAATGTTCCTAACCTGATCTTATTAAACAAAAAAAAAACATCTTGTCGTGAATCTTGTCATTATAAGGCTATGATTTTGAACTTAAGGGGTACTGTACGTTCAACGATGTCATTAATATGATGGTAATATATCTAAATCAAAATATTTCCCCTTATAACGATCGTTGGAGTGGTAGACCATTACCTATTTAGTTCCTGGACGATGACTCTTCTGTGACGGCCATATAGGCTTAAACATTATTAGGAGTTCGATATAAATATTAATCGTTTGCACACAACACTGAATTCAAAGACTCTATGTAAGAAGTATGAGTCAGAAAATGCCTTGTAACATAATGGGACTAGACCCCAAATAACATCAAACTTTATGCTAAATGAAGTTATCTTATCTTGTTTTAGATATAATTTGGACATATTTGGATTTTTTTAGTGAAGTACATACACTTTAGGTCTAACTCTTAATACATGTAATGCTGTAGTTTCACATTTGGGAGTCTTTCCATACTTGACATGCAATCTTAGGAGTCCTTCGTCAGACGTAAAACACGTATATTTTGAGGTGAAGTTTGGATACCACGACTATATTTTAGTCCTTGACGATCTTTAAAATAAAGTGTAAAAGGCATATAATTAATCTCAACAAGAAAATATTAAAGATGAACTTAATGAAGCAAATTTAGAATCTTTAGTGCAATATAATCCTGCGTAAGCCACCGAAATTGACTTAACTCGAGTATCGTTATTCCTTTAAAAATTGAAGTTTATCGCTACTAACCAGATATCCGTAACGTTAAAATCTTAGCTATCATCTACATCATCATTATTTTAATACGGTCAATAATATTGTTTCATAATATAATTTATATGAGCATTATACGCGAAATGAGACGTGCAATTTGTTCATCCCGTTATAGAAATTTGAGTTGATAACGTTCAACATATTGAATGGGGTATATAGACAAGAACTTACACTGTCAATGCTCTGGAATTCATATGGTTACTATATGAACATTACAAAATATGTATCGTCCCCTACATGTCGGTATCGCCGATCTCGGCTTTAATAGCCATTTAATATTTAGATAGATAAACGTTAAGTTCACGTGTTTCTACACGAAACGAAATCAAGTATGAATGAATGTATTATGTGAGTGTTTTTTTAGTCTAGTCACATTCGTCACTTTGTAGTGAACATGAATGATATGTAGTAGTGAATCAAACCATGTTGGTGTCTTTTACAGGATAATATGTGTTTGGCCAAAGCTCGACGAGCAAGCGTGCTAAGGAAATGAAAAACGTGTTATACCTTACTGACAAGACATGTTCTGAAGTTGCATGCGTTATAATATGATTGATATATACTGCGGATAACAGTATATATGTAATGACAAATTAATATAAATGTTGGAACAAAGGATTATACAAAAATGTAGTAACCATTGCAATACCGAGACAAGCGCATTGTAAAGCAATTATGAGACTGTAGCAGCCTTATATCATTGTAAGATATTAATGTTGATGCAGACGACTCAGATCTGAACAAATTGCAGACATATAACTAACAGGGTGATATCAGACAAATATTGGAGATATGATGCGGTATAGGTGGGAAAGCAGTTCCTACAGAAACGAATAAGTATGGAACCTAGAAGGAAAGTGGCTTAAATCACGCCAAACCCCGTAGCAAAGGGAATCCCTCCGGACGCAATCGGAGTCAATGCTTTGCAATTGGCTGGGCAAAGCAGATGATTCGACACTGTAAATATAGTGTCTCTTAACAGCCGGCTAAACGCCAGAAGTACTGTATAAATGGTGACCGAAATTCGCCTCGGATACCTGTTCTTACTATTTGCGTTCTCTGACGTTATTTCTACTAAATATGTTTCAATAAAGCGATTGATACAGTGAAGAGAAGGCTCAATATTTAATGTGTGTTGCTGCGTTTAATATCAAACAATATACTGTTATTTAATCAAAGCCTTAAAAGCAATGCAAGCAGAATTGCTGTCTTGTCTAGATTAATATTTTTCACTCGTTTATTTTTTAATGGCACGTAGAAAGCAATAAACAAATTTAATACATTCAGTTGTGCGACCAAATTACAGTAGACTGCTTACTGACAAGACGTTACGTAATGTAAATACTTCGTCTACGTTGAGGCCATAGAACCCTACATAGTCGGTGCGTTTGATGAATATCGGGTGTTCCCATCCATAGCATCTCGCACGTGCGTATAAGAAAGAACCGAACTCACCGTTTCGAAATATTTTACGATATACATAAATCATCATCAGGTATCTTTGTACACTAAAAACGAAACCGGAGTAGTTGTATTTAATAAATAAAGGGATTTATACATTTACAAGTTCTATATGTGACATTGTGGCATATCATTGTTAAGTTTCAATAAACCGCCATGGTGACATCTGTAGAACTAATGTAAACATTGCCACACACTGATATAACCGTAAAGGTCTATAATTCCTAGAGCACAAAAGCGCTCCTGGAGAGAAAAATAGACGAATACAAATATGTGTGAATCTAGGAATATATATCTTTATATTTCGAAGGAACAAACGTTACTGACGTCGGTGTGACCGTTTATTGTTTACTTAACATCAGCATCAAAATAAGTGCTGCAATACTTCTCTCCATCGATCGATCAAGAGATACAAAAGAGACATCAATATCTTAAGCGTTGTATTTAATTTGGATTTTCGCTAATATTTATTCAGAATTTTAATCAGTAGAACTTGTGCCTGAAATTCTATAACTATTTGGACTTTTCTTCGCAGTAGCATAAGTTGATTCTTTAACGTTTTACTTTGGTTCAAAGGATGTGAATTTTTTTTTGAAAAATACAAAGCGTCTTGCTCTTCACTCTTTTCTAGTATCCATGTTAAGACCAAAGAGTCGTTGTGACTGTATATGATCATTTATTTCATTTATGTGAGTATGGATTGTTTCATAAAATTCTTTAGGAACAAAAGTACAAGTGTACATGTATACAAGTTGAAATTTGCAAGAATGTTCGTTTCGCACTTGATTCTAATCTGTAGACATCTTTAATATTAAGTTCTGATATACTTTTTAGATGAATTATGTATTTCGCAAAACCTATTAATTGGAGTTTTACGCTTGTTCTAACTTTGCATATTACTCGTTATAGTAGTGTCATGTTATAAATCGTGAACCGCAACGTAAACTATATTTCGTTTATAAAAGTCAATCACTTGAACAAGTAACACAAACTCACTTGTTGGGAAAATTTACCGTTGTTTTCATGGAGGTGTTTCAATAATGCATATCAAGTTGACCGGAACTGAGCTATGTTAGAAGGTTGTATACATAATGCTAAAAATATTGTGTTAAATTATTACCAAGGGCATGGTCTCCATACAAAATCATTCAAAAATTTCCCTGCTTCGCTGTTATTGATCACTAAATTTCGGAATTGTTGCACAATAAGGACTACATTATATCCTTTACTCTGAATTAGTTCCGGAAATGTGTTGTGCATAATATTTGAATTCGTCATAAGTGCATGCCATCTTCGTTACTGTCCTAAGTCTAAAAGACATTCAACAGCTTCAGAATTTCACTTGCGTTTTTCCATTTAATCATATCAGGCCTCTGCTGTTGGATAAACTCTCTGAACCCAAAGTAGAAAAGTCACAAAATTTGGCTAAGGATTCCTAATGCCATGCTCAGTGAGTCTGGTGCACAACTAATGTCCTTTTAACAAAAGTTAGCTAATTCCCACAACGTTGTTCTTCACACGATTAGGTAGAAACCAAATCTTGGCTAAATGTGTGCTTAGCCACAATTTGCAAAAGAAGACAATCTTGGTAACGATGATTAGCGTAAATGTAGCTAACTGCAATGATGTCCCTTTCCATATTGTACTATATCACCTTTGGGCAGAAACTATATTTTTGCTAAATGTATCTTTAGCCACAATTGGCCTTAAGATGCATGTTGCCTTACTCAGGGAGACTAGTGCAGAACTAATGTCCTGTTAGCAATATTTAGCTAATTCCTAACGTTGTTCTTCACGCTCTTAGGTAGAAACCACATCTTGGCTACATGTATGCATAGCAAAATTTTAGCTAGTGTTTTTTAGTATAACCCACATGTATGGTTGAAAAGACCAAAATCTAGGTAACTATGATTAGCCAAAATGTTAGCCAAATTGTCCCTTTCCATAATCTAAAGTATGATATTTCGCAGAAACGAAATTTTGGACAAATGTATCCTTAGCCAAACTTTGGCTAGTGTCAGCAGCAGCTTTTAGTACAAGATGCATTTGTGGATGATAGATCTAAAAATGTAAAAGCTGTATAATTAGACAAATTTGGCTATCCACATCATTATCTCATACCATCATGTACATATATGAAGAAACCAATTTTAGTTAGAAATATATGTTTAGCGAATATTTGTTTAATACCAGCAAGAACTATATTCATAAGCTGAAGGTTTGGTTTAAAGAAATAAAATAAATTTTGGATAAATGGATAATCAGCCAACATTCGGAAGAATTGAAATAATTGCAGAACTTTAGTATTCAGAAATATTTAAATATGCAAATTGTAAAATCTTGTATGACAAAGATAACAAGTTCCCCTTAGAAAAGATGATTGAGTCGTATAATTGTTATTAAATATGATTATTATTATACAGAAGATCTCAATATTATGGAGTGAATGATCATATAAAGATTTTTACCTCCCTATGATGACATAGTACAGAAGCACATCAACCTACAAACCTGTTATCGTTTCATTTACTAGTCTGTTGTTTCAAATTACGTCACCGTGTATTACTAAGAAAAGCACAATACCTAGAACATGGAGGCAAAAAACCCATACCATGAGAAGTGAGTCTATTCATATACTACATCAATAGATTAGTCACTAATGGTGTTTGCTTGTCACAAGCATTTGTGATGCTATTAAACAATATTTAGAAGACAAAATATATCGAGTTAATTCCAGCAATATTAAATTAATTGGACTACATAAAATGACATTTATATACCACTATATTTATGGGGAGGATAGAACAATTGAGTTTTACAATCTTTAAAGAGAATAGAAGAGTAAACAAAACCCACGCTGGTCCAGACGTATTGATCAATATCTTTAAAATTATATTTGTCAACCTAAATATGGAATTTTAAACCTTCCCTATTACTATAGGTTCCAACAAACGGTACCTTCTTAAACATAACGCGGTTAAAAATATTTTTGAAACTCAGAGACACTTAGATGGAAGGTATCAGATAAAAACAAAACAATAGTTTCATTTACAGTAAAACCTAAGGCTTTTGACTTATTCACTTTCATCAGATGCAACGCTAAGACTGTCATTAGCCACATCCCTATCGGAGCAATATTCAACATACAACATAAACAAATAGAGAATTGTCTGGATATACTGATAATGTTGTGAAGAATCTGCATCTCTGAAATATTTAAACAACCTTTTTATGTGTGCGCATATGAACTCAAATATATTATGTAGAAATAGTCATATAGTAGTATAATATGCACATATATTCCTAAAAGAGTTCAACAAGGGTTACTTACACTGGCTACTAAATCAGACGTTTTTTAAATTAAGATAGATTTTGTTGTATGTCCACTTTGTTGAAAATACTATATGTTAGAGTGTTGGATGAGTTTATTTTGCTCGCAGTATTCACTAATGTTCACTACATTATTAACAACTGATTATGTCTAGGTTGATTTGATATTTGTCACTTTAAACATCCTCGTTTATCTTGATACATATGCTTCTTTCCATCAAAATCAACATAGTTGTTGTACATCTGCCCCACTTTGCTTGTGCATTTAACTGTGTCCGGTCTGTTTATAGTGTATATAGCCACTATCGTTCCTCTGAATTGAAATGTAGATCAATGTGTGTGTATCAAAGGATATATATATATATATAATTGTAACAGAATTGTTACCGAGTGGATGGTGGATTAAATGAGCAACACAAACACAATATGTGAAAGATAATGTAAATTTATGAAAAAAATTATTAATGAAAAATAATGATGTATCAACACAATAACTCATGCGCTCGACCCACAATCACACTCCACAACTATTCACAATTCAAAAATAAATTAAATATTAATACAAAATAAACACAGATTCAAGGAATCTTCTGGACTAAACACAGATCCAAGGAACTTCCTGGACTACACAAATGTTTCATATAAAATGGAACCTTTACAAAAGTTATATTAACGCAAGTATAAATTGCGATAACAAATACAAACATCAAACTATACGATCGGACGTATGGATTGCGACAACTAGCACAAACATCTACATGTATTTAATCAAGTTGCTAACTGTTATTGAGATTCATGTAATCCCTTGAAATACTACTGTGATTCAAAGTAACTATGTGTAAATATAACAATGTATTCAATTGTAACTCGACCCTGTACAACCGTACTATTCACCACCTGTTGAATCGCCGCCCAGCTTATCTGAATACCTAAGGTTGACCCAATACTTTTATCGGCCCCTTGCCTTTCACCGATCCACTAAAGTTATACGTACAGACAGCATACATCATCTACTAGAACCATCGGTCCCAAATACTTAGATGCCACCCCGGATGTTTATATCTCTAGACAGCTCCGACACTCGGACATTTAGACTTGTAGATTTCCGGATATTTACACATCACGACAGATGTAGACGGACAGACAATCCGACAGACAGACAGTCAAATACCTCAATTTGATCGCACAATTAAACAGCATAATCACGGCACATTCAGCTACAATTCAGAGACATTCAGAGACGTTCAGAGACGTTCAGCTACAATTTCAGCTACAATAAAAAAAATCAAACTAATAATAGTTGTTTCTAAAACAATCTAAAACTTAGATTACGCTATTGCATTTAAAGTCTAATAGTGACTAGTAATTCCAAATATTCAACGTTTTAAATCTGCAATGTAATAAAAGCATCATTACATGAAAAGATAAACTGAATAGAATTCACAATAAAACGAAAAATAAATTTAACACTCACCCCTTTGGCTGGTGAAAGAATGACGAGCTATCTCGCCTTTGATAAGATACTTTTGGACTCGTAATCTTATCAGAAATATTCTGCCTTATATATCCTCAAATAGGTGAGCAGAATTCACGGCAAAATTTCCGTGCACCCCATTGATTCTAATGTTCCTGACTTCAAGTGATTCGTAGTATCTCTAATACCAATATAGCTAGGTAACTAACAGTATACTATATTGTAGGAGGTACTAAGCTCCGTACAGATAGATAGATAGATAGATAGATAGATAGACAGATAGATAGATAGATAGATAGATAGATAGATAGATAGATAGATAGATAGATAGATAGATAGATAGATAGATAGATACGGTGGTTATGACAAATCAAAATCAAACAGTGTCTAAGTACACAAAACACGTCAATTACAGGTATACAGTGGTGTATGCGTACTAAACACATAAATGCATGTGAACTTGTATATATAACATACCAGTTACATGTCCATTCAATGAATAATCAAGAAACATCCGAACACTCAATGTGGATCAGTTTGTATTATGTTAGTAAAAAAATATCCAGAGGACTTATGACTTGCATATTTGTGTGGACTTGTATTCTATTTAAGGATGTACAGTTGCTGAATTAATGTTGTTTTCTAAACCATTAGACGGAATACTGAATATGTTGAAAATATATGTCTGTTATGATTCACTTCATATACTCTTCTATTTATTAAATAGTGAAGAGATTTTGGTATGTTCTCCTGTATATTATAATGGATGTCAGTGGATTAAATTTCCAGCCTATGCATGTACATATATACGAGCTTTTACGAAATGTGTCTTCAATGCTGATAACGTCCTAAAACAAGAAAAGGCTCGATTAGGCTTGATAATTCTTACCATTTAAGTTCGTTTGTGAAGTGGTGTAAAAGCAAAATTACACTATTAACACAGTTCTTGCAAATTATCTAACCAATGCAAGATCATGATACTATAAGTTATATTTTCACGTTCAGGTAAACATGAACCATGCTCGCAGCCTGCATACGGGTTACTAGCCCTGCTATTGACATTCATTGCTACAACATTATTATGAACGCGTGTCATGCATTATTGACATAGAATGATGCCTTTATAAGAGAAGGATATATTTCAAGTTTGATGAAACTCAGAGATAAATACTGCCTCCAAATTAATACGATATAAAGGTCAATTGACTGCTTCATTATTTCAGTAATACATGGATCTCACCCATTGTCGAGATAATTCAAAATCCTTTTCTTGCAAACTCATACATTAGGTTCGGTCCCATTCGGACACAAATAAAGTCCACGCATGTTTTAAAATCGAAGTCAGTCAGATGAAAGAGAATTTCAATGACATGCAGCGATTTCACGTATCAGTGGCCTGTTTAAACTCGCAATGATGAAAGTATATTTTCCAAGTTTGACAATTATAACAAACAGCCAAAGTGGGCATGATATCCTGTACCTCACTTACATAATCTAAGATTCGTGGATTTCACCGTGCAGGCTTATTTAATAGTGAAAGACCACATAATATATTATAATAGAGCTTTACTATTCCACTAGCCGACCACTCTGGTGGCCTAGTGGTTAGAGCGTACGATTAAGAAGCGGAAGGTGCTTGGTTCGAACCACGGAAAAGTCGTACCAAGGACATACAGGAATGTTACTAACTAATGTTGCATTAAAGGTTACTGTAAGGACTGATCGGCCTAGTATCAGGATAATGGGACTGGGTGGGACATCATGCTACATGTCTCCGGCATGATGCCCAAGTGCTAGACATCACAATAAACTGCCACAATGCATACATCGTAGCGATATGACTGAAAAATTGTTAAAGCTGATACCGTCTGTCAATCAAATATGTCCACCACTCTAACTATTATGGCCCGCTTATAATGCTTACAAAGGAACAATTTATGTTACTCGTATGAAACATTTTCTTTAATAATTAACATTAGTTCGAGAAAATCTAATTACTATGTTTTATATTAAAGATTGAATTAAGGTAGATCCAATTGCATGCAAGTATCAACCCAAAATGTAAACTATTTACTCTGGATTATCATGAATAACACCATCTATAACGGTATTGAACTATCTATCCATCATGCTAAGTCTGTGTCAACCTCATGCTGATTCAAGGGCAGCATTGACAATACGAATGTACCTGAAATAAATAGTTTCAATTGGAACATTATACTTTTTAAAAACAGCTGAATATGCAAATTGTT
This sequence comes from Unio pictorum, assembly GCA_030141615.1. NCBI lineage: Eukaryota > Metazoa > Mollusca > Bivalvia > Unionida > Unionidae > Unio > Unio pictorum. The sequence goes on from JARLTB010000207.1 coordinate 3,582,922, forward strand.
GATGGATACAATACCATGCACGATATACGGTCAATTGTGTTTCACGAATTTTCTTCAGCCAATGTACCATTAACGTTGGCAATTCAAAGTTATGATTATTAATGAATTATTTTTGCTTGACAAATGGGGAGAAAAATAAATGGAAGCAATACTATTTTGGAATATATTATATCAGTAGGTGTTTCAGGTGAAAATCTAAATGATTGTACTCTTTTCATTTATAATCGTAGGTAATTAGTAGTTTATTGCATTGAGATATATCTGTATTTGTATGATGATGCCTAATATGAACTGTGCTTTTGGACATTGATTCTCAGATGTTTAAGAGATTTGATATGTATAATTTAATAACAGTGATGGAAACATAAACAGAGGAGCGCGAAATAAAAAATTCGGATAGGTGAGGGAGACGTCGTACAGGTAATCTAATTTTCAATCATTGTAAACCTTTACTAGATCAGGCGTACCATGCATGATTAGAAAACATGCGCATGAGGAAGACGAATGACGTATCATGTATTGTATGGACAATTACTATATATATATATATATATATATATATATATATATATATATATATATATATATATATATATATATATGTGTGTGTGTGTGTGTATGTGTGTGTGTGTGTGTGTGTGTTACCCTACGCAAGCTGAGTTAAGAATTTAATATGGAATTCTGAAACATACCTTCTCAGTAAGCTCAAGATTTGTACATTGATGTACTAAAGGTGCAATGCCACCTGATTATGGGAATAATTTCATGTATAGGACAGTGTCCTGGGGCTACTGTGTAAATATAAATGTGGATAATGATGCTTGAAAAATAAATTAACATTTGACAAGACTTGTTTCCCTTTAAAGGAATCATATGACTATGACAATTAATTAAATAATCCCTTTACCGCACATATTCTTCGTATTTATAAGTAAGTAAATTTAGTAAATTTGCCTCTAAATAGAAAACAATCGAACATGTATTCTTTGTTCTTTATTTATCTACTTGCAACAATCGATGTGCGAGCGTTACATTGACACATTATAATAGATAAATTACATTTCATTGATATCAGATTTCGATCTTCCTCAAGTTGAATGGATTGGTCGGAAAGATATGCTAAGGCTAAACAGTGAGAGGATCTGCAGTATATTAAACAAATAAGGATGACGGAAATAGAATGTATTGTTTGATACTGGCAAATACAAATCTAAAGAGACAATGTAAACATAAAAATGTTATCATATAGCAAGCTGATAAAACGACAAGTTCAGGCACTAATTGTATATATATATATATATATATATATATATATATATATATATATATATATATATATATATATATATATATATATATATATATATATATGTACATGTGTTGAATGTAGTCACAAACAAGCATATTCAATGCACATATCAATTCATACATGGTTACTAACTTACAAAATTTCTTCTATTCCTTTGCTCACATATTCAGGTTGCAAATTATTATTCGATCGTTTGGAACCATTTCAATATTATTTAACTTAACATAATTCAGTTAGCAAAATGGTTATTTTTAAGCTGTATACTTATGCCAGTCTGTATTCGGATACAATGAGTATAGGAAGCTAAAAGGAAACTATTACCTATGCAAGGTGTTTTCGTCAAGCATGCAGTAAATGTATCAAAATTCAGAATTCATATAGAAGTGTTCATGTTTCACGACCGTTGTATTAATGCGATATTTAAATATCTATAAAGTAGAACTTTCACATATATTCACTTATACTAGACCATAAACATGTATCTCATTTGATTCACGTTCATTTCTGGACAACGACCAGCTGTTCATTGGTACTGATAATGATTTTGCAATTCCAAATACAAATTATATGGATACAATCATTACAATCTTGATATACAGATCGCTTCAAACTTAGTTTCGTGTTCTACAACCTAAAGTTCCACGTGACGATAGTAAACTGGATGAATATCCTTCATTCCAGGTGATGTTTGCAGTGTGGTGCGGTACGGTTCCATTTTCAAGGAATACTATAGAGTGTTCCGATGTTCTCTTACTGGATGATCTCCTTACATGTAAGCTGTATAAGCAGCAAAAAAAACAAAAAAAAAAAAAACAAAAACAACAACAAAGATGAAAAAAGGGTGCATTATAAAAATAATAATATAACAGATAGCTGTATATATGCATCATATATAAGATACATATATACCTGAAAATCTTTCATATAATATAAAAACGAAATTAATCTTTTAAGAAATGTATCCATCTATGTGTGTGCGTATAAACTCATTTGTTGTTTTAAAAAAATATATATATATTTATATTTAGCAGTTGTCAAAAAATTAATTACCAGTCTATATATTTGTACAGAAAGACATGCCAGTAGGTAAACCAATGGTTAGGAAAACTCTCAGTCTATGAGCAAAATAGAGTAAATGGAGTATGGAAGTGGACTCTGATAAAAAACTTTTGCTGTTGTCAAAGAAGCGGAATTGACGTGAAGTATAAATGATAACTTCATACGCTAAGGTGAAGTTATACATAAAATATACATATACCACATTTAAGTCCAAAAGCACCACCCATTTACGTTTTGGTTGTGTACGGACGATCATATTTGATTTTAGAAGACTATCAAGTAAATTTCTCACTGTTATACTGACGTATTAATTTCAATAACACATGGTCACCTATTCATCACATCTACTGTTGTTACTGACCATCTGACTTGCTATAATAATGTGTGTCTCTTCTGCTTTTTTCATGACAACACCATCTGTTTACTTTAAATTTGAAGACAAAACGTATTGTAGCTCCAGAGTTAAAGGTCAAAACGTATTTGAGCCATAAAATAGCGAACATCATGAAAGCTAGTAAATATTTGTTTTCCCACTCAGTTTATAAAATTACCAGTTTTGGTCACCTCACCTCTAGCGACAATCACAGCATTTCTGTACCCACCTCATCTGCGAGTGATTCAGCTAAAATGAATAGTTATGACACATAACACGACGCCATATAGTGATAAGCAATGTTTCTACTCACAAATGCGACTGACAGATCTATATTATGTGGGTCATGCAGACGTAGTAATGATATCTGTTGAATCAGGACATGAAAAGGAAGGTTTTCTTAATCTTTACTATAACAGGTCACACTTTAATGATGTAATGATGCTGAGCATGACTTCTGTGCTGAGCATTATATATCCTTTGAAAAGCCTTTGGCGAGATAAGAAAGTTAATGTAGATATCAGAATCAAGATAAGGTAATTACGTTGGGAGTTGTGTTACTTGCTTTCTTATATGGAGCGACCGAAATAAATATCTGTTGATACATTATTATCATTGTGTCAAACCTGCCAAATAGTGTTTTATTCCGGAGTGGCAGGTATAAGCAAACATGAAATAAAGTTTCAGATAAATCTCCTATCTAAATCATTATACAAAAACGAAATTTCATTTATCCTTGAATTAATATTTTCTCCTGTTTATCATATAGTACGTCTTAATTATCCATGCTTATAAGAGTATTTAGAAAAATCCTACATATATAATACAAGTATCTGAATGTTCATTATATAGTTAGCCATGTATTGCTGTTATCCTTTGTATCACATAATAAATAAAATGTATGTATTAACAAAAATACTGTATAATAAGCGATACAAAGTACATTGAAAATACGTTTTGAAAATAAGTGGGGAAAAAGTAGTACAAACCAGTGGTGTCAGTATATATAAATACGAAACGTTGCACTGTTGGACGAACTAAAATATGTAATTTCATTTAGCACCTGTTATTTTAGACCAATTTGATATAATAAATAAGTGTTAAATTTTGTTAGTATTGTCTCGTCAGTGTATTATGTCGATTCTATTAAAATGTTAATCCCGACTTTTGATCAGTAGATCGTTTCTTTTTGTTGGTAAATTCTTTTGTAGTTTTCTCTTGTTTGCTTGTATTTCTGATTATTGTCCATTCATATTTGGGAATGTACTTAGCAGGTAAATTAATAACGATATGTATGTGCATTAATAACAGTGCAAATTTAGATAAAAAATGTGTATGTTTATGCAAATAATATTGCATGTAAATATTTAGAACAATAAATGCTAACAAATACTGATATGTTGATTGATTGTGTAGCTTGACGATTATATTAAACATTTTAAGCTAACCTGTATCAGATGGAAACAAGACAAGTAATTTCCAGTTGTCAGGTTGTTAATCTTGAGATAGGAAAATATCGTCATTTCTCTTATATAATCTTAGTTTATCTTTATCAGTGCCACCAAGTATGCACTGCAATCCATCATTGGATACACACTTGCTTACTTTTTATGAAGTTGTGGTAGACCTGCTGCATCATTGTATTGGTTTGGAAATCTACGGAGGTAATGTATGAAACAAACTTGCATACTATGAAGAACTTTAATTATCAATATGAACGTGAGTGAAGCAAATACAAGATAAATAAATATGCAGTGAACTATATCATTTATTAATTGTCAGTTTTCATCTCAATTGTCAATAAATATTCTTCCTATGTTTAGGAGCGTAAATTAAATGTAGTCCACCTTTCCAGGTAGATAATCAAATATTGACAAGCAAGTGAATGAGAACAAATAAATATAAATGTACACACATATCAATAACGAGTAGAATAGCTGTTATTATAAGAATCATATAAAATATGTATACGTTAAGACTACCTAGAATTATTTTGTAAACGTTTTGTACATATGTGTATAATATAGTGTATGTGTCGAAAGTATAATTCAATGTTTGAATTGCAATTGCGTGTTCAATGTTTATATAACAGTAGAGGATATGGTAGGAATATATTTTAAATAAACTGGTGCATCTAACATAGTTTTGTATGATATTCATCAACCGAGAAATATAACCGCTTTATGTTATTATTTCGCTAAATCACTGTTTAAGTGCTGCTGTTTTCTTATTCGCTTATTTCCTCCATGTTTTCACAATTTTCAGCTTGACAGATTTCAAACTGATATGAATCTTAAAATTAATATGATTCTTTATACTGCATCAGTATTAGTACATTTGTTGTTTAAAGCTAAGTTCGCAATATCATTTATGTGTAATATATCTAATTAAGTTGCTAGAGCGTGTGCCTAATCAAATGGTAACAAGTTATGTTAATACAGAATATTTTAATCTAATAATATCTTACCAATCTGGAAACTGTAAAGTTTTAATTAGAAATATAAATGCTAGATGGATCAATTATGAATTTTAGTATTGTTTCACTCATTCAATTTGATATATGTCTTGATTGTCATTGCTAGTAGGAAGTACATCTTTTTCTGTGTTCATACTCATCTCTAAATTACACTAAAATAATTAATACAGTCCCTCAGCTGGGGAGAAGTTTACTGTTTGTAGCAACACGATTGACTAAATAGAATTTTGGAAGAGACAAGTTACGGTTCTCCATATTAATATGTCCCCTTATCTTTAACAATGATACATTTGCTATTTGCAACTAGCATCTACAAAAAAACGTATTTCATAATTTTGTACTCGCTTCAAAAACGTATTTGCTGCTTTAAACATTTATAAATACCTATGTATCATTCGATTGCTTTAAACAAACTAATATATTCATTGCAATTATGCAATTGAAATTAACACAATCATTAATCGAGACGGGATGATACAAAGATGGTACGTTATAAATTGTTCTTCGTTTTACATGTCGATAAAAGGCATGATAACTGTATCACAAGCATTTGTGAAATTACGACGCGTAACATATTTATGAGCTAGTATTTGTCCCATGGGTTTCCTGCACAAATTGAAAAGTAATTATACATAGCTACAATTATACTTAAATAATTACTAACTACTGTATGCGTTTGTTTGTTGCGTGTCACTAGCATATTCAAGTTCAACAAAGGATCACATTCCTTGTTCTATCTGTTTTCTTTTGTGGATAAACTTGGAGATGATGATAGAAAATATGCGCTAATGGATGATTTCCAAAATATAATGGCTCTGGATTAATTTCACCAAAAATATTTAAGATTGTTTTTGCGTTAAAAACATCAAGGTTGACACAATGTTAAGTTTCTTCAGAGTTTCATCTTTTGAAGAGTAATTGTGATAATTTGAAGTAGAGCTTAGTATGCTTGTGTGTACCTTTATCTGTATATTTCTTGATGAAATGTATGCTATCCTTAATCACATGTTTTTATTTATTTCAAGTTGAAAATGTATTATTTAACATTTAGAAGATGTTATTGTTTGTATCTGATACATCTTGCAGTTATTTTATCATCATGTTGTGGTGAGTCATATGAGTTTTTTCCTTTATTGCAAATGTCATTAACGTATCAAATCTGTTTCACAATACAGACCGCATAAGACTGTTTGAAACTTTGACCTGTTTTTACCTTCTTCAATGCATCGATTATTGTCTTGCTGAAGGAAATACACTGACCTATTGTATCATCATCTTAAAATCATTGAAATAGGTCCGTCCAGACATAATGGCATATATTTATGCAACCATATCAACTCAAGCATGTTTAATGTTTTAAACTAAGAATGCACAAGAAGACCAAGGATCTTCATGAAATTTCGATATGACGAATTGTACAAGTTATGTTCATTATCCATCCTTGGCTTGGGTGGCCGAGCGGTCACCTTCACTGACCTCGGCGATCTCATCTCCGTCCGCAATTGTCCTAGTTTCAAGCTTTGCTAATACGGATATGTGTGAATTATTATTTGTAGCTTCAGATGGATCAGATGTTCTTACCGGGACTTTTCTGAGTTCTTTCTTTTACCATATGTATTGCCATCATGGATAACCTATAATGTGCTGACAGATGGCTTTAAATCCACACCACTAATACCATTGTCAATTATTAATGTTTTTTATTATGTTACACACTTTCTGTGCTAATTGTGATGATAAACGGATGATTATATACATTGTCGAAAATGTCTATAATTCATGTACATCATTATCAGGCTTTTTCTTGAATTAGTGCAAACATTGATCGACGTGAAATAGTTTGAAATGATAAGATGGATGCAGATTTTGGGTTACTGTCACAACCAAAGTGCTGTTAATAAAACATATTATATTCAAATGCGTCACAATTGATACGCAATGATATAAATATAAATATCTGAATTGGTCCAAAGTCATTAATTAGCAGTCCAGCTTCGATGTTGTGTTTTAGTCTTCCACTTGTCTATATATCTCTGCATTGACTATTTTCTGTAATCGGCGAAGTATGCGGATTATGGGTCGATTAAGAGGCGAAGAAAACGTGCAATTATTACAAAACGTATCCTTACCATGCCAACTCTTCGTCACAGGTCCAACCAATTTGTGATATTTACGGACTCATGCAAGCCTAACATTACTACCAGGGAGGGAAGCAGGTACATATTGTGCTTGTATAGAGGGTGCCTCCTTGACATGTGTTAGAAAGTCAACGGAACTATACCATTGCTCGTCGTTCGGTTGGGATAATGGTAATCTCTCGCTCATAAACACACGGACACACACACACACACACACACACACACAAACAAATAATCATACACATATACACACATTGACAGTGTTTGTAAGACGATATTGACCTGGCATATGTAGGTGCAGTTTCGATTGCAGTATCGCGTTGTGCGTCCGTCACTTTAAAATTCAGTTGCGTTTAGAAAATCCTCTTTCCAAATCAGAGTTATTTCTAAAACTTAAACCTGAATCAGTTTGCTGACAATTTACACGGTGCACATATTTTGCAAAGCTCTTTACAATTATAAACATAATATTTATGCAAGAGAACATATAATATACACCCATATTGAAACAACAATTTAATCAAACTATTATTTATGACAAAAGTGAACGCTCAGAACAAGTTTCGTAGGAATCGTTTTGTCCAATCCACAAAATGCTTATATCTCAACGAAATTATATTAGCTGAAAAAAGTGTGTAAATCTACAGATATCATATCCGCCATCTTTAACGAGGGTATTAAGGAACATAATACAACTGGCTCCTTCATTTGTGTGCATTTCAGTTTAAATACGGTGCACAATACCAAACAGGTATATTGTAATAAACTTGATATTCGTTCTTGTGATAATATCCTTTATTCTAGGCAATTGTCTTGCCGTAATATCCTAGTTCATAAATTCGTTGAGAAATATTTAGTAACTCATTGCCAATTATTGGGTCTATATATGTCAATTACAGAGCATATATAGGCAGAGTATTTCCACATCACGAATCAAAGGAGAGAGAGAGTTTCAATATCTGATGTTTCTTAAACATACTTAAACCCGTATTATAACTGGAATTCCATTGTATTCATTTAGCATAGGAGACAATACTGGTTTAAAAAGGAATTAAAGCAGTTCCATCATTCAGCCTTTTCTTAAATATTATTGATAAAGAGAAAGTTAGTTTACTTACTCCTGATGCAGGATGCATAATATATACGACATTGTATGGTATATGGCTTGCCCATTAACGATACTATATTGATCTGTATCACCGAGCTAAGGAAATTGATCAAATGAAACGTATATTCGACATACCATCAAGGAGTTCAGTTACAAAATAATTTAGACTCTCTTAAAATATATTGATTCATATCTAATGATGTGAACACTTCTTTGTCATCTTGATATGTCTTTCTTTTCAGAATTTCATAGATTAAGCTTGTTATTATTCCGTCTGAGTTAGCAATACATATGGCACATTCCTTCATATGTATTTAAATCGCTGGAGAACAATGTCATGTAATACTTTGTCCTGTTGGTAGGAATTAATTCCCTAAATCAACAGTGTTACAGAAACGTGTTAAAACATACAGGTATATATCAGCACGATGTGTTAGATTTAAATAATATATTTCGTTCAGAAATGGTCTGTTGCTCCAAACATCTTTTAGTTACAAGACCTGTTTGCGTTTTCTCGTCGTTCTTTAAAAGATGTACAGAAAGATATTTTGCTTAATCCTGATGTTGGAAAAACGGTGTACTTGTTACTTATAATTTATACTGCTTTTTTTGTTTTGCCGAGACAATTGATCTTTCGATATCGCGAATCGAACATATCCAAAATGAACGATCCACTAGCATACGTAAGGAAACATTTCCATTTCTAGTCCAATTAGACTTGTGTAACTCATGGCCCGATAGACATTTAGATAAAATATGCCGTAAGACATAAAATAATTATACCTTCAATACATATTTTCATCAATACAGATTAAATGAGAACAGTGTAATGCTTCACAATAATTTTACATGTAATGTATAGTTCAGTATCATTATAATTAAAATTACATATATGAATACCTGTAGCTTACTCCTGATGCCAATATGCTCTCACATGTCCATGGCCATGTATAAAGTATACGACATCATTCTGTGTACAGTTGGATCAGCCCTACATATTGATTAGAAGCATTGTGATAAGGAGACTTCTGAAATACCGTTTATCTTTAATCTGCCATAAAGTAAGGCAGTTACGCAAAATATTTCAGAAACTTCTAATTATATATGGAGATGAATGATACTTGATCAATCTTTAACGATGGTCGTTCAAATTTCTAACCTAGGGACCTTCAAAATTGCAGAAAATACATTTTCTCATTTGTCCTAGAGCATGTCCAAGTCGAGTTTCATATGCTCATCATCGCTTTCAAAACGACATATGCGAAAGTATATACATTCCGTGGGAAAGAAGTTGCAACACTTATGCCAGTTAGTTATAATTCCAAAGAAAAAAATGGAGAGTAAGGTGAACACCCCATTGTCATATGTGTATATCTTTGTTCTCAAAATGTGTTTGTGAATTACAAATAATATAACGGAACAAAAAAAAGTGTTGGTATGGTAATCTTTATTGTGTTCCCACTAATTCTGTAACACTTGGGGAATTATCATCATGTATATATAAATTATTGGAGAACAATTGCCCGATTTCATTAACATAATAGTGTTAGAATTTATTTCATAACTCATAAGTTGTAAAGCAACCTTTTTATAAACATTCAAAAACGTTCTCGAAAATACGTGGCAGGTTTAAAGGGCATAAATCTGCAAAGCAATTAGCTTAATTCGCAAAATGACTGCGGCTTCAACTAGCTTTATGCTACAGAAACGTTTGCGTGCTCTCATTGAGTCTTTAAACGACGATAATCTTTACCCAGAGAGTCATATTTGTACACAAATCAGGCAAAAATGCTTTAACCGCTTATGTCTAAATTATGTCTTTTTATTTTGCAGAGGCCAGTCGTCTTTCGGCATCATCAATGAAACATATCCAACATGTATAATCTACTGGCATACGTACGAAAAGGTTTCCATTTACTTCCTTTTAAACCTGTATCAATTAATCGACCAATAAACATTAGCAGAAAATAAATCTGATTTATATAATGCTTTTCATAATTCGTTGGCCAAAGGTTTGAAGCGATATGTTCAGTGCTTGAGTTTAATTTGCAATGCTAGCCTTGGCTCACAATATCTGGACACTATTTAATGTTATCTACATGAAATATTACCTATTATCCACCTGCGATTTTTGTTTATTTCGTAACGTTAATTAAAATGGAAGTATTACTGAAAGTATAAGAAATAATTTCATTCATTTTAACTCATCCGATGAACATTTGCTATGTTGTGTATAATACGAAAAAAAAAAGTCTGGAAATATTTGTACATTTCTATAACTAGCAACGTGTATTAATTTTATTTTACCAATTAAAATTTCAATTGGATCGGTCCTTTAGAACGATATAATATTTTGCCAGAGCAACATTCTTTTTCAACAAAAAATGTCTCTCCTTGTAGCATACGATGTAACATAGTTTTAGCTTGGTTAGAGATATGTTGAACAGAGAAAGTGTGTCACTGTGTTTTCCACTTTTATATCATTTTAAATGTAGGACTCGTACGACGGAATGAGTATAGATACATCTACATCAATGTATTTATGATTAGACATAGGCAAAATTTTATTTTAAGTTGCGTTTTATCACGCGATAAAAGATATTTTAAGGCGTAAGAATGCTGAGATTTTTAAACATTCCTTTTCAAGATTGGTTTATATTCAAACTCTTCTGCAAACAAAGCTGTAATTGTTTACTCGTATAAGGTATATAGAGTCTATGTTACAGGTGTACCATTCCAGAAGGCGGGAAATGCAAATTTCACACAATAGCAGGTGACCATTCAAGATAATAGTTCTCTATAATTTAAAATCTTTGTCTGAATCAATATCAATCGCATAAACGTATATGTTTTCAAAAATATCAGATGAAAATGCACATACTATATGTAACATGTTCCGACGTGGTTAAAAGGGAACGTATTGAGTGATATTTTATCAAATGTCTACACATGTGGTTTTTACATAAAGAATTTACAAACTCACCAAATACACAAACACTTTATTACCTACCACAGAGTCAAGCAGTGTTTCATGGGGCAACCATCACATTGATAAAAGACACCAATAAAAGTATGACAATATATTGAACTATTTTTGCAACAATGTGTGCATGAAGCTGTTATGCACGAAGAAATGAAAGCAGTCCATTGTCATATGTATATGCCCATGTCCCCAAAACTTCTTTGTCAATGAGATGCACAGCAAAGGTTTAAATCCTGATAAAGCAAGTATTTGTCCGAATTTCTCTTTCAATTGCAATTCATGTAATTCAGAATTACATCTGGTGCAATCATTCATGTAGTTTTTAATCACAAGTCCGCAAGTCAAATGTTGCACAGAACAAATGATGTGTTTGATTCTGGATCGAATGGATAGAGAGTGTAGGGTACAGATCAGCGGGGAGGTGTGCTCTGCTCGTGGTACTTTAAAGGTGATTCGAGCAGCTATCTTTTGAACTTTGTGAAGTTTATGGAGTAGATATTGAGACGAACCAGATATAAATGATTTACAATTGTCCAGTCTTGAAATTACTAATGAACGAACACGCCTTTTAGTGGCGTCAACTGAAATATATTTGTAAGTGGAGCTTTTGCGTCTGAGCTCAAGATATGCAGCCTTGCCTATGTTCATGACATGTTGATGCTATGTCAGAGCACTGTCGATAGTAACGCCTAGGTTTTGTTCTGACTTTGGGAGTTTAATGTCGGTGTTGCTGATATTTAGTCTTTGGGATAAATGCGAATGAGAAGGTATTTGTGTTGTGATCATATTTGTCTCCGTTTAGCATCATTCGTCTGCTTCTTGTTTCATATTATCCATAATTTCACATCAGACATGCTCCTCCCGATTCATTGAATGGTAGCATCAACTTTAGTTGGGTGGCTAGACTTCATTACTGAGTAGAATCGTTGAGACTATGTGTGATTGTGTATGGCATTTGAAAGCAGCTGAGCGTATAGAATGAAGAGAACAGGTCCAAGAACAGACCCATGTAGAACACCACAACATAGATGACCTGGGCTGGATTGTATTCCATTTGCAGACACAATTTGTGTCCTGTTGACTAAGTATGACTTACACCACAAGGAGGGTGAGGGCTGTACTCTTTCCTCTATTCAAAGTAGAGAGAATGTAAATAACAACGATCAGAAGAGTATTTTCAATACTGTGGCAAAGGCAATATGGGGACTGTAAATTGTTAAAAAGATTGTTTGGATTCAGATGAGATACAAGTTGGGTTAGAATTACTTTTTCAAATAGTGTTTATATGAAAGAGATATTAGAAACTGGGCGGTAGTTCTTTAAATCAATATGTACAAGTGTTGCAGCTAAAACTGTGCGTGATCTTAGTAATGTACTGGGATAATTTGGCTAAGTAGACTATGTTTGTTATGTTCTTCTGATAGGCTTCATAGGTTTGTTTATTAATATTGAGTCTGGATAAAAGTCAAAGATACTCTGCTTTACGGCCGTCTCTTGAAGAAGTGCGAAGCAGGTCCCTGACACTCTTATATCACGGATAACACCTTTGAATTGATACTCTGCACTTGGTGGCTGGATCATGTTTTTCTGCAATTTTTTTCCAGTTGATATGCAAGCAAGCTCACATACATTACAAGCCATCGCTTTGGGGAAGCAAGCTTATCTCCTAGAATTAATTCCAGATGAATACAGTAGTTATAACTTCAGATAAAAGTTCCGTTATGTTTAGATTTATAAGATGTGTTAACAACCGTTCTAATTGGATTAGAAAAACAAATCAACGATACTTTTGAACATCCATATGTACAGTGTTTGACAAGTCAGAAAGTATAGTGGTGATCGATAGAGAAAGTTACAGCAGCAATAATCTCTACAAATGTTACGGATCAAACATTGCATGTGTATATGTGTAGCGGAATATATGTTGAAATATATTCAGTTTATTACAATTTTAAATAATATATCCGCTGCTTGAAACCCGAATAACAAATAAATTAAGAGAACGAAGTATATTCTACTCTAATACGCTTACGATCCCGAAAAGAATGCATTCAGTTAGTCAATTCCGATAACTGAATTATACACGAGTATAAATGTTACAGAAATAGTAGTCAACAGTTTTTATAATTGTTTTTCATGACAATGAACACAATTTGACGTGAATCCAAATATATTAATTGTGTGCACGTGATTTGGATTTTAAAACCTACTTTTAATCATGTGAGTCAAATTGCTACGATGTCTTCAGTTTATGGTGACGTCTAAAACTGGGGTATCAAGCCCCATCCAGTCATATTATCCTTACCAGTCCTATACTAACTTAGCTGATTGGCTAGAGGTGTAGTTGCTGCTACAATCTTTATAAGTCTTTGATATGACTCGGACGGGATCTGAACTCAAAACTTCCCACATCCGAGGCCAGTTATTCTAGTATTGCGTAATGTGTCGTTGGTTTTGCAGCAAGAGGTGCATCAGCTATCATTTCCGTTATCAGCTAAACTTAAAATAAATGCTGAAAGTATCAAACTGAAACCATGTATTAAAATTAAAACTGTTGAAGTCATGGAAATGTGTAGTTATACTTTTGCAATGTATGAAAACCTAACTCTCAATACTGTCATCATTGTGCACATGACAACTTAAGTAACTTTTATTATATATAATAGCAAAGTAAGACACAGAGTGCAAATGTATGTGGGGACCAAGACAATGTCTTATGTGTGTCTTTGATGATCTCTTCATTGACCTCAACAAATTGCAACTGATAAATATTATTCAAGTCGTTGCATTTGTAATATGGGGTAAAGTTTGTATTTTTTCCTTTTTGGATAGTTCGTTGCTGAATAAACCGCTGTGTTTCCGCATAATTTGTGCTAGTCGTTCTCTAAAAAAAGGCATTGAGGCAATTTCTAAATTCACATTTAATAGCGATTTAGAGGAGTATAAAGAACGGTTAATTTCAAACTCCTGTTAGGTAATATTCATTCCACAGAATGTTATACTTACCGATCTGAAGTAAAATGTAGTTGGCTCCCCTCCCGCTTCTACTAACTACAATAATATTATCATATGTGTTTCTTTCCCATTTGTTATTGTAGGGCTAAATATTTTACTAATTGGGTTGATCTGAGTCAAGAATAAAAGTTTACCGTGTGTTTTATTATAATTGCAGTAGCATACATTGTCTAACGATAGCTTGTATAATTCTGAATATGTAATTTATTAGACTTTTCGTTTCTGTCCCCGTTTTTATCTAATCGTGCTAATCTAGCAATTATTAATATGTGCTTTTTGCTGTTGAAGCTGATTCATTTATTGTGTTCGATATTTGATTTTGACAAGAAGTTATTTGATTTCGAATTCTTTCCCTGCTGGAAGAAAAACAGCTTTATATTATTCTTAAAAAGAGACGTTTACATAGAATTGAAAACAATTCAAGGAGGGATACCTTAGATTATATCACTGTGGTTTAAAAATAATATTGGCACATCTTTACAATTATGTCCACTGGTGAATTAGTAGAGATGGCATACGAATGCAGGCACATCAGTTTTGGAAGTTTACTAAAATGGGTTGATAACGTTATTCATTAAGTCTTGTTTGGGGTATTGTTGAATTAAATTCACAATAGGGCATATTCATTTTACATGTTGCCCTTATATTTTATTTAGATTTATTATTCTTGACTTTTACAGAGCCTGATGCTTCTTACTATTTTATGTTTCATATTTTGAGACCGTAGTGTTGTAGTACATTTAAGACTGAAAGTCAAACGTTGTTCATTGGGACCTACCTTCCATGGTTATTCTTTTCATAAAGACATACAAAAATGACTGGATTTGTATAAGAGAAGAAAAGAAAAACAAAAATCCTTTATAACGAAACTGAATAATATCCGGGCATGAATGTACTCAGATACAGCCGGAAAAAGAGACCACGACTACATTGTATTTATATGACGAACACAATCGCTTTAGTGAATAATGAAAATATATCATCATATTAAAACTCTAAAGTATGTGAGAAAGCGTCAACTGTTGGTCATATTTAAACATATGCCTAGAGAGCTGAAACTGTCATTTAAAGTATAGTAGCCCATTAGCACACGAGGAACAACAGCTTCATAAATTATGTTGGATAATATATGGCTTATATTAATATAGCGTTGTGTAGTTGATAGTACGGGGATCGGATGATTTTAAATTTAGGATAGGAAGGTATGAACATGTTCGGGATATTTGCAAGGGGGATAGGATGGTACGGGATATTATCAAGGAGCATAAACCATTATATTAATTCAAGTCTGCGCTACGATAATATATGATGATATATGATTATGGTCACCATTATTTAAATTAAATATTATTTGGTGTCCACTGTCGGTATTACAGTGTTGGCCATCTTTCATTAAGTGTATTTACAAAAACAACACAATTAGAATAGTGTTTACTTGGTGGTTAAGGTTGTAAAAACGCAAATTTTAAACAAGTTGGTCTGTATTGAAATAATAAACTTGTACATATTTTGGAGAAACCAAGAAATTGACAGGGTACGTTATTAATAATTTGCAAAACATTTAATATGCATAAACTAAAACGACACATGCCAAGCAAATAAAGTGAAGCATTGATCTTTATTGAAAAAAGAGGTGGTAAAACTTTTCATGAGTATCTTAATTTCTTTCAATATATGTTTGACACAGTACTGAATGTTACGGTTTTCCAAATTAATGATTTGTACCACGTTCCTATTATGCGTATGATTAGATGATTGGGTTATCTCCAATGGACAACATATTGTAAACGTATGTTGCTCATTCAACTGGATACAAATGTAACATAAATTGGCGGCGTAACATAATGTTAATGCTCTTTATAAACTCATCGGACATGTACATGAATCCCGATATTATAATACTTAGTACATTAATAAATATTTTCAATGGCTAAATTCAAACGACTATATGGTATACAAATTGGTGATGAACTAATTGACCTAGGTGCATTTGGTTATCGAAATTGCAAATAGTACTGATACTATAAATGTTTGCAGAATAGCAAATATTGTCTGCACTAAACAAAATGAAACCTTACGCAATAATAATAATGCTTAAATGATCAATATACACAGATGTTTGCCTGATAAAGCAATAAGATGGTTGGAACATTCAAATAATTTATAACTGATCAACAACTTACATATTCTTCAGATATTACGTTTCGTTCTATCTAATAGTCAATACTTTCATTATCGTCTAATTATTTGGATATATGAATTTGATACCTTTAAAAATATTAAAAATAATTTAAGTATGTACAGTATTAAAACTATAAAGATCAATTTCCAATAATTCATAGGTTGGATTTTTAGATCACAAGACATAGCAATTAATAATTACAAATTACCAGTTTTGGATGAACTTTCTGATCCAAATGGATGAAATAGAGTGTTTGAAGACATCGTTAGAGGGTATCGAATGTGAACAATCTTTGTTAATATAAAGCCTCGTTATGTTTGCGCAAAAATGCAGGGTATTAATATTTTTCTAAAGGTTTCAAGACTATATTAATTTGTATTATTATGAACGTAACAGAAAGTAGAAATAACATTATCTTGGTACAAAAACAAATAAAGCCAACCTGCTGATTTAACATTACCCTATCCCTCAAACGTCATTAAAATTAGATAGTTGGGTTGGTTTGATGTGACGTTCTTGTTGCAAAAGAAGTGCGAGGTTAAACAGCAAAGATATTATTATGTGTGGACTATCTCCAGAATTTCATTTACGACAAATAAACGACAAAGTTCCCATTATTGCTAAATGTTCATCGTGAGCATATTTGAAAGTAACATTTTATATTTATATTCACAAGGAATTTCAACAAACCTGGAAATTAATGTCACTGTGGTCATTGGAGAAAACCTGCTTACTGTTTTTATGCTTTACAAATAAGGACACATTTTTTCATCTGTATTTGTTTCGTTGTATATATGCGTATTTGTGCAACATATATTCGTGTTGTTAGAGATCAATACATTTAAAAATGGCATAGTGTTACACATTTAATATAGTGGTCAATGGGAATCCGGAATAAATGTTGCTTCTCCCTGCTGACTGATGTGACGATATAAAAATCGTATTCGCACGAACATGGTTGACT
This sequence comes from Unio pictorum, assembly GCA_030141615.1. Taxonomy (NCBI): domain Eukaryota; kingdom Metazoa; phylum Mollusca; class Bivalvia; order Unionida; family Unionidae; genus Unio; species Unio pictorum. The sequence goes on from JARLTB010000207.1 coordinate 3,600,529, forward strand.
GGAATCTCTGCACGTAAGCTACAAAAATAATGGCAACGTATTAAACAAAGCAGAATAAAATCATAGGCACACACACACACACACACACACACACATATATATATATCTATATATATATATATATATATATATATATATATATATATATAACGAAAATAATGTGTTATTATGTGTTGATGTTTGAAATTGCCGCATCAGAATAATAAGTAGGAGACAGAAAAGAAGTGTAACAACTATAATTACTACCAATCAAAACATAATATACATAAATTGTCATTTAGAAGGAAAGCCTTTAAACAAAGACAGCCGATTTAATTTTCTATTTTGGCAGATAAAATCAAAATGTTAATTATTTTGTATAAATCATTTTTCAACAACATAATTTTCTTACTTTAAAAAATAAAACAACTAAATTTAATCATGCTATATGGTTCCTAACTCTTACAGTAATTATTACATTTAGCAACAAATAAATCCTTTATATCAAAATATAGTGTAATAACATAAATAATAAATATATGCAGTAATGGAAATAAAGTAAGTTGTTGAATAAAAAATTTTAAGCACACCATTTTGGTAGTTATCGATCTTAATAGTGAGTTTTCTAGTGCAGTCCTATGAACAAAAATAATTTTGACACAAGGCAACAGTTATTCAACTACAAGCAATATTCATTTTATCTACGATTTCATTGGAATTTACGTTGCTTCTTGTGGATAGCAATTTGGCATGAATAGTCAGGCACGTGTCTAATGATGGAACAAAGTGTAATATTAAGCAAGGAGAAAATGCCACTATGCATGTAACTAAATATGTATGTGGCTAAAATGCAAACGACTCAATATCAATCAATGTCATTGTCTGGATTATTACGCATTGTATATTGTTTTCTGATAATAAAATAATTAGTATGGATAACATATTATTTACTTCATGAAGCTTATATATCTACCTTAAAACGTATATAGCTTACTTCATTGAACGCTTTAAGGAACTAATCAAAATACATAAATTTTGCACAAAGAACTTTGGAAATAGCATGATGCACATTGTGTATATGATCATATTCATCCAGGCATGACACAAAGTTGAAATTGATATATGAGATGCAACATAACATGTGTCTTTGAGTGTGGATAATATTTCTGAGTATATATTCAAGTATATATTAGGTTATAATATCATAAAAATTGATGAGCATAGATAATAAGCTAGCCATTGGATAACATATTGTTCTAACATAGTGCACGCATTCGTTCCTTGTGCTTATATTAGATTAATTCATAATTTATTGTAACTATAATATAGAAGAAACTTAAATACTTATTTGTTTCATGTTTTGTAAATTGTTTGAAGAACAATATCAGCTACATAATATCCGACACATTTTGGATTGATAATTATATCAATACGTTTTGCATATTATATTAAGATATATTTTCGTTTTGAAACTAACACATGAACTTTAGTAGATTATCAAATGACTATGACATTTTAACACTGAAATTTAATTGACTGGCAAATAAAATCAAAATGTTAATTTTTGTGTATACATCTTTTCCAACAATATAATTTTCTTACTTTAAAAATTAAACAAGTACATTTAATCGTGCTGTATGGTTCCTAATCCTTCAGTAATTATTACATTTAGCAACAAAAAAACCCTTTATATCAAAATATAGTGTAATGTAAAAGACTCAATATCAGTCAATGTCAAGGTAAAGATTATTTCACACTGTATATTATTTTCTGATATTAAATTTTTTTAGTACGGATAACATATTATTTACTTCATGAAGCTTAGATATCTAATTTAAAACGTATATAGCTTACTTTATTGAACGCTTTAAATACCTAATCAAACAACATAAATTTTGCACAAAGAACTTTGGAAATAGCATGATGTACATTGTTTACATGATGAACCCATCATATTCATCCAGGCATGACACAAAGTTGAAATTGATATATGAGATGGCAAGATTGTATATATGCTGATCCGAGTACGATTGTTGTTAGCAATTTTAACCAATTAGCTGTTAATAATAGCAGTGGTCATCATATTCAACGCATTCCTTTTAACAATAGGTCAAATAATGTGCTATACGAAATGGCGTTTGTAAACATTTATAATACATTCGATGCAATTGTTACTGAAAACTCGATGAAATGTTTTGAACATTAAAATGGCAAAGTGAAGTTGATCCTTGAGTGTTTATAACAGAAAGTATTCATTAACGTCACATTATATTAATTCCCAAATTATCAGTGCTACTAAAATGCAACATAACATGTGTCTTTGAGTGTGGATATTATTTATAAGTATATATCCAATTATATATTATCATATAAACTTATAAACATTGATAATTAACTAGCCATGGGATAACATATTGTTCTAACATAGTGCATGGTTTCAAACCTTGTGCTTATATTAGATTAATTCATAATTTATTGTAACTATAAGAAACGCTAAACTGACATACTTATTTGTTCATTGTTTAATGTTTTGTAAATTGTTTGAAAACCAATATCAGCTACGTAAGATACGGCACATTTGGGAATAATAATAAAATGAATACGTTTTGAATATGATATTACTATATATTTTCGTTCAGAAAGTAACATATGAACTTTATTGGATTGATAAATGACTGCCATTTTAACACTGTAATTGATTCGACTTGTGCTTGATTATATGCGCACGGTTTTGCTGAGAAAAGAAAGATCTTTGATCTGCTGCACCAACTGCAAACGTTACTGAAATATATGCATGTTAAACAGTCACGAAGCAATCGTTTTAAGTTTATTATATAAGGTTTAAATCAGCAGCAACTGGGAGAGTTAGATCTAAACAAGGATATCTTTTGAAATGAACTTTTTACCTCCCCGCGTGAAAGTGCTTCTGTGGACACAATAGTGTAAGAGAGGCCATATGCAAGTAACCTCCTGTCCATCAGAGCGAGACAGTGGTCCTGCAGCGATCACTACACCTGGAAAGCAGATGCTATGAGAGGCGCTTCACTTCCCTTTATATATATATATATATATATATATATATATATATATATATATATATATAATATGTCAAAACTGAGGCTTACATTTAGAAGCAACTGGCGTTTAGAACAATACTATTCGTGTCCAGCAAATAATGAACGGAGCGAAATGATTTGTGCATGGCGATACGAGACAATGTTTTGCTTCATGTAAGACTTAACGAAGAAAATTAAATACGGTGTTTGTCTTATAAAGCTGCGATACGCATATAAGATGGTATTATACTGGCCAAAGCATTATATGGTAGGAAATTTAATAAGGTGATATATGTATTTTAGATAAATTAAACATGCTTGATATATATATATATATATATATAAATATATATATATATATATATATATATATATATATATATATATATATATATATATATATATATATATATATTCATGGATGGGTGTGATTATGCATATGATTTTGAGTCTAGATTAGTTTGCGTCATCCTCTTCCTGAGTCCATAGCAAAGGAAGTGAATTACCAGGCTCTACGTTAGTACATTAGGAAGCTAGAAATACCGACAGCCAGAAACACTCCCATTCCAAGAGCAGTATACAGTAAATGGCGTGTGGTAGGAGAGTCTGAAAATATATTTCGTTATTGTTAATGTAACATAACAAATATTAAATTGCAAATTTTGTGTTGATAGATTGTTTTGTCAAAGTAAAATGTTATCATCGAAATCGGAAATGACAACAGTAAAGAATTCCTAAGAGGCGGACATAGATTGTAAAGATCATTATTGGATGAAGCAAAATTGTGGACTGCAGACTTTGAAACGTTGATGGTGAATCTATTCTGCTGGAAATTCGATTTTATTATGAATAATGTATTTCACAGAGGAGCCTATAGATAAATGTGTTCGTATTCTACCCTTACGGTAAACAATTTTGCGATGGCGATTGATTGGAGCTTAATGAGCCGAATTGGACCCGATAATAAGTCAGGACATCACTACACTTTAACGTCATTGTGATGCCTATTTGTAGGTAGTAGAACGGTTTCGATTCATAACGATGTATAATACATTTTTTAGTCGTTAAAAGTTTCCTTTACATCAATAATAATGTCATCATGAAATTGATGTATTCAGTTAAAGGTTTAGTAAAACTAAGATGCAGCTATATAATTCTTTAACCAGAAATAAGCAATGTCTCGATGTTTAACAACGCGTGTCGCTTGTAATTTAGCAAAGATTGCAATTAACAGGGCTGAATAAGTCAAGATATGCATTGTGATATATCTATCTGTCTGTCTGTATGTGTGTCTGTCTGCCTGCCTGCCTATCTATAAATCTATCTAAATATATATATATATATATATATATATATATATATATATATATATATATATATATATATATATATATATATATATATGCTTATTATTGAAACAATTAACTGCTGAGGTGGCCCAGTGATTAGAGCATCCGCTTAGGAAGAGGGAGGTCTCGTGGGTTCGATACCCGACCGAGTTATACCAAAGACTTACAGAAACGGTACTAACACCGATCTCGCTTGGCGCTCATCATTAAGAGCTTATTGTTAGGACTGGTTGGCCTGGTGTCAGGATAATGTGACTGCGTAAGACATCATGCTAAATGACTGCGGCATGATGCCCCAGTGGTAGACATCACTACAAACTGCCTTATTGCAGAAATCGTAGCGATATGACTGAAAAATTGTTAAAGCTTCGTTAAAAATCCTAATCAGACAAACAAATTTAAATAATTGTACTTCAGTATCAGAAGAAATAAAATAAACAAACGTGATTTCGTATAACCAGTCCTTTCTTTATCATCGACTGTGCTCATTGTGGCATCATGATTCGCACCTGAAACGTGGAAAACAAATAATTGAAAACAAAATGGAAGGATCGCATGAAGGATTTCAAAATATTTCAAATAGAACATTGCTGATCTGAAAACGAATATTAAATATTGTTCAGCGGTGAGTAAGTATAAAATATGTTGGGGTTGGATCGAGAAATGGAAATCCCCGACAAGGGTCATATTATTTGTCTCCGCACAAGGCTTGCCCGAGTAGGGAGATATCTAATGTAACACCGGTGAATGATCTATCTATCTATCTATCTATCTATCTATCTATCTATCTATCTATCTATCTATCTATCTATCTGCTTATTATTGAAACAATTAACCGCTCCGGTGGAATAGTGATTAGAGCATCCGTTTTGGAAGAGGGAGGTCTCGTGGAATCGATCCCCGGCCGCGTCATACCAAAGACTTACAGAAACGGTACTAACACCGATCTCGCTTGGCGCTCAGCATTAAGAGGTTATTGTTAGGACTGGTTGGCCTGGCGTCAGGATCATGTGACTGGGTGAGACATCATGCTAAGTGACTGCGGCATGATGCCCCAGTGCTAGACATCACTATAAACTGCCAATAAAACAAACAAATTTAAATAATTCTACATCAGAATCAGAAGAAATAAAAATAAACAAACTTGATTTGGTATATCCAGTCCTTTCTTTATCATCGACTGTGCTAATTGTGGCATCATGATGTAATTTTTGCAAGCATATACCGGAAGTAGAAAATCACCTATTTATGCGCCCATTCCAGTTGTGTATTCCCCTGGTTTAGACTATGTAGGAATCGTGTTCAAATTTAAACAACTTGATTTTGATTGTACGAGGTGACTTAACACTAAGCAATGAAATATCTGAACGATCTGCCAATATGCAAACATTTTGGAACCTTGGCTGGTGAAGGTATTTAAAATGATGTCATGTTTGAAATGTAGTGTTATGTATATCTATATTTTTGTAACTCCTTGTGAATTATTTATATATTTTTTATAATTCTTATTCTGGATGTAATGTGTACAAAATCACTTTAGTTAAGTTTGGCCTACGTGACTTGAATATGTTAAGATCATAATATTGTATAGAATCTATAAATTGATGTTTACTTAAATGATGTCAATGGCGTGATTTCTCAGTGACTGATGTCATTTCGTCGTTTGGAGAATAATTCTGTAACGTCCCATTGATTGCGTTACCTCAATTGAATTGGCTCAATTCAACGCAAATTGAGTAGTGTATGATGTCACGTGGGGTCTACTGCGAGGTAAAGTCGCAATACACCATGTATAAAAGTAGAGAGGTGGTTAAGCATTTAGTTTTATTCAGATTAATTTAGTCATTCACTGTTACTGAGTTCCTCTTGTAAGGCTGCAGACGGGTTTTATGTTGTACTTAGATATTATTCGAGAGGAAATACATTTGTCTGAACTGTCAAGGAAGATAATACGTGCTCTTTAACTGGATAATAATGGTATTCTGGAACTGTTATAAATTATTCAAAGGCATTCCGAGCAAAGACACCTTGACAACATCACAGTTTTAAGAGGAGCAGTATATTTCTGGTATTGAAATTTATCAGGAACTTTCCATTCATTTAAGACCTTCATATACCTTTATAAGGTCTAGTTTGGATTCACTTCATAATACTGTAATTTTTTTCTCATTTTCTTCATGTTTAACTTTGATAATTAAATTAGTTGGCAAGTTTTAAAACACTTATTGACATTTTTCTTTTCTTTTACTTAAGTTTGTGATCACATTATCGTACCTGTTACCTTAGTAAGAGATCAAAGGACAACTGTATACGAAGTCATTGAGAAAAAGGAGGAAAAAGCTGAGAATTCGGGTGGCTTCTGAGTAGACAAAAGAACACTTCATTTACAGACTGTTTTTTTTTCAAATTAGTATTATTAATTAGTAGTACTAGTAGTATCAGAAGTAGTAATTGTAGAAATAAAACAAGTAATAGTTGTGTTGTTTATATTTGTTGCTGTTCATGTACTATATTAGTATTTTATTCATATATATATATATATATATATATATATATATATATATATATATATATATATATATATATATATATAATTAAACAAATATCAACGAATTGTCGAGTATTTAGCTTGCAACTAAGCTTAAAGAGATTGTAATCGATATATATATTTAATGGGTGAAGTTTGATCGTTAGTCTGTGGGCGGTGTTGTCACATATATTATTGTTTCACTTAATTTGTAACGAATGTACTTCCATTCATGACATCATCAGAATTTCAACAAAAATTGTTCGACCAACATCAATAAGAATACAACTATTCAAGTAATCTTTTCAGAAATATATATATATATATATATATTCAAGATTTTTCCTCCGAAATAGTGCCATTACCAAGAACTAATAATATTTAAAATCAGCCAGTGTTTTGCTTTTCAGAAGCGTCGTTTTCATTCATGGTAAAGCTCTATACTGTACGGAAAATTGTTCGTAGATAGCTTTGTATTTAAAAGAAAAACAAAACAATTTATCATCAGGAAATATTATATTTTCCCATTATTCTCTCTCTCTCTCTCTCTCTCTCTCTCTCTCTCTCTCTCTCTCGCACACACATCTCATACACACAATACATAAAAGAGTCAGGTGAGATCGCTCTATACCAATCCTTCAGGGCTTTTAATCGAATATGAAAATAGTTGTATTTACAGAAGCATTACCTTCTTTAGATTCCTTCTGGGTAGTAGCCATGGGTGTGAAGGAACCGATCCCAGAAAAAGTGAATAGTGAATGGACGCTGAAGTCAAAACTGATAAATACCTCTCCTTTTCCTTATAAACTTCAAATTTTAATCAGTCCGAAAATATAAATTATATTGTATCCAAAAGTATAAGACTATTGTGATACATGGATTATCAACTTCCTTTCGACATTTATTTGGATAACATGGCAAAAAGTGGCCTTGTTCTATTTCAACTTGTTTTTTGCAATTTTTTTCATGTGACCTAACTTCGTAACTGTCCAAAGAATATTCTAAGCCTTCTTATTCAAGTAAGCGACGAATGTGGAAATCATTGTATTGTGCGTAGTCTCTATACAAGATGTATACCCAAGTTAAGAAACTAAATTACAAATGTTTCTAGAGCAAAGAAGAAAAGCAGGCATTAGAAAACAAACTCTGTATCAGGAAAGTCAGCGGCACTTAGAAGATGATGGTGAAATTTTAAACAAATTTCACGGGGTGGGTGTGAAGATTACCAATATACATCACACCAAACAGAAAGTGCTCTCTCTAACTACTACGATAATGATACATAATAAGTCACTTGTGTTCATGTGTGTGAACGACTATATCGATCGGTCTTTGCGGACTTTATTTGTGTATTACCTTAAGTAAGTGTTGTGGAACACGGTCAGTTTAAACGTATATACCTTAAGGTCTAGACTTTATCTGAATTCCCAATGCCTATCAGTAAGAAGTAGTTCATGAGACTCTTGGATATGGCTGGATATTATTGGAAATTCTACTCTACTTTTTTCATAATTGCTGAACGCATGACCAATCATTTGGGTAAAAAATACAAAGTTTCATTGGTTTGACAAATGTCAGGAGACGTTTGATAAATTAAAGGATTCTCAAGAGTACAAGAGTTGTTTCTCTTTGAGGCTTAAATCGGTCATGTAAAGTGTCTTCTGATGCGAGTAATGTAGAAGGATGCGGGTGGATTATTAGGTACCGAAAGACAAGAATGGTGTAGTTCCTCAAGTGTGCTATTTTCTAATCGACTTACAAAACATTTCCGAGAAATTACATTTCATTAGCAATCCTAAGTACCTTCCGCAGAGTCGAAAGATTTTAAGTTTCAAAGGAGCCAGACCCTCCATATAATGATAATGATAACATTTGGCATACAAAACAAATGAATAAATGAATAGATAATTATAAATTTGCGCCAATAATCTGTTGCCACTATAATATACCTTTCATAATGAATGACGTGACCAACAAATACGAGCGTGTATGGTATTTTCTATTTCAGTCACCCACAAACCACCGCCATATTGCCGTTCACAAAAACAACCACATTTCCAACCAATCAATATGTTTCTAATCAACAGTGTCGTTTTTTGTTTATGGTAAATCTCTTTATCGCAAACAAGAGTCGCAGATCGCTTTGTAATTAAAATAAAATTAAACGCACACACACACACGACATAACAGAGTCGGGTGAGATCGCTTTATACAATCATTACATGTTTGCCGAGTCTGAATCGAATGAAAAAAGAGTTTGCACAATCATTACCTTCTGTAGTCCCCATCTTGGTTTTCGCCACGGGTGTGTAATACGTGATCCCTGAAACAAATACAATTATTGTATGTCGCTCAATCAAAAAAAGATAAATATTTTTCCTTTCTTTAGTATATTTCGAATTTCAACCAGTCCAATCATAGGAGGTCTAGAATATCCAAACATATTGTTTTTGGCATTTTTTTTCATGTGACCTAACTTCGTAACTGTCCAATGAATACTCTAAGCTTTCTTATTCATGTAAGCGATGAATGTGGAAATCATTGTATTGTGCGTAATCTGTATACAAGTGTATACCCGAGGTAAGAAACTAAATTACAAATGTTTCTAGAGCAAAGAAGAAAAACAGGCATTAGAAATCACAAACTCTATATCGAGAAAGTCAGCGGCACTTAGAAGATGATGGTGAAATTTTAAACAAATTTCACGGGGTGGGTGTGAAGATTACCAATATACACCAGACCAAACTTTTGATAAATTAAAGGATTCTCAAGAGTACAAGAGTTGTTTCGCTTTAAGGTTTAAATCAGTCATTTAAAGTGTCTTCTAATGCGCGTGATGTAAGGGGGTGGTGGTTGGAGTATTAGGTACCAGAAGACAACAATGGTGTAGTTCCTCAAGTGTGCTCTTTCTCCGTTGAATCGACTTACAAAACATTTCCGAGAAATTACATATCACTAGCAATAATAAGTACTTTTCGCAGAGTCGAAAGATTTTAATTGTAAAAGAGCCAGACCCTCCATATATAATGATATTATTTGGCATTTTAAAAAATGAATAGATTAATAAATGCACACACACACACGACATAATAGAGTCGGGTGAGATCGCTTTATACAATCATTACATATTTGCCGAGTCTGAATCGAATGAAAAAAGAGTTTGCACAATCTTTACCTTCTGTAGTTTCCATCTTGGTTATCTCCACGGGTGTGTAATACGTGATCCCTAAAAAAAATACGATTATTGTATGTCGCTCAAGTTATTAAAACGATAAATACTTCTTTCTTTAATATACTTCGAATTTCAACCAGTCCAATCACAGGAGGTCTAGTATATCCAAAATATAAGGTCTATTTAATGTCCTATATGACATAGCTAGCTTCTGTTAGATACTGGTGTGGATACATCACTGGCAAACCTCGCTTTGTCGTTCGATTTCAACTTAAGTTTCGTGATTGCATGTTATTCCACTTCATAATTTTTCAGTGAATACTCAAAGCATTCTTATGCAGGTACAGGCCGAATATGTAAATCAATGTATTTTGCGTACTCAGTATACAAGAAGGATAATCGAGTTATTCGTGTACATTTGTGTATCCTTTTAAGTATATGTTGTTGGACACGGTCAAGCTAAACCTATAAATCTTAAGTTCAAGGCTATTTAAAAGTTCGCTGTGCCTATCAGTAAGACGCAGTTGATGAGACTCTTGGGTATGGCTGGATATTATTGGAAATTCAACTCTACTTATTTCATAATTGCTGTACGCATGACCAGTCATTTGGGTAAAAAGAACAAAGTTTCATTGGTCTGACAAATGTCAAGAGGCTTTTTATAAATTAAAGGATTCTCAAGAGTACAATAGTTGTTTCTCATTGAGGTTTAAGTCAGTCATGTAAAGTGTCTTCTGATGCGAATGATTAAGGGGGTTGGGGTGGATTATTAGGTACCGGAAGACAATAATGGTGTAGTTCCTCAAGTGATCTATTTTTCAGTTGAATCAAATTACAAAACATTTACGAGAAATTACATATCATTAGCAATCATAAGTACTTTCCACAAAGTCGAAACATTTTAAGTTGCAAAAGGGCCAGAACTACCATATATAATGATAACCTTTGTCACACACATACATAAACAAATGAATAGATAATTGTAATTTTGCGGCCAGAAATATGTTGCCTCTATAATATACCCTACGGAATGAATCATGTGACCGTAAAATACGATTGTCTATTGTATTTTCTATTTCAAACACCCCAAAACCACCGCCATATTGCCGTTCCCCAAAACAACCCACATTTCCAACAAATCAATATGCTGCTAATCAACAGTGTCGTTTTTTGTTTATGGTAAATCTCTTTATTGCAAACAAGTGTCGCAGATAGCTTTGTAATTAAAATAAAATTAAACGCACACACACACGACATAACAGAGTCGGGTGAGATCGCTTTATACAATCATTACATATTTGCCGAGTCTGAATCGAATGAAAAAAGAGTTTGCACAATCATTACCTTCTGTAGTTCCCATCTTGGTTTTCGCCACGGGTGTGTAATACGTGATCCCTGAAAAAAATACCATTATTGTATGTCGCTCAAGTTATTAAAAAGATAAATACTTCTTTCTTTAATATACTTCGAATTTCAACCAGTCCAATCACAGGAGGTCTAGTATATCCAAAAATATAAGGTCTATTTAATGTCCTATATGACATAGCTAGCTTCTGTTAGATACTGGTGTGGATACATCACTGGCAAACCTTGCTTCGTCGTTCGATTTCAACTTAAGTTTCGTGATTGCATGTTATTCCATTTCATAATTTTTCAGTGAATACTCAAAGCATTCTTATGCAGGTACAGGCCGAATATGTAAATCAATGTATTTTGCGTACTCAGTATACAAGAAGGATAATCGAGTTATTCGTGTACATTTGTGTATCCTTTTAAGTATATGTTGTTGGACACGGTCAAGCTAAACCTATAAATCTTAAGTTCAAGGCTATTTATAAATTCGCAGTGCCTATCAGTAAGAAACAGTTGATGAGACTCTTTGGTATGGCTGGATATTATTGGAAATTCAACTCTACTTATTTCATAATTGCTGTACGCATGACCAGTCATTTGGGTAAAAAGAACAAAGTTTCATTGGTCTGACAAATGTCAAGAGGCTTTTTATAAATTAAAGGATTCTCAAGAGTACAATAGTTGTTTCTCATTGAGGTTTAAGTCAGTCATGTAAAGTGTCTTCTGATGCGAGTGATTAAGGGGGTTGGGGTTGATTATTAGGTACCGGAAGACAATAATGGTGTAGTTCCTCAAGTGATCTATTTTTCAGTTGAATCAAATTACAAAAAATTTACGAGAAATTACATATCATTAGCAATCATAAGTACTTTCCACAAAGTCGAAAGATTTTAAGTTGCAAAAAGGACAGAACTACCATATATAATGATAACCTTTGTCACACACATACATAAACAAATGAATAGATAATTGTAATTTTGCGGCCAGTAATATGTTGCCTCTATAATATACCCTACGGAATGAATCATGTGACCGTAAAATACGATTGTCTATTGTATTTTCTATTTCAAACACCCCAAAACCACCGCCATATTGCCGTTCCCCAAAACAACCCACATTTCCAACAAATCAATATGTTGCTAATCAACAGTGTCGTTTTTTGTTTATGGTAAATCTCTTTATCGCAAACAAGTGTCGCAGATAGCTTTGTAATTAAAATAAAATTAAACGCACACACACACGACATAACAGAGTCGGGTGAGATCGCTTTATACAATCATTACATATTTGCCGAGTCTGAATCGAATGGAAAAAGAGTTTGCACAATCATTACCTTCTGTAGTTCCCATCTTGGTTTTCGCCACGGGTGTGTAATACGTGATCCCTGAAAGAAAAACGATTTTTGTATGTCGCTCAAGTTATTAGAAAGATAAATAATTCCTTTAGCATACTTCGAATTTCAACCAGTCCGATCACAGGAAGTCTAGTATATCCAAAAATATAAGGTCTATTTAATGTCCTATATGACATAATTAGCTTCTATTAGATATTGGTGTGGATACATCACTGGCAAACCTCGCTTTGGCGTTTAATTTCAACTTAATTTATAATTTTTATAATTTTTCAGTGAATACTTAAATCATTCTTATGCAGGTATGGGCCGAATATATAAATCAATGTATTGTGCGTACTCAGTATACAAGAAGTATAATCGAGTTATTCGTGAACATTTGCGTATCATTTTTAGTAAATGTTGTTGGACAGAGTCAAGCTAAACCTATAAATCTTACGTTCAAGGCTATTAATAAATTCGCTGTGCATATCAGTAAGAAGCAGTTGATGAGACTCTTTTGTATGACTGGATATTATCGGGAATTTAGCTCTGTTTTATCCATAATTGCTGAAACCCTGACCAATCTTTTGGGTAAGAAAACAAAGTTTTTTTCGTCTGACAAATGTCAGGAGGCTGCTGATTAATTACAGAAAACTCTAGAGTACAAGAGTTTTTCTCTTCCGAGTTTCAATCATTTAAAATGCTTTATGGTGCGATAGTTGAAGGGATTCGTGGAAGACTGATATAGGAAGACAACAATGGTGTGGATTATCTAGTGTTATATGTCTCCAGTTAAATCCGTTTACAAAACATTTCTGAGAAATTATATAGCATTTGCAATCAGAAGTACTTTCCGCAGAGTCACAGCCATTACGTGGCAAAATAGCCAGATATACCATATATAACGACACTATTTGGAAATAAATAAATTAATAAATGCAACGATAAATGTAACGTTTCTCTAACAGTATGTTGCAGTTATAATAACCCCTTCAAAACGAGTGCTGTGATCGTCAATTAAGCGTGTCTGTTGTCTATTTTATTTTCCATTTCAACTACCAACCTACTTTCGCTATCATCACCAGACATGCATTTACTGAAAATTCAAATGTATAACTTACATAGGTTACTTGGACCATCCTTATCCGCTAGGCTACATGACAATAATTAACAAGCTTAAAACTATATTCAGATCTTCCTTAAGTTATGTATCTGCTTACTCAGCAGGACTATCCAGAACGTCACCCTTTTAAATAGGTACATGTTTACTGAGTTGGACTATACATGTTTGTATCTGTTAACTACGTACACGTTTACTGAAAATGACCATCCAGACTTTCATCTCTTAACTACCTACATGCTTACCGAGTTGGACTATACTAATTTTCATCTGTTAACTATGTTTACTGAGTTGGACTATCGATATTTTCATCTCTTAAATGCGTACATGTTTACCGAGTTGGACTATCCAGATTTGTAACGGGTAACCCTGTGCATGCTTACCGAAAATTATCCTGATTTGCATATTTTAACCATTTGCATGCTTACTGGGCAGGACACGATAAGTAGATATCAAAATTGAGAAACGCGAGTATACGTATGTACAAACACGTAATTCTAGTTATTCATTGTAAATTGATAATCGCGCATGTATATGCAACAGTGATGCAGAAAATGTGGTGAATGCTGATAAAATCTAAATCATTGTATCTATTTAAAAAATACCAATGTCTTGCTTTTACAGAACTGTTCTTAGAACTGACACATTATTACTAAAACAAACGTAGAAAGAAACCCTAGATGCAGGAAATATGTTCATGCACGGGTAGAACGTGCCCTGCGTATGTACAGTATCTACATAATTTGAAACGGTTAAAAGAAGGAATCACATGGTGAATTAACTATTATTCTGCCGATGCTTACCGAATATACAAATCACTTCATATGTATTCTTATTTCATACCGAATAGGGTAAATATTAAAAACTGAATGCTAAGATAAAATATTTTTTTAAAACAACGTACATAATGGTCAGAAAAATGAATACCGCATTCGTGGCAACAGTTAAGATTAAAGAACCAAAAAACTAGTAAGTTTTTACCTTTGGTTTAACTTTGCGAGAGGTTAGCCTGATGCGATTCCATTTTGCCAGAGAAGTTACTATATATTTATTTAAATTCAGCCATACATACCAATAATTTGTAGATCAACACGGTCATCCAAATCTTTTAAATTCCATTGTCGTACGACACGGTACGTCCCGGCATCATTTTCGGTTAAGTCCAGAATATGGATTGTCACAGTTACTTTTTCTGGCATAGTGTAATATACAGTAGAAAATCCTCGTTGCGGTGGTTGTAGTGGAATAGAAGCATTGCGATTGGAAAAAAAATCGATGGATAGGTGACGCGTTATGCAATATATGAAAAGAATCACTTTGTATCATGCTAAAATTCCATGATAAAGACACATTTTGTCCAATTATGCCTAATACGACTTTTCCATCTGAGACACTATAGATCGTTAAGCTGCAGAATACAAGATGTAGGAAAGACATATTCCTGTCGGTGAAATTGAAATGTGTCCGTCCTAATTTTGTATTGCTCTACATTAATACATACAGACAGTGACTCTATATTAGGTGTTACAAATGCTTCTTTCAAACAATGAAAGGATATCCTTTGCAACATCTGATGATGACTTTCTAATGACCATAGAGACAAATCACTCCTTGACATCTTCACATGCATGCGCCTTTTTAATTCTTACATAAAGGATAGAAATATCTAAAAGATTATGATGTGGTAAAATAAAAAAGATGGACGGAAATCATTATTTCAAAAGCAATCTACAACGGCTTCTATTTACATGTATATTAACCTTGAATCATTTTTTTTTGATGATGTCGGAAGTATATGTATCACTCTTCCATT
This sequence comes from Unio pictorum, assembly GCA_030141615.1. NCBI lineage: Eukaryota > Metazoa > Mollusca > Bivalvia > Unionida > Unionidae > Unio > Unio pictorum. Next base: position 3,616,231 of record JARLTB010000207.1, read on the forward strand.
CATTCAACAAGACGCAGAACAGAAAAGGAAATAGTTTCAGTTTTAACATATTAAAGTACAATAGATAGATAGATAGATAGATAGATAGATAGATAGATAGATAGATAGATAGATAGATAGAAAGATAGATAGATATATAGATAGATAGATAGATAGATAGATATGAGAGAGAGAGAGTGAAAGATGCGAACAAGTTTAATGTTTCATATGTAAGTATGTATGTATGTGTGTGTGTGCTTGCGTGCATACGTGCATACACGCACGCACGTACGTACGTACGTGTGTGCGTGCGTGCATTCATGCATGTATGAATGTATGCATGTGTGTGTATGTATGTATGTATGTATGTATGTATGTATGTATGTATGTATGTATGTTTGTGCGTGTTTTTAGAGAGAGAAAGATGCGAACAAGCTTCATGTGTGTGTGTGTGTGTGTGTGTGTGTGTGTATGTGTGTGTGTGTGTGACCGCTATACCGAATTATCACGGTATTATTTGCCGTTGTAACGTTCCACTGTACTTTTTCACTGTACCGGTCTTTCGAAAAAATGATTTGCTTCCTTATATTTTTACAAAATAGTTGTGTCACAAATTAATTTATTTGCTACTAATTTGCAAATTTAAAAAAGTATAAGTTTTTGTTACAGATTAATTTATTTGTGACAAATGTGTTAATATTACAAATATGATTATTTGTATGGATCCCGAATCACATCTTTGATTCGTATCACGCATGCCAGTATGGTTGCCGAATATAATGCTATGAATTATATTCGGTCCGTACCTAACTCTTGACTTTAGAATTAGAAAACGAAAAAGAAATTTAAAAATGTAATTTATTTTAGTTATTTACAAACTAATGTTAATGTGCTAAGGACGTTTATTCCAATGTAGAACCTTGGGTCTTTCTAAGATTTTCAGGACATAAGTTATTTTCTGTTTTAAAATGTAACGTAATTGCTGTTGTACGTTTTAATCCGTTTCTTAAGTCTGCGTGTATTAAGTTTTACATTTACTGTCCTCTGTGATAAATATCTTGCCAGGCTGTTTGTGTGAAGCTCAAAATTTCCCCACCTATCATTCCAAAAGTGCAGGTACTAAATTGTATGTTTTATGTTTAACACAATTTGCATAAAAAAGCTCACTAATGTCGGCATAATGTCTTTGACACGGTGTCCATCTAAGTTTTAGTTTTATTACTCTGTTTCGTGACAGGTTTTAAATTACACGTATTATGTGACAATTAACATGTACACAGCAACTTCATTTCCTGTAATTTAATTATTAGTTTATTTACTGACAAGAACACAATCAATATAAATGACCCGATCCTTGAATGAAACTTATTAACAAGCAAGACAAAGACGTATAGGTTGGCTGATGGGGGATGGCTGATTGACGCCCATCCCCCTCCCCATCCCTCCACCCCCGCTACGCCCAGGAGGTAAGAGCTAACCTAACAATCTGCAGGACTTGACTTTTGAATGACAGAATGAATCTCTATTAAATAAATAACAGAAAATAAGACGATAAAGCAAAACAAAAATGGTAAAGTATAAATCTAGCTTTCATTTGAATCAGAATAGCAGACATTTATCAAAATAATTCAAAGTACGGAGCTCTAAGTGTAAAAACTGAGACCAAAACCATGCGAGTATGGGTATTGGATTTGGAGGAGGTGGAGTTTGTAGTATGGATTTATTTTACTTGGGGTATGGATTTATTTCAACAATAAGACACACATATCTACACATCATATTAGTTATCAGTGAAATAAGATTTAAGATTAAGCAAAGGGAAAATTTGTAAGACTGGGCATAAAGAAAAAAGTTGACTTCTAGTTCGACATGCTTGCATGCCCAGACAACATCAACTCTGTACATCTCACCCACAACATGTAGAACAGCAAGAGCCCACCTACATTTCAACAGATGAACGAAACTAGTGAAAAAAAATGATAATGAGAAAATGATTTCAAATCTATGCAAACCTAACTATAACACATTGCTACATTGTGCAACACTACGCAGACTTTTGATAGATAAAATAAATATTTAATATAATAACATCTATCTTGATATCAAGATAAGACGTATTATTGCTTAGAAGTTTGGATAAAAATATGGTCAATGCTGATTGTACTAAAACAAACTTTTCAGGATAATACGAATGTCAATTTTTCGACTTTAATGATATTCTGTTTAGGTTCAGAAAGGTGTAGACTTACAAATTTTATTCAATTGATCATATCATTGGGATAAATAGCATGAACTCGGAATACAACATGATCAAGAAAATACAATGTGAGGGATAAATTAAGTATTTGACGTGAATAACTGCATGTATTTGTATTATTCAACTAAATTTACGCTACAATTTAATAATCTCGTAAACTGATCGAACTATACCGAATAGTCAAAAACAGAGATAGAATTTCTGGACAACATATTTCTACATAAAACAACACATGATGGCTCACAAAGAGTCGATCGAGTATAGAAATTTGTAATTAATCATACATTGGAAAGACATGAAGGAATGAATTTCCTGCGAGCACTCGTTATAGTTGAAGAAGAGTCTTATCTTGCTGACAACGCATGTGTACATTATGGTCTGGATGTTTACTTACCATTTTATATGGCTCACAAGAAACAATTGTTGTTGTTATTGTTGTTTTGGGGGAGTTAAACGCCATTTTCGCGCTCAAGATAGGCTTTACATGGCGACCATATAACTGGTAAAGGAAGAGCCCGGGAAAATCCCAGTAAAGAACCACAGAACCAAGGCCCACGGGAAGCTATTAACAGCAATCTCATTTACATTGAAACCACGAAGACTGATGTGAGATGGTAGGGATAAAGGCGGGCACATTAGTTCACTCCGTCACCCGTATCTACAAATAGGAAAAGTAAAGATATATTTACTGCCATCCTTCAGATACGGTTGCTTACACAAAATGTCAAAAGACCGATATCGATAAGGAGTACAGATTACTGTTAGTCTTCGCCAGCTTGGCGTCTGCAGTAACCAGTTTTGGTTTGGATGGAATTAGTATGCAAAAGTCAGATCAATATTATTCTAAGCATCCGATGCCTAGCTTCGACCGGCCGCTTAAACTTGCACTCACATTGCAACAACAAGTAAATAACGTCGACGAGGTTCTGAAACATGATCACGTGACCCTCATAGGGGCATCTGTTTTACACAGTAGCTGTGGTTTAAAATAGATGATATGATATAAATTTCTCAATTTCTTACCTTTACACTTGATGTCAAATTCTCCTGTAGTAGACAGTTTTCGAGTTGTTTGTTATTTTTTCTTCAATTAATTTGGATTTTAAAAGATTGATTCGTTTCTCTGGGGATATTTGAGTGCACATAGAGAATTCGTGGACAAAGACAGATTATTAAATTTTGTATTCAGATTTCCAAAACCGGAGTGTTACTTTTGAGTTTCTACTGCAACGTAATGGATATGTATATGTATTAGTCCAGTTCGCAGTAATGATGTACGTGTTATTTCCCTTATTACTGTTGTAAGCTCGTTAGAAAATGGAACATGGAATGTGTAACATGTGCTTAGAGTGGAGTGATTAAACGTCTTCAGCACAGCCCATTCTTCTGCATTGAATTTGTCATAGAAAGACGTGACATGGTGTCAGAAGGATTGAAAATTCGCCTACATCATCAATACCTTTCCGCCGAAACTGGAGCTTCGGGGAAATTAGTTCGCGAACTGGAAAAAATTCAAAAGGGTCCGGGTGAATAATGAAATAGCTACGTGCCTGGCAGAAAAAGCGCAAAATCTGAAAATTGTCACTCTCGTTGCGTGTTTAATAATAATAATAATAATAATATTAATAATAATAATAATAACAATAATAATAATAATAATAATAATAATGAGGACATTGTATAGCGCCAAATCTTTAGAAGCTCTAAGCGCATTTCAACATCTATAATGACATGACTACACTACAGAAGAAACAAAAACCATAAACCATGAAATTGAAAAATGTAAAACATGCTGAAAACATATAAGGTACAAAACATTATTAGGTCTCTAAGTTCGTTCGTGCGGTCGAAATAGGTGAGTTTAAGAGCACTATTAAAATGGATCACTGTCTTTGTGTTTAATTTCAGTGGATAATTCTTAACACATTGCCAGGTCCTGGTATGCAAGAAAATGTTTTCCTTATCACGTTATCATAGTGGGAATAATGAGTATAATATTTTCAGAATGGGAGAGTAAGTATCTTGCTGGTGTCTATACATGGGTGAGGCAGGATAGGTATGTTGGACTGGAGAATGTCAATAAAACATAGTACAGAGAAAAAATTTTGTGTTTGATTCTGGATATAATGGACAGCCAGTGTAGTGTACAGAGCAGTGGTGAGGTGTGCTCTGATCGAGGTAATCTAAAGATGATCCGTGCAGCTGTGTTTTGAACTTTTTGAAATGACTGTAGCAGATATTGTAACGAACTAGACAAGATTGAGTTACAATAGTCCAGTCTTGAAATTACTAATGAACACAATAATTTCAGTGGCATCAACTGAAATATATTTGCGAATGGAGCTGATGCGTCTGAGCTCAAGATATGCAGCCTTGCATATCTTCATGACATGTTGGTGCAGTGTGAGAATACTGTCTAGAGTAACACCTAGGTTTTGTACTGACTGTGTGAATATAATGTTGGTGTTGCTCATATGTATTGTTTGAAGTAAAGTATGTGAATGCGAAAGGTTTTGTGTTGTGATCAGAATGGACTCAGTTTTATCATCATTCATATGCAGCTTGTTACATGTCATCCATGATTTCTCATCAGAAATGCACCTCTCTACTCTGTGGATGATAGCATCAGCTTCAGTTGGCTGGCTAAACTTGTATATTTGGGTGTCATCGGCGTACAATTGGTCCGACACTGGGTGATGATCTATGACACTTGAGAGCGGCTAAGTGTTTTTAACGAAGAGAGCAGGTCCAAGAACAGACCCCTGTGAAATACCACAACATAGATCAACTGGGCTGGAGTTTATTCCATTGGAACATACAATTTGTCTTATTGACTAAGTAGGACTTGAACTATAAGGCTGTATTCTAAATGACAAAAACATGCTAGAGACAGTGAAGTAATATATCATGGTATATTGCATCAAATGTTGCAGACAAATCAAGGAGGATGAGGACTGCAATCTTTCCAAAGCAGAGAGAATGTCATTAAATACTTTCAGAAGAGCAGTTTCAATACTGTGGCAAGTACGATATGCAGACTGTACATTGCTAAACAGACTGTTTGAATTCAGATGACATGCAAGTTAGTTTAGAACAACTTTGTCCAAGATAGTTGATATGAATGGGAGATAAGAAATTAGGCGTTATTTCTTTAAATCGTTTTGGTCAAGTGTTGGTTTCTTCAGGAGAGACGTAACGATGCCAGTTTTTAAAAATGATGGCATTTTTTCCGATGAGAGAGAGAGAGAGAGAGAGAGAGAGAGAGAGAGAGAGAGAGATTAATAACATCAGTTAGTGAAGGCAAAATTTCGTTTAAGCACTCAATCAGCAGTGATGATGGAATTGGACCAAGTTCAGATGACTTTGGTGCTCTCTTCATCACGATTTTCAGTGCTAAATCCATAGAGACAGGTTCTAATGTTCCTAATGTTTGTCGCTGAACTTCTGTATCATAATAGTATGGTGACAAGTCAATTGCAATTGTGTTCAAGCGAATCTCTAATGGTTTGTACTTTGTCAAGGAAGAATTTTGCAAATAGGTCCGGTAGGTCTATTGGAGAGAAAGCAGTTGGAAGTGGTGTACATTTGTTCCTTGACATTAGTTTGTTAGTTATCTCGAAGAGCTTTATGCAGCTGGAATTCTCCGTGACAGTACTACTGTAGTGGGATAATTTGACTAAATTGACCATATTTATGACGTTTGTCTTAGCGGCTTCATATATTTGTTTATGAATAATGAGTCTGTTGGAAGGCCAAAGCCTACAGCGATGTATTTTAGCAGTGCAAAGCTGGTCTCTAACACTGCTATACCACGAATAACACTTTTTGTTTAATTGCATGTCTGCATTTGTTGGCTGGGGCATGTTTTCTCAAGCAATGAACACAGGCAGTTATCGAGTTGTTCTTTTGTAGGATGTAAGCAAGTTGTTGGTTTCTTGGATGGCATGCATTGATTTGGTTCTATTTATCATACAGAGGTTTTTCTTAGTGGCAAATAAAGGTGGAGAGTTAGGGACTGATACGTCCAGATGGTATATAATGCAGAGATCATCTGATGAAAGCTCCTGGGATACACTGGTGGATTGCAGAATATTATCGTCAGGTCTATGATGAAACCAATCTAAAATGTGACTACGTTTATGGGTGGGTTGGTTAACTGACTGTTTAAAGTTGAAAATATGAATGCTATCTAGAAGTATTCACGTGTATGGGTTTACAGGATAGTTAAAGTGACAGTTGAAATCTCCAAGAATAATTAGGTTGCCACTTATTGAATTTCCATACTCCAGAATATTCGGAAACTCTTCCAAAATAGAATATTCAGTCTCCTTTTTCTACTAGAAGGAGGGTGGTAGAGACAGAAAAAATAGACTGACCTTAGTTACAGTGTGAGTGTTGTTTGGACGATGTGTAGCAGAATGATGTGTACCAGAAATTGAAGGTTATGTTGTACTTAAGACGATTTCTCATGGAATTCTTTGTAATGACAGAAATTTCACCTCCACGAGAGTTGCGGGGGAACGACTTGATGGAGTAAGAGGTGGGTGTTAAATTCTTGCACTTGTGCTCATCGCCTTATGCTTTTAGCCATGTTTCTGTCAGGAAGAAGACGTTGATAGTCTGGTCGTTGATAAAATTAACTATTTATGTGCGCCTTTCCGTTGGTCCTACTGACTGGGCGTTGAATAATGCAATAGGTATTAATATCTCTGCGACAATTGACGATTTAATATGAATTTGTACCAGGTCCAGACGTCATAGATCTGTTCAATACCTTCACATTTGAGAATGATTTAGACAAAGACAAACCATATAAAGTGCTTGACAAATTTGAAACGTACTGTGTAGGAGAAACAAACGAAACCTCTGAATGGTAGAACTAGAATTGTCGACAACAGGAAGCGTGTGTTCCCATGGTTTCGATTATGTAGGAACAGTGTTCAAATGTAAACAACCTAATGTTTATTGTAAGAGCTGGCTTAACACTAAGCACTGAAATATCTGAACGATCGGCCAATATTCAAACATTTTGGAACCTTGGCTGGTGAAGGTATTTAAAATGATGGAATGTTTGAAATGTAGTGTTATGCATTTCTATATTTTTGTAACTCCTGGTGAATTATTTATATCTTTTTTATAATTATTATGGATGTAATGTGTACAGAATCATTTTAGTTAAGTTTGGCCTACATGACTTGAATATGTTAAGATCATAATATTGTATAGGATCTATAAATATACGTTTACTTAAATGGTGCACATGGCGTGATTTCTCAGTGACTGATCTGGTCACATGAATTGGTTCAATTCAACGCAAATTGAGTAGTGTATGCTGTCACGTGGGATCTACTGCGAGGTACAGTCGCAATATACCGTGTATAAAAGTAGAGAGGTGGTTAAGCATTTAGTTTTATTCAGATTATTTTAGTCATTCACTGTTATTGAGTTCCTCTTGTAAGGCTGTAGACGTGTTTTAGGTTGTATTTAAATATTATTCGGGAGGACAAACATTTGTTCAAGGATGATAATACGTGTTCATTAGCTGGATAATAATTTTAATCTGGAACTGTTATAAATTAGTCAACGGCATTCTAAATAAAGCCATCTTCACAACATCACAGTTCTTAGAGGACCAGTATATTTCTGGTATTGAAATCTATAAGGAACTTTCCATTCATATAAGACTTTCATATACCTTTATATGGTCTAGTTTGGATTCACTTCATAATACTAGAATTTTGTTCTCATTTTTCTTTCATGTTTAACTTTGATAATTAAATTAGTTGGTAAGTTTTATAAAACTTATTGGCTTTGTTCCTTTTCTTTTACTTGAGTTTGTGATCACATAATTGTACTTGTAACCATATTAAGAGAACAAAAGACAACTGTATACGAAGTCATTGAGAAAAAGGAGGCAAAAGCTGAGAATTCGGGTGGCTTCCGAGTGGACAAAAGAACACTTGATTTACAGACTGAGTTTGTTTTTATTATTATTATTGTTAATTAGTAGTACCAATAGTATCGGTAATAGTAATTGTAGTAATGAAACAAGTAATACTAGTGTTTATATCATTGTTGCTGTTCATGTACTATATTAGTGTTTTATTCATATATATATATATATATATATATATATATATATATATATATATATATATATATAATTAAACACATATCAACGAATTGTCGATTATTTAGCATGCAACTAAGCTTAAAGAGATTGTAATCGATATATATTTAATGGGTGAGGTTTGATCGTTAGTCTGTGGGCGGTGTTGTCACATATATTATTGTTTCACTTAAGCTGTAACGAATGTACTTCCATTCATGACATCATCAGAGTTTCAACAAATATTGTTCGACCAACATCAATAAGAATAAAGCTATTCAAGTAATCTTTCCAGAAATATATATATATATATATATATATATATATATATATATATATATATATATATATATATATATATATATAATAAAAAGCGCTATTTCAAGAATTTCCTCCGACATAGTGCCAGTCGCAAGAACAAATAATATTTATCATCAGCCAGCATGTTGCTTTTTAGAAGCGTCGCTTTTATTCATGGTAAAGCTCTATAGTGTATAGAAAATTGTTCGTAGATAGCCTTGTTTTTAAAAGAAAAATAAAACAATTCATCATCAGGAAATATTATTTTTTCGGTCGCTTTATACCAATCCTTCAGGTTTTTTTCATGTCTTTAATCGAATATGATAATAGTTATATTTACAGAATCATTACCTTCTGTAGACTCCTTCTGGGTAGTAGCCATGTGTGTGTAAGAACCAATCCCATAATAAAGTGAATAGTGTATGGACGCTGAAGTTAAAAAGGATAAATACCTCTCCTTGTCCTGACAAACTTTAAATTTTAATCAGTCCGAAAATATAAATTATATTGTATCCGAAAGTATAAGACTATTTATTGTGATATATAGATTATCAACTTCATTTTGACATTGATTTGGATAACACGGCAAAAAGTGGCCTTGTTGTTTTATTTCAGCTTGTTTTTGGCAGTTTTGTTCATGTGATCTAACTTCGTAACTGTCCAATGAATACTCTAAGCCTTCTTATTCAAGTAAGCGACGATGTGGAAATCATTGTATTGTGCGTACTCAGTATACAAGATGTATACCCGAGTTAGGAAAACAAATTACAAATGTTTCTAGAGCAAAGAAGAAAAACAGGCATTAGAAAACACAAACTCTATATCAGGAAAGTGATGGTGAAATATTAAACAAATTTCACGGGGTGGGTGTGAAGATTACCAATATACACCACACCAAACAGAAAGTGCTCTCTCTAACTCCTAAGATAATGATGCATAATAAGTCACTTGTGTTGATGTGTGTGAATAAATATATCGATCGGTCTTTGCGGACTTTATTTGTGTATTACCTTAAGTATGTGTTTGTGGAACACGGTCAGTTTAAACGTATATACCTTAAGGTCTAGACTTTATCTGAATTCCCAATGCCTATCAGTAAGAAACAGTTGATGAGACTCTTGGGTATGGCTGGATATTATTGGAAATTCTACTCTACTTATTTCATAATTGCTGAACGCATGACCTCGTTTTGTCGTTCGATTTCATCTTATGTTTCGTGATTGCATGTTATTTCACTTCATAATTTTTCAGTGAATACTCAAAGCATTCTTATACAGGTACAGGCCGAATATGTAAATCAATGTGTTGTGCGTACTCAGTATACAAGAAGGATAATCGAGTTATTCGTGTACATTTGTGTATCCTTTTGAGTATATGTTGTTGGACACGGTCAAGCTAAACCTATAAATTTTAAGTTCAAGGCTATTTATAAGTTCGCTGTGCCTATCAGTAAGAAACAGTCGATGAGACTCTTGGGTATGACTGGATATTATTGGAAATTCTACTCTACTTATTTCATAATTGCTGTACGCATGACCAATTATTTGGGTAAAAAAAAACAAAGTTTCGTTCGTCTGACAAATGTCAAGAGGCTTTTGATAAATTAAACGATTCTCAAGAATACAAGAGTTGTGTCGCTTTAAGGTTTAAATCGGTCATTTAAAGTGTCTTCTGATGCGAGTGATGTAAGGGGGTGGTGGGTGGAGTATTAGGTACCGGAAGACAACAATGGTGTAGTTCCTCAAGTGTGCTCTTTCTCATTTGAATCGACTTACAAAACATTTCCGAGAAATTACATATCACTAGCAATCATAAGTACTTTTCGCAGAGTCGAAATTTTTTAAATTGCAAATGAGCCAGGCCCTCCATATATAATGATAATATTTGGCATACAAAAAAAAATGAATAAATTAATAGATAATTGTAATTTTGCGTCAATAATATGTTGCCTCTATAATATACTCTTCTTAATGAATCATGTGACCGTCAAATACGATTGTCTATTGTATTTTCTATTTCAAAGATCCACAAACCACCGCCATATTGTAGTTCCTCAAAACAACCCACATTTCCAACCAATCAATATGTTGCTCATCAGCAGTGTCGTTTTTTTTGTTTATGGTAATTCTCTTTACCCCCCCCCAAAAAAAAAAAACAAAACATGTCGTAGATCGCTTTTTAATTAAAAGAAAATTAAGCGCACACACACACACACACACACGACATAATAGAGTCGGGTGAGATCGCTTTATACAATCATTACATATTTGCCGAGTCTGAGTCGAATGAAAAAAGAGTTTGCACAATCATTACCTTCTGAGGTCTCCATCTTGGTTTTCGCCACGGGTGTGTAATACGTGATTTCTGAAAGAAAAACGATTATTGTATGTCGCTCAAGTTATTAATAAAATAAATACGTCTCTTTTCTTTAGTATACTACGAATTTCAACCATTCTGATCACAGGCGGTCTAGTATATTCAAAAATAGATGGGCTATTTAATGTCCTATATGACATAATTAGCTTCATTTAGATATTGGTTTTGGATACATCACTGGCAAACCAATCATTTGGGTAAGAAAACAGTTTCATTGGTCTGACAAATGTGAGGAGGCTTTTGATAAAATGAAGGATTCTCAAGAGTACAAGAGCTGTTTCTCTGAGGTTTAAATCAGTCATTCCAAGTGTCTTCTAATGCGAGTGATGTAGGGGGGTGGGGTGGAGTATTAGGCAATGGAAAACAACAATGTTGCAGTTTCTGAAGTGTGCTCTTTCTCAGTTAAATCGACTTACAAAACATTTCCGAGAAATTACATATCACTAGCAATCATAAGTACTTCCCGCAGAGTGGAAAGATTTTAAGTTGCAAAAGAGCCAGACTCTCCATATATAATGATAACATGTGGCATACAAAAAAAATGAATAAATGAATAGATAATTGTAATTTTGCGCCAATAATATGTCGCCTCTATAATATACCCTTAATAATAAATGATGTGACTGTGAAATACGATTGTCTATTGTATTTTCTATTTCAAACATCCACGGGTGTGTAATACGTGATCCCTGAAAGAAAAACGATTAATATGTGTCGCTCAAGTTATTTAAAAGATTAATACGTCTCCTTTCTTTAGTATACTTCGAATTTCAACCCGTCCGATCACAGGAGGTCTAGTATATCCAAACTATAAGGGCTATTTAATGTTCTATATGACATAATTTGCTTCTTTTAGATATTAGTGTGAATACATCACTAGTAAACCTCGCTTTTGTCGTTTGATTTCAATTTTCGTGATTGCATGTTATTCCACTTCATAATTTTTCAGTGAAAACTTAACGTTTTCTTATGCAGGTATGGGCTGAATATGTAAAAATAAAATTGATGGATGAAAATCGTTATATCAAAAGCAATCTACAATGGCTTCTATTTACATGTATTTAACATGGAATCATTCTTTCCTGATAACGTCGGAAGTAGATGTATCACTCTTGCATTCATTCAACAAGACGCAGAATTGAACAAGGAAATAATTTCAGTTTTAACATATTAAAGTGTATATATATATATATATATATATATATATATATATATATATATATATATATATGAACGAATGTTTGTTTGTTTGTGTCGTATGCGTTCCTATACCGTTCATCCGATTGCGATCAAACTTTAGTGAGTTGTTCTGCGCACGCCCGCGAAGGTTTCTGAATTAGTACAACCATTTAAATTGTACAATTAAGAAATGTGTGTATTTCATACAGTTTTGCGACATTTACCGTGTATTCGCTGTGAACTGTAGGCGCCTTAGATACGTCACGTGATCGAACTGTAGGCGCTTTAAATATGTCACGTGATCGAACACGGTCTGTAGCGATACCTAATTTCGCGTGTGTTCGGTGTGAACTGTAGGCGCCTTAGATACGTCATGTTTACTTAGTTACGTTTGGTTCGCGCCTTGGTTACGTCAAACAATCGCGGTGTGAATTTGTACGTCACGTGATCGAACAGTAGGCGCCTTAAATACATCACGTGATTGAACACGGTCTGGATGGGCTAAAACTATGATGACGTAAATCAACAGCTGTATGAAATTCATAATCGGTAGCGATACCTAATTTCGCGTGTGTTTGGTGTGAACTGTAGGCGCCTTAGATACGTCATGTTTACTTAGTTATGATTGGTTCGCGCCTTGGTTACGTCAAACAATCGCGGTGTGAATTTGAAATAGTCGTTACAAAGCATTACTTTCGCTGTCAAATCAATTATGCCACCTAAACCTTCGGTAAGGTAACCACTTATTGTGGTCTCGATAAATACCACTAAATAATCTGAGATGCTTCCCAGAAACCAGTGAAATAGTCTATTAAAACACAAACACTTTCTTTCTTTCCGTGGCATTGCAACGCATGCCAGGATTAAAACACAAACACTTTCTTTCTTTGAGTGCCATTGCAACGCATGCCGGGTACTTGATAGCAATCTACAATGGCTTCTATTTACATGCATTTTACAATGAATCATTCTTGATGTAGATGTATCCCTCTTGCATCCATCCAACAAGACGCAGAATTGAACAAGGAAATAATTTCAGTTTTAACATATTAAAGTATATATATATATATATATATATATATATATATATATATATATATATATATATATATATATATATATATATAGATGTGTGCGTGTCTGTGCGTATGTGTGTGAGAGAGAGAGAGAGAAATGCGAACAAGTTTCTTATCTGTCGTATGTATGTATGTATGTATGTATGTATGTATGTATGTATGTATGTATGTATGTATGTATGTATGTATGTATGTATGTGCGTGTTTATAGAGAGAGAGAGATGCGAACAAGCTTCGTGTGTGTGTGCGTGTGTGTGTGTATGTGACCGCTATACCGAATTACTACGGTATTATTTGCCGTTGTAACATTCCACTGTACTTTTACACTGTACCAGTCCTTCGGGAAATGATTTGCTTCATTTTTTTACAAAATAGTTGTGTCACAAATTAATATAATTACTACAAATTTGCAATTTTTGCAAAATAGAAATTTCTGTTACAGATTAATTTATTTGTCTCAAATGCGTTAATATTACAAATATAATTATTTGTATGAACCCCGAATCACATCTATGATTCGTATCACGCATGTCAGTATGATTGCCGAATATAATGTTATGAATTATATTCGCCGTATATAATGTTATGAATTATATTCGGTACCTACCTAACTCTAACTTTAGGATTAGAAAACGAAAAAAAAATTCAAAAATATCCTTCATTTTAATTATTTACAAACGGATGTTAATGTTTTAAGGACATACATTCCAATGTAGAACCTAGGGTCTTCCTAAGATATTCATGACATCAGTTTTTTCTGTTTAAAAATGTAACGTAACTGCTTTTGTACGTTTTTCACCGTTTCTTGAGTCTGCGTGTATTAAGTTTTACATTTACTGTCCTCTGTGATAAATATCTTGCCAGGCTGTTTGCAAAAGCCCACCTACTTTTCTGCAGATGAACGAAACTAGTAACAAAACATGAAAATGAGAAAATGATTTCAAATGTTTGCAACCCAACTATGATAAATTGCTACATTGTGCGACACTAAGCAGACTTGTGATAGATAAAATAAATATTTAACATAATAACATCTATCTTGATATCAAGATAAGACTTTTCAGGATAACATGAATGTCAATTTGTCAACTTTAAGGGTGTCCTTGTTAGGTTCAGAAAGGTGTAGACTTACAAATTGTATTTAATTGATCATTGTGATAAGTAGCATCAACTCGGAATGCAACAAGATCAAGAAAATACGATATAAGGAATAAATTAAGTATTTGACGTAAATAACTGCATGTATTTGTATTATTCAAAGTGTGGTTGATAGTAAACCTGAACTTTGGAACGATTTTATTTCACCTATGTGTACAGATTAGGTAGTGCTTGTATTTGCAACTAAATGTGCCTGAATCTGTTGTATTTTGCCTGAAGTTATCATGTTATGTTCCAGATTGTCCTCGATTCATAAATTACTATTAAAAAATGTATATAAATTAAGACGCATTCGACTTCATCAATAATGATTCATATGAAGAATAGTATCATTCTGTTTCAGAATAATGACAAAAAGTGTAAGAGCTGCCATATTGTTTCTATCCGTCTCACAATACACCAGGTTATGAACCATTTTGCCATATACCTAAATAGTTTTTATTTCTTTTCGGAAGCCAATTTTGTGCTAGGTGCTTTTTGGTTATTCAATGCTGAGCGATGAGTTCGCGAAAATGTATATACTTTATTCAAAAGATGGTGCTACACGTATACTTTTAACATGTATGTAATTTGCTTCACGATTTATAATGATGTTACAGATTATATCCCAAACTCGTGACACACAACATTCAGAATAAAGAAGAAAGGCGATGATGTTTCCTTGCTTGCAATGGGTGATGTTGTACAATATATATGTAAATCAACCAATAATGACAGATTAATAGACTTTCAAGTATATATTTGCCCACATTTTCTAATCCACTTGTCAGATTAGTAGAAAAATTAATATGTAGGACTGCATGCAAATATAATATACTAGTTGTCCTAATTGGCTTTTGTTGTTAAAATCCAATCCAAAATACAGAACTGTTACAGGAATATTGAAAAGAAAAACTTACAAATTTTTTATACTGTAAGGATCATTCTCAATTGCATTTCCTGACTCATTACACTTGTATGAGTTGTACTGGTCGTCAACTGTAACATTCATTATAAACAGGAATCTGTCGTTTTGAGAATATATCGCATGGTTTCCTATCAGAGATCCGTTAATCTTCCACAAAATCTCCATATTAGACGGACTAGATAACCTACATTCTAAGACTAAGGTTGAGTTCAAAATATTATGTCCAGCCATTTCTATCCTTGGAATCGTTGTTTCATCTGCAAGTAGAAGAAAAACAATGATTTTTTTTTTAAATCGAGGGGAACATGGCATATTGAACTTATGTGCGAAACGGATATAACATTTAGTCAAAAATAATGTGAAATGTTAAAGTAAATATGCGCGACTAACTGTATAAATGTTATTGTATTTCTCAACATTCGTATCCACCAAAATCAGAGTGAATTATTAATCTGTATGCCGCGCCTGTAGATGAGAGAGGGACTGTATAAAACCCCGTGCGTTGTGCATGTTTCGTTACACATGATATTGATATCGTTTACCTCAAGCACATCAATTCCGTCCACACACACGCGAGGACACATGTTAGCAATATCTCAGACTTTAAGATTCATTTGTTAAGCTTGTACGTGCATATGCCAAGCCTCAATACATTATTTTATCTTTCTGTCCCTGCATTTATTAGCACTTCATGGTATATGCGATACGATCAGTAACGTTTACAAGACAATATACATGTTGTTGACTTTTGTCATACAACTGAGTGCACATTTTTTAAAAGGCATACATTTTTTTAAAATCTCTTCAGCTTGGACTGTCGGTTTGGATTGGAAAATCTTTTGCTTAGGAGGTGGTGTTGCAGATATACAGTGTATTTTTTTTAATTCACTCAATAATGAACACTGTCCCATCATGTAAAGTGAGGCTACAATTTTGGAATCTATATTTTAATGCTGTTGTACACATATTCACGCGGCCCCGAGTGGCCGAATCGTCTAAAGCGATCACCGTTACTGATCACTGCCATCTCACCTCTGTCTGCGGTGGTTCGAGTTTTGGGCTCGGCCATTGTGATTATGTGAGAAAGCCTGACGGAAGCTTCTCGTTGGTTGGTGGTTCTTTCATTGGTTTTCCCGGGTACTTCCTCCACCATTTATACTGGTTACCATGTGTAAACTAACCTTGGGCTGAAAAGTGGCGTTAAAATATATAACAACAACATATTCACATAAGTTAATTTATTACTATTCTAGACATTTAAAATTACATCGTACGATACTACTCTTTATTACTAACACATACGTTCGACCGATGCTTGAAAACAACACCATGTATATTCGTACAGCACCTGAACAATAGAGGTTGCATCAAAAAGAACAATTTGGGTAAAACTAAATTATAAATGGTCACTTTTGACATCAATTTACATTTATGCCGTAGTAAAACTTCTTTTAATTTCATTTGTATTTAATGATTATGATTTGGGTTGACGCAAAACGACTTGAGATTTTGTTAGCTACGTACCAATAGTTTTTAGATGAACACTGTCGTCCAAATCCGTTAATTGCCATAATCGTATCACCCTGTATGTCCCAGCGTCATTTTCTGTGATGTTTAAAAAAATTACATTCACCATTATAATGTCAGTAGTTGTGTTACTTACCGAAACTCTCACCCTATCCTGCAATGTACGCGTAAGAAAAGGATTTTTAGGGGACAGTACCTTATGAACGCGTGTGTCGTTATGCAGTATAAAGATATCATCATCATTACTTAATCTTCTGAACGTCCATGAAAAAGACACATTTCGTCCAATTATTCCTGTACGTTTTTTCCTTAAGATATATTAAAGATTGTTAAGCAAAGGAATACGACATGTAACACAGACATATTCAGGTATGATAATACAAATCCTTTACGTCAGGCACATTTCTACATTTACAACTGAAATAAAGTATTAACGGTGTAGATTAACCTTTCAAACAATGAAAGGATGTCATTCCTAATCTACCGCATAACATTATAACACATATGAATCTGACTATTAGATCACATTACAGTCATTGTGTACAGTTTGTTAACCTTGTTTAACACATTTATAACTCGTTAAAATAGAGTATGTACACGAAATTTGACTCGTAATATATCTCATACTTTCAATGACCATCTAGAATATAGCCACAACATGAAAATAATATATAACATCTGTTACATTCAACGATTTCAATTCTTATGAAAAAAAATATATCAAAGTTATTGAGAAATCTAACCAAAATTAAGAGAACCGATTATAGATCGCATCTCTCAAAACTGCACGGAAATCATGGTGAAAATAACATAATTTGCTCCAGATTATGTTAGCGGTATTTAACCGTGAGTGTATGTGTGTGTGTGTGTGTGTGTGTGTGGGTGTTATATGATTTGTAATTTTGACGTAGGTTTAACAAGTGTTCAGTAATATCTCTACGATATGTACAGTGTGCTAGTTTATCGTGATGTCTAGAACTGGGTAAACATCCCGCAGACATGTAGCATGATGTCCCAGTCACATTATCCTGACACCAGGCCGACCATTTCTAGCACTAACCTCTTAGGTCTGACTGGATAGTTTTGTATTTTGAAATAAGGTAAAAGGCATGAGCCCAATTATCACAGTCCTAGTATTCGCACATAAGCTAAATATGTAATGTAATTTACATTTACTTTTGAGTTAGGCATGTAAATGGGTTGACTTGTTGGTGACTGCCTGTCACAGTTAGTCAAACAGTTGAGATCAAATGCGTAACTTCGGCTGTAAATGAGCAGAAGACTTGGCTGACGTATTTAGATATGTCTGCTTATCTAAAAGTCTTGATGATTGATTGGTGATGAAAAGTATGCTAATTTGTTACAGTACTAGTGAACTTTATTCATGCATAAGGTACATACTGATATTTTTAGCTGTCTTGTCGCAGGAAAATATTAAAAACAGCTCTTTCCTGTCAAATATTAATGTAAACAAGAGGAGTTGGTGGCAGTGTTAATTCAGTATAAAATCCACTAGTTGCCTATTCATATAAAACAAGCAGGAAAAGAATAGGAAATCAATAAATACAGTCAAAAGGAATAAAGTAACTGACATAAATTTGCAGATATGAATACATACTAGCTAATGAGATACACAAATATAACTGTTTCTGTCTGGAGTCGAACCAGGGTCCTTCATCCCACATATCACTAGACTAAAAGAGTTAGGTTACACAGGTTGGTTAGTAACTGTCTTTGTGTATCTAATCGTTATAATACTCGCCGCTTATGTTTACATTCATCCAGGTTCATCTTTCAGACTGCTCGAAATCCATTCTCAGCCGAGCTACAAGACAGAAAGTCGGATGAGCTTCCCCATCTCTAACAGGAAGTGAGACAAACGTCGTAGGGTCGAGCTCAGTTATCGAACCTGATTGGTTCCATGTTGGCCTTTCCCAAATTAGAGCCGAAATAGAGCTTGGTCGAAAGCTGCATACCAGCGAAAATGATTTGTAAGTCTAGTATGTATAATGACGCAGACAAATTTATAAATATAGAAGCGAAAGAAGAGAGGAGTGTATGGCCGTTTTGTATATATGATTCAATAATGTAACTGGATGAGATCCAAAGCCCTTATAATACGTTAAAGTTTGATTCGGTGCTGTTTAGTAAGTGAGTACAGTAGTGTAAAAGTTAAACAATTGTATTTCAAAGCCGGATGTTGGCTTGTCGATTTTTGCTGTCAGATAAAGATTTCTTATATATTTGAGCAAACCCGTTCTTTATATTGCATGACTTCCTTCAAACATAGGGTAGAGCGGGTCAAACCGCCTTCATGGGGTAAAACGCCCCCAAGCTAGAAAATGGCCGGTCTTTTTACAGCAAGATTGCACAGGTTACAGTGACACTGGGAATGCGGCCATTGTTGGATGTTGCCTCACACAGGTTTTTATACAAGAATATTATTTATTTTTTGCATCTTCCTGTAAAAAAAGTTAAATCCATTTGTTTGCAGTACTCTTTACTGAAACTACCGAAAGAAAACATAGTATGTATGTCTTGAAACATCATTGAATCAAAATGTGTTAGATCAGTTTGTCAAGTTACAAGCGGTGAACGTGGTCAAACTATTACTGTAATATCTGCAATGAATGTGGCCGGTAACTTTGCACCTTCAGCATATTTTATACCCACGTCACTGATGAATGGCGCACCAGCCGGAACACTAGGCTTGTGCATCCCAAGTGGTTGGACAGTCATATTTTATTGCAATGCTGAAACATTGCGCTACTTTTGTTGAATACACGAAGGACTCTCCACAAATTCTTCTTCCTGATGGGTACCATAGCCATAACACGTTGGAAGCTGTTCTCTGTACACGTGAGAAAGGGAATGTGCTAATAACCTTTTGTCCCCAATGCACACAATGGCTGCAGCCGCTTGATGGCACATTTGTCAAAGCACTAAAAAGTACTTTCAAATAGGAGTCTGGAAACTGGATGAAAAGCAATTCAGGAAGACGAATCAATGCATGTGAAGTTGCTACAATTTGTGTTTTGCAGCATATAACCGATCTGCCAGTTTACAGAAAGCTGTCACTGGTTTTGAGGCTTGCGCTCTTTGGCCTTCTATACCAAATAAGTTCACCGATGATTTCGCTCCTTCTGTGGTAACTGATGAACTTCAGCCAGTATCAGATATGCCTAATGCGTGTCAACAAGCACTACCTAAGTCATTACAACTGATTGAATCAAATCAGACAGCTATCGATTACTGGCTTCATATACAAGCCGGAGGGGTCGGGTGATGCAGAAACATCCGTTCAAGAGGACAAGGCAGCTGATAAACAATCAGTTAGTATTCCTATAGTTGTTGTAGGTAGAGCAGTCGATTCAGAAACATCGAATGAGGAAATACGTCAGTTGATGACCAATCGCTTAGTAACGTTATGATGAGTTCTGACAATGCAAAAGATTGACTGAACCATGCAAGACCGTTGAATGTCTGCTAACTGGTAGTTCTACAGCCACGGTGAGTGGTTCGGGTAATCCAGAGAAAGACCAAACAAGTTATACTCAGTCACCTGATAATCAAGAACACACTACTCTGTCATCACCATTGAGGTGACGGGCAATCTGAAAATGTTGACGAAGTTATTCTTGCTGGAAGGATGGAAAGTGTTACACTGGGGTTATCTCATAACGAATTCAAAAGTTCTGATGATTCAGTTATGAACGTATTGTTTAAACTTTCGCCAAAGTCTAGAATATCCAGTCAGCGCACAAGAAAGCGAAAGTCAGAATCAACCATGAACTTAACATCATCACCTTATAAAAGATGCTTAATGAAAGCAACAAAAAAGACGATAACAAATACGAAAGGCAAATGTGATAGGACTGTACAGACAAATGGGAGCAAATAGAATGAAACCAAAGTTTCCAAAAATAAGGAAATACATACGAAAACGAGGCAGACATGTAGAGAGGACAAGAAGATGGGTAGAAAACCATCTAAGACTATGATAACAACTTGTATAGAGGACCACGAAAAGGTAGAAAAGGCTTCGTGTCCAAAATCAGTTGCTAAACATGATCTTGCCTTGTCAACAGACACAACATATAATAAAGACACCAGGTGTGGAAACTGCGAATTTGAATATGGAGGAAGTGATGATCCCTTAATTAAGATACCTGGTCGCAGTGCAAGGAATTTCCCGGTGGTGCCCCGAATCCTGTGGCACCACTTTCAATATGTCATTTTGCTTTGCTAAGTATGAGTAATAAGGAATTTACCAGAAGCATTTACGACTTGTGTGCTTTGTCTTTTTCTTCATTAACGAAGGAAATTAGGGACTATTTAGATTTGATCAGTGGTGTAGCTCCTGTCTTATCAGCATTGCTGTGCTAATTTGAAAGATGCAACATTATGTAGTTTTGGCGATGCAGCTCCAGTACCATTTGTATACGTCTTTGGTATGACTCGGCCGGATCTTGAACCAGTGACCATCCGCATCCGACGCGGACACTGTAACCACTTAGTCCACCGTAGTAGTTTTTAAATGAATGAACTATCAAACTTATGAAAATACATGCTCAGTCAGTCAAAAAATGAAATATGGCATAGAACAATGCTTACAACGTTGTGAGCATAGATGAAAGTGTGATGTCTTTTAACACTTATTTAAAATTTTCATGCAAACTTTGGACAGGAAATAAGCGAAAATGTCCATAATTGTAGAATGTAATGATGATTTGTAAGCATCGTATTGCATAGCTAGTCTTTGCCCAAAATTATTGATTATATTGTAGGACAATGCAAGCTATAACTAGGTTGTGAACTTGGAATTTAGTTCCAAACTCTGTCTTAATAATTAACATATGCACATCATTCGACAATTTTCGATTGACGTGAATTAGTATTCTACACACGTCACATTGAAATGTATTGCGACATTGAGTTTTTGGAGACGTGTATAAGGAGGAAGTAGTGAACAATCATTCGTTGCTATTACTGTTCTTATTTTATTATGTTGGAAGTATTTGATATCGTGTTTAGATTTAATTTGACAGGAATCATTTATTTTAACTACAATGTTCTCATACTACTGTTTGGGCTAAATACTATATTGGGATTCTTGTGAATTCATTCAAAGACATTCTGGACTGTGCCATTCATTGTGATATATCAAGACTTTAAGCACTTAAGTACATTCAAGGCTAGTGTTACATACAAAACATTTCATTCGGAACTCTATATTCTTTTGGAATTGTGGTATTATATGTGTGTGTCTGTGTGTGTGTGTGTGTGTGTGTGTGTGTGTGTGTGTGATTAGGATTTTTAACGTAGCTTTTTCGGTTATATAGCTACGATGTCTGCAATGGGGCATCATGCCGAAGACATGCAGTATGATGTTACACCTAGTCACATTATCCTGACACCAGGCCGACCAGTCCTAATACTAGCCTCTTAATGCTGAGTGCCAAACGAGCCAGCTGTTAATACCATTTCTGTAAGTTGATGGTATGACTAGGTCGGGGATCGAACCCACTACCTTCCGCTTCCGCAACGGACGCTCTAATCACTAGGCCACCGGGGCAGTCCACATTATTGTGAATTTATCTCAGATTTGTTTTGTATTTGTAACCTTTTACAAAGTTCGTCTGCTTTGCTTGGTTATGTTACTTAATTTCAGACTATACATTTGTACCATGCCTAACAATGACTAGCTGTTCAGTTTAAAAGCAATCAGCATACATTAAACGTTACATGTCGTAAATGTGCAATGCAGTAATAAGACACATTATATCGAAGCTTTTGTACGAGCGTCAAGTAAAAATATCTAATACTGGTTGGGTAGGATAGTACTTTCAGTAAGGCGAAATTTGACTAAAAATTATTGTGCCTTACGGCCAAAATGTAACAATATAATGAAACAAATGCATGCCGTATATGTGACGCAAAGCTCTTTAAAACAAAGTTCGTGGCCTTGATTATTTGATCATATTATTACAATTGTAAATAATGCAGTTCTAAAAGTTTAATGTTGTTTTTCTCTGCATTTATTATGGTAAAAACTGTCACATAATTTATTGAGCAACTGACAATTTATACCAAGATAAAAACAGACGAAAAAGTAAAATGTTAAGTGATTTGTTCATGAATTTTACGAATTGACGCCTGGGTTTGGTTCCCATAGCAACCGACTAGGTCAGCGAATGTTTATGTTGAAATACCCAACCGCGTTCTCAACAAATTTCACGCGATAAATAGAGGATATCAACGATTTTGGGAGCCGATATAAGGAAATATGTAATGAGCTAAGTCGGAAACATATTTGTAAATCTAAAATCGTCGATTTGTATGTATTCTTATTTTATAAAAATAAATTCTATTGCAAAGAGTCGAATGGTTGACTTGCTACTTTGGTACAAATAAGTTTTCAAAAATATTACGATAATTTTAGAACAGCAAATGTTACCAATTTGAAATTTAAATATAATGTTTAAATGTGCATTTTTACAAATTAATCGCTGTTTTCAACAAACCAAAAATATATTTTAAAAATAAATTCTTGTGAGGATTGATACAATA
The DNA here is from genome assembly GCA_030141615.1 of Unio pictorum. Classification (NCBI taxonomy): domain Eukaryota; kingdom Metazoa; phylum Mollusca; class Bivalvia; order Unionida; family Unionidae; genus Unio; species Unio pictorum. Next base: position 3,639,669 of record JARLTB010000207.1, read on the forward strand.
GCATTGCTTAAGTTAGTCCTGGTAAATAGTCCTAATATATACTAAGGTACTAAACTTCACTGAGTCAACAAGTGTTACAAAGTAGCACTAAGTAGTCATCAAAGCACTTATCGAAAATACAACGCAAATTGATGTTATCCATTGTTAAGGTTAGTGATAATTCTCATAAATTTACACAACTTTAAAAGGTCAATAACGACTGAATAAAATAAACATTTAAAAGATAATACATTTCTCCTTCTATGATATTTATTTTTTGGTAGAGTTTTCGTTTACTTTTGACAAAAATGACGATTGAAAAGGTAAGAAGATGCGTCACCTTAATCATTTTTAATACATAATATTCCAAAAATTTCACTCCTTGGATTATTTGACCGTCTACTTGTTTCAGTTGGTAAAAAGTGGTTTAAGCTTTTAATTAAATTAAATAATAGACAAGTTTTGGGGTGAAAAATTAAATGTTTCCTTGCTAGATAGCTTTTTGTCTGATTTCCACTTGTATATGTATATATATATATATATATATATATATATATATATATATATATATATATATATATAGATCCGTTAGATCTTGATGGTGTTTATTAGGAAGCTATTGTGAAAATGAAATCTATATTTGATGGCGTTCAGTTTCACTCTAAATGTAAGTGGTTGTCTTCAAGTTAGTCTTTATGAAATTTATGACTGGATGCTGTTTTTACATTTCAGAGCACATCTTAGAAAATTTGTATGCATTTTCTCAGTGATTTTGCAGTTTTTAAAGAACACATTTTCCAACTTATATGACAAAATATGTATCAGGTAATTGTTATATTAGCAATAACAATTTATATCTATTTATCATTCCCTCTTTTTAATTGCATTGTAGTCTATACTATCTCTGAATATTAAGCTTATACCAAATGTCCGAGAAGAATGAAGTTTTGCGAGAAAAGACAAAAATATTAAATACGAACTTCGACACTAAAACAAGTGCATCAGAAGTAGCAATTATGTCATAAGATCCCCTATGAAGCCTCCCCCTCCCTGGATTTCACCTTTCAACACGTTTTGGCCGTCATCCGTAAAAACACTTTATGTTTGCCTCCATCCACCGGATGTAATTCTGCGGATGCCTCTGTATGCAAACTCGACTTTCAACTCAAGCCCAGGCCCAGACAAAAAGGACGTACACATTGAAGGAAGCTGCAGATCAAAAACCTTTTGTGTGCTGACGTCAATGCAGATTTTCAGGTGAGCCTGCAGTCTAGACTTGAAGTACCTAATTTTCCGTCAGATCTAACTCCTCCGGAGATGTGGAATCACATCAAGGCTGCCATTCTGCAAACCTCAGAAAAAATCTTTGGATTCACCACTAAGGAAAACAAAGACTAGTTTGATGAAAGCCCTTTTCGCTCAATCATCCTGTCACATAAAATATCAGTCGTTCGCCTTATCTGCAGCTCCTCCAGTGCAGTCTCTGAGACATACAATATGAATGGTGGACAAAGCTTGCAGACAGAACCTAGCTGTATTCTGACACTCGTGACTACAAAGGGTTTTATGAAGCGTTGAAAGCAGTGTATGGTCCTCCCTTCCAATGCAGAGCCCCTTACGGTGTAAAGATAGACAAGAGCTACTCACTGACAGGGAATATATCCTAAACCACCGTCAGAGCACTTTTACACCTTCTTTAGCACTAGCGGTACTGTCCAGGAAGCAGCTATTTATCGCATGCCATGACAGGCAATAAAGATGGAGCTCGATGAGGTACCCACACTGCAAGACATTGTTAAAAAACATACGACAGCTGAAGACTGGAAAAACTGCAGGAAAGGACGGTATCCAACGAGCGATATGGAAGAGTGGAGGCCCAGCGTTAAACACCAAACTTCACGATTTCTTCATTTGTTGATGGGAGCAAGAGAAACGTCCGCAAGACCTCCGAGATGCATTCATCATCATTTTGTACAAAAACAAGGGTGAAAAGTCTGACAGCTCAAACTACCGTGGGATAACTCTGCTCTCCATTGCTGCCAACATTCTTGTTATAATGTTGCTGAACAATTTTGGTGCCCACCATTGCATAAGAACATGCTCCAGAGAATAAATGTAGCTTTAGAGCCAATAGGGGCACAACTGACATTGTATTCATCCTGTGACAGATCCAGGAGAAATGTCAAGAACAAAACTAATGACTATACGTCACATTTGTGGACCTGACGAAGGCTTTTGACACGGTGAGCAGAAATGGACTGTGGAAACTCCTTGAGAAGCTTTACTGTCCTCCCAAGTTCCATACCATGGTAATTCAACTACATAAAGACCAGCTTGGTCAGGTCAGAGACATTAACGGCCTGTCACATACCTTCCCCATTGTAAATGGCGTGAAACAGGGCTGGGTTTCTAAATCTTTTTCAGCATGATGCTCCCCAAAATGCAACAAAAGAACTCAAAGACGAAGATGGCATCTATATCCGATTTCGTATAGATGACATTTTCTTTAACGTAAGGTGCCTTCAGGCCCAAACCAAGACATTGGAAAAACTGATTAGAAAACTTCTATTTGCTGATATCGCTGCCCTTGTTGCCCACACGGAAGCTTCCTTACAGCACGTAACATTCTGCTTTTCAGCAGTTTGTCAGCTTTTTGATCCCGAGGTCAGCCTAACGGAAACCGATGTACTTTACTATCCTGTACCCACTTAAGAGTATCAGCTGCCAAACCTCTTCACTGAGCAGACATCTCAGTCTAGTCCACCAGTTCACCTACCTAGGCTGTGTGATATCATCTGATGCCAAGATCGACAAAGATATAGACAACAGATTGGCCAAGGCAAACAGCTCTTCATCAGACTATATAAACGAGTGTGGTACAATGCCAGTCTCAAGAGAGGTACAAATATCAGCGTCTACAGAGCTGTCTGATCACCCTCCTATATGGCGCCGATACCTGGGTCACCTACAGCCGCCACCTCCGCCTCCTTGAACGCTTCTAATAGCACTGACTTCCGCACCATTTTCAACATCCACTGGAGTGACTTTGTCACCAACACTGAAGTCGTCAAACAATAAATGATCACCATCGGTGAGGCAATGCTAATGAAGATACAGCTACGCTGGGCTGAGCATGTATCAAGGATGGAGGATCATCGCCTGCCAATGAACATACTGTATGGTGAGCTGTCCATTGGTTACCGTGATAGAGGGGCACCTCGTAAGAGTTATAAAGACTCCTTAAAAAAGATCCTCACAACGTGTGGTATTGATCACCGTCAATGGGCATCACAAGCTTCTGAACACTGGCGAAGTACAGTTGACAGGGAAACTGCCACTTTTGAAGAAAATAGACGGGCCAGCTTGGAGGATAAACGATGGCGAAGAAAAAACCGAGAACCATAAGCAGCACTCACCACATCCCATATATTCTCCTGCGGCCTCTGTGGATGGACGTGCCTGTCACATATTGGGCTTATCGGACACCATTACGCGTGCAACAGACGTGGACATCCCCCATCCTAAATCTTCGCAAGCGAAGTCAAGCCAACAACAAAAACATGACTCCTTCACTTCAATTTTAATCGAGTATAAATAAATTATGTGTTTCCCGTAAAGGTGAAAGATTGTGATATTTTTTTTTAAAGCGGGAGGTAATTTGGGTCTCTGACGCTCAAATTAGTGTAAACACTGATTTTAATTTGTCATTGTTGGCTGGTTGTCACCTGAACTAAATCATATATATTTACTTGTTTAGCTTGCTCAGAACGTTTTGGTCGTTATATATTGACTGTAAAATATTATTTTGGATCAGACTCGGTCTCATTAGCTTGGTTACTTATGTCTAGTATGCACTTACGAAACATCTAACATAATTTTCTTCACTGATCAATAGTATCTTGAAGAAAGGCGCAGATATGACACCAAACACACTAATGAACCATAATGCTTGCAGTCTTAGCACTCTGTATACAAAAGAGTTGTATTTCTTGTGTTTTTTTCTTCGATGTAATTATACATCTATTTTCAAAAGTTATAATTTGTAAAACAAGTTTTTAGTGGTTTAATGACTATCTAATGCCATTTCGTAGCACTTAGTACCTCTTAGCGCATATCTGTGTCCTTAGTTGTTCTTAGACTGATTTTTGACGGGTGACTAGAAACACCGAAATACACTGGAAAAAAAACAAATACACCGAAATACACACAAAAATACACATGTATTTACATCTTCTCTCTGTATATATCAGTTTCCACAAAACACATTTTTTTTGTTTTAATTTGTATAATAATATAAAACAAAATAACATACGATTTATTATATTTTTATACGAATTATTTACTTTTTCCTAGTTATAGCACGCGTCAATTGGTCGTACTTTATTGGATGGATTGATCATTCCAGAAGAGAAGGGTGGTGATATGCTAACGATTGATCGTTCCGGAACGGACGGTGTAAGCCGGCTTAATTCATTTTGTTTCAAGTCGCTTAGTTATTCTTTTAGGGGGCAGGGTACAGTTTTTATGTACAAATTTAATGTCGCATGCACCTGCCTAATATAAAAATTCATTAAAAATATAATACGTGAGTGAGGTCAAAAAGGTCCATATTTCTGGATAGGTATTATGTATCAAAATACTGCAGAGTAACTATGGAAAGTGTACATGTCTGACATCAATTTCAAGAACAACACAAGCCTGAAACACCTAGTTCACAAATTTATCCATATCTTTAACTATTACACAATAGTAGCTCAAAAACTCACACCATACCCTTAAGTCAAGAAATTTGCCAGGGACCAATTTACGAAACTGGAACTGACACCTTAATTTACTGCACTACATATACATTTATTGTTCCCCCTTTGATCACATTTCTTATTCAAGTTAAAGAAGCAATCTTTTTTGCTTGTAAGTCGCTTAGTTCGGAACATATTTCCAACAAAAGTCTTTCTTAACACTGTTACAATCAACTGTCATATCATTATAACCAATATATATATATATATATATATATATATATATATATATATATATATATATATATATATATATATATATATATACCAAAAATGTCGGACATTCACAATTTATCAGGTCTATCGAATCAAGTACGACCAAGTGACATCTTTATATGGCCATACACCACAATTAATTTTACTATATGTTCTCTACATATATTTCTCAGCACTGACCTTTCCACAGTGTGACAATCAATACAAATCATATGAAAATCTAAAATAAGCCCAAAGATGACTTCACGGTGAAATTCTTGTCGGGGGTTCATCGGCCTTTTTTGAGCTGCTGCACCGTAAACAGAACAGCATGTACACAGACCACATATTTCACTTACGGATCATCACCAAAGCCTTATTACTACATGTGCACTGTCGCCAAAATACACACAGGCAACCACTCTCTCAGCTCATATTCTCAAGAATGAACAATTACCTTTAAATCCATACCAAAGATGCAATATAACTCTTCTATCACCACCTAAAGGAGAGAGGAAAAAATGTTCTAAAAATTGACTAGAACTACATTCGGGGTACTGAACTGGAAGTATTAATTGTGATGCGATTCCTAACAGGGTTAGACAATTTCACCTCAATGGACAAAACTTCCAAATCAATGTGTCTGAAATACTTATGCAAAGTTTGAAGGAATTTCATCAATGAATAGAACAGTTACAGGCTTTCAGCTGACACCACTGTAATACAAAAACCAGCGCATTCCAAATGGCCGCATGGCAAAAATTCTAAAAACTTAAAGTTTAATTGTGAGTTTATTAATCAAGATAATCACTTCAAATAAACTGTAATTAGCTTTTAGTTCCAACAACGATCTGTAAATTACTAAAAATTAAGCTTCACTGTGAAATTTTCTTAGAAAATGTAATTTTAAAAAATGAAACATATTTTTATAAGAAAATTTAAATTTAATTTAAATTTTAATAAAAATTTGAAGCCAAAAGTTGACAAAGTTTGTTCTATGGCAAATTCTCTCCATTTCTTTATTATAAACATCAAGGGTTTTCCTTATCAGTTGTGATGCAATAAAACCAAGGTCTGTCAATCAAATATAAGACCCTGAAATCTGAAATCATCAAAACAAAGGTAGCTAGGGGTACTTAACATGTATATGACAATATTTACAGCCATGAAGGGGAGGAACCCTTATGGTAGGCTTCCAATCAGATTGAAGAGTTGGTGCAGAAATCTAAAACCTAGCAAGTTATAAAACTGAGGGAAAGAGGATAATTCTTGTCATTTACATGCAATTATTGTAACGGAAACCATGAAGGGGTACAAGAAGAGGCACAAAATTATTTTTAAACCTGGAAATATTCAACATAAAAAATTAGGCAGATATCTGACGGATGATATTCTACCAATTTCCAGTGCTGCATTAGTCCCAGTGACCAGAAGAATGGAAGCAGACAAGTTCTCACTGATAGCAGTGACAAAGCCGACAAATGACTCTCTTTTATCTGCTCAGGTTCCAGACTTTAATGCCAATCCGGGGTCTGCAAAAACTCTACAACCATTATCCAAATCAACAAAATGTTGAAATGTGGAATGATATCATTCATCGCAATGGTCATCAATTCAACATATGTGACAGGCCAGAGTTCCGAATTGCTGATGAAAGAAAATGGGGACTTGCTTGGAAGCAGACTATGATGTGTAAAAACTGCAGTTTTAAGTCACCAGAGTACAAGTAATATGAGGAGATAAAAACAGATAAACCTGGGCCAAATCCTGCTGCTGTTAATCTGATGTTTCAAGCTGGACTACAAGTTACCTCTATGGGCAACACCAGAGCTAGATACTTGCTTGCAGCCACTGACATTCCACCACCTAGCACATCATCTATGCAAAGAGCATCCAACAATGTAGGCAAAGCAACTGTTGAGCTCAATGAAATTGATATGACAAACAAACTTAAACTAGTCAGATGGGTTAATGTCATGCGTGGTGTTCAGCATCCTGAACAAATAAATGTTGCTTTTGATGCCAGATATAATGCCTTTAGCTTTGGACATGAAAGGAAACCTGGCCAAAGTTCATCACAAGCTGTTGGAATTGCCTGTGAAACAGTTACAAAGAAGCAGTACATTGTGGGTTGTACAGTAGAAAACAAGCTCTGCTGGACTGGAGCATGGCTGAAGGGGAAAGGTTTTGATGTGAAATGTCCAGGTGGCCATGTTGACTGCACATCAAATCTGTCACCAGTTGCACCACATTCAGAGTATGAGATGGCAAGAGAAATTGGAAACAAATTTGTGCTGCAAGAGATTCTCATTAAACATGTAACTACAGATGGAGATGCACAGGGTCTGATGTACAGGTTTAAATCTCAAGGGGTTGACTACTATGGTTATTAGAACAGTCAGTCATACTTGATTTTACTCGAATGAACAGGTATGATAAATTATGAATTGGTCGGAGCTTCAAATATAAGAGTGAGAGTTTGCTTATAAGAATCCAGAAGCTGCTTTTACATATTTTTGTTTGAAATATTGATTAGGCTGAAGTTATTCACACAGTAGAGGTGTGTCTGAATTGGCAAGATTCTTCATTTGGCTGCCATGTGTACAATAACATATAATCAATGTAAGGTTGTTTGTATATATACAGCTGCTGTGTCTTTCAACTCATTACTCATCGTTTGCACTTGAATACCTTTGCATATTTGCTAGTCATTGTCGTTAAAGCTTCTACAGTGTCATCACTAGCTGAAACTTACATTTTTGAATAAATATTGAGTGAATCTCATGGGTAAGAAAACTCCAATATTGTCATCCACTCAGTGAAGCTTTTCCCATTATTCACAAACTTTTCTTTTTATTTTAATGTCAAATGAGTTTTTTTCTAAAATGCTTAACGGAATTTAATCATGCATGTTCTCATAGATTGACTTATTACCATTTTGTTTTGAACAAATTGTGGTTTGGTTAAGAAATTATTCATTTCAGTCAAATTATTCATTCCAATCAAAAGGACAATTTCAAGAATCCATATGTGTTGAGATATAATTGGAGAGAAATTGGAATTATTAAGACATTCTGGATTGTACATTGGTACATCAAGAAATTCAAGACTATTGGAATTTCTTTATAACATTGAAAACGTGGCCTTGTGAAAAGACATTTTGAATTATTTGGAATTTAATTTATGATACTGTGTCCTAAATTTTGACTTTGTAACTTGGATAAATAAATTAATTTGTTGACTACTAAACTTGTTAGTTTTGTTACTTTTTAGTTTAACACATGGTCATGATGAGACAACTGATAAGCGTGCTTTCACAGATGATATTTATTGGGACATGGATAAATGTCACACAAAACACAAAATGCTTTCCTTTGCATCCATTACCAAAATCCTGTACTCCATTTCAGATGTATCTCTGACAGAAAATCAGTAAGAAGTCCTGTTTGATAGCAGGTTGTGTGCAACATTAATTGTTTCTGCTGATCAGGAATTAATAGTTAATTCATTGAATTGAACTAAACTTAATGTTTCTCTGTTTAGGGGTCACAATTAAGATATTTCTGGTATTTTCTTGTTTCTGTGGGACACTTAATCGCTCACTACATACAAATCTCCTTGATTATGAACTAGAATGTACTGTTAGCCTCATGCTGAAGATAGTTATCCATTTTCATGTGGTGTTTTAAGAAAATGCTCATGTGACGTGGGGTCAGGTGGCCTGTGGGATGTATATAAAATGTTTTTTGTAAAGAAAGTCATCTATTTTATTGCAACATGCGCGGGGGGGGGGGGGTACAAATTCATAAAAGTTTATTTCGCTTCTTAAGTCTCAGGACATATGACTGAAAAAAGTTCTGGGACAGGAAAAAGATTTTTTTATAGTGTCCAAATATATATGGTAAATATGGTACATTGTAGTTAACAATACTTGGTTTTCACTTCGAAACTTACAGAGTTTCATTATTTGTTGATTTTAGTAAACATGTTGGTTCTCTTCTTTCAGTTATGTAGTTTACAACCCAAAGAATTGTAGCAATATAAATTGAAACATCTCAAAATAAAACTCTCTTTATATCAGTATATCCATAAGATTGAAGTGTTTTGGATATTAATAATATTACTTAATATAATTATTTCCTCACTTATCCAAAACCTTTTTTCTCCAATAAACAAAACAAATTCAGACAAATTTCTAAAACCAAATTTCATGTAAAACTTTTAAATCAATCTTAGTTGCTACATTCCAGACACGTGCAATTTTTCAAAATTTAGGATTAGCAAATATTGCAACTGGCTTATTATTGAGAAAGGGTCCCAAGGCCATGTAAAGTTAAAATAATGCTTGACGTGCAGGTTAAATCTAATACTAAAGTTAAATCTAATTAGGCTGATCAGAAGTGTTTTCAACATAAAAAATAGAGTGAGATTTTGTGGTAAATTATAAATACTGTGAGATAGAGTGAGATTGTATGGTAAATTATAAATACTGTACTGGTGAATGTGTGTTTTTTCAACTTAAGAGGTTTTTGTGTCTTATGAAGAATAATCTTGAAATAATATTCAGTGATTTCATCATCATGATTAATGGGATATAATGAAATGATTTAAGTCCAGTTGTGCATAAAACTTAATGAAAGAAAAGTCACCATATACTGGAGTTAATTGACAGAGTTTAGATCAGTTTAGTCACTGGCCTTCCAGCCCATTGCCAGTGAGTTTTAAGTAGGAGCGGTTAATATTGATAGCCATAGGCTTGATGGGCCAGTTCTATTTCTTGAAGTCATTATTAAATAACTTTTGTTATATTGAAGTTTAATGTGACAATATTTTCAAAGTCTCATTGTCATTGTTTAATTAAACACTTGAATATTAATATCATTGCATCTACAGTCTCTTACATTAATTTACTGGCTTAGGATTTTATTTGAGGTATTTTCTTATAGCTGTAATATATACAATTAACTCATTTTAGGAATATGTTAGGGGAGTCCAAAACTATATCGGAACACTTAAGAAAAGTATGTCTTGTACATTTTAGATCAAGTATGCAGTCAAATGTCATATGCTGGATTCTTCTGACATTGTTCATTGGAGCGTTTGCAGGTATATTTTGTTATTACTGTTAATTATATCATATTTTTTACATTCTGCACAACCATGTTTCTGGTCTATTTACCAACACTAGATGATTGCTATAATGTGGGTCAAGCACAGGTGAACTTTTACTTCTCAATGCCCTTAAATTGCGTGTGTCCTGGATAAGGATGTCAGAATTTTAGGAAAAGTCATTCTGGTCCCTACCGATCATAATGGGTGGTTACCCAGGTACCGGATCAAAGGGAAATTATATTAATGTCGAACCTGAATTGCTTTGTTGTATGCTCATCAATGCCACTTTGTTGTAAGCTCATCAATGCCACTTTGTTGTAAGCTCATCAATGCCACTTTGTTGTAAGCTCATCAATGCCACTTTGTTCTAAGCTCATATATGCCACCCGACACCACCTTGTGAGGTATGAGCATAATTATTACTAATACAAGTGGTAAAAGAGTGCATAGCCAATCAGATGAGCTATCTATATATTACATGCCATAATTACAGAAACACGAATGAAAATTGTACATTTATTTTTTCTACTTACCTGGATATGCAGTTAGTAAAAATTCTTGTAGAAAATTGGTTAAATCCATGTGCATTATGTGCATTAGTATCAGACTACAGACACAAAACAAAATGATAAATTATTTATACGCAACATTCATTTCAAGTTTAACTGGTCTGTATCATGTTTAACTTGTCCTACGTCCACATATTCTGAATGCTATTCTACATCAGCTCACTAGTCAAATTTCCTTTCAAAATTTGTAAAGCACTATTTGTACATTTCCTGATGCAAAATGTTTTTCAATTTTAAAATAATATGTTTACTGTAGCGTTTTTTAGTCATGTGACATCCAAAAGTCATGCACATCAATAAAGCCCTTTTCACTTAATACATTTGTGCCATCATGGTTTTGCTTTTCAGTATACAATGGTCTGCTACCTAAGTGTGTATTAGCTTTTAATGAAGCTGAGATGTGGTTGTAATTCAAGAAATCCATCTGTTTTCTTGGAATTGTGTTATGTACAGTGACTATAAACATAAAATAAGGAAACTGTTCAAATGTACAAACGTTTAAGCCAAATAGTCGCACACATAGAATTTATAAGATCAGTTGACAGAAGTCTATAGTATCATGCATAAATATCATGTGATACAAGCCTAGAACTGACTGATTATTCTGTGTCAATCTTGCCCCTGTCATTGCCAGTTATAATCTTTAATCTGAACTTGGAAACATTTGTTTTGATGATTTTGTTTACTGGAACTAAACGGGTACCCAAAGCTAATATTTTTAACCCCAATTCTGACTGGGTCGTTCCATTTTGCCATATGTGGACACGACTGTTCTGTAGATGGCGCCCATCATGGCTTTCGAATTGGCTGCGGCATTGTATTCTGCCAGATCCTGGAGAGCACTGTCCAGCGCGGACTCATACTTCTGCACCTTGGAGGGGATCGATATCTGTGCAGTGTTTATGCGGGGGTGTCTTTTTGGTTTTGAGCGGTGTATTGTGTGTGGCTGTATTTGCACCTCACTGGTCACGAGGGCAAGGTAGGAGACGCAGTCCGCACTGTGGTAGGTTCTGGTGGAGAGGACACCGTTAAGGGCAGAGCGCCTGGTGATTACTAATTCGGAGTTGTTGCCAGCCATATGACCTGGAGTGTTTCCATCACACTTTCTGTTATGGCTTACACTTGAAGAAGGTGTATGTGATGCACAGGCCATGGTACATGCACAACTCTAGCAGTCTCTAACCGTTTTCGTCGGTCTTTCCTGTACCATGATATCCGAGCCAGGTAGGCCATGACTCGTGATCTTCACCTAATCTGGCATTAAAGTCACTGAGGAGGAATAGTGGTTCGTGTTTGGGGTAGCCTTTGATCTGTTCGTTCAGCTGCCCATATAACTGCTCCTTTGTGTCTTCGGAAGACGTGAGGCTGGGGGCGTAGACACTGATGATGTTGACAGGACCTGCAGCAGGGGTGACGCGAATGGACAAGAGACGATCAGTGCCCCCTGTGGGAGGTTGATCCGAGGACAGAAGATTCTTTTTGATGGCGAAGCCCACTCGATGCTGACGGGGATCCTCAGGTTCTCGACTCTTCCAGAAGAAGGTGTAGGTTTCCTCTCTGAGTAAGCCACTAGAGGCCAACCTGGTTTTCTGGAGTGCAGCTATGCTGATATTTAGCCTGGTGAGTTGTCTATTTATTATGGCCTTTTTCCTAGTGTGGTCCACATCTCTGAGGTCATCGGAGATCCCTGTGCAGATGGTGCGCACATTCCAGCTTGCAAATCGAAGAGCTGGAGTATTCATTATTGGTTTCTGTCTTATTTTGTCTGGTGTGGAATTTCCATCTGCTTGTCATTTTGAGCAACACACTCAGCTCCAGATACCCACTGGAACAGGAGGACGATTGTGGGTCAACACCATATTGACCGGAGGTTGACCGGCTTGAGGCGAGCGGTAGTTGACCAGTGGGACACGATGATCCAACCCTTCCCTTTGCCAGTCAGGTGGTGCTTATAACCAGTAAACTGACAGCTTCCGTGTTGTATCATCACTCAGTAGGTAGACTGGAGTGACCTCTCCAGGGCGCAAGCTTAGGCGTGGAATATGGAGATTCTGGGCTGCCCAGACGTAGAATCCCCCTCTTGTCCCTGCTGATCGGGTCCAAAGGAACGCTGAGCATGATATTTGGCACTAGTTCTGATGCAGGTGCTGTCGAAAAGAAGTCATAGTCTACACCCAACCGCCTTGGGGTTCCACTCCGAATTTTCTGTCTGGGTTTACACCCGTAGCCTGTCCTTCTCTCGAAGATATCCATAAGGCTGTGGAGCCATCATCCAATGGATGGGACTTGGTGAGTTTTGAAGCAGGGTTTCCTTCTGCTAGACAAATTGCATTGACAAGGCTAACGAGCTTCATCTGCCCGGGTTTGGAGAGTTTCCCTTCTCGTAGACTGGCTACCTGCCAACGCTAATGAGCCTACTCTGTCCACCCAGTTATACCACCGATCACTCGATCGTGCCACACAGCAGGCTCTACGAAAAGATGAGGCCCCATGTGGAGGTGCTGCTGTGGACACAATAGTGTAGGAGAGGCCATATGCAACTAACCTTATGTCCAGCAGAGCTACAAAGTGGTCATGCAGCGATCACTACACCAGGAAAGGAGCGGCTATGAGAAATGCTTCACTTCCCTTTGGCAAGCGGGACGTCAGACCTTGCACCCCACATGCAGTCAATGCATTTATGAAGCTTAACATCACTCACTAGGCTTTATGCAACATGTGTTATTTCTGAGTTTAATTCTGGTCAGAATTCTTGATGTAAGTATATCATATGATAAATACGTTTTTAATTATTCGAGACAGGATACTATTGAGTATACGGTATTTGGAGCCTCTTTCATATTACGTGCCGTAAAATACCCATTTACAGTATTGTAGACGGTTATTTATAACTTATACAACAATTTGTATATATTTGTTGCTAAAGCCGTTCATTTCTCCCTGCAAAGACGTTTACAAATATAAAATCAAACATATATATCCGATCGTATTGGGCATCAATGTTAAAAGAGAAATACAATAACACCAATGTAATATATGTTTATCTTCATTTTTAATTCCACACATATTGGGAGTCCCAATCGCTAATGCGTTTCATTATTTCTTAGATATCATGGCATTTCTCAATCTTTAACATAATCATTTACTTCAATTAGGTATTAAAGACACAAATCAGTATTAAAAGCGTTGACGAAAATGTTATATTGCTCCAGTTCACCCTACGATTTCTCCATTTCACCCTACGATTGCTCCAAGCTCACCTTACGATTGCTCAAGTTCACCCTACGATTGCTCAAGTTCACCCAATGATCGCTCTAAGCTCACCCTAAATTTGCTCCAGCTTACCCTACGATTGCTCCAAGTTCACCCTACGATCGATTGCTCCAGTTCATCCTACGATTGCTTCACTTCACCCTACGATCTCTCCAAGCTCAATCTACGATTGCTCCAGTTCACCCTATCATTGCTCCAGCTCATCCTACAATCGCTCCAAGCTCACCCTACGATTGCTCCAGTTCACACTACGATTGATCCAGTTCACCCTACGATTGCTCCAAGCTGACCCTACAATTGCTCCAGCTCATCCATTTTGAACGATTTGGCGTGCCATAGTACTCAAATACGGGCTAAAATATATGAAATGACGAACTTAGAGGATTTTTGTTTGTGTCATCCAACAATATCTCTAAAGCAATGAATGATGGTAACAGTTAAGTCAAACCGACCAAAGCATGAGAGAGAGAGAGAGATAGAGAGAGAGAGTCAAACCGACCAGAGACAGACAGAGAAAGGAGAAAGAGAGATACCGAGTCAGACATAGAACGTTTATGGTCGCTTGAACAGTTACTAAAGCGGAATAATGACTTAGATCAACTGTAAATATATTTTAAAACGTTAATAACCTCTCGATTGTTCGTCATTTCCCTTAGTTTATATTCCACATTAATTTCCACAAGCAGGTAGGGTAAAGACGTTTTTTAGCGTTCATGTGAATGGCGTAGCTAATCAAGTGTGAAGTGCTCTACTTTTATTATAAAAATCATCTTTCATGTTTAAATCATAAGCGTGTATTTTACTGATTTAATCCCCCTGAAGAACAATAGAAACTAAACAAGAAAACAATCAACTTATAAATATGCAAAGGCGATTTTAATTAGGCATGCAAGATGTAGAACTACACTGTGTAGCGGACACACTAGGGTATGTGAGTTCATTCACTAGGTCAATACACATCTGTGTGTAATAAATCTAACTCCGTTCAAAAAGGCAAATATATCTGTATGTGATATAAATAATAATACATGTACAGTATGTACGCTGTATCAATGATATGCCACTCATTGTATAAAGTTTTCATTAAAAGGAAACTAGGGGAAGCCTCGTTTCCTTTGAATGAAAAATGTATACATCTCGTGGCATAACATTGAAACAGTGTACACACTATACATATATTCTCTATAAATAGTATAGATTTACAAGAAAACTAGAACGGAAAATGTATTCTTTCGTCACGTTTTCCAAGGTATAATACATCCCAGAAATATCCATCGGAAGCTATCAATATTCTACAAAGTTCGTTTCTTTCTTAGATAAACATGTAAATATTCAAATGAAAAGCATGATTTAGCTTGCTATTTAAAATGTGTATTCCAAAACAATAATAATTTTATAAAAACAATCTAACTTACATTATTATGTCTCTCAAGTCTTTACATTTTATTGGTGCTGAAGCCAAATCATTTTCATACAGTAAAATGTCATAACAATCTCTAAGATATCAACATAGAACAAATATAACAAATCGATCATACAGTGGTCTAATTCTGTGCAAAATATGTGGCGTATTTGACAAATTAGATTGTTGCCTAATACTCGTCGCTGCAGATGGAATAAGTGGACAGTGCATCTACCTGTAGGTACGTCCGAAGACAAAAAAATATTTAAAGATCCCCAAACAGAGACATGGTGTTTTTTTTAAAAAAGCTATATTAGGTGTGTTGCAATGTATATGAGAATTCACCATCATGATCAATATACAAATTATGAATACAATCTGTTTAGAGCAGGACACACTTCAAATGTTGATGAGCTTCAGCTCTGCTAACCGGATCATTAAGAATGTCATTAATATTGCAAATGAAAGCTGACTGATATAACGAACCTAAGGAAAACAGAACTTTATTTGAAGGGACATCACAATATTAGCGTAGAAAGAATGAGAGAATTTTTATTGTAAAACAATGTAATGAATGCATTGAATATTGCTTTACATCAGGGCCTAGAGCAATTTTGGTTTTATTGAAATTAAGTCAAACCAAAATTTTAGCAGACAGGGACAGACAATCATTTGTCTTAAAATAAACTACAGAAAAGCATCTGAGAACAAACAAATTAGTTACTTTAGTGCATTGCTAAATTTGTTTCCAACTGAAGTTAGCAATTTCAACCTTGTCTCAAAATAACAGTAAAACCTTGTATCCTTTGGGCAAGCAATTTGAATTAGAGCCAGTGATGGTTTTCAAATCCTTTATCCTATGCTCATGTCAGAA
Source organism: Unio pictorum (assembly GCA_030141615.1). NCBI lineage: Eukaryota > Metazoa > Mollusca > Bivalvia > Unionida > Unionidae > Unio > Unio pictorum. The sequence continues at coordinate 3,655,872 of JARLTB010000207.1, forward strand.
ATAAATTATATTGGCACATTGTCGGCATGCTGTGTTCGTTTCTTTCAACACAAATGGCGGAGAGACATTTGGTCATTTACAGTAAAGGTCGTTATCAATGAAATTTATATCATGTGAATTTTCCAACGTTAAATACAGAGCGTTCGAAAGTTCTCTTCAATTTAACATTTTCTTTAAAATTATGGACAACTTGCGTGCTGTATGCTTCTACGCAATGGTTTTATCTTTCGGTTTCGATCATCCTCCATGAGAGTAAAATAAGTTACATGTGTAATCACGTACAGCACTTAGTAATGACAGTGCAAAATATGTATGGACAACAAACGTGTTTGTGTAAGTTGGAGTAAAAATCCCAACACATAAAACATTTATGACACTGTTTCGTTTTAACTCTGCATCAGGATCCACATGTCTCCAAAACGATCATTCAGTTAGTGAAAGAATTGATTCCATTATTTTATCTGTGTTTAAAGTCAGTTTAATTAATCCGAATATATAGATGTGGATTTTGATTATTTCAAACTGATATCGTTGATCTTCGACAAGGTATATCGAGGTTTCTATAATCTGTTCAGGTTATAAATAACAAATAAACATGCATCTAATGCCTCGTTGAAAATGATGAGTAAAAGTTTGAAATGAGTTAGATTTGTTTTTCCGCTCACAATACAAAATCACGTTTAAAGTAAAAAATTAATGCCGACTCTAAATGTATGCACATTTTTAATGAAGTTATCTATAAACTATGCCGGTTGATAAATGAATTTAAAAAATCTGTATTCACAGGATTTCAATGTACTGGATGCATGCACTTGTTGCATTTACAGGATCGGAGTGTACAGGGTGTATATAGTCATTGAGTTCAGTGGGAATTGAGTGGACTGGATTGAGATACCCGTCGAGTTCTTCCTTCCTCGTAATGTTACTGGTTCTCAAAATCTCTTCTGATTCAATATCTATATGAACCATGGTTTGTGCAATCAACTGTGGTCCGCTGTGTCGTTCCAAATTCATTTCAATGGCGGTTCTCAGTTCTCCACTTGGGTTGCTTACAATTGTCCAGTAATTTCCAGACAGATTATTGTCCTGTATATTTTACGCTCCGTCATCTTTAATTGAATTGGTAACTCTATTATCATTGGATGCTCTGCCCGTACGTAAGCTAGAGAAGGAAATCATAACTTTTAAGGAAAATGATAAATGCGCATGTGCAATACGTACAGATGCATTAGCAATAATAAAATTACTCAGATACGAAGTATGTAGAGTAGTAGTAGAGGAGCTGAACAGTCCATTTAATAGAGCCTTTTTTTGACAAACCAACGGTTATTTGTAATTCTGTAAATAATTTCCAGGTGATTAATCGCTGCGGTAAAAACCTACCTCCGCGTGTGGAGTATTTCATCAGAGATACAATCTCCTGCTGCGGTTAATTAACTGTATATTTTATAATATAATGGCAAATATCGGAGTAGCACAAATCACTAATGATTGGCCGCAATTAACAAACTTCAAGTGAGAGATTCATTTAGAAATAATCTACAAGCTCGTCAAGAAGCTCGCGTTGATTTTGCCGCTGATACTGAACAATTATTTAAACCGGTAACCACAGCTACTGAGAAGGCTGCATTAGCTACTGAAAAGGATATATTGGGAGATATTGCTGAGGAACAACGAGGAAAAACGGCTGTTCTCCCTGTACTTGAAAAAATAGCAAAGCAGTCTGAACCGGAAACTCCTCGATTAGTTCAACAACAAAAAAGACAGATGAGGAAATAATTGATGAATTATGAAACAGATTTACCGAGGAAACTTTGGCATTTATCGATAAGAGTGGTCCAAGGGATTTTATTAATTTTGCTGATACGGGATGTTACGAAAAAAATAAGAGTTTAAAACCAGAACATAGAAAATATATCAAAAATATGCATCATTAGGCTGATGTACTCTATAAAGCTAGAAATAGAATAAAACAAATTAACAAGAAAGATCCAAAATATTAAGCATATATCAATATAGCGGAAAATGAATATGATAAATATGAAAAAGCAAAAACACAATTTAAACAAGAACAAAATCAACGAAAATAAGAACTAAAACAACGAAAACCACAAAGAAAAAGACAACAATCATCTGACTGAGAGGAAGAAGACGATGATACACAAGGTGCAACTGTTTCTACCGGTAATGGATTTTCTCAGAATATAACTCCATCTAAATTTCACGGTAGCGGTCTTATTTCATGTCCGAAAAGTATTATCGATGACATATCACGATTGGAAGTTCTCATCAGGGGAAAATGAGTTGGAAATGATTCACGGGAGATAATTAATGAAGCTGATGATATTTGCCAACGTCTATTTCAAGGTGGTATCATTAATATTGGCTTATATCATGAATTCATCGATGAATTAGTTGATGATTATCACAGTGATTAATTGTCATTGATGACTTGTCACTGCAATTAGATAAATAGCATTTTAAAAGAAAGATCATATATCGCAGTCATAATAGACCAACTACTGTTCACGTAATACACTCGCGGTTGCCTGTATACAAAGTATACTACGGAGATGGACTCGGTGATATCATCAGAGGATTATTCACTAGAATTGCTCCGAAAATTGCACCTATCGCTAAAGAATTATCAATGAAAGCACTTGGTGTTATTCGCGATAAGGGTATCAGCACAGCTGGTGATCTCCTCAGCGCGTTTAATGCCGCTAGAGAGAAGCTTATGTCGTTTACCCGAGCCTACAATATCTGATTACATCATAGATACAAAATCATATCACGATTTTAAAATTGAATCATTTGATGAAGCTCTTTTGTCTGCTTTACGAACCAAGACAAATATGACTGAATATTATACTATTGAAGAATTGGCATCTGGGAATGTATAAATATAATGGCGTTTTGATTTGCCTCTCTTGGAAAAAACATCAGGTATTCAAGGTTATCAAATCAAATTGAGAGCCTTATTTAATACTTTTAATAGAATCAATAAATCATATCAAATAACATTACAGCAACTACTTCAATTTTTTCAAGAATATCTCCATGATATACCAACTCCACGTGATAAAATCATTACACAGATAGAAATATTAAATCAAATTATATCCGATATGGAATATCTTAATGAGTGATTACTTAAAATGATAATTGACGATAAAAGTAATAACAAAAAAAATTCTTAAATATTATAAAATAACAGAAGTTGAATTACCTAACTTCAAATTTGAGGGATATAATGTACCCGAACCAAAGAAAAAACTCAAATGTTATCGATGAATATTTCTCGCTGATACGCGCTGCATGGTTAAAAACACTACCCGCGGAAACTATCCGCGGACACAACAACGCTCCCGATGGAACAGGTAGACATGTATCACCGGACAACGTCGATATAACTACTGTGATCGCGATACATTTTATATGTGATGCCGTTATAAGGAGTTATAACGCTGATACATCATCGTCAAATCGGACCGATCAAGGTTACATCTTATATACGTTTTCCCCGAAGGTATCCCCGGGAAGTTTGATTATACAAACCCCGATCAATCATGTGCACTTAGCGTGTAGTAATCCTTAGATAACAAGGATAAATTTTAATTGGTCGATCAGGATTTTAACCTGATAGATCTATCAAATGAATAATTACAAATTACAATCGATGTAAAATAGTAGATTTTCATTTTGAAATCCTTAAGATGCTCATTCAAAGATTTTCCAATTAAAAATCTACGATTTTCAAAAATGTATCAGCACGCACGAGTATTCATATATCGCAAGGATTGACTTAAGGTCGCTATTAGAAAGTCATTCAAGGAAACCATCTTGGGAAACTTTGATCTCGTCATAGATAAATTCGGCAAAGAAAAGTTTCTGTTGACAGATCATTAACTGGAACAACCTCGACGTGACCCTATAACATTGATTAGTTGTAATCCTGATCAGATAGCGAATTATGCTCACTCGTGTATATCTTTGGAGTGTCTCAAGGAAATATTATCCGCGGATGAGCATCCAAAAAATTTCGATGATGAAAAAAAAAATTCTGAAGATAAAATCTTTAAACAAAGAAATGTTTACGTAAAAAATCCAATGGAAATTATAATATAACCATGATTTTCGATCATCATTATTACCGCGGGTTTTTATTGTTATGATTTCGGCTATATTTTCTGTTATAATTTCAGCTATGAAAATTCTTTAGCGAATCAAAAGGATTCCCCGATAACAACTCCAACATTTTTATCGACGTCGAAAATAAAATTGAAAATTAAAAATTTCATTGAAAGGAATCCAACAGAAATTATAAACAACGCTGTGGTTTTTGATCATCGTTGTTATGTTTATAATTTCGGCTATTAAATTTTTAGGAAAAATTTCTGCATGTAATATATGAGAACCCCAGCTTATTTTACCGACGAAGACAAAAGAAAAATAATAGCGTTGCACGGTATAAAACGACCGGGTGAAGTCGCCACATAATTCAAACTAGGACTAGCTAGGTTATATAAAATATGGGTCAAGGAAGCTATCTCAGTGGTAACACAAGGTAACGCGGAACTATTCAAACTAGAGTATAAAGCTAGTAAAGGAAAACACGAGATGATATTTATGTGCTGAAAAAAAAGATCGATGAGATAAACGCGACACTTGAAGAATTACAAAATACAATAACCGGCTCTAAAGCTGACTACAAACAGAAACTTTCCTAGTTGAAAAAACTAATAGCGAATATGTAGGTGTAATCAACGAGATACAAACAGCTAATGACAAATACGCCGCTCGGATTACAAAACAACAGGATAATAATAAGAAATTATCTGACCGCTATAAACATCTCGATACGGTAAATAATGACCTACTCGGTAAAATAAAAGGGATGTACGGTGATACAGAAGTAAATAAAGCATTAGTGGATGGTTTCAAGGTTACAGACAACATTACTCAACGTTTCAATGTTACAAAGGCAACTCCAAGATTTTAATGTTGCAGGGGCGCCTCTGAGACATTAAATTCTCTAATGACGATATCTTTGAGATTTTCGTTGAAGCCTTTTAAACTTACTGAATTTCAATTTTGTTTTCTATTTCTTAAAATTAATTTGACTGAAATCTGAAATATTTACATATTTCTTTTCGAATTCTTTCGCGTTGGATTATATGAAAGATTTTCATTGAATATACTTCCGACCGCGCTAAGAATTTTTCTTATGATAGCAGATACCGCAATGAAATTTTCATTCACGGAGGTATTTTTATATATGATCCTATTTGGTTCCCTTGAGATAATTTTCGTTACACGGTACTCTGATTTATATGTTGGAAAACTTAATCGTCGCGCCGAGGTTATTTTTTATATTCGGCGTCAACATAGTAACTGGTGAATATTTTACTATCGTGGAGATGTTGTACACGGTCGAGTTCGATTTTCAATTCGGCGATATTTTTGTCATCAGTTATATATATATAATTATTTCTTTAAATATTTGGAAATATTCAATTCAAAATCTTTCAAATTTCAGCAGCAAAGTCGTTTATCCTACGCGTTGCCATTACAATAGTGGTTTTTTTTTATCATCGCTGATGTTTTTAAGTGTTTATACAATGGGAGAAAGTTGTACGCGAATTTATCTCGGATAATTGCATATTCGCATTGCAGTACATGTTTTTTTTTAAATATATTTTCCAATCGTAATATAACGATAAAGCCATACACTCCTATTTGTGCTCGTTAGCCTATTCAAACAATATTTCATTCTCGCAACATTCTAGTTGGTATTCTATGTCAGAAACCTCGTTTCCGGGGTGGGGGGTATTGATAAATTCAGATAATTGTTTAGCTCGTATCGACTTTTTTCTCGGCAGCCCTCTGGTAATATTTTACCTAAAGATACATTTTTTTCAATTTTTCCGGGGACATAATTTTTAAGTGTTTTTAACACGCTGAATAATTTTGAGTTGTTTGGCGATCGGTGATATAATTTCGTGGTTCATATATAATTTGAAACATATTTTTTTAAAACTAAATTGTAATTTTTGTGTAATTAAAAAAATCACGCAAATGCAAATGACTCTCTATTAGTGATTCTTTTTAGTGCAATGTCAGATGTATGCCGGATGCTGCCTGATATATAGTTTTTGAATTAAAACTGAAGTATTTAGCAGTGGAGTTCATTGATGGAAATATAATAATTGTGTTATCGATAAAAGCGGTTACAGGTCGTCGTTGTTGAAATTTTTGTTTCGGAGCTGAGTTTAAACAATTTTCACGTTGAGTTACAATTCTTAAATTTTCTACACGATTATCAAGAGGATTTAGATTGATATGATCAATAATTAAACCGCAACCGATCACCCCGGAAAAACATTCGTAAAAAATTCTATGTACACGACAGCATTTCATTTTTTTTTTCCTTTTCGAATACCAATTCTTATATAACCCATCTTATCAATTTGGTCAAGAGGTATTTTTCGTTTTCGATGTCAGATGGTTCCATCACGAGATGCTTCGTAGTTAACGTAGATATGATGCGAAACGTATTCATTGTGACTCATATTTTATAATACATTTATTTATCTAAATTGTTATTTATGTTAACGTAATCAACAGGAGTTTGTATCGGGGAATTTTTATTGTGATGATCTTAATACCATTTCAGCGCTCTTTAGTTTTTAACTCCACAACCAACACATAATTTTTTTTTTCGTACTCCAATACCACAGCTAATACATGGTTGTGGCACTAAGCTTCCTCGATGGATATTTCGTGCGTGATAACTACATAACTCTCTTCTACAAAATTTACCACAACGAGTACTCGCTCCAATTGGTAGCCAATTACAATTCTTCATTATACATATAAATATTTTATTTAAATATATTTTATCTTAATAAAAAAGAATGATACAAATATTTGTTATTTCCGAGATAAATCCTCCTCGGCAACGAGGAACATTTGATCTCGATCGAAAAAGAAAATTTCCTACGTGGTTATCAAAGACTAAAATCAGTATAAAACGTGCTAAATACGAATTTCGAAACAATGGGGCAAGATATGTATTTTCGACGTTTCAAACTACTCGTATCGATTATAATATGACCGATTCTCGTGCAAGAGAAATATTATCAAAGATAAATTTAGAGTCGGTCAGATATTTTATCCAAGTCAAATACAGTAAAATTTATAAAAAGATAATAAAAAATAAAGAGAAAATTGGATGTATTTGACCATCGCGAGCGTGTACTGGATTCAACAAAAAAAACTCGTAATTGTAACCGATAAAACCAGAAAGGGTTTATTAACGGGAATCGATAGCAAATATTATAATTGTGCGTATCATGTAACAGCGTTAACTGATGGAATTTATCCGATAAATATCGCTGATATTAAAAAACTTTCCTGCGTAGCTGAACGAGTTATAGAACATTTCAATAATGCTCAACGAGGAAACGGTTTAGCCGCGTTGAGAAAATCCAAAATAACCAAATGGGAAGAATCAGTTAAACAAACTGGTCCTTCGATAAACGATGTTATCGAGTTGGAAAAAAATATTAAAATTTCCGATATCAGTAAAAACTGAGAGGTTTTATGGAATCAAATTATAATCCAAGAGGTGCTCCGATCGATATCATCGATCATAATTCACAAGCATGGAGTAGTTCTGTACGAGTATTTCCTGTATCACGAACAGTAAAATATTACCATGGTGATATATTCTATTGCATCTACGAGATTAATAAAACTGCTCCTGTTTTGTTTGATAATTAAAAGCGATGAGGAAGAAGCATACGACCAGTTTGCTAGAAACAACGAAGATTTATATCGAACTGAAACTCTTTCAACAGAGATGAACAATCTTGCTGCGAAATATATCGACTATGTATCTGAGATAACAAAAAACTGTTTTACGGTGCCGTTGGTCGCAGCTCATTTTGCCAGAGGAAAAAATGTGTGGAAACCAGCCTGATATGACTTTCTCGATGATGTACAAGCTAGTTCTGTAGAATATGGTCATGTTAGTCTGTGGAACACAAAATATAACATCGAAGATTTCCGTTCATTTGGCAGCATGTTACCCTGGAAATTGTTTCGTGTACTGTGAATGCCGTGAATACTTTGCACGATTCGGACATCCAACACATGAGATGACCAGAGTAGCGATAAGCGGAGAATTACCTGATTTTGACTTCAAAGGGTTTGTCAAGGTGACATCGTTCAAATTCGCCGAGGGTCTTCATCCAATACTTTATCTCTGGGTAGGAAAACATTTTTCAACTAAGAAATGGGCTCCAATAGCGCTACTACGATTCATGTTAGATCAAAAAAAAATGTTAACGTCCTTAACTGTTTCTATCGTGATAATATCATATCGGAAACAAACCGATGTTTGGTTACAAACTCCGGAAAAATGCGACGACTGGGATACGAACAAGCTACGAGAATTACAAGCAAAGGATCTAGGAAGAAATATAATTGGAAAATTTACTCAGGGTGGATCATCCGATCATAAAAGACGCCGTACCCTATTGGCTTTCGATGACCCCTAATTAGATTTTATGATCGCGGATACAACAGCGAATGAGATATTTACCTCGAGGAAAACAACTTACTTATTCAGCAAAGAAAAACTAGGAACTATCATTGAATACTTTGAGGGGAATCACCGCAGTATACTCACTTGAGGTCATCAATGCTTGGTTATACAACGATAAATTTATTCTCGACGAAAAAAGATTTTCTGATATCGCAGTTAGAGTAGCAACTGATTCATTTCATTTCAATGAAACAATACCGGAAAACCGTCGAGGAGTTTACTGCGTATGAGGGCGATTGGGGAACTTGGAGAATAAAACAGGAGACGTTACACGGATACCGCGAGTAGGCCGATGTTCCCATAGAAGATAATTACCGCGAATATACTAACGATGAAGTGTCATTGTATCCATCTGTGTACGATCCGATAACCAGATATAAAACAGTTTATTTGAATAGTCCAGGAGGATGTGGAAAGACAACACGAGTAATCGATTATTTAGGAAGAATTCGGACATAACTGTACTAACTCCAACCCTACGTCATGCCCGGGAGATGAAATCCAGAGGAGTTAACGCGTACACGTATCATTGTTTCTTTCGATATAATGAGAACAAAATATATTCCTGGGATAATTATGTGGGATGAAGTTTGTACAGTTTCATGAACGCTATTAAAAATATTTCTAGAGTGGTTATTAAAGATAAATATCGCAGTGATATTGTGAAGCGATCATGGTTAACAACTACCGTTTACCGTTGAATCTCCTCATTGTTAGTTGAAAGAAACTGTGGACCACTACGAAGAAATTAACACCGATTATCGATTGCTTGACGAGGAGTTAAATTCAGCTATAAGACTACAATCGGATAAAATTCAATAAGAGCGAACACGTTAAAAAATACCTGAAACTCTGATTAATGATATCTGGGAGATGTGGAAGCCAACTGATCTAGTTGTCGCGAGCAGAAAAGAGATTCGAAATCTTCTACAGACAAAATTATTTCATCGTCACGAAGAAACATTTCCTATTGAACCAGTACCACTATGCTATAGATTCAAGGATACACAACCACAAAACATCGAAGTTGATATTCCTGGTAAATCTGAACGACAAGAACTTGTGTTAAATGATATTGTACTAGTTGATATCAATGTTGTCGACGACGCGTTGCGAGCCGATTAATTTCCACGGGTGTTAGGCTACGCGATAACAATACGTTCTTTCTCAATGAATAACAATTACTGATACTACTGTGTGGATCATTGATGACTTCATCGAGCGATCAAATTTAGTATTTCTTGCGGTGTTACGAGTACAAAGAATAAATCAACTTCGGCGAGTTGTTATTAGTTAAGTCCACGAGGTGGTAATTGAGTATCATCTGGGATGACTTGTAATTGTTCACAAGTAAAACCTCGTTGTGGAGCAGGATCTAATCTATATATTAATGGTCTATTTTTTAGATGTGATTATGCTAAATATTTTATGTGATGTCAGACTCTGTATAGGATCGGTTGGTCTTCTTCTACCACCTTCAAGTTCACCGGGCTAGTTCAAATACCTCTCTATGACGTTGCTAGGTAATATCTGCGCTGAAAAATTACTCCGGGGTACGTTTATATAATTTTTTGTTACAGCGATAGCCGGTTTCATGTTTAACATCCGAGTAATTTCATTGTTGAGTGCAGTAATTACCTCTGGTAATCGTTTGACCCATTCACGTGATCGTTTATCATCGATGAACTCCTTCGCATATTGATAATGAAACAATTTATCCGCGAGGGTTCTGTTAAACTGTTCAACAATTGCTTGATCGCGATGGATTGTAGTGTGTACTCGTCGTATCGCGGTATTATGTTGCTTCATCGTTGATTAAACTTTACCTTGAAGTTCCTGGAAAAAATTCGGCCATCGTAGAGGACCTCGACTATAAATTCTTTTGAACGCGGAAGCAACCTCAGATGATGTTTTTGTTGTTAATGGCTCAGCCTCCTTGTATCTACTATCAACATCAACTACGGTTAACACGTATTTGTAAGTAAGTTTATTGACAGTCTCATTTGGCAAAAATAATATATCGGCTTGATGAACTTTATTTGGAACACTAACAATCGAACGACGCATATTGAACCTTTCTTGGCGACGGTAGATAAATTAGCCATATTACCTGTTTGGATGACCAATCCACCGCTGTTGTATTTTTAACCTTTGCCGCATTGGCGAGTCTATCGATTGCTGTCTTACCCTTTCAGTATTCGGTTGGAGAATAATAAATCGATTCCATGATATTAAATGCTAGAACCCAACATTAATTTACCTTTTATAGAGGTTTTTGTTAACCAAGATGCTAATTTTTCTTTGAAGGATTTATCCGGAATAGAATTCAGCGCATGGATCAATTTCATATATATGCGATGTGACATTGTTGAAGATCTTTACTTGAATATGCGACATCGTGAGCGTGACAAGCTTTATCGATAGCGCTTATCGGATATTCACCAGGTCGAGGTTGACCTTGGTCATCGAGTCTAATATGTAATCGAGTTCCCGGTCCACAATAACTATATCCAGGGAGATGCTTTTCTCCTAGTTATTTTGCTCACGGTGCCCCTGGGAGTTTTGTTAGGCGATATCATCTCCCTTTTTATACACGTAAATCTCAATTTTTTTATATCACACTGTGCACACTTGCCAGTGATTGCATCTTTGTTATTTTTTGTTGTACCTGGAGCGAGGTCAATCGTTGATGTACGTGAGCTACATTTCACAAAATATAAATCCATAATATATTTTTACTATATCTAATGGAAATTATTGACTTTTCCTCGTTGAAACGACAAGAGCGAGTTAAACATCACCCGATGTTACCAAATTCAATTTGAATGATAATTACTGGTCCCTCTGAAAGCGGTAAAACACAATTGTTACTTAATTTGATAATGAAGTGGATGAAGTGGGATAAATTATATTTGGTAGCACCGAGTGTAGACTATCAACATCGTTATCAAGCCTTCAAGGATTTCAACGAAAGAGCTGCAAAGATAACCGGGGGAGATATTGAATTTATTACTGATATTGATGAAGCACCTTCCGTTGAAGATATTGACAGGAGTATCAAGAACTTAATTGTGTACGATAATACGATGTTAGATAAATAAAAAAATCCGGCTAGAATATTTTCCCGGGGAAGACACAACAATGCTGACGTGATGTATATTACTCAACGATACATTCAAATTTCAAAGGTGATCCCAGATAATTGTAATATTCTTGCAGTGTTTAACGGAGTTGACACTCATACACTTAGAAATACTCATCAAACTTCGTACTGCGGTGACACGGATTATATAAAATTCAAAAATTTCTTTAGTCGTGCTCAGGCAAGTCCACCTGGATTTGCAACGATAAACTTATACGACCCTAGAATATACAGTTAATTAATCGCAGCCGGAGATTTTATCTCTGATGAAATACTCCACACGCGGAGGTAGGATTTTACCGCAGCGATTAATTACCGGGAAATTATTGACAGAATTACAAATAACCGTTCGTTTGTCAAAATAAAGGCTCTATAAAATGGTCTGTTCAGCTCCTCTACTACTAGAGTGGGTACTTAATAGTGTCGAAATGTTATGTGTAAATATTACAATAAAATACTTGCATCATCTTGGTCGCCGGATGTACGCCTACCATTGAATAAAATCAGATCAAAGTTCAATAGTACGGTTTTCAAACCAATATGCTCATATGAAGTATCACACACACAGCTTAGTGTATAGTATATTCTATCAAAATGTACAAATTGTTAGAACAGCTGATTAAGATAGTCACAATACAAAAAGTATATATTTCAACGATAAATCTGTATTTCAGATACTACATATCAACTTTTACTTTGTATTTTTTATATTACTTTTCAATACATTGACAATTTATAATTACCAGATTATAACTTTGTGTTGAAGGCAGGCGATGAATCCAAAGGCCAAAAGACCTCCCATTCCGAGAACAATATACAGCAAGTGGATTTTAGATGGAAACGCTGAGGAGAAAAAATAACAGTTCTTTTTGTGTCTCATTTGGCACCTGAAAGTTAACAGTTTCTCTTGATTTATGATATATTCATTTCAAGAATCTAACTGCTGCAATTTTATACAAGTATTGGCTAGGTAATCAGTCTAAAATATTGTCACAACTACTAGAGGGTTATCTCCCTTACCATAATTAATTATTTCATCAAGAAGCATAAGGCATATTTTATCACATGCAAAGTTGTTATAGTGTCATCTGCATACAACACTAAATCAAAACAGTAATAAAATAAGTTGTGGAATCATGTAAAGCGACGGAGGCACATAAGTTGCATATGAGAAGACAGAACAGGTGAAGGACAGCATTAAGACAAATATGGTCTATTTACATGATTTACACGAAATGAATCAACCTTAAAACAAATACATGTACAGTTTTTTGTTGGATAATATTTGAATTTATATTTTCTTTCGTAAAAAAATACAATTTTGATATATACAGTTTTGTAATATATACACATATGGAGATCAGTTATAGTCGAAGCAGATGAACTTTCAAACATAAATTCAGTTAGGAGGACAAGATAAAGAGAATAGATCAACCTCTTTAGCATCAAGTTGAAGGAATTGCTTTCGCAAAAACAATAACTGCATATTTACTAGAAGAATATCTAGTACTTATGGAGAACAAGAAATTCAATATCGGTGTCGTTCAAAACTAGGTGATGCATTAAACTGTTTAGTTTTGTCGACATAAAATGAAAGCCACGTGTTTTCGTTGATTTGGGTGGTTGGGGACGGGTTACACTATTCCCACTGATGACCATTCCAATTGCCCACAAATAGTTCTTTCTAAGAGTACGTTCAACCTCAGCCATAGCAAATTTGTTTAGTTAAACAAATAATCGTCAGCTTTCTAATTTTCTGCAGTATCAGTTAATAATAAACGACAAAAGTTGTTACAATACTGGATCAATGAAATGCTAGTATCAAATGATTAAAACGTATATGATCTATCATATTTACAAACGTGCTGTTTTCAGATCATTAATTACAAACTTAAAATAGCAGAGAGTTTTTAAATAGATAATGGTATACTACACGATCTCGAGCGCTTTTAAAATACCAACCACAATACATATTTCACATCAAGAACTTTGTAATAGCTATGACATACTCAGTCAAGTAAACGTTCGTATATCAGTAAATACGACACAAGTGAAATATATAAATAAGAACACAGCTGTGTATATGTTTAACAATTTACTAACTAGCCAGGCCGGTCCGAACTTTTTCCTCTAGTGGAATGAAAACTCGACTGTAAGACAGGCAATCCGAGTTCATACGCGACCGCTAGTCAGAATTTGTCTCTACAATTGAGTTTGTCTAACTCGCAATAGGGGATGGCCATATTTTGACTGGAGTTAGACAACGAAGTGAGGTTTAATCTCAAAGAAAGTGGGCGACGAGTGTAGTGGTCTTGTACTATGCTGGACTGACTGCGAAGCAGACGAATAGGTTTAATTCCCTATCGTAATAGTTTGAATTTTTTTGGCACTCCTTTTACAGTTGTATGCATGAGTAAATACAAGAAATTCGCAACAACTTAACTAGCATATTTGAAAAACGTACTGGTATAATAATAATAATAATAATAATAATAATAATAATAATAATAATAATAATAATAATAATGATAATAATAATAATAATGAGGACTTTTTTGTATTACGCATAATCTTTAGAAGCTTTTAAAGCTTTACAACATCTATAGTGATATGAATACAAAAAAATAAAAAATAAATACAAACGCCATACAATTATAAAACATAACAAATGTGGAAAATATTTAAGGTAGGAAACATTATTCGGCATTTAAGTTTGTTCTTTAAATCAAAAGGTGAGTTTTAAGAGTACTCTTGAAAGGAATCACTGTGTCCCTGTGTCTAATATTCAATGGGCAATTCTTTCCACGTTGCTGGGCCGTGGTATGCAAAAGAATGTTGCCCATATGACTTCGATTTCATAGTGGAAATAATGAGTATACGATTGTGAGAAGAGTTGCGTAAGTATCATGCTGGTGTGTACACATGGATGTGGCCAGGTATTAAGTTGGACTGGAGTCCGTCAGTGAAAGGTAGCACAAAGAACAAATTTTGTGTTTGATTCTGGATCGAATGGATAGCCAGTGTCGGGTACAGATAAACGGGGAGGTATACTCTGATCGTGGAACTCTATAGATGATCTGAGCAGCTGAGTTTAGAACTTTTTGAAGTTACTGGAGTAGATAATGAGACGAACCAGACATAAGTGAATTCCAATAGTCCAGTCTTAAACGTACTAATGAAGTTTGTTAGTGGAATCAACTGAAACATATTTGGAGTTAAATGTATATTATGCTAATCATTTTGTTGAAGGTAGGAATTGCTATCTGGTGTTTTCTTTTGGGATTGGATGGTGTCTAACAATTGACAACTTCATTATATTTTAGATGCTTAGACTAAGATCTCATTTACTATTTCAACAGTTTAATGTCGAATTGGATCAGGTTCTGCAGCTTTAGTATCCCGACAACTAACTGATATACATGTGTATGTGTGTGATTGTCTGTAATTTGATTTTCAACGTAGCTTAAAACAAATTCAGTCATCTCTATACCATATCTGCATTGTGACAGTTTGTAGTGCTTTCTAGAACTGAGTCATCATGGCGCAGACATGTGGCATCATGTCCCACCCGGTCACATTACCCAGACACCAGGTCGACCAATTCTAACACTAACTTCTTACTGATGAGCGACTAGCGAAGCAGCTGCTAGTACCATTTGTAAAGGTCTTTGCTATGTATGTCACGGCCGGGGTTCGCACCCGTGAACTCTCGCATCCGAGGCGGACGCTCTAACCACTTGGGCCACTGGAGTGGTCCGTCATTTTATCTATTAAAGTGAAAGATCTGCTTGATACAAAGTTTTAAAGTACATAATAAGGTATATACGTTTACCGATATGCATGACATGCTAGGCAGTGAATGAATGTATATTTTATTTTTCAATAACCTGAAAAGTGAATTTTATCAAATACTAATTCATTTCGTTTAGAGTTAAGTAGGAAATAAGGCATACTTTATTTCTTATAGTTTATATCATTTCATCCGTGTGTGCGTGTCATTCACCTGAATATCAATTTACAAGACAAATCACGAGATTGATTATAAAATATCGGCAACATATGTCAAGCAAAGATATGAGGTGAAATAATCTGTGAAAACGGATAGAAGAAGCAATGTTACTTCACAACTGAGGTTATAGCGATTAGGGAACTAATGTTGTATATAGGTCAGTGGGTCACATCAACCAAAGTTCAAATCCTTCTTTCGTCTCTAGGGCCATGTAAGGTAGACCTATATATTTTGGTCACAAATGTTCGTTCTGCTTGTAAATGTCAAAGATTTTGTAACGAAAATGATATGAGACTTATAAAAACGGTACTAACACCTATCTCTCTATGCGCGCAGCATTAAGAGCTTAGTGTTAGGACTGGTTGGCCTGGTGTCAGGATAATTTGACTGGGGGAGACATCATGCTAAATGTCTGCCACATGATGCCCCAGTGCTAGACATCACTATAAACTGCCTCACTGCAGAAATCGTAGCGATATGACTGAAAAATTGTTAAATCTACGTTAAAAATCCTAATCAAACAAATTTGAATAATTGTACAACAGTATCAGAAGAAATAAAAATAAACAAACTTGATTTGGTATAACCAGTCCTTTCTTTATCATCGACTGTGCTCATTGTGGCATCATGATTCGCACCTGAAATATGGAAAACAAATAATTTGAAACAACATGGAAGGATCGCACGTAGGGTTTTAAAACATTTCAAATTGAAAATTTCTGATCTAATAACGAACATTAAATATTATTCAGCTGTGGGTTTAGTATAAAAAATTTTTGGGATGGATTGAGAAAAAGAAATCCCCGACAAGGGGTGATATTATTTGTCTACGCACAAGGATTGTCCGATTGGGGAGATATATAATGTAACACCGCCGAATGAGATATACTTGTATCTATCTATCTATCTATCTATCTATCTATCTATCTATCTATCTATCTATCTATCTATCTATCTATCTATCTATCTATCTATCTGCTTATTATTGAAACAATTAACCGCTGTGGTGGCCTAGTGATTAGAGCATCCGCTTAGGAAATGGGGAAGTCTTGTGGGTTCGATCCCCGGCCGAGTCATGCCAAAGACTTATAAAAACGGTACTAACACCTATCTCTCTATGCGCGCAGCATTAAGAGCTTAGTGTTAGGACTGGTTGGCCTGGTGTCAGGATAATTTGACTGAGGGAGACATCATGCTAAATGTCTGCCACATGATGCTCCAGTGCTAGACATCACTATAAACTGCCTCACTGCAGAAATCGTAGTGATATGAGTGAAAAATTGTTAAATCTACGTTAAAAATCCTAATCAAACAAACTAGTTTGAATAATTGTACAACAGTATCAGAAGAAATAAAAATAAACAAACATGATTTGGTATAACCAGTCCTTTCTTTATCATCGACTGTGCACATTGTGACATTATGATTATCACCTGAAAGGTGGAAAACAAAGAATTAGAAACAATATGGAAGGATCGCACGTAGTGTTTTAAAACATTTCAAATTGAAAATTTCTGATCTGGTAACGAATTTAAAATAGTATTCAGCTATGGATTAAGTATACAATATGTTGTGGTTGGATTGAGAAAAGGAAATCCCCGACAAGAGAACAGATTGTTTGTCTCCCCACACGGCTTGCCCGAGTGGGGAGATGTCTTCTTTAACACCCGCGAATGAGATATACTTGTGTCTTTTCCAAATCCAACGTTTATTAATTTTTCACCCAATATGTTCCTTTAAATTAAAAATAAATATCCACTATTGTTCACGTACCAATGCTTACATGCGGTGCATGAATATATATATGTTATTGAGGGATATGGAGTGACCTTTTGCATCCGATATAAAGTTTATACGCGTGAACATGGAAACTAACAACATAAAACCTCGTATGATAATTAGGTATTATCACATTCAATATATGGATGTTATATGAAAACGAGAATACATAATCAATATTTGTTATAAAAACGGTTTCATTTTATCAGTTCCATCCCAAAATAATTTCTCCCATTTATACCCCACCCCCATCCCCCGCAAATACGGATTCGTTGAAAATGTACTTTTCTCTCTTCGAAATATGGCAAGTGCAGCAGTGAAATTTGTTTATGGGTTAGTGTGTTGACGGAAAAATTATTCCGTCTGGCTGATAAGTGCCTTATTTGCTGATAATGATGTCAGGTATATATTATATTCAACTGAAGCACAGTGTAGATGCTTAACAAAATTAGAATAAAGCATGTTTGACATAACACATTTCTGACTGTTGCTATGTTTCCGTATTTGTTAAGAGTTGGGAGGCTATAAGGTGTATAGGTCTATAGTTTATGTGCATGTGACCCACTGTTTTCTGTCATAGTTAATGTCACACAGTATTGTGATTGTGAATTGTATCCTGTTTGTAGCATAATAAATTTTCAGGCCAGCGTCATTAAATATAGCTAACAGCATATACTATATTTCACACGAAGTATTTAAAACGAGTTAGTTTGCTTTATCAACATTTAATGACCTCACCTGAATCGATCGAGCTAGGGCTGCATATAGGATCAAATTGACCTTGCTGTGTGGAACGAACTCGCATAGTACCAAACAATCTCTACCTGTCTTTGTCTCTCGAAATGTTTTTGTATGGCATGTTCTCAAAGATGTATTGACCGTAAGTAACATAGCTTTTGTATTATATGTGTTGTTGTTTGATTTTGGAACAACTACGTCATCAGGCACAGTAGGCGACAAAAAGGGATGCTTTTTAACGAACGCGTGGACACCTTTAATAATCTTGGATAAGAAACGTAAGGTTAGCAAAACAGCTAGATTTATCTGTCGCATGGGTGAGAAAACTAGTTGTTAACCTACCCCCATGGTATAGAGTTTGTGTATATTTGATGTTTTTTAAAAAAATATCTTGCCAAAAGTTTGCTTTATTTGGAAATAAAGTTCCTCTACACGCACATAATTAAATGGGTGCATTTGTATTTCAGGTGCTGCTGACAAGTTATGATGTGATGATCCCTGGATGAAGACAAAACGTGCATATAGTTTCCGAAACTACGGATGCATAAACTTTAAGCATAGGTAATAACCATTCCAAATATCAAGTGCATACTATCATGTTAATACATTATCACGCAGTAGGACTTCATATTGCAATGATAGTATTAAATCGTTCAAAACAAAATAGTCGCATCGTTTCGCTCAACCATTAGTATTAACCACCGTGAAAATTCAATACATTTATATTAATATATTTATAATAAATTAACAGTCACGTAACATATGCGAATAAAAGTTCGTTTGTTTCATCACAATGCAGTATTAATCAGTTTATAAATAATGCTCATATTTATAAATAATGCTCATATCTGATTTCACCTTGATGGAGATATTCTTGAAAATCTTGTCGTTGCTATTTATTGGATTTGTCGCTTGACGTGTAGTTGACGTCTATTGTCAAATTAACAAGTTTTAATTCCGCACCATGAATCATCGTTTCCTAATTTGTGTCGATCCAAACAATATCACATGGTGGGAAGCAGTTGGCAGAGCGATATCTAACAATCGTTTCAAATTCATCCACTTCATGGGTATTGTCGAATTTGTTGACAAAATATTTGTTTTGGACCATTTGCCAAGAAAAATAATTTAAACAATATGGTTGTATTTCAGTATATAAAGCATCACGTAAGTCACGTAAGTCAAACTACAAGATGTCATGATCCGTCATAAAAAACTCATATGGGAGTGAAAATGTATTTTCGCTCAAACCTGGTCATTGTCACAACGAAATATGCATCTTCCTGTGACATAGTATGACTCGTTACTTAGGATAGTGATCGTTATCTTCACCTTCATAGTGGTGCCGTACAGCAATAACGTATGTAGAATAATTATGTTACGCATATATTAAACATGTATAGCGTGTTTGAAGAACATTACGAAATATACTCTTTCAACAAGAAGTATTGTTTGAATTATCTATGCACTGTTCTAATGAAATCAAGTTATCAGTTACATACAATGATTTCACGTAATGAACACTCTAAATTGATTTTTCACATTCTATCCATATGACATATGACGTTCTAATGATGTTAAGCACATTCAATTATTATTTTAGTTAAATATATACACATCAAAAACAATTCCGCTTCATTGCAATAGAAGTATGTTGCAAACTACTTAAAAGTTTGTACGAATCACTCTCAAATTGCTTTCCCAACTCTCCACATGTGTCTAAATTGTAACTGTCATTGGCCGTTAGATTTCAAATAGAAATACCGTCTTTGTGTTGGGAATATCTCTTGCGGCTTTATGTCAGAGAGCCATTAAGTTTCCAGTGGACCTTGCCTGTGAACGCACTCCAAACTGTTGTATCGAATCATTTCTATCCTTGGAATTATTCTTTCGATTGAAAATATATGAAACATTCGTTTAATAAAGCCTAAATGATAGTTTATAATATAAAAACATGCTGATTGGTTATGTGGAACAAAAACAGATTGTGGCTGCGCTGGGTATGGATTATTGTATTTCCACTTGTCATGCATGCATATTATTTCCCCATGCTTTTCGGTAAATATTAAATAGACGGTGCTTATTTAACAACTTGTACATAAGGAGATGGGTGTTTAGTGTGCGGATTAACCCATCGCAAATTATTTAAAATATTACTTGAGTATAATTGTTAGTAGTTTCTGGATATTTAGAATATAGAATGATTTGAGCTATATTCACACAAAATCTTATAGACTGTTCTGTTTAAAGTAGTGAAATGTCCTTCCGTGCGTACTGACGTTAATATGCTCAAATTTCATTTGTTCCGTCTGGAACTGAATGTATACCTTGGGGTCGATTATAAATAATCGGCAAATGCTCACAACAACTACTGAAGTTTAAAAAAGGATAGTTGTTGCTTGAAAGGTTACGGATTTGGGAGAAGAAGATCTGGATATATCTTAGCCTACACAGGATATTAAAACTATACTTGATATGCATCAGCAATCAGCTTAGATGGAGATTACCAAAAATGTATGATTGACATTCATCGTATGAGTCTATGTCGTGGCAGACGCTAATAGGAATATGTATCGCCACACTTAAGAACTGA
This sequence comes from Unio pictorum, assembly GCA_030141615.1. Taxonomy (NCBI): domain Eukaryota; kingdom Metazoa; phylum Mollusca; class Bivalvia; order Unionida; family Unionidae; genus Unio; species Unio pictorum. The sequence continues at coordinate 3,676,744 of JARLTB010000207.1, forward strand.
AATATTCATGGCCCCGCAGTTGCTGATACATTCTCAATAATGACATTAACAACAGCGAAGGTCTTAAAAACAACAAATTTTTTTCAATTTTCTCCATTGTCATGTTACTTCCAGCATTGGAGTGTACAAAGAGTATTAATATTATTATGTAACCTTATAATAATAAGGATAAGGGAAACTGCAAGAAGAACTAAAACAATAACAATAATAGTACTATTAACAATGAATATAATATACTACTTATACTTCAACAAATTGTTCTACTTACCAATAATTTCTAGCACAATATTGTCGTTGAATTTCTCTGAATCCAATTCTCGTTGTAATGTTAATAGTAAATGTTAGTGTGTTATTGGCACATTTATCAGCAATAAATTGCAAACGGTCTTGATTGTTTGGGGTGACAAAAATATTTAGAGAATGCCATACACACACAGAACAACTGTCGAGCCATGACGTATAACAACAAGATCTTCCTTCATGTCACGGCATGGCCATGAAAGAGACATATTTCGTCCTTTAATCCCTTGGACTGTTCTTCCATCAGATGGATACACGTGCGCTATTAAAGAAAACAACATATACGACGCGAAGAAATTCCCGGTCATTTCTATGCAAATGTGTACGCGGAGGTCACTATTTGATAATCTTCGTCAGCAATTAGTATATATTCATTTATGTGCTACACAAATATAGCATATTCGTGTTCCTTTTAAGAACAAATGCTGCATCATTTCCTATATGTATGTGCTTCACATAAAAGACATATCTTGTATAAATTAAAACGACTGATTAACCAGATTACTTTAGGCGTATGACACAGTCATGAGAGAAGACTCTTGTTGAATGAAATTTTGTACAATCAAAAAAAAAGGATTCATTTGTTTAGAACGTTTACAGTAAGATCACAGAATTCACACACTATCCGGTTTCAAATAACTAATACTGTGTTGTAACATTATGCAAACATGTGAAACACGACAAATTCACTGATGAATTGAAACTGCAACATTTTCTCAGAAAATACTAAATACATTAAACTGTATATCCATGGTCTATGTAAACATTATGCTACTATACGACTGATGGTTTAAATTTGTGATTTCAGCGGCTAAGGTTTGATCATTTATACCCGATGAGTCGGAAACGCATTTGCTATTGTGTGGTACTGAGAACGAGATTTAGAAAAAGAGGGATATATACTTCATACATATATTTCAGCTAATAATTGAATGATTTTTATATTAAACTTGAATTTATCGCCAACAGTGCTACTACTACTACTACTACTACTACTACTAATAATAATAATAATAATAATAATAACAATAATATACAACTAATAATAATATAAATATGTGTGTGTGTTGTAGGTCCGTCGATTCGATTAAGACCTCGTTAGTCATCAGAGAGGTGAGGGGCTGGTTATCTTCTGTGTGTGCGCAGGTGGCTGATGAAAACCAACGCTTGCAAGAAATGTGACTCGATCACTTGAGGTTTGCTCACAGGAATCAGGGTTAATGGTGAATACTTTCAGTTCAGCTATTTGAATGTCTTTGAAACGTTTCTTGAGGCCTGCGTGGGATCGCTGTCCTTGCTGTAGCTCGCCATAGAATATTCTTTTAGGCAGCCGGTGTTCTGGCATGCGTACAACATATCCCGCCAAGCGTAGTTGGCACTGCATCAGGATGGTGTGGATGCTGAGGAGACCTGCTTGGGCCACCTGTTAGTGGGTCCTTTTAAGGATCTTCAAATATGAATCAATTGAACAACGTTTTGAACACTGTCAGTGTGTCGGTCAGGTTATTAGAATAGCAGCATGTTTAAACGAAGATTCAAAAATTAATCTTCTTGACTATGTATAGAATACCATAAATATGTAGCCAAAGCCTTGTGAAGAAGGAGGAACCAAGTTTAACTGTGCTCCTTTAGCAATTAAATTAAAGCATGACAAATCTTCAAAGGAGTGTTGAGCAATGGGGTCGATCTCCTGCTCTCCTTCTCATGCTTGAATATACTATTCAGGCTAATATTTAAGTCTTAAACAGTTGAAAAGAAAATAGGTGACATATTACATCATCACGTTTCTTGTGAGACGAAACGATAAACAACTTCGTATTATTAATATGGTATTGGATTATATTGATAGTCACATCATGTTAGTAGTTTAATCAATTAAGTTAGATGCACCTGTCCCACAGATAAAAGATTTAACTACGGCGTCAATTGGAATCTATTGATTTTGTGTGAAACAATATGTATCAGTCAGAAATGATGCGGACCAAGAACGTTTGCACCTGCTGTCACAGGCGAAGGGTTAACTAAAACAGCTATTAAGTAAACATGAACACTTGTTTCCAGATGTTAAAAATAAACGAATACAATATGCCATCATGTTTAAATTGTACTTTATATATCCTTGAAACAAAATCAGCACTGGATGAATACTGTAGTGTGTGAATGCTTGAAAACATCCAATATTTGCTGGAGCATGCTTTCAATATATTCAAGCAAAAAGAACTGTAACACGTGGTCTTGTACTGGAAGAAGATGCAACTTTGCTTATTGTACAGATTATTAAAATGTGAACAATTTAATCTAAACAGGTTCATTTCCAATATCATTTTCGATGAATACATTTACAAAATCACTATCTCAAAATATGTCACCAAGTTTTGACGTTTTGAAAGGCAATCTGGCAATCTCGACTCACAGAACAACACCTGTTCGGTCTTTATAACTCAAGATGTAGTTTATAAAAATAACATGATACAGTGTGGTTTGTTTAACGACATTTATAATATATAATCCAGGTAAATGCGACACTTTCATCGATGATGCTGTCATCTACAACGACACCTTCGAAAATCACTTGGCAACTATTCAGAATACTTTACAAATAATTTAGCTTAAAGATAATGTACTGTGCTTCTGTCAAATGATACATGCTAAGGCTAATGATGTCCCTGAATTTCAGCTACCTATCAGTTATAGCAGGTCTACATTTTAGTGAATAATTTAAAGTGCCTTTGGATTCACTTTCACGTCTAAATACATATTATATTGCATTTTTGTGCATATATTGCGACATTCATCAGGCATATTTCCTATGCTATTTTAGTTGCATACATTTTGGACTAATATGAGAAAGAAATGCTTAGTGTATAAATCTGTCATGATATCTATGAAGGAGGTTTGTACGTATATCTTTACGTATATCTTTATTCTGTCTTTCACGTTATGTTTTGATTGTATGTTGTAAGGGCCATTTATTGGACAATATTAACCATGGCTACTTCTGTCCATTGTGAATTTGTACTTTGTTATGAAGTCGATTTGTTTGAGAAAACATGTTATAATGGTCCTTTCAGTTTCAAATCTGTTGACAATATCTTGCTGATACCTTTTGAGGTATTTATTTTAGGTCATTGCTTCCTTTTATAATACTAGGTCGCACTATTTCTGATTTGCTGGCTGTGAAAGGATCTGTCGTTGTTAACAAGGTGGAATGATCTTATATTAAATATTGAACGCTAATCCTGTTTCTGCTACTGTGTCGTAGGAAATTATATACTGTAGTGGGTAACATAAATATCGTATAATTTCTTAAACATCTCTGGCGCAGACAGCCAATTGTGTTTATAAATTTTTGTTATTGCAGAGGGCTTATTTATTGGAATTATCCGTTGAAATTATAATCTACTCACACTATACGAATAAGAAGAATATTTGTTAATTTATGTCAATGCACTTTGCATTATTTCATTGTCATACTTCCAAACCTTCAGCATATCAACACTTTTAAAGTCTATTTGGCCAAACCGAACAATCGATAAGACGTCATTTTAAAAAGTATTGAGTTGATTTCGAAGCATAGATTCTAATGGAATTTCGATAAATGTTTTAAGAATATTTGAGATTTAATTCATAATACTTCGTTTTAGTCAAATATAATTGTGGTTGATTTCGATAAAATGTGTTAGTTTTCGCTAATTTCTTGCATGGCTGGTCAAAGGTGCACCACTGATGACTTTGCCACAATATCTTTCCCTTGTATCCTGTTCTCTACTGTGATGTCCATTCAAGTCCAGTCCTTGACGTTATATTCCCACCTAGTATTATGTCCACTCGTTTTCTCTTTTATCTTACTGTGCTTTGCAGGATTGTGTTTGACAGGGGATATTAGTTTGAATTTTGACCATGCCATTATTATGTGTCTTTCTTTCCAGTGGTCAGCAGACCTTCAATTACGGTTTCGATTCTAGTGTGCATCTCCTAATTACAAACTAGGTCTTGGTATGACATTTCTAAATTTGAACGATACGCAAAGTTTTACCATTTGATTACAACGTACTATTTCATTAAACCAAAACATGTATTATTTGTTGGGAGAAAATGGTCGATGTCTACGTGAAACATTTGATTTAATTCTGTGAGATCACTTTGAATCACAAAAAAGGACCATTTAATGTTCCTTTCTCAAGATGCATGACATTATCTGGTTCGTAAATTATATGTCAATTGTCAAACATTTGGATACTGTATGCGCACGAATTAAACATAAACTTTTCCATTGAATCATTCATAAATAACATTGCATTTTTTGCCTTCATTAGAGATCAGAGTTATCATCCGAACCCAGACCGGTTAGCTTGTATCATCTAGAAATGTCTTAAATTGAATATTTTGTTATTTAATATTTCAGTGACGTAACCGATTTAGAGTTTTGCTTTTTATAGAAAAACAATACTGCAACATCGAATGCAGAATGAGTGGGAATGACAGCAAAATGGAATATCTACTGGTGAAATATCTCACAAACGAAACGAGAGACAACTACCACCATACACGACACAAAACAAAGTCTCAAAGAAGATCGAGAGAATCATACAATCATAAGACAAAAGGAGATCAAGCAGTACTGCATTACACTCAGGCAGAAAAACGATGATTCTTCGTGAAGAGGTAGAAATGGAAGTTAGGTCACAGATAGTCACAGTCCTGCCTAACAACAATTTTCAAAAAGATATGTCAGTCAGAATAATGTCCCATGACATTGACACAATCATTGGTTATCGTGATCCCATGAAAGAAAACCCACAACTACGCCAAACAACAGAACTATCAGTCTGACCCGTCACCCGAGTAATGTCATGCAGAGTAAAGCCTGAAGTTGAAAATCGCATTGTCTAAGAGCAGGCAGGCTTCTGAGAACGAAGGAGCACTACAAAACAGTCTTCAATATTATCTACTTTGCTCGACACACCTTCAGCGTCAGCAGAATCGATACCATGTCTTTACAGATTTAAAATGGCCTTTGATGGGGTATGACATGCGGCCGGATGGGCAGCTATGACGACGTATAACGTCAGCTCAAACGTCGTTGTTTTAATTCAGTACGTTGTTCAGTACGTCTCTGACAAAGCCACCAGTGCTGTTCCAGTTAATGGCAGCAGATAAAATTGGATTGGAGTCGAACAACAGATGAAGTCGATAGGCATGTATGCTGTTATCTGCACTGTTTTACATTTCCTTAAAAGGATTATAGATTATGCATTCCATGACCACAATTGCACTGTCAGCTTCAGTTGGATAACAATCCCCAATCTTTGCTTCGCAGATGATATTGATGGTTCAGCAGAAGATTCAAAAGTAACTGGCTGACTTGGTTGAACGCATAGACACCGTCTAGATAACACTTATTTTCTATACAGTTTTGTTCTTAATTTTCTGTTTATTCCCTTTATATTGTTTAAACTCTTTGTATTGTATCCTACATGTATAATTCATGAGACAGATTATCATATTTTTTGCATACAGCTATTATCAGACATGAGATCACGTATGTGGGGAAAGAGAGGTTATCAGTAGGTTAGCAATCGTGAATCCAGATATTTCAAATAACTTTGGGTGTAACTTAATACTAACATTGTCCTGCACATAATGCATGAGCATTGTAGTCTATAGTTTGTTTGCCCTAGTCAATTTGGACGACGTGGTCATATTAAAATTAGATATCAACTTGTTAACATATTTAACATTTTAAATAACAGTCAAACTTTTCGTATCTGCTGTTTGGATGTTTAATTTTTAAATCGATAGGTAGAATGAGAGCAACATTTAGATAGACACAAAAAAAATAATGTCCGTAACATCTGCTATATTATTTACGATGCAGCATCGAGACGATCAAAACAGTCTGCTAGAGTTTAATATAATAGTTTAATAAGTTTAATATGTATTTTACAGCACAATTGTCTCACGCAATCATTCTTATCTTACTAATTCCTAACCTCAAAATTATTATTTTTTCCAATTCATGTGGCTATTGCTATTTGGTGAATGTTTGTGCGAGATGCATGGGACGCCCAAAACAATTATAAATACATGGCTAAAAGAGTTAATATATTGGAGGTATGATGCAGAAGACATGTATAACTATGCTGAATGTTGTATGTTCAGATGCTTTTGTTGTTTTTGTATAAAACAAGTCACATGGTAGGATTTGTTACTAAGAGTATCAAAGGAGAAAAAAGACGAATATATTAATGGGAAGAGATATGTATTTCTTAAAGTAGGCTCAACAACGTCTTCAATCTGTTCCTTCTCATTGGTTACATCAATAATATGCCCTCATTCTAATTCGCTGTATTTCTCTTGTCTACGTACCACACTATGATGAGGTGGGAATAAAATAATTGTGCTACAGCTATGTTCACTATATGAGAGATTGATATTAGAATAAAGGAGTTGGTATTATTTATATTACGACGTCTTTACGAATTATGTCGTGATTATTACGAAATCATCATGCAATTATACAATATTGTTCCAAACGTTCTGTTCCTGAAATAAAAAAGTCAGCTACTAAAACAGCGAGTAGAATTAGGACACTATTTAAAGTTAGTATCGTAAGAAGACCGTTAGTAGTATATGGGGGCGCTCCAGCGTCAATGTGAAATCCAGTCTAAAAGGTCGTGGGCAATTCTGGCGTCAATGGGAATTTAACATGGGGAAATGTAACTAGGAGTGAATGTGTAATTGAACATAGTGACAAGGATTTGGTCACTTTAGCGTCAATGGGACCGTAACGTTAAGCATGGGAAGATCAAAATTGGTGTCAATGGGAATTTAACATAAGTATGTCACCTGAAGTTCTAAAGGAATTGAACATTGGTGACTTCATTGTGTTTATAGGGTCAAAACTTTTTATACGGTAATATAGACTTGTACGGATTAAGGGGTGATATGGATAAACATAGACATACAGAAACAAACCTGGGTTCAAAACATGGGTTCAAGTATTTACATGGGGTCTCTGGCCTGTGCTTTGGTCTAAGCACTATCCATTTCAAACATCAAATCTGAACATGGAACAAACCTATTCACATGTTATCTATTTCTTTGATCTAGAAAAATATACGTTTAAATTTAAGTTTATGCCTTCAAAAAGACCTCTCTTTACATACAACGCATATGCATTTTATATAAGAATGACACTTTTCATACAACAATTAATATCCATTTGTAAGAAAAAAAAAAGCTAAACCAAAACAAGTAACAAACAATCAAATAGGAGAAAGTTCATGTGGCTCTTTATATCCGTCACACATATTGTTTAAAATCTGGTCAGCTACGACTTGGTTCCCAGCGTAGATGTTTCTCATAACGTAAATCTGCTGTTATGTCCATTGCGCAAGGTAAACTTATGTATAATCAGATCAATGGCGGTTATTGTCTTCTTCCCATGGAAATGAAACGTACGTCATATGAATGGTCACTTTTCCATCGAGGATGTCAAATTTTTCTCTCACTGTTTGCTCGTCTACAACAGACCTCACTTTTTGGAAGAAGTTAATTCTGCAGGTGTACTCAAACCAATATATACAGAAGATTTCAGACTGTCGTGATACATATATAGGTTCAAACGACCTCAATCTTTGATTTGAAACTGACGCTTCAGTTCCTCTAATACTGACTCAAATAAGTCCGTAATGAAAACTACATATTCCTTAGCTGGAACGTCAAACACAAAGTCTTTAAATTTCACCGTGTGGTGTAAGTTGTCGTATTACATTTTCCCGAAGTCGCTGTCATTTGGATGCTAAAATACTCCTTTATTTCTGCTGAATTTGTTTCCTTCTTGGACGCGCTTTGTTGTGATGGTATCGTGGTGAAAAAGGTCAAAGATATTTGTTCTTTCGCTTTTTTTTAATCTGCGTAGAGTCATCCATTTTTTTCAGCGTTTGTCCTCGCGTCGTTCTTGGAAGTCGTCCCTTGTTTATACTGAGTGATATCAGCGTTTATATAAGCTAAAGTCTTTTAGCCAAGAAGTCGCACTGGCTGCACATAATTTTCCGTGGCGTTAGTAAATAAACAACTAAGATGTGGTGTTGATTTGGTGTTGTGATCGTTCGGCACAGCATCGCACTTGAGTTTCTTGTTGGACTTGAGTCTTACGCTCGATACTTGGTGTGTGAAAGGATTCATCTTTCTCGCTTGGCAATGTTAGTCACAATAAACTATTTGTATTGGACAGTGTTCCCTTTTATATGCTGCCCAATATCTACGTGACCGTACGGTAAAGTGAAGTGATTGGAAAGCCTCCCTCTCTTCTGGTAGATAGACTTTTTTCAAAGGTCGGCTGACGATTTGGTGTGTGGGTACACGAATAATCTTGTGCGGTTTGTGGATGGTCACTTTAAAGGTTTCATCCTGTCCCGACTGCAAGGCTTCTTTTAGCACGTCAATGTTCATGACTCGACTGGTGCGATAATTGAGAGTCAATCCTTTCATTTACATTCGGTATGCATTTCTCCTTGCGGGTCTCGGTATTCGTAACCGTAATTTTTAGGACCGCCACTTGCAAAACTTAGAATTTTGTCGTCGGGATGTTCATCTGTCTAGGCTCCTAAACAGTCTCCTTCGATGTCAGGCTGACGTTGATCGAGGCGATCAATGTAGATGCAACTGTCCGTGTCAAAATATAACACACGATTTCCCAGTATTTATCTTTGAATTTATTTTGGTCTTCGGGAGTTTGACACAAGGAAGGATAGCCACTAGCTTCTTGTTTTAGTTTCAAAAAGGTATTCACTTAGTCTTCAAAATATGTATCTGTATCTCGTCACCATTGTGGTATTATTGTGTTTTGGGAAAGTGGAAAATTTCGTACAGTTCTAACAGTTGGTATCCCAGGTCCAGAGTTTTAAACAAATCCACACTATGCCACGTTCCTGTCGATGCGCGTTTTCCCTGGGTGTGCTGACAAGTTTGGTCTTGGTTGAACGTTTCAGCACAAGTACGACACAAAGGAAACATCAGTTTCCCTTAGCAATGGTGAGATAAAACGGGATGGTACAAGTCCGTAGGAGGCAAAACTTTGCACTTGATCAATCCTTCGTACTGGCGTATGTTGTCCAAGTCAATGTGTTCCGTCATCAATTGTGGGTGCCCTACGGGAAAGTCACAATATTTGCACACGTAAGGATACAGCGAACACACGTCCAAGTATTTGATTTCTTCACCCTTCTCCTCGTCCGCTTGGTACAGCAAATAGGTGGCATTCGTTCGTCCTCCGTACAAACTATCCCGGGGGTTCAATGGGTCCACCAACTTGAAACTTTCTGCGATGCGTTTAAACTTGGGATCGGTTTTCAAACGGTGATCCTACTCGTGTTCCCATATTTCCACCACCTGGTATCCTTGCTGTTCTAACTTCAAACCACGCTGACATGCTGTTACGACAAAACTTCCATGGGTTGTTGTAAAAACTGATTATTGGTGTCACGTTGAGAGTAGCACACGGGACATCAGTGAAATAAGCATCCGTTAAACTCATACACGAACTGAGGGTTTGCTAAGTCCCAGCCATCCACCGAATACGTTCCGATGGTGTTTTCGCCTCCTCTGTTGCGGGCGTGTTGGATCCATTTGTTTTCCTTCTCACACTAGTAATTTAGTCAGCTTAGGGCTTTGACCTAGTATTGACGTTTGACAACGTTCGTCGTTTGAGGACTGAAGACAGCCAGGGTGTTTTCCAGCATGAATCGTTTTTTGTACACTAAGGAAAACGCTTTAACGATGGTGCAAGCTTCTTTAAAATGATCGATCCCTCCGTGCCCCATGAAGAATTCTCGAAGTTTTCCACAACAAATTTGTAAAATATCCACGTCAGAACGACTATACTTTAACATTTCTTCCTGAAATTCGAAGGGGTTATGGATATAGAGATAAGAATGAAGGTTATGCAGTTTACCACAACCATCGGGTTCTAGATAAGTAAAGTGTCAACCTCATGTATTTTTTTAGGTTTGAAACGTGTCTCCGGTTCAGCTAATAAATTAAGATATGAACATTCTTATTTTAAGTAGATTGATATTAACAATAAATTGTTCTTTAAATTAAATACACACACACAGATATATATATATATATATATATATATATATATATATATATATATATATATATATATATATATATATATATATATATATATATATATATATATATATATATATATGCTTTATTACTTTAACCTCTTCTGCTATAAGCCACGGTTTTTACATTGTTACGTTTCGTTACGCTGTATTGTCTAAACATATTCTAAGTTTATCTAACAAATAACCCATCAACCTGAAAGCCAGCATCTGCAAATATGTATGTAATATGTATTGCAATGTATATTCCCCTGTTGAAAAATGTAAATAACAATTCCTGAAAAAGCTTAATATGTTATCCAAATTATTTTTTTGTTTAGATGAGATGTTTTTATCTGATAAGTCAATGAGTACAAGTGTGTTTAGTGTACTTATAGTTCAAATTAATATTTGTATGACCTCTACACTTTTCATTTAATCGATCATGCTTCTCTAGATTGTAGTATCCCTCTTTACTTGTATATTTTTGTAAGAAACGCTTGAGTGCATCATTTTACCATTGTAGTCCCGTTTTTATCAATATCAGTTTGGCCTAGTTGTGGGCTTACATTTAGTGGATGGAACCTTTCTGCAATGACACTAAACTTTGATCACTTATGATGTGCGTCATTCTGAGGTAATCGGATCCATTATCTATGTTGACTGGGTAGGCAATGGTTTTGTATCCATGAGTCAATCCGATCATTCGTAGATTGATGATTTATACAGTAGACCATCACTGATATTTAGATGGGTTGGCCATGCTCGCTAATGGGATGCGTTTTAAACTACACCGAAACATGTGGCCCTTCATGCCTGTTAGGGAATGTTAAATCGTACTATGCGAAGATTCGAACCGGTGTGTCAACGAAACCGGTCTCTTTGTTTGTAATAAGCATCGACCCTTATACCATCTCGCCCATACAGTCACTACAAACAAGCCCACGCGCGCACAGACACATACACACATATACAGGTAGATAGATAGATAGAGAGAGACAGAGAGAGACAGAGAGAGAGAGAGAGAGAGAGAGAGAGATAGATAGATAGATAGATAGATAGATAGATAAGTCTTATTTGATCGGTCTTTAAAGTGGATATGACAAAACAAAATCAAACAGTGTGTAAGTTCACAAAACACGTCAATTACAAGTATACAGTGGTGTTTGCGTACTTGACACATATATGTATGTGAACTTGTATATATAACATACCTGTTACATGTCCTTGCAATGAATAATGAAGAAATATCCGAATACTCTATGTGGATCAGTTTGTATTATGTTAGTAAAAAATATCCAGAGGACTTATGACTTGCACATTTGTGTGGACTTGTATTCTATTTAAGGAGGTAAAGTTACTGAATTAATGTTGTTTTCTAAACCATTAGACAGACTACTGAATATGTTGAAAATACATGTATGTTATGATGTATTTCATAGTCTTTTATTTATCCAATAGTGAAGAGATTTGGTATGTTGACCTGTTGATGTGTCGCTTTTCCTATGTCAGTGGATTAAATTTCCAGCCTATGCATGTACATATATAAAAGCTGTTACGAAATGTGTCCTCAACGCTGATAGCGTTCTAAAAGAAGAACAGACCATATTAGGCTTGATAACTAATAGTAGTTTACCATTTAAGTTCGTTTGTGTAGAGATGTAAAAGCAACATTACACTATTAACACGCGATGATCTGACTAATTAACAATTCATTTAAGATTGCATATTAATTCAGATTGATCAAAATCAGGTAGAAGTATGGTTTTCAGCGTGGTGCGAAGTACATACAATCAAACAAGCTCATATTCTGAATATGCACAGTTCTTACTAATTATTAAACCAATGCAATACCTTAATACTATAAGCTTATATTTTCACGTTCAGCCATACTTGCAGCCTCCATACGGGATACTAGCCGTGCTAGTGACATGCTATTCTACAACATTATTATGCACGCGTGTCATGCAGTATTGACATAGTATGATGCCTTTATAAGATAAGGATATATTTCAAGTTTGCTGAATTTCGAACATCATAAACACTGTCTCCAGATTAGTACGATTATGTGACTCGAATGAAGTATTTCCTTTAAAGATGAACATTCGTGTGAGAAAATCTAAATCTTTTGTTTAATATTAAAGATTGAATTAAGGTAGATGCCAATTTCCTGCAAGTATCAACCCAAAATTTAAACTATTAATTCTGAAGTATCAGGATTAACAACATATATAGTGGTGATGAACTATCTATCCATCATGCTAATTCTGTGTCAACCTCATGCTGATTCTAGGGTAGAATTGACAATACGTATGTCCTAATTTTCAGAAGAAACATGCAAAATCTGGATTGTACCTGAATTAAGTAGTTTCAATTGGAACATTTTACGTTTAAAAATAGCTGCTGAAAATGCAAATTGTTCATAGATACAATACCATGCACGATATACGGTCAATTGTGTTTCACGAATTTTCTTCAGCCAATGTACCATTAACGTTGACAAATCAAAGGTATGATTATTAATGAATTATTTTTGCTTGACAAATGCGGAAAAAAATAAACGGAAGCAATACTAAATTGGAATAAATTACATCATTAAGTGTTTCAGGTGAAAATCTAAATGACTGTACTCTTTTCATTTATAATCGTAGGTAATTCGTAGTTTATTGCAGTGAAATATATCTGTATTTGTATGATGATGCCTAATAGGAGCTGTGCTACTGTACATTGATTATCAGACGTTTAAGAGATTTGATAAGTGTAATTTAATAACAGTGATGGAAACATAAACAGAGTAGTGCGAAATACATAATTCGGATAGGTGATAGAGACTTCATACATGTAATCTAATTTTCAGTCATTGTAAACCTTTACTAGATCAGGCGTACCATGCATGACAAGAAAACATGCGCATGAGGAAGACAGATTACGTATCATGTATTGTATGGACAACTACTATATATATGTGTGTGTGTGTGTGTGTGTGTGTGTGTGTGTGTGTGTGTTCGTAATACCCAGCACAAGCTCATTTAAGAATTTAATATGGTATTTTAAGACATATCTTCTCAGTAAACACAATATTTGTACATGGATGTACTAAAGGTGCAATGCCACCCTATTATGGGAATCATTTCACTTATTGCACAGTGTCCTGAGGCTTTTGGGTAAGTATAAATGTGGATAATGATGCTTGAAAAATAAATTAACATTTCACAAGACTTGTTTCCCATTAAAGGAATCATATGACTACCACAATTAATTAAATAATCCCTTTACCGCACATATTCGTCGTATATAAAAGTAAGTAAATTTAGTAAATCTGCCTCTAAATAGAATACAATCAAAGATGTATTCTTTGTCTTGTATTTATCTACTTGCAACACTCGATGTGCGAGCGTTACATTGACACATTATAATAGATAAATTACATTCATTGATATCATATTTCGATCTTCGTCAAGTTGAAAAGATAGGTCGGAAAGATATGCTAACGCTAAACAGTGAGAGGATCTGCATTATATTAAACAAATAAGGATGACGGAAATAGAATGTATTGTTTGATACTGGTAAATACAAATCTAAAGAGACAATGTAAACATAAAAATGTTATCATATAGCAAGCTGATAAGACGACCAGTTCAGGCGCTAATTGTATTTTCATATATATATATATGAAAATACAATTAGCGCCTGAACTGATCGACTTATATATATATATATATATATATATATATATATATATATATATATATATATATATATATATATATATATATATATATATATATATATATATATATATATATGTACATGTGTTGAATGTAGTCACAAACAAGCATATTCGATGCACATATCAATTCATACATGGTTACTTACAAAATTTATTCTATTCCTTTGCTCACATATTCAGGTTGCAACTTGTTATTCGAACGTTTCTAACGATTTCAATATTATTTAACTTAACATAATTCAGTTAGTAAAATAGTTATTTTTAAGCATGTATACTTATGCCAGTCTGTATTTGGATACAATGTATATAGGAAGCTAAAACGAAACTATCACCTATGCAAGGTGTTTTGGTCAAGCATGCAGTAAATGTATCGAAACTCAGAATTCATATAGAAGTGTTTATGTTTCACGACCGTTGTATTAATGCGATATTTACATATCTATAAAGTAGAACTTTCACATATATTCACATATACTAGACCATAAACATATATCTCAGTTGATTCATGTTCCTTTCTGGACAACGACCAGCTGTTCGTTCGTACCGATAATGATTTTGCAATTCAAAATACAAATTGTATGGATACAATCATTACAATGTTGATATACAGATCGCTTCAAACTTAGTTTCGTGTTCTAAAACCTAAATTTCCACGTGACATTAGTAAACTGAATGAATATACTTCATATATTCCATTTTGCAAGGATTACTATAGAATGTTCCAATGTTCTTTTACTGTTTGACTGGATGATCTCCCTACATGTAAGCTGTAAAAGCAAAAAAAAAAAAAAAAAAAAAAAAAAAAAAAAAAAAAAAAAAGGAAGATAAAAAGGTTGCATTATAAAAATAATGTAACAGATAGCTGTATATAGGCATCAAATATAAGATACGTATATACCTGAAAATCATTAATATAATATAAAAACGAAATTAATTTTCAAAGAAATGTATGCATCTATGTGTGTGCGTATAAACTCATTTGTTCTTTTAAAAAAAAACATTTATATTTTTATATTTAACAATAATTATCTGTCTATAATTTTATGGAGAAGACATGCCAGTAGGTAAACCAATGGTTAGCAAAGCTCTCAATCCATGAGCAAAATACAGTAAATGGAGAAATGGAGTATGGAAGGGGAATCTGAAATAAAGTTTGCTCTTGTCAAAGAAACAGAACTGACGTGAAGTATAAATGATAACGTCGTACGCTAAAGTGAGGTTATACATAAAATATATATATATACCAAATGTACGTCCAAATGCACCACCCATTTACGTTTTGGTTGTGTACGGATGAGCATATTTGTTTGTAGGAGACTATCAAGTAACTTTCTCCCTATTATACTGACCTATTAATTTCAGTAACACATGGTCACCTATTTATCACATCTGCTGCTGTTACCGACCATCTGATTTGCTATATTAATGTGTGTATCTTCTGCTTTCTTCATAACAACACCATCTGTTTACTTTAAATTTGAATAAAAAGTATTGCAGCGCCAGAGTTAAAGGTCAAAACGTATTTAAGCTATAAAATAGGGAACATCTGTTTGATCCTATCTAGTGAATATTTGTTTTCCCAATCAGTTTATAAAATTAACAATTTTGGTCACCTCACCTCTGGTGACAATCAAATCATTTATCTACCCACCTCATCTGCGAGTGATTCAGCTAAAATGAAGAGTTTTGACGCACATATCACGACGCCATATAGTGATAAAAATGCTTCTACTCACAAATGTGTCTAATAGATCTATATTATGTGGGTCATACAGACGTAGTAGTGATATATGTTAACTGAGGACGTGTAAAGGTTGGTTTCCATAAGCTTTACGATAACAGGGCACACTTTAATGATGTAATGATGCTGAGCATGACTTCCGTGTTTAGCACTATATATTCTTTGAAATGCCATTGGTGAGATAAAAAGGTTTATGTAGATGTCGGAATCAAGCTAAGGTAATAAATTTGGGAGTTTTGTTACTTGCTTTCTTATATAGAGCGACCGAAATAATAATATCAGTTGTTACATTATTATCTTGTGTCAAACCTGCCAAATAGAGTTTTTTTCCGGAGTGGCAGGTATAAACAAACATGAAATAAAGTTTCTGATAAATCTTCTATCCAAATAAATCAATATACAAAAAAGAAAATACAATTATCCTTGAATTGATACTTTCACATGTTTATCCTATTGTATGTCTTATTATCTTAGTCTATCTTTATCAGTGCCATCAAGTATGCACTGCAAACCTTCATTGGATACACATTTGCTTGCTTTTCATGAAGTAAAGGGTTGTGGTATACCTGTTGCATCAGTGTATTGGATTGGAAATCTACGGAGGTAATAAATGAAATAAACTCGACTTGCATTATATGAAGAACTTTAATAATTAATAATAACGTGAGTGAAGCTAATAAAATATAAATAAACATGCAGTTAATTATATCATCATTAATTATCAGTTTTCATCTGAATTTCAATGAATTTTCTTTCTATGTTTTGGAGCGTAAATTAAATGTAGTCTACCTTTCCAGACATATAATCAAATATTGACAAACAAGAGAATGAGGACAAATAAAACAAATAAATATAAATGTACACACATATAAAATATGAGCTAATATGTCTTACGTTATCATAATCATATAAAATATGTATATTATAAGTCTACCTAGAATTGTTTCGTAAATATAAACTGTATGGGTCGAAAGTATAATTCAATGTTTGAATAGCAAATACGCGTTCAAGCTTATATAATAGTAGAGGATATGTTAGGAATATATTTTAAATAAACTGGTGGGTCTAACAATGTTTTGTCTGATATTGATCAAACGAGAAATATAAACCTTTGATGTTATTATTTCGCTAACACACTGGCAGATTTCAAACTGCTGTGTATCTTAAAATCAATATTATTCTTTATACTGCATCAAAATTATTACATTTATTGTTTAAAATTAACCTATCTTTGAATGATTGCCATTATAATACATATCTGTACTATTTGGGTATAAAACTTGTATATGAATCTTAAAATTAATATGATTCTTTATACTGCATCAGTATTATTACATTTGTTGTTTAAAGCTAAGTTCGCAATATCTTGTATGTGTAATATATCTAATTAAGTTGCTAGAGCGTGTGCCTAATCAAATGGTAACAAGTTATGTTAATACAGTATATTTTAATCTATAATATCTTACCAATCTGGAATCTGAATATACTAGTAGGAAGTACATATTTTGCTGTGCTCATATTCATCTCTAAATTACACTAAAATAATCAATACAAGTCTGTCAAGTCGGGAGCAGTTTACTGTTTGTAGCAACACGATTGACTAAATAGAATGTTGGAAGAGCCAAGTTACGGTTCTCCATATTAATATGTCCCCTTATCTTTAACAATGATACATTTACTATTTGCAACTAGCATCTACAAAAAAAAAAACGTATTTCATAATTTTGTACTCGCTTCAAAAACTTATTTGCTGCTTTAAACATTTATAAATACCTATGTATCATTCGTTTGCTTTAAACAAACTAGTATATTCATTGCAATTATGCAGCTGAAATTAACACAATCATTAATCGAGACGGGATGATACAAAGATGGTACGTTTTAAATTGTTCTTCGTTTTACATGTCGATAAAAGGCATGATAACTGTATCACAAGCATTTGTGCAATTACGACGCTTAACATATTTATGAGCTAGTATTTGTCCCATGGGTTTCCTGCACAAATTGAAAAGTAATTATACATAGCTACAATTATACTCAAATAATTACTAACTACTGAATACTTTTGTTTGTTGCGTGTTACAAGCATATTGAAATCAAACCTGGATAAAACTTAAAACTGAGCCGATTTGTTTTCAATATAAGATCACTTTACGGGTTTTATCTGTTTTCTTTTGTGTATAAACTTGGAGATGACGGAAGAAAATATGCGCGAATGGATGATTTCCAAAACATAAATGCTCTGGAATAACTTCACCGAAAAGATTTAAGATTTTTTTGCGTTAAGAGACATCATCAAAGTTGACACAATATTAAGTTTGTTCAGCGCTTCATCTTTTGAAGTATAATTGTGATAATTAAAGTAGAGCTTAATATACTTTTGTGTTCCTTAATATGTAGATTTCTTGATGAATTGTTTGCCATCCTTAATCACATGTTTTTATTAAGTCCATGTTGAAAAGGTATTATATAACATTTTTAAGATGTTAGTGTTTGTATCTGATAAATTTTGCAGTTATTTTATTATTAAGATTTGGTAAGTCATAATCCTTTTCCCCTTCATAGCAAAGGTCATTAACTTTTCAAATCTGTTTCACAATACAGATCGCATAAGACGGTTTCAAAATTTGACCTCTTTGTACCTTCTTTAATGCATCGATTGTTGTCTTGCTTCAAGGAAATAACCGACCTATTGATTCATCATCTTAAATTCATTGAAATAGGTCTGTCCAGACCTAATGGCATATATTTATGCAACCATATCAACTCAAATATGTTTAATATTTTAAACCTAGAATGCACAAGAAGACCAAGGATATTCATGAAACTTCGATATGTCGAATTATACTAGTTAGGTTCATTATCCAGGGCCTGGGTGGCCGAGCGGTTACCTTCACTGACCGCCTCAATCTCAACTCCATCGGCAATCGTCCTAGTTTTAAGCTCGGCTAAAACGGATATGTGGTAATATTTATCAGTAGCTTCAGATGGATTAGATGTTCTTATCGGGACTACCCTGAGTTCTTCCTTTTGCCATATGTATTGGCCATCATGGATAACCTCTCATATGCTGACAGATGGCTTTAAATCCACTCCACCATCACCATTGTCAATTATTAATGTTTGTGCTTATGCTACATATTTTCTGTGCTAATTGTGATGATAAACGGATGATTATATTAATTGTCGAATATGTCTATAAGTCCTGTAAATCATTATAATTATATAAATCGTGTTCTTGAATTAGTGCAAACCATGATCGACGTGAAATAATTTGAAATGATAAGACGGATGCAGATATTGGGTCACTTTCTCAAACAAGGTGCTGTTTATATAAAAAAAATATTATATTCAAATGCGCCACAACTGATAAGCAATAATATAAATATAAGTATCTGAATTGGTTCAAAGTCATTAATTAGCATTCCAGCTTCGATGTTGTGTTTTAGTCTTCCACTTGTTTATATATCACTGCATACATATGGTGTGTGATATTTCAGTGATCATTGAGCAATATGGCCAGATATGTATTCCTTATAAGCATGTCCGCGATAATCACATGACACGCGAATACGTACATTGGTTTGATAGTTAGGGTGCATCGATGCTATGACGCTCACTATGGTTTACCTAATCCAGGAATATGATCTGCAACAATCGGCGAAGTATGCGGAGTATAGGTCGATTAAGGCTCAAAGAAAACGTGCAATTAGTGCAAAACGTATCCTTATCATGTCAAGATGTGGAATTATCAAACTTGGGTGGAGGTAACGTGAACTCTTCGTCACATGTCCAATCAGTTTGTGAATTTTACAGAATCAAGCAAGGGTAACGTTACTACCAGAAAAGGAAGCATGTACATATTGTGCTTGTATAGAGGGTGCCTCCTTGATATGTGTTAGAAGACCAACGGCACTATGCCACTGCTCGTCGTTTGCTTGGGATAATAGTAATCTCACGCTCATAAACACATACACACACACACATCACATACACACACACACACACACACACACACAGACATAATCACACACATATACACACATTGACACTATTTGTAAGAATATATCGACCTGGCATATGGAGGTGCAGTTTCGTTTGCGGTCCAGTGTTGTGCGTCTGTTACTTTAAAATTTAGCTGCGTTAAGAAAATCCTCTTTCCAAATCAGTTTATTTCTCTATAAACGTAAACCTGACTCATGACAATTTACACGTTGCACATAGTTTGCAGAGCTCTTTACAATTATACGAATAATATTGATGCAAAAGAAAATATAACATACACCCAAATTGAAACAACAATTTAATCAAACTATTATTTATGACTAGTGAACGCTCATAACAAGTTTCGTAGGAATCGTTTTGTCCAATCCACAAAATGCATATATCTCAACGAAATAATATTAGCTGAAATAAGTGTGTAAACCTACAGATACCATATCCGCCATCTTTAACGAGGGTATTAAGGGACATAATACAACTGGCTCCTACAGTTGTGTGCATTTCAGTTTAAATACGGTGCACAATACCAAACAGGTATACTGTAATAGACTTGATATTCGTCCTAGTGATAATATCCTTTATTGTATATAATGGTCTTGCCGTAATACCCTAGTTCATAAATTCTTTGAGAAATATTTAGAAACTCATTGCCAATGATTGCATGTATATATGTCAATTAGAGAGCATTCTCAAGCTTTCTCACATACCCACATTGGCATTGAGACTCGAACCCACGCTGACAGGTGAGATGACAGTGATCCGTAACGGACATCGCTTTAGACCACTCAGCCACTCGGGGCCCCTAGTTCGTATTGCTGTATATTCATATGAAGAGATGATTATGGATGCAGCGATCCATATTTATAGTAAGGTATTTGTTGCCGAATGTTTACATTATTCGATTTGGGAAAGAATAATACAGTATAAAAAGGCAAATTATATTTCGAGTCAGAACTGCATGAGATAGTACGTGCTATATTATGGCGGTATCCTGATGTGGTTGGATACGGTTTAATCAGTTCGGAAACCGGCTGATGTTAGCATTCGTTTGTGAATAAAGGTAAGTTTTACGTACTCCTATAAGTCAGCTCTTCCATATAGGACGGAGTATATGTTACCTGTCTACCAATTTACATCATAGCTATTGCAACGAATTCAATCGCGAGAAAGGCATATATTTGTTAAATCGTTTATTTAATCTGACTTTACTTATTTACAGATTTATATCTGATTCAGCAATACATATGGCGCCGTCTGGCTTATATTATTGATTACTAGATAATTAACTTGACGAAGCTGCTAGACTGTTTTCGTCTACCTTGTCTGTTTCTATGTTGCATAGGCAAGTCATTTTTCCAAATTACCTCAAATATGAATGGCTAGTAGTGTTATGTAGATAATGTATCATTTTGTAGACCGGTGCGTCACCTCTAACATATCTATCTATTTTTTAGCATAGAATATCGCAAAGTGAAATGATTTTATATTGCAGTTTTCAGACTAAGTGAACAATGTCCAACATTTGCTAGCCTTGGCTGACAAAATATCCACACTATTTAATGTGTTATCTAATTGAAATATCAATTATTATCCATATGAGATTTTTGTATATCGTGTAGTTTTAATTACAATGGAGGTATTACTGAAAGAACAAGAAATAATTTCATTTATTATAACCCATCTGATGAGCATTTTCTGTGTTGTGTATAATAAAAAAAAATCTCTGGAAACATTTCTACAATTCTATAACTAGTAACGTGTATTAATTGTATGATACCAGTTCAGATTCAAATAGCAACAGTTCTTTAGATATAATTTTGTACCATTAAACATTCCTTTGGTTTCGAGGTTGGTTTATATTCACACTCTTCTGCAAACAAAGTTGGACATGTTTACTCGTATAAGAAAACAACTTGTATCATTCCAGAAGGCGGGGAAATGCAAGGTGAGCTCTGCTCATTGTAATTTAAAGATGATCCGAGCACCTGTGTGTTCAACGTTTTGAAGTTTCCGGAGTATATATTGAGACTAACCAGACATAAATAAATTACAATTATCCAGTGCTGAAATTACTAATGAACGCACAAGTACTTTAGTGGCATGAACTGATATATATATATATATATATATATATATATATTTGCGAATGGAGCTTATGTGTCTCAGCTTAAGATATACAGCCTTGCCTATATTCACGACATGTTGGTGCTATGTCAGAGCACCGTCTAGTATAACGCCTAGGTTTCGTACTGAATGTGTGAGTTTAATGTTGGTGTTGCTGATATTTATTCTTTGGGCTAAAGGATGTGAATGAGAAGGTATTTGTGTTGTGATCATATTTGCCTCAGTTTAAGCATCATTCATCTGCTTCTTGTTTCATATCCATAATTTCACATCAGACATGCTCCTCTCGTCTCTTTGGATGGTAGCATAAACTTCAGATATGGTGTCTAGACTTGATTACGGAGTTGAATCGGTGAGACTCTGCGTGATCGTGTATGACATTTGAAAGCAGCAGAGTGTATAGAATGAACAGAACAGGTCCAAGAACAAACCCATGTGGAACACCACAACATAGATGATCTGGGCTAGAGTGTATTCCATTTCCAGATACAATTTGTGTCCTGTTGATTAGGTATTACTTAAACCACAAAAAGGGTGAGGACTGTAATCTTTCTTCTATTCAAAGCAGAAAGAATGTCATTAACTCCGTTCAGGAGAGTATTTTCAGTACTGTGGCAAAGGCAATATGCGGACTGTACAATGCTAAAAAGACTGTTTGGATTCAAATGAGATACAAGTTGGGTTAGACCTACTTTTTCAAATATTGTTTACATGAACGGGAGGTTATAAACTGGGCGGTAGTTTTTTAAATCGATATGGTCAAGTGTTGGTTGTTTTTCAGTGGTTTTACAATTGTGGTTTTGGGAAAGTTATGGGAATTTTCCGGATGAGAGAGATATATTAAGAACATTTAAGTGTGAAGGCACTCCTGGATGCAAGCACTCAAGCAACAGTAATGTTGGAATTTGGTCATGTTCCCCTGACGTTGGTGCACCTTCATCGCGACTGTCCCTACTAAATCCATAGAAACAGGTTAAAATGCTTATAATGGTTGTCTCTGATATTGTGTATCGTAACTGTATGATGGCGACAAGTGATTTGACATTAGTTTATTAGTTATCTCCAAGAGCTCCTCGTAGCTAAAACTGTGTGTGATCTTAGTAATGTACTGGTATAGTTTGGATACATGGACTATGTTTGTTACGTTCTTCTTAAATCTTCATAGGCTAGTTTATGAATATTGAGTCTGGGAGAATGTCAAAGCCTATCTGCCTTACGGCGGTCTCTTGAAGCAGTGCGAAGCGGGTCCCTATCATTCTTATATCACATATAACACCTTTGAATTGATGTTATGCACTTGGTGGCTAGAGCATGTTTTTCAAGCAATGAACGAAGGCACTTAACAAGTTGTTCTGCTGCAGGATGTCAGGAAGTTGCTTGGCTTGCCTGGACTCCATGCATTAGTTTGGTGCTAACTATATGAATATCTGGGTTCATCGACATAGCCAAAATAAATCTTTCTGTACGCACACAATGATTTTGGACGTAAAAGTATAGTTTTGGTGTCAAATACATGAAGAAATATTAACAACGTTAATTTTAATTGTCACCGTTTTATTTTAATCAAAATATTTCATGAACGTGAAATAAGAATGAGGCTAATATTAATATGTAAGAAGTGTTCTGGTAAAAACAAAAGCAAGCACTTGTAAATTGCACCACAATAAAAAAAACATTATTTTCAGAGATGTGCTGAAGTTATTTTACTCGTTTGACAATCCCATCTGTTGAAGACAGATTTAAAATTAAGCAAAGCACTCGAATTCTGGAAAGTAAAGGTAAATTAATACAACGTTTGTCTGAAGAACACAACTGCGACCATATAAAACAAAGTTACTATGGGTTATTTATATACAAATATGTTTATCATATTTCCTCACAAAATATGTTAAATTATATACAATTATATACAGCAGTGAGTCAATACATTTATATGTCTTACAATAAGTGTGGCCTCTATGTTTCCATTAATGTCGCTAGTATTGGTGATCTAATTTACAGCATCCCTATTCCAGGAATTATAGGATTGGGCTGATTGCAAGTGTTGGTTTCTTTTTCCTGAAGAAATTTACAAACTGGTAAATACGACCTTCTGAGCATGACAAAATCATTATATATACAATAAAAATGCAATAAACGCATGATTGGATATAACATATGTCTCAACTAAATACGAAGACATATATGAATAAATGCATGCACATAAGTATAGTCTATTTCCAAACAACAATGACCAAAAATCAGGAATATTCACCAAATTTGGTTTGCTTCATGTAGTAAGCATATCATATTCCGCTGGTCGCATCTACTTACGCCCTTTGCAGACAAGCATGCTATCTCAAGGGTGTCCATTCTCGTTGCAACTAGAATATAGGATGAGTGTAAGGAATGAGATTATAACATTCCTGAATCAATGACGCAAGCAGTATGGGCTCAAGCAAGAAAATACGTCTCTCGTTAACGGCCATAGATACTGTCAATAATCTCAACTTTAGTTTCTTGGAGATGAAATATATTATCCAAAAATTATTTCATATGGAACAAGATCTTGATTGTCATGTCAAAAAACTCCTCGGTCGTGACGTGCCTTCTCAAACAGGGCGGTATCGTATCACCCAAAATATACATTCTGATACGTATATCGGCTGTCGGTGCAAACGACGCAACACCTTAATAAAATTAGACAAATTCCTTGTTGACTCAGTGTCCCCACCGATGCCTTGTCAACGAGGGGGCATATTTTTCTTGCAGCATTGTTCCTTCATCTGTCGGTCGTTCCAACGCTTTGACATCTATGGGAGGAAATGAAGATCAATATTTTTTAGAACAAGTTGAAATAACAATCTTTCCACCTTTTCACCTTGGGATCCTGAATTATTTAAATAAAGGTAGGTAATAAATGATGTAAATAGGTAACGAGGAAGAAAATGAGATAATAATATATTATCTTTAATAGCTGTTTATTCGAACTAATTTATATCATTACATTGATGACAACACAATATCCTGCATTCGCGAAAACCCAAATTATTTATTATATGTTATACAAACGTAGAGTAAGATACTTCCTGAACGGCCACCTTGTAACATTTGATATGCAAGCAAACTCACATAAATTCGAAGCCATCGCATTAGGCAAGCAAGCTTATCTCCTAGAGTTCATTCCAGATGAACTCAGTAGTTATTGCTTTAGATAAAATGTCCGTTATGTTTAGATTTATATGTTTCTTCAACAACCGTTCTAATTGTATAATAAAAACAAATCAACGATAGATTTGAACATCCATATGAACAGTGTTTGACACGTCAGAAAGTATAGTGGTGCTCGATAGAGAAAGTTGCAGCAGCAATAATATCTACAAATGTTACGGATCAAACATTGCATGTGCATATGTGTAGCGGAATATATGTTGAAATATAGTCAGTTAATTACAATTTTAAATAACATATCCGCTGCTTGAAACGCAAATAACAAATAAGTTAGAAAAAAACAAAGTATATTCTACTCTAATGCGCTTTCGATCCAGAAAAGAAGTGCATTAAGTTAGACCTTTCGGATAACCGAATAATACACGAGTATAAATGTTATAGAAATAGTAGTGAACAATTTTTACAATTATTTTCCATGACAATGAACACAATTTGACGTGAATCCAAATGCTTTAATTGTGTGTGTGCACGTGATTTGGATTCCTAACCTACTTTTAATCATGTGATTCAAATCGTTACGATGTCTTCAGTTAATGGTGACATCTAAAACTGGAGTATCATGCTCCACCCAGTTACATTTTCCTTACCAGTCCTATACTAACTTCATAAAGCTGATTGACTAGAGGTGTAGCTGCTGCCACAATGCTTATAAGTCTTTGATAAGACTCGGACGGGATCTGAACTCAACACTTTTCACATTCGGGGCCAGTTAATTGAGTATTGCGTAATGTGATGTTGGTTTTGCAGTAAGAGGTACATCAGCTATTGTTTCCGTTATGAGCTAAACCGAAAATAAAAGCTGAAAGTATCAAAATGAAACCATGTACTAAAGTTAAAACTGTTGAAGTCATGGATATGTGTAATTATACTTTTGCAATGTATGAAAACCTAACTCTCAATACTGTCATCATTGTGCACATGATAACTTAGCCAACTTCTTTTATAATATGGGGTAAAGTTTATATTGTTTCGTTTTTGGAGAGTTAGTTGCTGAATAAACTGTTGAATTTTGGCATAGTTGGTGCTAGTCGTTCTCTAAAAAAGGCATTGAGGCAATTTCTAAATTCACTCTTAAATGCGATTTAGAGGATTATAAGAACGGTTAATTTTAAATTCCTCTTAGATAATATTCCATACCACATAATGTTATAATTACCGAGCTGAAATACCATGTCGTTTCCCCCCCCCCTCTCTCTCTCTCTCTCTCTCTCTCTCTCTCTCTCTCTCTCTCTCACTTCAATACTATTATTATCGACGTTTCTTTCTCATTTGTTGATTTGTATGTATACATTTACATAATCATGATGTAAATGCTTACTAGGTACTCGTTTACATAGTTACAACAGTTTATATTTCAGAAATGTAATCTGCAGGAAACTAAACAAAGACACTTAATATTTTAAGTAATTCATTTTATGTAAATAAAGTTTACAGAAACAAAATCATTTATAAGAGTAATAACACGTAGCTAACTGATCGTATAACTGTAAGTCCCAATACGGATACAATGCTACCAGCATAAGAATAAGGTTCTAATCAGTCATATTTATTATGTAAGTCCCAACACGGATATAATGATACCTGTAGATATCAAGAACAAGGTTCTAATAAGTAATAATTATTATGGATATTTCATTAGCATTGTTGGTTTGCTTTTATAATTTTTGTTAAGGGGTATATGCAGTTGTTTATTGCAGCTAGCCTTCTTCAAAGTCACGTTCAGTGTCTCTCTGAATAGATGCATGTATATTTGTACTCTGTAAACAACTAATTTATAGTTTATATTTGTTATTAGTGTAGGGTTAAATATTTTACTAACTGGTTTTATCTGAGTCAAGAATAGAAGTTTACCGTGTTCTTTATTATCATTGCAGTAGCATACATTGGCTAATGATACCTTATATAATTCTGAATATGTACTTTATTAGACTTTTCGTATCTGTCCTCGTTTTTATCTAATCGTGCTAATCTAGAAATTATTAATTTTGTGCTGTATGATCTTGAAACTAAATCATTTATTGTGTTCGATATTTGATTTTGACTAGAAGTTCTTTGATTTCGAATTCTTTCTCTGCTGGAAGAAAAAGTTTTATATTATTCTTAAAAAGAGACGCTTACATAGAATTGTAAACAATAAAAGAAGGGAAACCTTAGATTATATAAAAATAATATTGGCACATCTTTACAATTATGTCCGTTAGTAAATTAGCAGAGACGTCAAACGAATGAAGGCACATCAGTTTTGGAAGTTTACTAAATAGTGTTGATAACGTTATTCATTAGGGCTTGTTTGGAGTATTGTTGGATTAAATTCACAATAGGGCATATTCATTGTACATGTTGACTTAATGTTCTAGTAAAAAAAAAAATATTCTTGAATTTTACAGAGCCTGATGATTCTCACTATTTTATGTTCCATATTTTGAGACCGTAGTGTTGTAGAACATTTAAGACTGAAAATCAAAACATTGATCGTTTGGGAACTACCTTCCATGTTTATTCTTTTCATAAAGACATACAAAAATGACTGGATTTGCATAACTGAGAAATAAATCCTATATAACGAAACTGAATGTCCGGAAATGACTGTATTCAGATCATGCCGGAACGAGACCACGACTACATTGTATTTATATGACGAAAACAATCGCTTTAGTGAATAATGAAAAGACATCATCATATTAAAACTCTAACATATTTGAGGAAGCGTCAAAGGTTGATCCTAATTTAAACATATGCCTAGAGTGCTGACACTGTCTTTAAAGTATAGTAGATTATTAGCACACGAGGAACAACAGCTTCATAAATTATGTTGGACAATATCTAGCTAATATTAATTAACGTTGTGTAGTTGACAGTACGGGGATCGGGTGAACTTAAATTTAGGATAGGACGGAATGAACATGTTCGGAATATTAGCAAGGGGGATAGGATGGTACGGGATATTAGCAAGTAGCATAAACCATTATATTAATTCAAGTCTGCGTTGCAATAATATATGATAATATATGATTATGGTCACCTTTATTTAAATGAAATATTATTTGGTGTCCTCTGCCGGCATTACAGTGTTGGCCATCTTTCATTAAGTGTATTTACAAAAACAACACAATTAATATAGTGTTTAACTGGTGGCTAAGGTTTTACAAACGCAAATTTTAAACAAGTTGGTCAGTATTGAAATAATAAACTTGTACATATTTTGGAGAAACCAAGAAATTGACAGGGTACGTTATTAATAATTTGCAAAACATTTAATATGCATAAACTAAAATTACACATGCCAAGCAAATAAAGTGAAGCATTGATCTTTATTGAAAAAAGAGGTGGTAAAACTTTTCATGAGTATCTTAATTTCTTTCAATATATGTTTGACACAGTACTGAATGTTACGGTTTTACAAAATAATGATTTGTACCACGTTCCTATTATGCGTATGATTAGATGATTGGGTTATCTCCAGTGGACAACATATTGTAAACGTATGCTGCTTATTCAACTGGATACAAATGTAACGTGAATTGGCGGCGTAACATAATGTTAATGTTCTTTTTAAACTCATTGGACATGTATATGAAGCCCGACCTTATAATACTTAGTACATTAATAAATATTTTCAATGGCTAAATTCAAATGGCTATATGGTATACAAATTGGTGATGAGCTAAATGACCGAAGTAGATTAGGTATCGACATTGCAAATAGTACTGACGCCATAAAGTTTTGCACAAAAGCAAATATAGTCTGCACTAAACAAAATGAAACCTTACGCAATAATAATGATGCTGCTTAAATGACCAATATACACAGATGTTTGCCTGATAAAGTTATAAGATGGTTGGAACGTTCAAATAATTTATAACTGATCAACAACTTACATATTCTCTAGATATTGCTTTTCGCTCTATCAAACAGTCAGTACTTTCATCATCGTCTAATTATTTGGATATATGAATGTGATATCTTTAAAATTATTAAAAATGATTTAAATATGTACAGTTTTAAAACTATAAAGATTAATTTGCAATAATTCTTAGATTGTTTTTTATAGATCAGAAGATATAGCAATTAATGATTGCAAATTACCAGTTTGGATGAAAATCCTGATCTAAATGGATAAAATAGAGGTTTTGAAGACATCGTTAGGGTATCGAATGTGAACAATCTTTGTTAATATAAAGCCTCGTATTGTTGCTCAAAAATGCAGAGTATTAATATTTTTCTAAAAGGTTTTAAGACTAGATTAATTTGTATGAACGTAACATAAAGCAGAAATAACATTATCTTTGTACAAACAAAAAGCCAACCTACTGATTTAAAATTACTCTATCCCACATATGTCATTAATATTAGATAGTTGAGTTGGTTAGATGCGACGTTCTTGTTGCAAAAGAAGTGCGAGGTTAGACAGCAAAGACAATATATTGTGTGGACTATCTCCAGAATTTATTTCATTTATTAAATAAACGACAAAGTTCCCATTATTGCTAAATGTTCATCGCATGAATATTTGAAAGTAACATTTTATATTTATATTCACAAGAAATTTCCAAAAACGTGGAAATTAATGTCACTGTGGTCATTGGAGTAAACCTGCTTCCTGTTTTCATGCTTTACAAATAAGGAAACTTTTTTACATCTGTACTTGTATCGATGTATATATGCGTATTTGTGCAACATACATTCGTGTCGTTAGAGATCAATACATTTCAAAATGGCATAGTGTTACTCATTTAATGTAGTGGTCAATGGGAATCCGGAATAAATGTTGCTCCTCCCTGCTGACTTATGCAACGATAGAAAAATCGAATTGTCACGAACATGGTTGACTGGAAACTCTGCACGTAAGCTACAAAAATAATCGCAACGTATTAAAGAGAGCAAAATAAAATCACACACACACACACACACACACACACACACACACATACATACATACATGCATATATATATATATATATATATATATATATATATATATATATATATATATATATATATACATATATATATATATGTATATATATATATATATATATATATATATATATATATATATATATATATATATATATATATATATATACCGAAAATACTGTGTTATTATATGTTGATGTTTAAAATTGCCGCATCAGAATTTTAAGTAGGAGACAGAAAAGAAGTGCAACAACTATATTTACTACCAATCAATATATATATATATATATATATATATATATATATATATATATATATATATATATATATATATATATATATATATATATATATATATATATATATATACAGATATTGTCGTTTAGATGGAAAGCCTTTAATCAAAGACAGCCTGTTTAATTTTCTTTTTTGGCAAATAAAATCAAAACGTTAATTACTTTGTATAAATCATTTTTCAAAAATATAATTTCCTTACATTAAAAAATTAAACAGCTATATGGTTCCTAACCTTTACAGTAATTATAACATTTAGCAACAAAGAAATTCTTTATATCAAAATATAGTGTAATAAAATAAATAATAAAGATATGCAGTAATAGAAATAAAGTAAGTTCTGGAATACAAAATTTTAAGCTCACCATTTAGGTAGTTATCGAACATAATGGTCAGTTTTCTAGTGCAGTCCTATGAATACAAAATATTTTAACTTATATATAGATGCCACAAGGAAACAGTTATACAACTACAAGCAATATTCACTTTATGTACGATATCATTGGATTTTACGTTGCTCATTGTGTATAGCAATTTGACATGAATAGTCAGGCACGTGTCTAATAATGGACAAGATTGTAATGTTTAGAACGGAGGAAATGCCAACTATGCATGTAACTAAATCATACATGTGGCTAAAATGCAAACGACAATATCAATCAATGTCATTGTCTAGATTATCTCGCATTGTATATTGTTTTCTGATAATAAAATAATTAGTACGGATAACATATTATTTACTTCATAAAGATTAGATAACTAACTTAAAACGTATATATCTTACTTTATTGAACGCTTTAATCAAACTACATAGATTTTGCACAAAGAACTTTGGAAATAACATGATGTACATTGTTTACATGATAAACCCATCATATTCATCCAGGCATGACACAAAGTTGAAATTTATATATGAGATGACAAGATTGCATATATGCTGATCCGAGTACGATTGTTGTTTGCAATTTTAACCAACTAGCTGTCAATAATATAATGGCAATGTGAAGTAGATCCTTGAGTGTTTATGACAGAAAGTATTCATTAATGTCACATTATATTAATTCCCAAATTATCAATGCCACTAAAATGCAACATAGCATGTGCCTTTGAGTGTGGATACTATTTCTTAGTATATATCCAATTATATATATATATATATATATATATATATATATATATATATATATATATATATATATTAGGTTATTATATCATAAAAACTTATGAATATAGATAATAAGCTAGCCATGGATAATGTATTGTTCTAATATAGTTCATGCTTTCGTTCCTTGTGCTTATATTATATTAATTCATAATTTATTGTAACTATAAGATACAAGAAATACTTATTTAGTCATTGTTTCATGTTTTGTAAATTGTTTGAAAAACAATATCAGCTACATAAGATCCGACACATTTGGGATTGATAATTATATGAATACGTCTTGCATATTATATTAAGATATATTTTCGTTTTGAAACTAACACATGAACTTTAGTAGATTGACAAATGACTATGACATTTTAGCACTAAAATGGAATCGACTGGTGTTTAATTAAATGTGCATGGTTTTGCTGAGAAAAATAAGATCTTTGATCTGCCGCAGCAACTGCAAACGTTGCCTTAAATATACACATGTTAAACAGTCATTAAGCAATAGTTCTAAGTTTAATATGTAAGGTTTAAAGCAGCAGCAGCTGGGAACGTTATATCGAAACAAGGATATCTTTTGGAATGAACTTTTCACCTCTTATCTAACCATTGTAATTTTAGGTTAATACTGGTTGTCAAGCTGATAGCAGGAAGATTCATATAAGCCAAACTAAACAGGTCCTGCGGGATCTATACATGTGCAGCACAGTCACGATTAGCCTACACATTCTGATAAAATATCTATTTTCAGCTGTTCGTTTATTCATAGTTTGTCTTCTCCTTATTTCTATTCAATAGTAGATTTAGAATAAATCATATTCTTGTAATATTTATTATATACCGCACACCCACACCAAAATACCAAGATGAACGCAAGAGATAGTAAAGTCGGTCATTTGGGGACAAAATATTTTAATACCTTGGATCCCGAGACACAAACGAACGACCTACACTACGGTAATTGGGCAAGCAAGTATCATTTGAATAACAACGGTTACCAGTTTGCATAGCTAAATTAATACGACTTTAGTTGTTAAGCTTAATACCCGTGTCCGCTAAAATACATGCTTTAGTACTGATTTGCTCAGCAGCTTTTGTTATGGTTCTTAAAGAGCTTCTATCCCCATCATTTTTATCATATAGGAGAAAAGTCACATGTGGAACCCGTCGATTATAATCAGGAAAAAGGTGAATCGCAAAACAGGGGAGCTATTACATTTCAATAATTTAATAATGGCTAGTAATAATACAGTGAACTAGGCAACGCTAATAAATAAAGTAAGACTGAACTAGTTAAAGTCCAGTCCAAACGCTTGTTAGGAAAGAGGTCAAAATGAATTTAGATTGTGTATGGTCTGTTCCACATAAACCACACTTTCGTTGTTTACATATATGTAGATGACGTGTATTCATCAATATTAAGTTAAGAACGCACATAGGAAAATAATCAATGAAAATTCGATCAATGTATTTCTCAGAACAGAATATAGCATTGATTATGATTATAGAATTGTTATATGCTAAAACATGCAAATGCTTTGAAATATAAATTTATAATTGTCCTTCTTGTTTATAGTTAACAAAATGTCAATATAAGGTAATGCATATAATGAAAACAATGCATGCTCTGTATTATACACGTATAGCTTTGTACCGTAGTAGCAGTGCTGACACTTTAAAATATTACAGTAATTGAGTTTAAGTATTGGTAATATATAATGTTATAATACTTTAATCTTTTGTGACCCCAGTGACCGTCTGCCTTAACGGAGTCTATCTTCAGCAACTAGAGGAATTTAAATACCTGGGGTCCAAATCCGAAGCAGATCAATAGCGGCCTCCACCGACATCTCGCATCGCCTGGGACTGGCAACGTCTGCGTTCGGGTCACTAGCTTGGTGCATATGGAGAAAAAAGGCCCTTTCGGTGGTGACCAAAGTGCGTCTGTACCGCACTCTCATCCTCCCAATACTCCTATATGGAGCAGAGACGTGGGTCCTCCTAGACGCGGACATCAAGAAGCTGGAGGTATTTCAAATGCGCTGCCTCAGACGAATACTGGGAGTAAACCTTCTGGACAGAATCCCAAACGTGGAAATCCTGGCCCGATGGTCTCACCAACCGACAGTGGAATCACTGATTAGACGTGCTAGGCTTCGCTGGTTTGGTCATGTCTGCCGAATGGAAGAGAGGCGTCTACCGTATCAAGCCCTGTGGCGCACCAGACCGGAAACCTGGAAGGTCTCAAGAAATGCACCAAAGAAAACCTGGATCAAACAAATGGAAAAAGACCTGGCGAACTATGGCATCACCTCGTCACATGCCAAAGAAAATGCCACGCGGGACCGAAAATGGTGGAAGGAAATAATTGAATTCATCTGCCCGGGCAATTTTCGAGCAGCACCCACAGTTTCCTATCAACTGCGACCACGCTGATTGGATGGAAACTACAGGACCAATTTGATTAATCTTTTGTCACTTGAGTTAATACAGATGTATGTAATCCATTAATAGCGGTGATGTTGTAATCTTACAGCAATGTTAAATCGAGGGAATCATTTATCTTTACCTCTGAAGAAGATATTGTACGATTAGTTTATATCATTTGGACTATTATATAGCATGGAATGTTTTATGTTATTGCACTATATTTTGATAGCAATATTAAACATAAACGGTCGTATTTGCTTTTATATACCTACTTAACTTTTATAGTCGCTGTCTGTCACAATGTGTCTGCCATTGGACGGCAAACTGGTATTTATATCCTTGAGACCCATTCGTTTTACGCAGATACATGAGAAAGGCATTTGTCGTTATCGCGCGAGGTAAACAAGCGAGTAGTTCCAATGCTACTTAAAAAGTATAATGGCGCGCGAATAACGCTTTTCACTTGCATTAGTACTTTGTCAGTCTGCGTTTACTTGGGATACAGACTTGTATCCGCTTGCACTCTCCCCACGAGTATAAAGTGAGCTAAATCAAATGATTATTTATTGGTGAGCGATACAAACGGTTCAGAGGCGATGTTTCATTATATATTTATAACGAAACTTGCCCAGTCGCCTTACTAACATAGCAAGTACAGGGGCAAGAAATCTCCATACAGACGATACATGCATTTAGTCTGCCTCCAAGAGCTGCTTGACCGCCATGCATTGTATTTAGGTGTAATTAGTGAGAAACCACATCGTACAAGTAAGCCACATTCGGTTTATAACATGGTGAATTTGACAGTGGTACAATGGTAAATTAAAGTACCCTATATAATTTATGCAGATGTTGAACATCTTAATGTTACAGTGACGGATCAAGACCGAAAGAATATAACAATCTCAAGTTTCTGAACTTGTCCCACACAGGCTTGGTTACACTATTGCTGATGCGATAAGCAAACTGAGCTAGCATTGGTGCATCGTGGTAAGGATTCGCTCGAGACGTTCTTGCATCGTTCTTGCATTATCATCAATCATACAGCAAAATGGATGCAAAAACAGCTATATTCGCACCCCGAAACGATTATAACCATGGAAGATATTAATAAAATGTATATGCCCAGTCATTGTTGGATCTGTGATGAAAGTTCTAGCGTTAATGATCGAAGAGTTGCACACAGTGCATGCCATTTACAGTTACAAAGTAAACCATGTTAAATCAAAGTTGTTGTAGAGATTCTGACCTTGCGTGCATTTCATAATACAAGTAGTGGCATAAGTTTCAAAGGCAAAATTACGTGTTATTGAAAACAACAGTTTGACGAATTCATTTTACCTGCACTTGAGGAATTTTATTCATTATTGTAGTCTGAAGGTATTAAACAAGTATTAGCAACATGTACAGTCTCATCCGCATTTTATTGGAAAATCACGGATGAAATTCTCGATATGTATTTGCACACTGCTGTGTTATTCCATACTGATATAGTTAAGATATTTAGTGACACCGCTTTGTCAGTGTATGAACTTGCTATGTTTATCATTGTAAAACAGCAGTAGCTTTGAATGCACCCTTATCAAAGCAATTATTTATCACTTCCTGACGGAATATCAATGGCCCGTCATCAATATGCGCACATGACGAACCCAAAAATATATGCGAATAACCCCTCTGTCCTAAACAGTTATACCTTTACGATTGGGACATGATAAAAGTAATTCTTGTTATTAGGTTTCAGTGGAATTATTCTGCACATATTGACGCACAAAAAGACGTATTGTTGTGCATAACAACATCGATTAATGTGAAGTTGATTTAAAATACTCTGAAGAACTTCACATTGCTCATGAAGGTTCTCGTTTAACACACAAAGCGTTTTTATTGCTTGAAGAGTGGTTTTAACTTGCTACGTGAAGAATTATTTATGAATGAGGACAATAGTGTAGAGTCATTATGAAAATGACCTTGTCCTGTACATTGTGAACAAAAACTCAATCCAGCAAGAACGTTGTAGGAGGTCAACACAAAAATACCAATGCGATATATTTAATACAAACAAATGCCAATATGACTTAAATGATTGCAGACAAATGTAGACTAATCTGGTCTTGTAAACATTTGTTGTTCCAATTGCTAACCAATCGCTAACAAATTGCAGTGCAGATCGCTGCGGATTGATTATATAATTTGGTATTGCAAAACAGGTCAATCGATTACATATACACACCGCACTACACATCAATCCAAAGCAGTTGAACCAAATGCCGATTACTTTACAATATAAACAATGGTCGCGGAGGCTGGTAAACCTACTATTGAAGCCAATCACCAACGAATGTCAGATTCAGATGCCAATAAACAGCATAGAGCCGATTCATTGATTGCAAATGTGGTAATTGGAAGTGCGCTTTAAAAGAGTACAAGACGAAATCATAAATATGTATGTTTTACAATAGCTATGCATACAGATTTATCAAATCCCACTATGTGCCAAAAATAGTGGATGGAATGAACAAAGATTTTCAGATTTCTTTCACTTGGCTGCAGACATTGATCAACACAAAAAGTTCATTCAGATGGTTTCTTCTATATAAACCATGCTTTGATACTGATGGGAAACGTGTACAAGGAAATATTAACTATTAACGTGTCAATGGCCAGGTTGGATTTGTCAATATCATGACATTCTTCATTAGAGCAAGTAAAACAATCAATGTAAAGGGAATTTAGCCCATTCTACACAACGCTGACATTATTAGAATCATGAGACAAAGTGATAATTGCGCTAATCAGTTGGTTCAACTGTGATGTGTAGTAAAGATATATCTAATATACCTTTAACCTTGGCGTTGAAGCGTCGACCCGCTTGATCAAATTGCATGTTCGTGTGAGCTTCCCTCAGTCACATGTTTGGGTTTACAGAGATCATGTTTGTGGAAACTAAATGCATATTCACCTTATTGTGTTAACACGAAGTCAACAACGCAGATTAGTGTATTGGAGGTTATCCTAGCTGTCAACGTCAACATTTTGGATGCCTTGTACTAACCATTCACTGTCCACAAAATCACGCTTTGCATGGATTATTAAATCTGGAATCGCATCAAAGCTGCAACTTCTCCCACATACCACATATATTCATCCACTGAGTGCTATTTAGAGTTGATATGGTAAATAAGTACCCAACATGGTCTGAGTGTGTGTTCATGGCCGTACAAAATACAACTCGAAATAACAGCCAAGAGCATAGCAAGATGTTGAGCAAACTAGAAATGCCTGAGGTTTTCGCCGCTATATGTTCATTGTAATCATGCTTATCCTTTGTGGCAATCCAACCGCACATAACATGTTATATGCATAAAGCATTACTGATATCATGTTAAAAGTGTCAGTTGTTGTTGTTGTAGGGTTTAACGCTATTTTGTAGCACAAGATAGGCTATGCATGGCGGCCAGTATTAATAGTGGAGGAAGAACCCGGAAAAACCAGAAATAAAAACACTGAACGACAGGAAGCTACTGGCAAGCTTTCTCACATACCCAAATTGACCGAATTCGAACTCGAACCCTCGCAGACAGAGGTGAGATGGCAGTGATCCATAACGGAGAGCGCTTTAGACCACTCGGCCAGTCGGACCCCTGAAAGGTGTCAGTTCATTTGCATATATTGTACAGATGCCATAAATAACTTTAAATCAAGAGAACCATCATCTCGCTACAAATTATCCAAGTGTTTCTCGGAAATAAAAAGGTGTCTTTTCAGGCGACTGTAGGATATAGTGAATACAATTTAGTCCTTGGTGATGCTTAAACTGCAATGAAAAACACATAGGAACGTAGAGCAAACTTAAGTAAGATAAGAAATAAACTTCAAATTAATGAAGCGAAGTTTAGATCTTTAGGGTAATGTAAGGTATACTTAAGGTACCGAAATTTACTAAATTTCAATATCGTGATTATATTAAGATTGAAGCTTATCTTGTATAGTTCGAATATGTAATTTCTTTATACACGGAATTTTACATTTATTTGAATCACAATGAGCACGATTAATATACATTCTTTCTTTCTGTATCAGCATTAAATGAATTAACGTTGGAACTTAATGCAGAAAGAACCTATAAATGTTGTGCCGGTTAGCTCATTTTATAACCTCAGGATCATTTGATCTCAATTTCGTGTCAAATAAACACATTATCCTTTTCATAGCCATAAGCGTCAAAATTAAGGAATGTTATGTATAAAGTTCTGAAGTGAATTACTTATTTCTCTGTATTGCTCAGCCTAAATAACTGTTGTGTCACAGTTGATATTGTGCATGTGCAAACATTACATAATTTATGTCCGCAACCGAGATATATTATTTTGACCTGGAATTGATTCTCTTGTGGTAAATGCAAAATGATAATGGAAATGTAAAGAACATTTCCAGACATCCTTTACCCATGAAATCGATATAAGTTGTATTAAGTATTTCAAACAAATTATAATTTGTTATTGGTTAGCTTTTCATCAAGGGTTTATCCCTATTATTTTTATATCAACATGTATTGATGTATTCTCCGAAGGATATATGATTTTGGTGTCATCTCATCCAACTTTTTATCCGTACCTTATATTGCCTTCTATATCCACACTTAGTTCATTATTTATTTTGTGTAGAATGTATATGCATCATCATTCTTCTGATGCCAGCAAGTATATTGTGTATAGATATATATGTCTAAGTTTGTCATTATGAATAATTTAGATTGGAACAGGCTTACTCTAATCGTGCACACAACCTCGCATATGCTTTATGTTATAGATGCATTTATGCATACTTAAAAATAATACACAGAAATAAAACAAAATTCTTCATGTAATTGTCATGCAGATCCCACTGTTATCAGATTATTGCGTGTCACAAAATGTTATGCATCAATTTCTATCATTTTTCAAAACTGCCATCGTAATGCCTCTGCTGAAGAAACCAACACTTGACCACAACGATTTAAAGATCTACCGCTCATTTTATAATCTCCCATTCATATAAAAAAATCTTGGAAAAACTTGTATCTCATTTGAATTCAGATAGTCTTTTAAGCAATGTACAGTCTGCATATCGCCCTTGCCACAGTACTGAAACTACTCTTTTGAAAATATTTAATGACATTCTCTCTGCTTTGGACAGTAGAAAGATTACAGTCTTCACCTTCCTTGATTTGTCTGCAACATTTGGCACAATAGACCATGATATGTTACTTCACCATCTCCAGCATGTATTTGGCATTAAGAATATAGCGTTACAGTGGTTCAAGGCAAAATTAGTCCACAGGACACAAATTGTATCTGCAAATGGAATACATTCCAGATCAGTTGATCTATGTTGTGATGTTCCACATGGATTCCTTGCTTGGACCTATTCTCTTCATTCTATACACTCATCCGCACTCAGGTGTCATAGATCATCACCCAGTGCCTCAGTAATTGTACGCTGATGACACCCAAATATACACGTCTAGCCACCAAACTGAAGTTGATGCTACCATTCGTGGAGTAGAGAGGTGCATTTCTGATGTTAAATCATGGATGACATTTAACAAGCTGCAGATGAATGATGATAAAACTGAGGCCATTCTGATCACAATACAAGGACTTTGTCATTACATCTTTTACCTCAGAAAATAGATATCAGCAACACCAACATTAAATTATCACAGTCAGTACGAAAAGTTGGTGTTACTCTAGACAGTACCCTCGCATTGCACGAACATGTAATGAACATACGCAAGGCTGCATATCTTGAACGGAGACGTATCAGATCTATTCGCGAATATTTTTCAGTTGATGCCACTAAACCACTTGTGTGTTCTTTAGTACTTTCAATACTGGACTATTGTAATTCAATTATTTGTTTGTCACAATATCTACTCTAGAAACTTCAAACTAACTTGGACACCTAATAATGTTTTGTATCTTATATGTTTTCAAAATATTTTATGTTTTCCAATTTCGTGTTTTTTGTTATTTGTTTTTCTGTAGTGTAGTCATATCATTATAGATGTTGTAAAGCACTTAGAGCTTCTAAAGATTAGGCTTTCTATATAGTCCTCATTATTTTTATTATTTCTTGTCTTTGAATTCGTTGGAATCGTTAGGATGGCTGATAAAAATCATGTGATTTGGTAGTGCAACGTTCTCGTTCATCACCATTATCATCTGCCTATTGACCTACTGTGGTCGTTTAGGCACTGAGCTGCTGAACAAATGTCAGTGTCTCTGCAACACTTGTCCTAGTCCATTCTGTGATGTTGTCAGTCCACTTTGTTCTCGGTTTACCGCAGTACTGTTGTGCATATAATTTTAGCTCTGGTGACATAGGCATGATATTGCAACTTTTCCTTTTGCCTGTGGTTAGGAAGTCTTCATAATGGCCTAATGTATGCCTGATGGTGTTAAGCTCTTCTGCGTTTGTAATGTGGACCATATGCGAGATGCCAAGGATGGCTCTGTAGCATGTCATTTCAAGTGCACGTTTTCTTCGTTGTTGTAATTCTGCTGTCATGGTACAAGCCTCAGAATGAATACAAACATATTGAGATGATACTTGCTCTCAATAGTGTGATTTTAGTTTTCAGACAGATATTTCTGTCTCGCCAGTAGGTGTTAGCTTTGACATAACTGTCGTTGTTTGTGTTGCTCGTGACACAATATCTGGTCTTGATCCTTGTTAGGTAATTATGGAAGCATAATATTTGCCA
The DNA here is from genome assembly GCA_030141615.1 of Unio pictorum. NCBI lineage: Eukaryota > Metazoa > Mollusca > Bivalvia > Unionida > Unionidae > Unio > Unio pictorum. Next base: position 3,717,514 of record JARLTB010000207.1, read on the forward strand.
GGCTCACTATTTCCAGTTGTTCCTGTCATATGACTTTAATCTTGGCTGAGGTTTGTATGCCATTAGTTGTCATCAGCTTTGTCTTTTCAGCACTTATCTCCATGTCAAATCTGGGCGATGTTTCATCCAGGTTCTTCACTAAGGTGGCAAGCTCGTTTTCACTGTCTGCCAGATCATCAATGTCGTCCGTGAATCGGAGGTTGGTGATGTTACGCCCTCCAATGCTTACTATCTCAAAGTGGTTTCCAGGGATTCACTCATGATACGCTATACGTAGATGTTGAACAGTGTGGGTGACAGGAGTCAGCCTTGTCGTACTCTAACTGTTGTTGAACCAGTCCCCCACAGCACATTGAGCATGTACGGCACTGATAACCGTAGCGTACAGCAGCTTGATGGTATTGGTCAACTTTTGACCTATGTTTTACTTCTTTATTGTGGCTCACAATGCCTCATGTCACACTATCAAAAACTTTTTTGAATTTTATGAACACATGATAGATGTATTGTTTATTGTACGAGTACTTTTCACTCAGAAACCTGACATTGAATATTTGTTCGGTTGTGCTTATTCCTCTCCGGAACCCTGTCTGTTTTTCAGCTATTATGTATTATGCTTCTGGTTTCCGTCTGTTTAAGTTGATCTTCGGCATCACCTTACTAGCATGGCTGATCACATTGATAGTTTTGTATTCTGTAATGTTGGCAGTGCCTGAGATTGACGTTTATGGGGAGTCTTATAATCAGTGACTGAGAACATTGTGTTAGCCATTCACCTGTGTGCTAGATCTAGCTGCAAATGTTTGTTAGTAATTATATCACTGATCCCTCCCCCAATTCTTGAAATGTTCCGCTGGGATGTTGTCTTCTTCAGCTGCCTTGCCATTTTTCACTGCACTTATTGCTGACTCCACCACTTCTTTGGGAATGGGAAAATCATGATCAATTGTGGAGTTTGGAACTTAAAGCACCTCTGTGGTCGGATGGTTGTAGAGTTCCTCACATTAATCAGTCCATCTTTCTGCAATGTCACTTGCTTCGGTGAGGCATTTTCCATTTTCGACTTGTATGGTATTGACTCTTGGCTGCTTGTGTCTGGTGAGGTCTTTCACGATTTGGAATGCCGTTTTGCTGTTATTCGTTATCAGACTGCTCTCTATTTATGTGCACTTTTGTCAAATCCTATCTTCGTTTGATTTCTCCTTAAACATACATAAAATGTTAATAGATTGCGTAGGTCAATGCTTGTCGAGTTTCTAAAACGTTTCAGTATTTCTGTAGAGTGTTCATCAAGAAACGATTTTTCCATTTTTGTTATGACGACTACACTAGTACTGATATAGACATGGAAGAATGATAAAAATATAATCATACCAGCAAGTTTGGAATTTTGTTCCATTCCCTGTTGGTAGTCTAAATGAAAGAGTTTAATTTATTTAGAAGACATGACAGTGCTTATCATAATCGGGTACATAGGCCATATTAACTTAGTACAAATTTAATTCTATATATTATTCTTTTCATTGGTTGTTGTAAGCATTACTATAACTACTTTTATCTTTGCTATGGACGGGAATCATATCTGGTATCAGAACAAAATATTCCATTGTGAACGATTAGAACACTGCTTGGAAAAAGAAAAACAGATTTTGATATATCCTGATTATCTCTCGCTCTTTCTCTCTCTCTCTCTCTCTCTCTCTCTCTCTCTCTCTCTCTCTCTGTATATATATATATATATATATATATATATATATATATATATATATATATATATATATATATATATACATATATGTCAAAGAATTTGTTGTGTGATACTTTGGAATGTGTATGTAAATGTTTGTATTATCTCCTTGGTTTATTTCTTTAATTATACTTGTTATGTTTGTTCCTTTGTGTGGTAAAAGAAAGGGTACCATCCAGAACCACATTTCATACCCGTCTGAGCACTGTTGTTTGTCAGGTATGTTTCACACGCGCATGCGCACATGCACACGCATGCACACACACACATACACACACACACACACACACACACACACACACACACACACATATATATATATATATATATATATATATATATATATATATATATATATATATATATATATACATTCATCCCTCTGTCTTCCTTCATTAAATTAGTCATTATAAATTAAACACAATTTGTATATTAGTCATTGTTTTGTTCTCTATCACCGAAATAATGACTGACATATTTTTGTTCACAATGTGAAGTTACTGAATACATGTATAATAAAAGTTGAGTAGGCGAGCCCTTGTTTTATAAAATTTGACTCATCACGTCTTCCTACGTTTTGTCTTTGATGATTAACATTTTAAGTGTGGGTCAAATTGTGATTTTAATACAATTGAAAATGGTAGAAAGTAATATGGATGTTAAACATGGAACAGGTGAAACACCACGGAATTAAATGCCAGTTGTCTAATTCAAAATACTGGTATGTAATCCACTCTTTCTTAACACTTTATGCTATCATTCATTCATACATTCGTTTTTTCATCCATTCATTTTATTTTTTTAATCTATTCACCAACTATTGATGTGTTTTTCTTTTAAATGTGTCTAACACTTCAGCACACCAAACGGGTGAAGCAACATATCCATCATACATGTGTCAATAATTATTACCCATATCCCTAATTTAACAGGTAATATCATCTACAATATTAATCATTCAATACACATGGTTTCTCTAATTTGCAAAGGTTTTAAGAATGGTTCTACATGTTCACAAGCCACACATATCAAATGTAGTATTTTACCTTGTAAATCCGGTATGATGAACTATGTAATATTATACAATGGATAAGTACGAACAAACGTTATACCATATTGGACTAAATGAGTGAGAATTTTAGAAATAGAAGACAAATATTGAGGGTTATTGTTCCAGAGGGTTTGGGATGGAATGGGGGAGGTCAGTGAAGGAGGTGCGTGCTGGAAAATCTGCAAACTTTCGACAACGGAGAAAACGCTCAATAAGATGTACGCGCTTCATGTTCAAATATTTATAAACTGTACATATACCGACTCATATACAAACACTCACACGCGCACAGACGCCAATACATGACAATAAACACAAATTTTGCAGGATAGTGTTTAAATTATTAATAATTGAGAACCACGAGCTTCGCAAGCTTTTTATGATAGTTATTTAGAAACCAATAATAAAAGTCATATCAAATTTACGTTTAACTGATTAGTACCACGTGATTTTTAGAAGAGTAAGATGCCTTTAAGTTTATGCTACATTAATATGAAAAGTCAGTCCTGTACCTTAACACACACCGTACAATGTAAGAAAGATCTTGTAATTGTGGTATCTTCTGAACGATCATGTTGCGCCTTCTCTTGGCAGTTGTCTGTATTTGTACGAAATGTCTGAGAGAGAGAAGAGAGAGAGAGAGAGAGAGAGAGAGAGAGAGAGAGAGAGAGAGACATATGGCTTAGTAGTTAAGGGACAACTACGACAAAATCTTTTTTTTATTGTTAATCCAATTGTTGTTTATTAGATGGTCGTTCAGTCGGTCTGTTTGCCAAACCAACCAACGCAGTAGGACAATTGGATGAACTGGCCTTTGGACATGTTCATCTTTAGTTAATAATCTTCGATTTATATACCTTTATTACAGGTATAAGACACTTTGCAACACCACCATCAACAGCAAAGACGCATTAAATGAATTACATTATGCGTACTTTGAACACGAGCTTTTAACCGTGGAGTGTGAACATGACATTTTAAATTGTATCATTGATTATATGAACCCTATAGAAACTCCAAAAGAAAGTGTACACATATAGGTACGACGAACTGTATTTGTATGGTACTTTGTGTTTGTTGAGTTTCAAGGTTTGCATCCAACCCAAATTGTTATTCCCACACTCCATCACACTCTCTGTTCCTGTGTGCTTGATTTTTGGTGGATTGTGTTTAATTATTTTTCAGTCATATCACTACGATGTCTGCGGTGTGGCAGTTTATTGCGATATATATGACTAGTGCATAACGCCGAATACATGTAGCATCTTGTCCCACCGGACACCAGGCATACTATTCATAACAATAATCTCTTATTGCGACGTAGCTTCTAGTACCAATTTATAAGCTTTTGGTATGTCTCGGCCGGGCTGGAAGTCGCGATTCCCCGCTGACGCTCTAACAATTTAGGCCACAGGATATCTATCTATCTATATATCTATCTATCTATCTATCTATCTATCTATCTATCTGTCTGTCTGTCTGTCTATCTATCTATCTATCTATCTATCTATCTATCTATCTATCTATCTATCTATCTATCTATCTATCTGTGTGTGTTTGTGTCTAATAAACTATTGATGCTTAAATTGCTTAATTTACTTAATATTTGGACACAGAGGTAGCTGTGCCAAATTCGAAAAGTGCAACGTTAACATCATCAAACGTAATTGTATGATATAATGTTCAACCGATATATCATAGTAACATTAAAAAAAGAATATATAATATCTTACCATCTCATTATTTTAATAATTTAAAATAAAATCAGTTGCATAGCGTATCTTTTTTCAACATTGCACAAAATTGTTAAGGACACGCTGTCTTGAAACTTCGTAAGGGAAACATAGTGGATATAATATTAATATAACATGGAATAGTACTATATTCAACCAGACACAATTGTGTAGTAGACCAAGATACGTAATATTAAATTAGTGCATTTGTATGGGAAACTACGAACGAATTTGTTTCAGAATATTATTCTAAGCCATTGTGACGTACGTATAATTCCGAGAAAACGAGCTCACTTTTTCCATACGATAGCATTAACCTTTATAGCATATACTCATTTTCTTAAGTAAGAAAAAAAGCTTAATTGAGAAAAATATACTTGAAGAAGCAAAGTAATTGCATTTATGCTGTATTTCAAATTAAATACTAAATCGTAGATGCATCGCAGCACAATAATTATATTAATGCGCGCAAGTTTTGCAGGAAATGTCATTTGGATTTGCAGAACTAAGAAAGTACATTTTCCGATAAGGAGAGATGCATAAATACATGCACTTTATACTACCGTTCTTATTACAAGGTAAAGAAGACACATGTATGCCTTTGCACTTGCATCTCACTAATGGAGGGTCCCAGCAATAACCTGTAATCTAGAGTAAGTATCCCATAACCCTTCATAATATACACGTTTATGTAATCTCATAACTAAATGTATCTGTCCCTTAATATAATACATAGGTTCGACGATAACAATGTGTACGTGTAATCATGTTTGCTTTCTGTATACAGCACGATGTCCGAATCCAGAACTTGTCTTTTCATCCTGTTAACATTATTGACAACATTATCTTCAGGTAGGTAACGCATTAATGTGTTTAATATAATGATTTAGCGATATATATATGTATATAGATATATATATATATATATAGATCGATAGATAGATAGATAGATAGATAGCTAGATATAGATAGATAGATAGCTAGATATAGATAGATAGATAGATAGATAGATAGATAGATAGATAGATATCCCGTATGATCTCATTTCATGCATGTCAGTTATTGACCGAAGTTGTGGATCTTGCAATACCGACCATTATTAATTATATTAAAAGCACAGTAAAACATAATTAACTTCATAAGAACCATTATGTATGCTGGTTCATTTAAACTAAAGCAGATGAAAAAGAAATAAAGACCACCAGCCACTCAAAAACTAAGCAAGGTTTGAGGTTCAAATCAAGGAGAGTACATCGGACCCAGAATATAGATATTTGCAAAGACAAATAAGGTTGCTATAACTACGTATCGGCTCCGTCATTTCACGCATTACATCTGTTTCACGTGTTGAGCGTTGTACAGATGATATATTATCGTTGCATTGATGTTACTTACGCACACACACACACACACACACACACACAGACACACACACAACGCTCTCTCTCTCTCTCTATTCAAAATATACTAGGATGTGATCAGAGAGAAATCATCTTTAAAATATTAATTGTATTAAATGAGAATGTGAACTACAATGGAACGCTTTCAAACAAAATTTCTCTGAGGATGATTCCTTATATAAACACTAATTTATCGCAGTAACAGTGATACTTTTTTTTAAATATAAAAACGCATGGTATATACCAAGGAACTCTACCAGCACAGACGACAACGGTATTTCATACATTCAATTGCGTGAACTCTTCGCAGAATTTAATCTTAATGTGCATGTTCAGAAGCTGAACCTTTCATATAATGGTAAATACAGCTAGGATTAAAAGTATCCGTTTTATTGATAGTCTGCCCTTTGTGTGCAGGCATATAAAATGAGTTTCACCTTGCTGTTAAATTTCATTGTGTGATCACTTAACCAATGCCTTTTTAGCTTCACGATATTAAAATGATATACAAGTGTTCTCTTCATCTTGCAAAATCTACAAAGATTAAAGAGTCAGTGCCTTGATCCTAAAAGTGTTATGTTTCATGGTGGTAACATATTTTGTTCATACATGCATGCACGTTTGACCGGTATACAAAAAATGAAGATTACAATATTATTGTAATTATTATCATCATTATTATTATTATTATTATTATTATTATTATTATTATTATTATTATTATTATTATTATTGAAAATATTGATGTATATGCAAACTGCTGATATTGGATTCATTACACATATGCTTCAATTTCAGGAGGTGAAAATACCATCTTTAAATCGGTTTGCCTCATGGGTTCGTTACAGTTGTTTGATAAGAGTTCATTAAACACTGACCAACTAGAATTCATTTATGCAAATGGACACGAACTAACACTGATAGCAATGTGGAATAAACATAATTTACGCGCTTTAGGAGAGTACAATGACAAATTGTATCTTGATGAACATGGAAATTTATGGATACAAAACATTCGACTTTCCGACGAAAGGATATATATTTTGTCTCAGGATACAGACATAAAAGTGCAACTAAATGTATTGGGTGAGTATTAAATCATAGCACTTGCTTACACTATCCCTAAGGGGGATGTGAGCACGTGTTGTGTGCGTAAGCTGATTTTCTTCCAAGTGCTTTTTACTTTTATACCATTTTCGCAATTTCGATCACCCTGTTATTAACGGGCCAATATACACACACACACACACACACACACACACACACACACATATATATATATATATATATATATATATATATATATATATATATATATATATATATATATATATATATATATATATATATATATATATATATATATTACTTATCTCCATGAACAACCCTTCTAATTCACTGCCATTGCATTTTTATTCTTTGTAGGCGATCATATATCAGCAATAATTTAAGTAAGTAGCTTTTATTATTTGATTATGTTGGTTATTAGCTTGTAGTTATTTACAGTTGGGTCATTGATATTGTCCTGCACATGAGAATGCAATTTTGGACTGTAGGCTTACATATTACTTATAGTCTGGCATTTAGCCTGTAATTATAACACATATGGACCTTTATGTTTATCTTAAAGTTAATGACATATATATCAATATCTATCAAGTAAACGAGAGTTCAGCTTTTTTCCATCAAACATGGAAGAGTCCCCTTGAGCAGTGAATATATAGCATGTTTATGCAGCAAATATGAGTGAACCTTATTTGTTTGAACTGCTTTTGTTGGAATTAGGATATTACTAGTATGGTATCGATTCATTTGTTGTTCTAACTCAACATGTATCTCCATTGAATTCAAACAGTCTTTTCAGAAATGTACAGGCTGCATATCGCAGTACTGAAACTACTTTTCTGAAAGTAGTTAATGATATTATCTCTGCTTTGGATAATGGAGGTTTGTAGTCCTCACCTTATTGTATTTGAATGCAGCATTTGACACAATAGTCCATGATACATTACATCACCGTCTGCTGCATGTAATTGCACAATACAGCCTTTCAGTGGTTTAATTTCTACTTAGTCAACATTACACAAGTTGTATATGTACATGGAATACACCCTAGCCCAGTTGATCAATGTTGTGGTTTACCACAGGGGAATGTCCTTGGACTTGTTCTCTTCATATTATACATTCAGTTCTGTAGAGAGGTGCATTTCGGATGTGAAATTATGGATGACATGTAATAAGCTGCAGATGAATGATGATAAAAATGAGGCCATTCTGATCACAACACTACATCTTCCTCATTCACATTCTTTACATCAACCTAATGAAACTCAGCAACACCAACATTAAACATACAGTCAGTATGAAACCTAGGTGTTACTCTAGACAGTAGTCTCACGTTGCACCAACATGGCATAAGCATATGTAGGGCTGCATATCATGAGCTGAGATGCACCAGCCCAGTTTTCAAATATCGTTCAGTTGATGCCACTAAAACACTTGTGTGTTCATTTGGACTTTCAAGACTGGGCTATTGTGACTCAGTTATGTCTAGGTCATGTCAATATCTTCTCCATAATCTTCAAAATGTTCAAAGCACAGCTGCTCGGATGATCTTTAGAGTACGATGATCAGAGCACACATTCCCACAGCTCTGTTACCCTCCCTGGCTATTGATTCGATCCAGAAATCAAAACACAAACAGTTGTTTTCTGTCAACTATTTTACTGACTGACTCCAATCCAACATACCTATCTGGCCTCACGCATGTCTCACACCAGCAAGATACTTACGCTCCTGTTCTGACGATTGTATACTCATTATTCCCGCTATCAAAACGAAATTCAGCCTTCGTGACTGCAAGAACAAATTTAAAGACCTTATAATGTTTTCTATCTTCGGCATTTGTATTTTTTTTAACTTCATGGTGTTTGTTTTGTTCTTTGTGTTTGTAGTCATATCAGTATAGATGTTGTAAAGGGCTTACAGCTTCTAAAACGTTAGGCGCTATACAAAGTCCTCATTATTATTGTTATTATTATTATTATTATTATTATTATTATTATTATTATCTTTAAATGATTGGTCCAGATGAACATAACCTATTTTTATCCCTTTTGAATTATATGCCCACAACTGCCATTGTTCCTTCGATTTTCCATAATTCCGTTGAATGACCTATTGCTACTACACCTTCTGTTACATGAATACCAAGCTTTCTATCTTTCATGATTCAAAAATACGTATATGTTCTTTTTACTAATTTTTATGGAGTCTATTGTGTACGGTGTGGCTTCAGTCTTATTGAACATGCTTTAGATCAGAGTCTGGTTTACTACCACATTATATTATACATCTCCTTCCATTTCAGACACAAATGTTAATTTTTTAACACATGTATTGACCAATTATGTTCAAGTTTGTATACTAATTGAAATTACCATTAGAAATACATTTACTTACAGGACGCACTGATGGACCTCAGACGGTAACTGAAGGCTCTGATATATTGCCATTACACAATGAAATTGGGAAAATGATCTTCCCATTGAATTTTGAAATAATATTATGAAAATCGTATCATTGAAACCTCAAAGTATTCATTCTGCTTTTCCTGATAAAAATGTGTTTATGTATTGTACAGTCCCACCAGCTACAGATTGCAAACCCATCATTGAGCGTGTAGAATCGCGTCTGCGCGCTTTCCTCAATGTCAGTTGTGGCAGACCTGCAGCATCAGTATATTTTCATGGATACAACAAGGTAAATAAAGCTTAAACACGCGTACTTTATTTGCTAGTGTTCCTTTCGGTGTTAATATTTGTCCTTTCATGGAAGTTTGAATAACTTCAGCAGGTTCTAGTATTAAACATCATGGGTTTCATGAGAGAGGATGAGAGAATTGGATTAATATAACCTTGAAAACATGAAACTTGGACAATCAAACCGATATATGTACGGGTGTGACGTGAATTCCGACAGATACAATCATTCTGTTTATACGTAAGAATGCTGTTTTCGTTCGTTGAAGACAGTCAGCGGCAGATAATCTTATGAGATGATGGTTCTGTAGTTTACATATGTTATGACTTTCATTTGGCCTCTTGATATATTAATACAGCCACTTGTTTCAGTGTTGATATCATGCACACATATAAGAATATCCTCCGTGTATCTTTCCTTAAATGAAACCCAAAGTCAATTAAACTGTAAACTACTAAACAGGCATTGATATTTCATTTGATATGTACAATTATAACTAATATTGTTAACCACCAACAAAGAGTTGAAAACAGTAAAGTCATTGAAAAACTTCTCTAGATTGACTCTAAAATAATGTATATCTAACATTATATGCTTTCCCCTCATAACTATGAGTTAATACTAGTATATTGGTAACCCGCAATGATATATCTGATGCTTTTGTAACCGTTCTAAATGTTTAAAAAGCATCCGAAAATATTGTTGGAAAAAATAACAACAAATAACCCGGAAAAGTCAAAGATTTGTTAGAATGAGGGAAACATTGAAAAATGTATACAACAGTTTGTTGCTTATATGTCAACTGGTATATTTTGGCAACAAATATAAGCAACATAACATGATGATTAGCAATTAAAAGAGCACGCATTGATGAAGTTGCTGTCATGATGGTCTCTTTCCAACAACACGATGCAATACATCAGGAGCACCAATCTTGTCTGCAGTTAAAGCGACACAGAATGAAATATTTGGTACAGTCGTAAGCAGGCAATAATTCAGCCATCAGGTATCGTCATCGAGACCATTTTACCGTTGCCATCGTCGTGTCTAGACGTTTCTATCAAACATCGCCGCTGCACTTAAGTTATCGTCATCTTCGCTGTTAATATTTAACCGGGTATTAATCGCCACGGCTCCGGGTTACGAAATTGAGCGTCGATGAGGTCAATGCCACATTTTCCCATTGTCATCGATGTATCAATCCGTGACCTCATTGGTGAATATTGTACCGAATCGACGAAAATGTATGTTCAACTCCAAGCTGTTCTACGAGGACATCCATAACATTAATGACGTTAACAATTATCCTAGAAAACAACGATGACCCATGCATTTTGACGAAAATGTATAATTCAAACTGTCAAGTTGTAAATCTAATTCACGACAATGTAAATCTGCGGAGTATTTTTAAACTAAATGTGAATTATCGACAAGTATTTGCCATCAATAAATTGTTTTGGTCAAAGCTATACTCCGCAATACTTAGTGCGAGGTCAAACATCGTTCCAGTCGGTAACATTTTAGTCGCGGACGCATCTGCATCGCTATAAACGTTATAATAGTTGGAAAAAGACATGTTTAATTAACATCCGCCGCGAGCATGTCCATATTGTAATAACCTGTCGTGATCGTGATTATGACGATAGCGCTGCCATCAGTTTCCGACACAATGGAAGTGCAAATAGGAAAATTATACCATTCTACGACGTAATAAGCCTCTACAAATGCAAAATGGCCATTATGTTTCAGCCATGTTGGAACATTGCCAGCTATATTGTCTCACGTTTCATGATGGTACGAATGTTATTGTATGATCACGAGCACCAGCTTTAGGAATCAGATATTATCCTTCTGTTTACTGTGCATGTTAGGTATAGACGTCCCAAAAGCTCACATCCATCACTGTTTACTGTACTTTCCAACGATATACCAGTTATGAATAATCTTTACTTTACCTTTCAACGATCACAAAAATGCTTTATATTATGAAAGATATTGTTTCTCAGTTGTTTTAAATACTTTTTACATAAAAGAAGTAGAACACGGTCCCACGTCAATATATAATATTTCAAACAATTACCTCTAACAAAAGAAGAAAGCAATCCAATGGAAACCAATTTCTTTATCAAGCAAATTATTCTACGAATGGCATAATTAATATATATATATATATATATATATATATATATATATATATATATATATATATATATATATATATATATATATATATATAACCAATTCATGCTGAGATTAGTTAGAAGTAAATGAAATAAAAGTAATTTAAACAAACCCAATTCATGTTAACGCATATTTCGAATGGCAGGAAAGTCTAGACGAAAATCAATACTTACTGACCAAGAAACATGATTATTGTTAAAACAATATGATTTTGTAATAAATATAAAAGTAAAAAAGTAAAATTAACCTTGCCTTTTTGACCAGACCAATTTAACCATATCAGTTTGCCCAATAACTATTTATTCATGCTTCCTATTTGAACATTTGTGCCTGCACAATTTTGGCCTAGACCATTTTATCCTGTCACACTTCTCCGTGCAGCTATACTTGTATTGATAAATACACATGTATATTTATTTCCATAGCTCAGATATCTTCCATTACATTTATCACATCACTTCACGATGTATCCGACAAAATAGCATAGACGCACGCACAAACCCGCACATACAAACTAATATTATGATTAGAACTAATCTATGATACCATGCTAAGAATGATACACATTATCAAACAGTACAATGTGGAGCGTGAAAACGCCATCGATCAGTGATCTAGATGGTAAAAGGTACCGTACCAGAACCAATTATTTGCAGTTGTTGTAGGGTTTAATGCCATTTTTCAGCACAAGATAAGCTATAGATGGCGGCCAGTATACATGATGGATAAATAGCAAGGAAAACCCCTGAAAGAACCACAGACCCACAAGCCGTTACTGGCAAGCGTTCATATGTGCCACACTCCATACATTTAGTAAGACACTTGGTTAAGGAATTTGTATATATATGTAACATGCATTTTTTAGATGATATTGTGACAGTTACCTGCCCAACCAGTATATGATATTTACAGAACCAATCTGAGATACAGTTACTACAAGGGAAGGAAGCAGGTGAATATAAGGCTTGTGTGGAGGGCCCCGCTTTAGCATGTGCGAATAGATCAAAAGATACTGACTACTGCTCGTCGTTCAAAAAAAATGCAGGTAATCACTATCATTCTCTCTCTCTCTCTCTTTCTCTCTCGCTCACACACACACACACACATACACACACTTTAGAACACACACATGTACACACACGTATGAAGGCGTGCCGAAGCATGCTTTATTATTGAAATAAACGCAGATTAAAAGTGGCGTACGTCAAACAAGAGGAAAACCTCAAGATGGTTAATTAATTAATTGACTTGCTTTAATACAAAGCCATACAACTTTGCATATGATTATCGGTCTTAATGAATGAAACATTGTGTGGAAACTAAGCTCAGTTCTGTTGCAATATACCTGCTTCAACAACAAAAAAGATGCAGTAATGTATTAAATATGAAAGACTGTTTGGCCATTTTCATTAGATTCAGCAGAGGATTATTTCATTATCAAATTAATTTACATTGTTCCTAAGTTCACGTACAGTCAATTGGTTACAGGTTATTCAGTGAAACACCCCACGTTACAACCATGTTCTACCAATAACTTTGAATGACAAATATGACAAGCATTCTACATTACAAATGCTTTTTACCAATGGTGCGCTGAGTTATCGGATTTATTTTCGTATATTACATAACGTGCAGTTACTAATTATGTGGCGAGTCCCAGGACTTCAAACATGGCGTATTCATATTAGTATGATACAATGTATTTAATTTTAAATAAAGATAGATTGTATCGTATACAGAGAATTAGTAAATGTTCGTGCATATCGATTTATCAATGCAACTTTCAGGGATAATATATGGATCAAGACCGATAAATAATTGAATGGTAATTGTGACACGCACTCAAATATTCATGAACAGCATGAAAAGGTAGACTGTTTCGCTCTGTATTTGGTTTGCGCTAAAGAACTCCCTAACACGCAATTAAATACTTATTACAGGGAGGTAAGAATTTACGACATAATCACGCAAAGAGCTAGAACAATGACAAATAAACAAATAATATAAAATGTATTGACATATACCACTAATAATAAAGTCACTCATGCATCCCTTTTCCAACTACCCCTTTTAACGATGATCAAATAAAAAATAAAACATGGATACATAGAAACTGATTTCTTTACTAGGCTCTCTCCTTTAAGTGTACAATTCAGTTTTTGCACTATATGACGACCTAACAAATATTTATTTTTCCATTTGTCACATAATCTGAATATGACCACATAATCTGGTTCCGTGAAGATACAATATGACATGTTCTCTCATGGTAAACATGCTATATCTTTTCCAGTTTTTGAAGAGGAAGACATGATACCAAAAATATACCTAGTTCAAAGAAATATTAATGACGTATCCATAGTTCTGAAGTGCCATTCAGTTGGTAAATCAAAGGGGAGGTTTATTTGGCGACAGAACGGGTTTGAAATAAACAGCAACGTTAAATATTCTCAAACGGACGAGTATCTTTCCGTACGGTATTTGAAGGATGTTGATCAATACGTCACATATACTTGTATGGTGTCAGGAAGCAGATCTGAGAGTGATCCGTATAGAATAGAAGCTTGTAAGTAGATGTCTTCTCTGATGTTTCATTTTTCTTTGAAATGTTTTGTTGTATCAAGCTGCTAATGTGGTATGTAGCAAAGATTTATATTTTCTCAATCGTGTACCGTGCAAAATGTGCTCTTGTGTTAGATTATTTGGGGACTCAGTAATCTGGTCTTCTCTTTACCTCATACCACCATGGGTATACTGAATGCACGATTGTACTGGTGTCAATAATTAAAACTCAGTATTGTCTCAAAATATAAATTATTTCAGAAAAGCATCAGCAAATAATCCGCATAGATTTTCTATACGTTATTTGCTAAAAATTGTCTTAGCAAACATGCACGACTTACAAAAATGGTACTTAACAGCAGCCTCGCTTGGCGATCAGCATTAAGAAGTTAGTGTTAGGACTGGTCTGAATGGTGTAAGGATAATGTTACTGGGTGGGACATCACGCTACATGTCTGCGGCATGATGCTCCAGTGCTAGACATTACTATGAAATGCCTCACTGCAGATATCGTAGCGACATGAAGGACAAGGTGTTAAAGCTACGTTAAAAATCTTAATCAAACAAACAAGCCTTCCTTCAGTCTAAATAGAACATAATTTTGCCACAGCGAAATCAGGAAATCTTTATCAGACGTATTATAATTTCACGTTCAATCTTGTATCACCATCAATACAAACGTATATTACTTAAGCATGTCGTTCTCTATCATATTGTATAAGACTCTGGTGTTGGGCAATAACAAAATCATTACTAACAATGATGCTTAGTTATAGTTTTAGTATTTTTTTATTATTCTATTTATTCCAACGCAGTTGAATATTCATTATCGACCGACCGATGCTTACAACAACTAAATGTGGTTTTGTTTCGAATTGTATCCGATGTACCTACGTGTTGTCTCCTCGTACTCTGTCCATGATATATTTTCTTCAAGGAAATGTATACGTAGCCAAATAGAAAAATAATGAATATTAATATTCAAATAAACTTTCACTTTGAATAGTAGAGGATTTATGTATAAACATAATCATATGTGTTTCCAAGTTTATTTTTCTGAAATATTGTTTTAAATATAAAATCTAATAGTTCCAATGAAGTATAAAAATACAATATACAGTCTCTTGGCTGATTAATTGTTCATGTGACTACTCCTATCACAGAAATAGCTTAGATAACTTTATGAAATACGTTAGGAAATATCATATGGACGTTGTAAGATTCTTAAATAATATCGAGATAAAGCACCATTATCCTATGTGTGTCTCAACGCCGATGTAAAGATTTAAAAGATCTCTAAAGAACAAAATATTAAATGACTTGACAAGGTGAGAAAATAGAGTTATACTTACTGTAATTCCTCGAGGATAAACTAAAACATGTGAGAGATCCATGAATGTCATTATTTAATTCCTTTAGAACTGATTTCATGTGAACCCCACAATATTCAAATACAGTAACTAACAGTGTAGGCGTTCCTATAATATTAACCTAAATGTAATATCAATTTCACAATAATCCGGAAACTATCTACTGTTGATCCGAATGAAGACTTTTTTGTGCACATGTGCTCATGTTCTAGGACTCACCACGAAGCACTTTTCATATCTCCAAAAGAGTTTACATCAAGGTATATTCCACGAAAGTAGAATATCACCAATGTCCTTTATTGCTTTATTGTTTCATATCATCCAACAAAAATATTAAAATATCCAAGTCCTTTATTAATTTGTAATAAGTCGGAAAGTACTGCACATTTAGAATAAATCTTTTTCGATTTTGCTATTTCGCTGAATAAATTATAAATAAATCAAAATTAATATCCTAACGTTTACATGGTAGTATGGATTGATAACGATGTGCCTTACTGCTCTTACTAATTGACATCATATATCATTTCACAACTGATTATTTCTTCACACAAAGCACTCTAATATCTGGCTAATTGAAATACTCGTACTGTAAAGACGTATGAAACAAAATAAATGTATTTATACATTCATCTGGAAGCCAAATTTGTTCTTTCTACGGAAACAGTAAGATAATTATCTTTACCTTTTGAAATTATATAACATTCTGGAGAAAGAAAATGGTTGTTGACTCAATCATATACATACATTTCAACGGCAATATATTATAACATGGAAAATCTGCAAGTCTAAAACGGTTCAGGACAGATCTTAAAACTACTAAAACTATATCAATGCTACCAACCTTTGTGATAAATAATGGGACAAGAACTGCTGAATAAAATTTAAGAGACAGGTATCAATAACTGATATATTGTGAGGTCTCGTGAGGTCTAGTACACAGGATTATACAATCAAACAATTACTTTAAAACGTTCACAGCGATATGCATGAGTATCAATTTAAAAATAGGATGCATTCAATTTGCGCGTTAATTTACTGCCATGCATCATTATAAGTTTTATATAGCTCTCTTGTACTGATTACCAGAAATGGCTCTTATTGAGCCGTTATAGACTAACGAGGTCTGAATTATAAAGTTGTACTGTTTTACCAAACCGATACTTCAAACGTAGATTAAGTAGATCACTAAAAAGTTAAAAGATGAATAAAAAGGTTATCCCTTGGCAGCAAAAGTACCCGTCACTACGTGCGCTCTTGTACGCTCTATAAGACGATGAAATATGTATCGTTTGTACCATAACTGTAAACACACTTTCAGCCATTAAACAAATGGATTATCAATGAATCTATCGTGATATAGACTTTATTTCAATGATCTTGACTTTAACGTTCGTATTTTAATTGAAAGAACAACGTTTAATACTTGAAATGTTCTTTTCTTCATTATTTAATTGATAAATATCTTTGTTTTTTAACTAATAAGAAACATCTCAGTATTATAAAATATATTTTTCTCAAACTAAAATGTAATCAATAGATGGGACGTTTCAGTTTAAAGCAATATAATCTAATCAAAGTTACATGTATTAATAATAACGTAGTCGGTTCAGGAACCTTACTTTAAGATATCATACATAAAACAACTGACACATTCTAAACAATATTGGTTCATTGTGATAAAGTATTTCTGTTGCATAAATAAAAATACCAACTCTTATAATAAAATATTATGACAGTAGTATATCAAAATTACTTAAAATACAATTTGCAATGCTCCTTGAACTAAAACATAATACCAGCATTTATTCCCACTCAAAATGTTTTGGGCCTAAAATTATAAAATGTATATAAATCAAACATATAGATGAAATGAAAGTAGTTAGATAAATGCGAGTGATAATTGTATATTAAATCAAAATATACAATTTAACTTGTATATAATTTCAACTTATATTGTATTGGAATTGAATCGTTATGCAATGTATGCTATTTTTAAAAATGTTGTTCTTATCTGCTATTATTAAAACTTGTCCTGCATGGTTAGTAAACTTTTTCTGGATAAACAAAAAATAAATAAATATACTCCCATACCGTATTTAATTTAAATCAAACAATACAGTATTGACACAATAGATCGTAAAGTATAAGTTTAGTAATAGCCTAGGCAAAACTGAAATCAAATGTTGAGATTTATGAAAATGTATGCAAAGATTACGACGAACAAATACAGACTATACAAATGGATTTATCTGTCTGATTACAAATAAATACATATTGTGTATGAAGGACATATAGACGCAAAAGACAGCTCATATAAAATCCAATACATTCCGTCAATAGCTGCCAATGTGGTGTCTATTCCTATTAAACCAAGTCTCATGGTGGCCGCAGGAGTTCTGCCACATGCAACGTCAATGATTCCACTATTGCTGAAGTATTCATTGGCGTCTGTCGATTTCCATTGCGAATTACGTCGCAATTGCGTCTCCCAGTCGTAGTTTATTCACATTTATTTCTTGCTACTGTATGTCCTATAATATGAACCTAGCCAATGATTGTATTACGTCAATACAGCTGAGGGTACATTATAGTTTTGGATCGACATTCTATTTATTGACCATTAGATTACCACATGATTATGTATACAAGTTCAATAAAGTACATATAAGTCTGATAATGTAGAGTTTGATTATTCAGGGCTAGTTTGAAAACAGAATGTTACAAAACTACTAGGAGCCTTGCGTGACTGAGTGTTTAAAAGCGCTCACCGTTCTGGATCTCTACCATCTCACCTCAGTCTGCCAGGGTTAAAATCTCAGGCTCTCCTAACGTGGGTACATGAGAAAGCCTGGGTTTGCCATGGTTCTTACTCCACCAGTTAGGGTGGCCGCCATGTATAGCCTATCTTGTACTGAAACACAATTACCAAATTACTTTCCCGTGATGCATCTATAGGCGGCAACATCACATGGCAATACACCCATGTTCGGTCCGTGAAGTTTTCGCGCAGCCGGTTTGGCGCCGGCCGGTTTGGAGCGACAGTTTTGGCGCTTGGATGTTTTGGCGTGGGCCGTTTTGGCGCCGGTCGTTTTGGCACCGACAAATGGATTAATATCAAAATATTACACATTATCCTTAAGATAATTAGAGGCCATGTCGGCATTGACAAAAGGATTAAGAAATAATAATATAATCAGTACGCTTAAGGTAATTGATTATATTGGTATATTGTCCTGTGAATCATGCCCACTGAAAGATTAACAATTTAGTTATTCGTTTATATAAGTGTGCTGTCAAATGTATTAACGTAAACTTAAATAAGCGTTATGAAATAAAAGCGTGGTCAAGAAAGTACGTGCACGATGGATATCAATACGTTTTTGATAGATACAGTGCGGTTAAGCTTAACAAACTTTGGAGATGCGAGTTGAAAAGAGAATGGGGATCCCATCTTTACACAGCTGCAGATGACGGCAAATTCATTCTTCTGATGAATGAACATAACCTAGTTTTAGTAAAAGTTATTTTAATAACACACAGGCTAATGATTGGAACAATTTTACTTTTAGTTTTCACTTTATATTTCACTTACACACTACATCGCTTTGATCGCTGAGCTAATCAATGTTGTTCTTATCTGCTCCACTAATGGAAGGTTACCAACAAGAAGCGATACAATATATGCAGAACTCGTGGTATTTGTTCAACCGTTATAAACTCGGTTATGTCGTAGATTTATATTCTACCCATGAAATATACGTATACAACATTTTCAACGGCCAGTTCCTCTTTTGAACATTATCCACGCTGCCTTACGCCGTGAGGTACTGCAAATTCGAAAGATGTTGCTGCCATCATTGGTACAACTCATGATAGCCTTTCAAATGGCATTTTAATATGAAATTTGGTAACTTTTATCATCAATAATCTTATTAAACTGAATGAAGGCCACTTAGTTGCTTATTTGATCGTGGCCATGGATATGTCCAGCATTATCAGTGTGTCTTCGGTAAATGTCGTCTGTCGGACCCCATCCCTCTCCAGAATGGGGTGTAGTACATCGTCCAGCTACCTTAGGGTCTCCACTAAAGATTTTCTCATAAGGTTATCTCCCTTTGCCTTTGGCTATCCAAAGCAGACCTGCAATGCTGCAATATATATATATCTATTATATATATATATAATAGAGATAGATAGATAGATAGATAGATAGATAGATAGATAGATAGATAGATAGATAGATAGATAGATAGATAGATAGATGTGTGTGTTCTTTGTGTATGAGACTTTGTGTATGTGCATGTGTGTGTATGTGCGTATCGCCATGTAAGACAATACCATGTGCAAAATTATAAATCAGCTTATTTGTTTATCTACTCTCGAGGGTTCTTTGATATCTGCAGTTCATCTCTCAACTACGCTGGTGCTTCGTGGTGACATTAATCCAAATATTAAAAGAGTAATCGGATCGTATTTTATAATTTTGCATCTTTAAGACTATCTTACCTGCAAAACAAACACATTAAATTGCAACATTATAATGCAGTTAACATCGAAATAAGATCTACATTTAGTGTATAGTACTAATCCCTAATAAATTATGTTTCTACAAATGATTTTGTTTTAATTTGAATTGCGATATGTTTTCTACCGCTTCGTGATGTGCCCACCTGAAACGGATACAACACACGATCTCACTAACTGGATCAATTGCGTTCTAAATGCTTTATTTATATTTACTGTAGCAGTTAAATGAATCATAGATCCCACCTTTTCCTTTACTTTAGAAAATTTAGCATTCATTTGATCAGATGAAATGTGTATGCTGTATCACCATCATCAGTATAACGATACACATTATGTGTTATACCAATGGTAGTTTGAGTTCAATACTAATCATGATAAACCGTTTTATTTTGGAAACATCCTTTATCTATCAGCTAATTATATTCAATTGTATATAAATAAACATGAGACCGAGAAGATATAACGTTTCGCTGATATATAATTCACACCTTATGGCAAAATTACGGACTTCTAGATCGTAAATAAAATAATACGAAAAACTGGTAGTCATTGTCAGTCTTTATCTCGTCCTTACCGCGATCCATATTAATGATTCCTATACTATTTACACTGTTCATCTCCATTACTTTACACTTATCACTACTGTTTACAGCAAACTGTAGAATGTATGTTCTCCAATGTACACTGTCACTGAATGGCAGTGATATTTAAGAAACAAATAAACAAACATATAAGATCTCCAATCATTGACGATCAGATTTTAAAAATTGCAATTAGCTCGCTATTGTAGAAAATCATATTGAAACATTATATAATCATTGCAGTCGGGCCTACTTTCATCAACGTCAGACGAAACATCATGATAGTGAAAGAGCATGACGAATTGAACGTTAGCTGCATCGCAGACTGCTTTCCACTATGTTCTGTGGAATGGAAAAAAATGGACGTTTTCTCATACCAAAAACAGGTTTTGTTGGAAGGTGACATCTTACATTTAAGGAATATTACAAGATATATGTCAGGAAATTATTCTTGCAAAGTGCAGAATCTAATATCTGGTGCATTCCTAGAAGAATCGTTTTCATTGGATGTTTCATGTAAGTATTAGTAACATTAGTATAATTGTATTAGTAGTAGTAGTAGTAGTAGTAGTAGTAGTGGTAGTAGTATCAGAATTAGTAATAATAAGTAGTAGTATCATATCATGTAATAGTTGTTAAAGAATAATGATTGTCAAAATCTGCACACAGTATTCTTCAAAATTTATATTCCCACGTTATAGATAACCTTTCAGGAAAGGAGTGCGCGATCATACATAATCAATACTGTTTCACTCTGTCTTGAACTAATGGAATTAAAGTTTGTTTAGCTGTATTAATAGGTGCTGTATATCAATGATTCCAATGTGCAAATTAAACAACAACAACAACAACAATAATAATAATAATAATAATAATAATAATAATAATAATGACTTGATATAGCGCCTAATCTTTATAAGCACTGTGATCTTTACGACATCTACAATGATATGAATACAATAACAAAAACATAACACCACGAAATTGAAAAAAAAATATGCTGAAAATATTATAGGTAGGAAACATTATGTCTTTAAGTTTCTTCTTTCAGTCAAAAAAGGTGAGTTTTAAGAGCACTCTTGATGGCCATCACTCTATCTTTGTGTCTAATGTCATGTGACAATGCATTCCACGTTGCTGGGCCTGGTATGCAAAATATGCTGTGTTTTGAACTCTTTGATGTTTCTGGAGTAGATACTGAGAACTGACTTACAATATTCCAGTCTTGAAAGTACTTATGACCACACAAGTGATTTAGTGGCATTAACTGAAAGATATTTAAGAGTGGAGTTTATGCCTCACAGATCAAGAAATGAAGCTTTGCACATATTCATGACATATTGGTACAATGTGAGAGTACAGTCTAGAGTAACAACTAGGTTTCGGACTGACTAAGTGAGTTTAATGTAGGCGTTGCAGATATTTATTGTTTGAGGTAAAGGATGTAAATGCAAAAGTATTTGTATCATCGTTCATCCGCAGCTTGTTAAATGTCATCCATGATTTCACATCAGAAATGTACCTCTCTACTCCTTGGATAGTAATATCCACTTCAGCTGGGTGGCTAGACTTGTATATTTAGGTGTCATAAGCGTACAATTGGTGAGACACTGGGAGATGACCGATGACACTTGACAGCGGCTGAATGTATAGAGTGACGAGAACAGGTAGTAGGAAATACCCTTGTGGAACACTGCAGTATATATCAACTGGGCTTGAGTGTATTCCCTTTGCGGGTGCAAGTTTTGTCCAGTTGACTAATTATGACTTGAGCCACTTTAAGGCTGTATTGTGAAAGCCAAATACATGCTGTAGACGGTTTAGTAATATATAATGGTCCATTATGTCAAATTCTGCAGACAGTTGAAGGAGGGTTAGGACTGTAATTTTACCGCTATCCAAAGCAAAGATAATGACATTAAACTCTTTCTGAAGATTAGGTTCAGTATTGTGGCAAAGGCGATATGCAGACTGTACATTTCTAAAAAGACTGATTTCAAATGAGATACAATTTGAGTTGGAACAGCCTTTTCTAAGATTTTTTAAATGAACGGGATATTAGAAACTGGGCGGTAGTTCTTTACATCGTTATGGTCAAGTGTTGGTTTCTTCAGCAGAGGCTTTACGGTGGCAGTTTTGAAAAATTTAGAGAATTCCCAGGATGAGAGAGAGAGAGAGAGATATTAATAAAATCAGTTAGTGAAGGCTGTATTGGGTTTTAAGCTTTCAAGCAGCAGTGATATTGGAATTTGATCAAATTCACATGATTTTGGTGCACAGTAAGTGACAAACCTTCTCTAGCGTTCTTTCACGTGCGTGCATAGATTTACAAATAATAACAAGTGCCCTCCATCACATCACCCATCACAGTTTTGCAACTGTGAATTATTCCACGAATAATGATTATTTTAAAATCAGTCTGTCATGACCCGTATGATTTAACTTGGTTTTATTATGATGTCACGATGACATACTAACCACGTTAATTACGCATTATATCAGTTTTTGTATTGATTGTCATAGATATTAATCTTAATTTCTTTCATTTATATTTCAGATGGTCCCGATGACATTTCGTTTAATACAACCAAAACCATAATTGAGGTGGATGAATTTGATTCCATAACAATATTATGTACTACCAAATGTTTCCCCGTATGTCTGATTAATTGGGTTGAGACATACACAGGAAACAATATACGGAGTGCAGAACTGAATTTAGTCAATGTGTCAACCAATGGAACCTACACATGTCATGCTACGAACCCACGCATTGTCAAGACGACACTTTCAAAGTCAATCAACATACTTGTTAAAATTGGTATTAATGTAGTTGCATTACTTCTTTCATATTACAACTAAAGATGAAAAGAACGTTTTGTATTGTGATTAGTGTTCGCATGTTCATCTGCATTAAGACAAAAAACGTTTAGTTACCTATGTTAATAATAATGTTTAAATATTATTGGCTATGGCAATAATTTTGTCGCTATTGTTCGGCCTTTACTTTAAATGACAATGTAAATGAAATGTTGAAATCCAGATATAAATTTCTCTGTAATTGCAACATTAATGATATAGCAATATAATAACCGGCCACCAGGAGCACTGTGCATATATTAAAGAGTTTAAGTTATATCCATGTCAGGAGAACATATATTTGTATGTACAATTGATATGAGCGTTGTAAATGCTGCATATACGCATGCAATGATATAGCATATGTTTTTTACTTCTCCCCGTGAAGAGTAGGGGCAATAATGTAATGAAGTAATACGTAAAACGATCGTCTTGCTACTTAAGGAAAAAAAGGAATATCAGCATTTTCATTAACTTTGCAGATGAAACATTGATTCCAACAATAGCCATAGTTAGACAGAATGTATCCAGTTCATCCGTTGTGCTTCAGTGTCGATCATCTCGCGTGTCCACAGGAAAGTTCTTTTGGAGAGTTAATGGATTTCCAATACAAAACAGTGATAAATATTCAGCAAACAGTCTTTTCCTTTCCGTACGAAATTTAACAGTTGAAGATCAAAACAACTCTTATACGTGTAGGGAGCCCGGAACAAACTTTCAGAGTAATCCGTTCAGAATTAAAACATGTAAGTTAATTATTTTGTTGTGTATTTTATATATATATATATATATATATATATATATATATATATATATATATATATATATATATATATATGGCAATGAAGTCACAGTAACATAATTTTCAAATTGATTCATTATTCAATTTCATTATGAATTAGAACATTTGGCATCATTTCAGTTATTTAGTACATGCCATGTATCAACTAATATTGCTCTACAATACATATTAAAATGTAATGGAATTTCGAATCATCGTCACCAGTTTTTGTTAAAGTTTGTAACCTTGTCATTTGAGATAATAGCGATATCTTTATACAATTTATATAATCCTTACAGATGGACCTACTTTCATCGAAGTAAATCCAAAACCCGTAGTAGTGAATGAACATGAAGCATTGAACGTTAGCTGCCTTGCAGACTGCTCTCCATTTTGTTCTTGGCAATGGTTTAAGTTGTATCCATCTTCTGAAAAACGAATTGATTTTTCTGAAGATAACATATTACATATAACAAATGTCACACGAGAATTTTCTGGGAGCTACTCATGCAAGGTGCAGAATATTATATCTGGTGCATTTCATGAAAGTACCTTATCACTGGATGTTCTTTGTGAGTATATCAGTAATAGTAGTTGTAGCATATATGTGCAATGGAAATAATATTGCTAATATTATTAGTAGGGTATCGTCTTAATACAATACTCAACTCATGTTATTTACAGCCTTACATAAAGCTGCCTCCTGACAGTAACCATATGTTTTATCGAGTAAAGAATATGAACGAAAGATTTCTTTGGACCCTTCAATTCGGCTTTGTAAGGATGCTTACATCAATGCAATAAAGCTTAAAGGGAACATTCGCTTGTCAAAAGAAAATTAATTTTGTATAAACAATGTTTGTGAAACATTATACGAAACAACTAAATGAGTCCGTGAAGGCATTTATCACCAACTATTGTTAAAACAACTACCTGAAAAGAAACTATTCTTGGAAATGACTTCTAGAAGTATATCCATTTTCCTTATTATATATATCGTAGATAGTACATTTGATCTCTTTGTTTCGACTTTCAGATGGTCCAGATGACATACTGTTTAATACTTCAAACAATATTATTGTAGTGGCAGAATTTGATTCCATAACGATAATGTGCACTGCCGAATGCTTCCCCCCATGTCAGATTTGCTGGACGGAGGCGTTCACAGACACCGTCATGGACATCGTAAATTTGCAGTTGTATAACATGAAAAAGAATGGTACCTACACCTGTCATGCGACGAATCCAAACATTACCAACAACAAACTTTCGGAGACTATCACCATAAATGTTAAACTAGGTATCGATATACTTTTTATATTGCTAGATTGTCTGCTATGTTTAATCTTTCGAAAACTTTTCTAATATTTATGTTAGTAATAATGTTTATTTACTTTACCTGCACATTAATTGAAATATTAAGGAACAAAGTCATATGAAGTTATCGACAATGTAATGCTACAGTACTGACTAAACTGTTATCCCTGCTACTAGGGTTGATCTTTTTACACAAGATCATTGTGTGTATTGCTACATTAATGACTAAACTGTTATTCCTGCTACTAAGGTTGATCTTTAACACAAGATCATTGTGAGAATTTGCCAACAAGTTAATTTTATATCAATCATAATACAGTATGTTGATATATTTATAATTGATGAATGAACAGGTAACGATCCATACATATGCCACAAGCTGAATCAAAAAAGAATCAGGTAGTCTTTAAAATATCTCAAACAAAACAATATAAAAATAGATGTATGATTAGGTGGAACAAAACAAAAACAGATGATTCTGTGCAATTGGGCAGTAGTTTATGTTTCTTGTCATAAGATTGCTTCTTGTGTAGGAAAACAAAAATTCAAAATATTTCTGATCTTTTCAGATGTGTCACTGACTCCAAGGATAGAAATATTAGGATTTAATGCTACTGATGCTTCTGTAGTACTACAGTGTGTTTCATCACGTGTGTCAATAGGATGGTTCTCCTGGAGAGTAAACGGATCTCTGATAACCAACAGCGATAGATATTCTGAAAACAATGCGTTTCTCTTGGCAAGACGTTTAACAGTCGAGGATCAATATAACTCATACACCTGTACCGAACCCGGAAGCGGGTTTCAGAGTGAGACGTTCCGCATAAAATATTGCAAGTGCTTTTAGTCATTTTCTTTCGTTTTCGTTTTTATTTACTTTAATTTTAAATTACTTTCGTTTTCTTTACATATAATGTGATGATGCATATAGATATGCAGGATGTATCATAAACGAACTTGCTTCTTCATTTTATCGTGTCTCCCATGCCACTTATTTTGAACTAAATAGTACGCAGTCTTGTTATGATAATAACATTGTTACTAAATATAATGATTTAGTATTTTGACTTTAATCATACATGTCTGCCTGCCAGAATGCAAACTGAACCTTGTAACGTAAATATGCGCAGTAGGGAGGTTTGTCTCCCCAAAAGAAAACTATCGGCGGATATATTTTGAAAGAAAAATATAACTGATATAATATTCTGCTTTTCCAACATGTTTTTCGATATGATTTATATTTGTCCATAATTCAGGTTGGACGTTGGGCACGCTTGGCTAATGTTGTTTTGGTAAATTACATATTGAATGATTAATATGTATCTATACTTTTAGATTATAAATTAAGATTATTACAACGTGTAGGCAAACATGTCATATTGCCTTATAGTTTCAAAATGGCATGCAATTATAATTTGATCGCAAAATGAACCTCGTTCAGGTTCTCTTACTTTGTCTTAGTTTTTGTAATATATATATATATATATATATATATATATATATATATATATATATATA
Organism: Unio pictorum; assembly: GCA_030141615.1. Taxonomy (NCBI): domain Eukaryota; kingdom Metazoa; phylum Mollusca; class Bivalvia; order Unionida; family Unionidae; genus Unio; species Unio pictorum. The sequence continues at coordinate 3,744,906 of JARLTB010000207.1, forward strand.
TATATATATATATTATAAATTACTAATCATTATCTTAACAGGCAAGGTATAATTCGTTAGTTGTACCCAGTTCTAATTTGAAAATACATTCACTAAAATTACTAAACTATGAACAGTACTTCTGGTCTAAAAAGGAATTTAGGGAGTGTTGTGGATTCACCTTGAGAACTGTTAGATTATATCATTCGAGATACATTATGCCTGTTAACAAATCAACAATATTCCAGGAATTTTGTACCTTCAAGTTTCGAATTTATTTAGAACACCACTTTAATACATTTGGAATACATTATAGATTTGGGTTTGTCACAGAACGTTTTGGGGCTATTGGATATTCAATTCGCAGAAAAGTAAGTCTTTTTCCGTAACTTAAACCCTGGATGCAATAATAACAAATTATTACCTGTTTTTCAAATCTTGTTGGTTTCACATTGTTCTGTTATCAATCGTAGGACCATACAGTGGTAATTATATATACATATATATGAATAAAGCATAATAATGGGTGTTCTCGCTTATTATACACATTTGATATATGTTTCTCTTCAATGATTGATTTAATCGCATATGAAACAGTGGGAAGTCCAAATACGTTCCAGTTAATAACACATACCAAAACAAAAATGAGGTGTTTGTGCCATATCATCAAACGGCTTTGCACGAATATTATCCCTACTATTGAATAACACAATTCAATTTCGAATGTATGAATATGCCCATTAGTAACAGATGTGGAAAAATGCCCGCACAAGTTTGGTTTCATATACTAGATTGAAATCATCGAGGTAACACCAGCCGTGTTGGCAAGAACAAGCAGCATTTAAGCATTTCGTACACGTAAAGTCAGAATTGTCTCAGAACTCACCATCGATGAGCAAACTTTGCCTTTTCTTCGAGTCCACGATCTCATTGGCGAACAACCATTAACAAATGGATTAACGACTTTTTGTGCGCTATTACTGGCACGAATGGACCCAATACCTGTTTTACAATGTATGCACATTTTCATCTGCAGATACGAATTGACACTATTTGATTAATATGACATTTTTGATATGTTGGATGTTTCACATTTACGTCCACGCTTGCATGCACGACCATTGAGATCTCTTACATATTTATTTAGTTTCTATTCTTCTGGAAGAGGAATATTTTCTTGAAATTTCCACTTAACCCCATATATTCTTTGAAATAATGCTCCGTATTTTCGATTAAAGGTATTGCAGTATTATTATGTCTTCTCTGCACCCGTTTCTATAGAGATTAGCCATTTTCGGAAAAGCATTACTTATAGGATTACTATTTTATAATCATACTTATCCAGAGCACTCCTAGAATACTAATCTGTTCCAGTCATTGTTAATATAACTCGTTACAGTGTATGCTGGCATCTATCTCACCAACATAGTATTTTAATTGTATTGGATCACATGCTTTAGCGGTAAACGTAGAGGTGATTAATCAAAATCCGCTAATGGTTTTGGTATTTCTGCTAATTGCAATGACGAACGTCTCATTGGATCAATATGTTGTTGTGAGCCCTTTATTGCTGCAGTTGTTTTAGCTTCTTTATTTGTTTCTTCCACCTTAGGTCGTGTGGCTTTATTTACTATCCTACGCATGTTACCATTGTTTCATTTTAATCATAGGTACAATGTTCAAAACACGATGTGAAATATCGTGCAGTTTATTTTGATTTTAGCATGTCTTTAGCACTTTTGCATTCATCTATGTAACAGTGAAGAAGTTCCAGTTATTCAAGAGCTGCTGTGGCTTCTGATATTTTTTGATTGTTTAAAATGTTTTGTGTCAATACCACGAAATATCAACAACATGTTACAGTTGTCACAAATTAATTTAGACACGCGTGCATATTGTTGAGTCAAATAAGCCATTTCGTTGGTTCGGGTGAAAATATTTGCGTGTTGATTGTTTTAACTTCTATCCAAATCATCAATGGTAGGTGTTTTGTCATTTGTGGAAAATTAATTGATACAAACTCAACTTCTCTTTGACACTTTGTCAATCAACGGTTTTTGAAATCTTATGAAATTATCATAACGAGGGTGATCATGCACTGTCGGCAATTAGGTACTGCCAATGAATTGTCAACCATCGTAAAATCATATTCAAGAACAGCTAATATGTATCCAGCAGTGCCGATCAGTACGCGAACTGAAATTCGAAACATCCAGTTCAATCGGAATTATGATTGAGTAGTTTAAGAGCTATCTACGAGGATGGTCCTTGACGTAGAATTTATTTTTTCGGTATTACATTGAATAATACAATTGCATGCCACACTCATGTCTTCATATTGTGTGCAATGCCGCACAAACAAACGTGCAGCTAATCCAACTTGAGTTAAAAGACTTGGAACCCCAATCAAGGGAACATGTGTTAGCTCGGGACAAATAAGTTTACGTTTATTAACAACATGTCGGCGGTCAAGTAGCTGCTACATTAAAATAATTACTATGATCATGGAGTACATATCCTGGTTAAAGTACACCTGGCTCCCTCCTTGACCCACATGCCACAAATTAGGGCATCTGACAGGGATTTAGATACGACTTGATTATAACAACCAACCAAACCTGTTGAATCACCAGTGAAGTGTGTTGCTTCTGCATGTTACCGCCATTACTTTGTTGATAACTTATATTCGTGTACGTCAATGTGCTGATATAGATCTCATTCATGTCTAGAATGCAATTAATCCTACATTAACTAGCAAATCGGAAGATATATCATACAATGACATATGCAAGCCAAGAAGATACAGTAGTTTTCATTGATTACCATTACAAGTAAAATATATTATTACAAACAAACAAACATGGATACAAAAAGCCGCATATTATGAAAAATATTCAATAGTCATAGAGGATATTGGAAAGTTGAAGCCGGTGTGGAAAAAAGCAGTGCGCAAATGGTTACTCGTTTAGTTGCTCGAGCAATATTCTGCAGATAGATGCAGTGGCAAATTTACCTATCAGTGTCACGAAATATTGCACGTTTCATCTGGATGATCTAGTATTTCTTCAACACGAACTTGTAAGTACATTCCAATAAGCTGTAAACAGTGTCGATGCTGCTATAAGATAGAAAGAAGCTGACCTAATGACATCAATATATATTGAAATTATCGAGAATGCAAACGAACCCATTTTCATTGTTACTAAGCCATTGTGGAACAATTACATCGCACAATTAAATAACGGTTGTTCGGTCACCAGTACCCAAAGGAATTATCAATGCGTCTCCGGATGAAGGAAACTAACCTGTCAAGTGCAAAAGAGATATTGGGTCCCAAGGGCTAGCGGTTGTGGGGCTTAACATTAAAGCGATCAAACGAATGGGCTACACGAGTTCCAATATGCCATTCAAGCGCTAAATCATATACTTAAAATTACGATTGGATTAAAACCAGCAAATGCTATTCGGCTAAAGACCCAGACAAATGATTTCCCAGCCAACACTGTTAGAACCACTATAAAATAATTGTGTCCATATTTCCCTTGCACCAGATGAGCTAAAACTTAAGCAAGGTTAGGCTACTATGGTCCCTCGACATATTAATTATCTCGGAACGGACATATTCTCCAGGAAAACCAACAGGTTACCATTTGCGTCTTTCACCAGCTGGACTAAATCCACCCAGTCGAGTGTTCGTGGGAGAGGAATGACAAGTCGTTACAGCAAATATAGAAGTGCCATAACTCTCTATATGGAATCGCACCACAATTAATACTTCCAGTTCAGTACCCACGAATGTAGTTCCAGTCTATTTTTAGAACCTTTTTTCCTCTCTCATTTTGGTGGTGATAGAAGAGTTATATTGATCCATATTTGGTAGGGATTTAAAGGTAATTGTTTATTCTTGAGAATATGAGCAGAGAGAGTGGTTGTCAGTGTGTAATTTGGCGACAGTGCAAATGGAGTAATAAGGCCTTGGTGATGATCCGGAAGTGAAATATGTGTTCCGTTTACATGCTGCTATGTTTACAGTGTTGCAGCTCAAAAAAATGCCGATCAACCCCTGACAAGATTTTCACCGTGAAGTCATCTTTGGAGGTATTTTAGATTAACATATGATTTGTATTGATTGTCACACTGTGGAAAGGTCAGTACTGAGAAATATATGTAGAGAACATATAGTAAAATTAATTGTGGTCTATGTCCATATGTGATTTTTAACCTGATTTACAATCAAATCATGTCCAAACGTGTAAGTGGTAATGCAAAATTGAAAGGTATCCTTGTTATATTATCATGGGAGGACAAACTCACTTTGGTGGATCGGTACACAACATACGATGCTGTCGTCGTATAATATGTGTTGTGTGAGTATTTTAGTCGCATTCTAAGACATGCTACAAACATATCATGCCAGAGAACCTTTTCTGAACAATAATCCGCATCAGGCCTTTATGTCTTTTAATGTTGATGCTATATCCAACAACAATCAAATATGTACTAAGATCAAAGTCCCACATTTCGTTCCATTCGTTTGTTCGCTGGTATGCTTGATGCAATATTCAAAAAGAAAACTTTCGTTGGTTATATCCATTAGCAGCGGGTCAATGCCTGTGTTGAGCTTCTTCACACAATACCGGTAAAATGGTTTGATCTTGTCATTTCAAACGAATGCATAAACACCTTTGACATGGCCAACAAGACGATTGAACGTATATTAATTATGTCAACTTTAGCTTAGTTTATTTGCTCTAAAAGGGTGAGCCATAAGCTGATCTTGTTCACTACCACGGACAAGATCGACCCTGATACGTCCATATGATTATTATTTGTTTTGTCGAGAGCTGAATTATTGAGTTTAAAGAAATCTGTATCAAACTTATTCGTACCCGCTGTGCACACCCCTTATTAATGTGAATGTAACGCACTGTCGAAATCCGCGCAGTATATGGAATTGAGTTACACATTTTCAAAATCGCATGTAGAAATACATATTGCTTGTTAAATACAGGATTGGTTTCGTCCAATGAGTTTAAACATGCTTGATGAATTCAGTAAATGTACGTCATTACTGCTTTATTTGTTATCTACGCTGTCCTTCTCATATTCTTTATATGCATTTGTTTTCTGGTGTGGGTCGATTTCATTGTCATTTCCGAAACTAAAAATACCATTATAGTTTCCTTCTGGTATTTGCTAGACTGATATACAAACTCTCAGAATAGCTCTTTCTTTGAATAAGTAATATAACGTTTACATGGTATTCCTTTCTCTCTAATCTTTATTTTCCTACCCTGCACATTCGTTTCTCTTTCTTTCGGCTATTATAAACGATCCGTTTATTTCACAGATTTCATTTTCAATTTTGTGTATCATTTTTTTTAGAGACATTCAAACTTAAGCTTGTATTGACATTGCTTAAGATCAACACCTATATGGCTGCAGTGTCTCTGTACACTGAGATGTCGCAAGTAACATTCAGTTAGCAATTTTGTAAAGTAAGTAATATTGAGTAAAGCCGAATTAATATTTTAAAGACCAGACTACGTTACTTAAATGTAATGGTTTACCTGATATCGTAGTAATTAAAGCAGCACATGAAGATCTTATTCTTAGTTTCAAGAGGTGTGGTAAAGTGAGTGAGGTTTACTCTTCATTAAAATTAAATCTAGTACCTAAAGTAAACGATGGAAAGCAAAGACTTTCGTTAATAATATCATTCCAGCTAGCCTTTAATCAAGCTGCGTCTTATATATATATATATATATATATATATATATATATATATATATATATATATATATATATATATATATATATATATATATATATATATATATATATATCATCAATATACTTTGGTATTAGAGAAATCGATATAAGTTTTATTTCTTTGGTTTTCACTTCCTCTTCTCTAAGACGTATTTCCTACAAACTATGTTTTATGGGTAAGAGTGACAAACGCCTTGTGACCTTTGTTTTACATTTATTTAAACGTTATATTACATCTGAAACAATAAGAAAGATAACGAAAGAGGAAAACAATCAGTCGAAAACAGTTGATAATCTTTGAGTCATTTTTGGATTATGTTGCATTATCTTCGCTTGGAATTGGTTTTGTAGGAATTATTTCATATGCTATTTCTCCTTTTTCAGATGGTCCAGATAAAGTAGTTATAAGTACTTCCAAGAATGGAACTGAAGTGTATCAGTTAGTCTGTTCTGCAGACTGCTTTCCTCCTTGTCAGTTTCGATGGACTTCCTTATATACAGACAAAATGTTTGAAGGCGCAGAATTGAAGCTTGGTAACGTAACATATGATAGTACTGTCACATGTCACGCAACTAATCCGATAAATATGAATGCCACAGTCTCTGCGACAGTTTATATCATGATCACCACAGGTAAGTTTATATCATGATCACCACAGGTAAGTGAGAACCGTTTGAAATGTTGTGGATCCACGTATGTATGTGCGCGTATAGAAAATTAAGAGATTAAGAGATATCTTTTATTTAATAATGTGACAATTTTAATTTGTAAAGATGTTCATATATCCTTTCTTTATCAGTGTATGTTAACATTATAACCCTACATTAAATTGACTTAGAAATATATATATATATATATATATATATATATATATATATATATATATATATATATATATAATTGTTTCTGTCTCTAGATGTCAACCTATGTGTGTGTGTGTGTGTGTGTGTGACACAGAAGATCCTGCAGCATAGCATTTAAGCCTGATCCCAATATATTCTAATGAAACAAATGGAAATGCAAACTGAAAATAAATATGTCACATATTATAAGCGAACAATACAACAGTACTGCAGGGTAGTGTCCAAGGTGGAAGAAGGAGAGGTAGACAGGGAAAACAATGAAGTGACAACATCACAGAATGGACCAGAAAAGGTTTTGCAGAGACACAGGCATTGTCACATTATCGAGACAAGTGAAGAGAACTGGTCAGAAGTTCAGCAGCACTGTGCCTCAACGACCACGCTAGGACACGAGACTGATGATGATAAGAGAACACCTTCGTTGCAGATCATGGCTGTGAATGTAATATAGTTTCGTTACAATTTTGCCAAAATGGTTCTCATTTCCGAGGGGAATTACATAATACACACGCACATACACATACACACACATACAAACTGAATTATCCATGTAGACCAACAAAGAGGTACATACTTGTGCAGACAAGCATGTGTGCTATAATCTGCATCATTAGCGACTTAGTCTCGGGAGTCCATGCAGATAGCGCCCTTGGGGTGTCGCCTGTCTCCGGATTGTTGCCTTCGTCTGTTGTGGCCGTGCAGGCCTATGCGCGAGTGGCAGTCCCTTTTGCAGTTTGTTCAAACATACTGGGAAGCCTGAGTTGCTGTGGTTGCTGCCACGTAGCAATTTCTTACACGTTTCTCTGCCGCCAACTGGCCTCTCATCGTATTAGCGACTGAAATACCCTTACTTACTGTCAGTCTCCATTTGCCTCTGTCCTCGGCTAGCACTTCCCAGCCATCAGGTGCAATGTCGCATGCCTTCATGTCCCTCTTGCGTGCATCTTTGAAACGGAGTGAGCGGCGGCCGACTCTTCTCTTGCCTTTGGCCAGCTGTCCACATAGGATTTTTTTTGGCAGCCTCCCATCCTCCACGCGTCAGATGTGTCCCAGCCATCGAAGGCGACGTTTGCTCAGCAGGGAGAACATGCTGGGGGTGTATGCACGCTGCAGGATTTCTCTGTATGGGACACGGTCTTGGCATCCGATTTTTCAAGATGCGTTTAAGGCACCGTATATGTAAGGAGTTGAGCCGGCGCTCTTGCCTCATGTAGGTACTGCAAGTCTCACTTCCATATAGAAGGGTGCTGAGAATGCAAGCGTGGTAAACTTGGACTTTGGTGTGCTATCTCAGCACTTTGTTTACCCACACCCTCTTCGTCAGTCGTGACATGATGATGTTTGCCTTTCCAAGCCTTTCTTCCAGCTCCTTATCAAGTGAGAGAGTTTTGTTGATAGCTGACCCCAATTAGGTAAAGTTATTGACTGCTTCCAAGGTGACACAGTTGATTTTGATTGTAGGGGCAATGATGGTATCTTGCTCGCTGACCATTGTCTTTTCAAGGCTGATGATGAGTTGTCGAGTTGGTGCCAGTGATGGAACCTGTGTTTTTTCCATGACACTTTGTGTTGTGGCTTACCATTGATAAAGGTGGTTGTTATGCACAGGCCATGGTAGGTGCACAGCTTCAGCAGTCTCTGGCCGTTTTCTGTGGTCTTTCCAGTACCATGATCTGCGAGGCAGGTAGGCCATGACTCATAATCCTCACCTACTCTGACATTGAAATCGTCGAGGAGAAATAGTGATTCGTGTTTGGGGCATTATTTGATATGTTCGTCAAGCTGCCCATATAACGGATCATTTGTGTCTTCTGAAGACGAGAGGGTGGGGGCATGGACACTGATGATGTTGACAGGACCACAATGGACACGAAAGGCTCTGTGCCCCCTGTGGGAGTTTAAACCAAGGCCAGAAGATTGTTTTTTTTAAGGCGAAGCACACTCCATGCTGACGCAGTTCTTCGGATTGTCGAAAGGTGTAGTTTTCATCTCTGAGGGAGCCACTAGAGGCCAGCCTAGCTTCCTGGAGGGCAGCTATGCTGATATTTAGCCTGTTGAGTTATCTATCGATGATGGCATTTTTCCTGGTGTCGTACACTTCTCTAAGGTCATCGGAGATGCCTGTACACATAGTGCACACATTCCAGCTTGCAAATCGTAGAGCTGGAGTCTTCTTTATTGGTTTCTTTTTATTTTGTCTGGTGTGGAATTTCCGTCTGCTTGTCATGTTGAGCAACACACCGAGCTCCCGACACCCACTGGAGCAGGCTGATGATATCGGGTCAACACCTTATTGACCGGGGGCTGCCCGGTTTGAGGCGGGCGGACGTTGGCCAGTGGGACACGATGACATACAAAGATTTGAATGGTTGAACATTAGGTACTTGTTACATATTTCAGACCCATAATTATTGCCACGAGAGGAAACAAGAGAGCCATGTAAACCTTACATCGTCACATTTCCCTATTTGTTTTCCGGTATTTACTTATTGTTTTCTTTTCGGTGATGCATAACGGATACTGAATCAGATGCATTCCTGATAAAAGCAAGTATTTATCTGGTCATGTGCATGTTTATTTCTTTTTCAAAAAGCTGGTTATAAAAAGTCAGGGTATAAATCCGTAGAGGCTTTTCAACTGATGTATATCTTCTGTTTTATAGTTATTATTATTATTATTATTATTATTATTATTATTATTATTATTATTATTGATATTATAACTATTATTGCAGAGGACATACATGATATGACATCGCCAAAATACGAGGACCAAAATATAGAAAATGAGAGCATGCGTAAGTATACCTTTCCATTGTCATTTCAAATATGTTCATATATGATTCGATTACAGAAAATAAATCTGCCTTATAACATTAAAGGCTTGTACATTCAATATATATTTTCGTCAACAAAACCTTCAGGACAGAGGAGCATTTTAATTTTCAGTGTAGTATTTTGTTCAGAGAAATAACGATACTACAAAAATAATAATGATTCTAGTACTGACATATGGGGTCGACCGGTCAAAATAATAATTAAAAATGTAAATAGTCCAACAAAAATCAAAAGGGTTCATCTGCTTGAGTTGCGTTTTGAAATAAAAGAAAAATTGAGACTACTTCGACGAACCAGTTGTGTAAAAGTAGGAATAAAATGGAAAGCTCGACGAAGAAGACAAAATATACTGCCATGCGAACCTGGTCGTTCGAGTAGGATTTAAATATTAATATTTATGTCCTATGTGATGAGTGATGTGCACAATATAGTTTCCATTATATATCAGTATATAAAAACACAAATAGTATATTAATGCATATGCTGTAGTCTAAATATTTTCAATACATATTAAAGATTTATTGTGCGAGATCACTTATGTCATATAAGTGATAATGCGTTTGAAATAAAACGCTTATTGACGAAGGAATATGATATCACGATAAAAGTGACCGATCATGATCAAAGTCGTTAAATGAGATGTGGTATGTTACTAACATATATTTTCTCATTATGTCAGAGCAATATTTGTGAACTAAAAAGAAAGGTTAAAACTGAAATATGCCATGTATTACCAAAACCAAAATATATTTCAGACATTCCATCCACAGAGTATGTGGTGTACGTTATTTTCGGAACTGCAGGAACTGGATTGATTGTAGGTGTTCTTCTATGTCTTGTGAAGAAACATATACTCTGGTAAGTACAATATACTGATGTTCAAATCATGACAAAAATATTCTGCATCAAGTAAAATTTACATGTAATAGCATGAAGGCATATTAGATAAAATGAATGATAATAAAATGTACTTATAACACATAGGAAGGTATATATATATATATATATATATATATATATATATATATATATATATATATATATATATATATATATATATATATATATATATATTGTCTGACATGTTTTTATATTATCATAGGCTTAAACAACACACCTCTTTTAGAGTTTTGTTTACAAGACTGGTTGCACAACCATGAAGGATAATTGTATTTTTTGTCTTGATATAGATTATGTTTCGTTCTGGTTTCATACAATAAATCGCGTTATGCTTCTGCAGTTGTATGGAAACTGTATCAGTTCATGTGTTTAAGGTCTACACTTGTCTTTAATAATGTATTACAGTATGTGAAAGACCTAAAAACATCATTATTTCGAACCATCATATTAAAGCAATGATGCTATAGTCGAATTCTTATCAAATAATCAACCAGTAAATTCATTGACACGAAATCAATAATACTGCAGATACATTTTAAGGGTCTTCACTTTTCTTCACTGTACGTTTGGTGCTTGCAATCAGATTTTAGAACTGTTTTCGTTTCCAGCCCAGGTCTATCTGGAGTATCAAATAATAATCACAATGCACACTCTGATATAGATGGAAGTGACGAAGAGGCAACCTTATCTCAACTTTATTGGACAATTGGAACTAATACAAGAGGAGAATTTAGTACAGTCCTTGAGAGAGATATTAATGTGGAACTTGTAGAGTTCATCGAACCAGCTCACGCAGATCTAGTACAATCTAAAGAAGATATAAATGCAAGTCACCAAAATCTGGAAACGTTCAAAGCGTACGTCCATCCTCTACATTCAGGCACTTTCGAAATGCAAAGCTCTTATTTAGATTCTCCGGAACCCGAAGAAAATATTGATCCTATTCCTCCAATTCGTATGAGAAACTCTTCAGATCCCGTGGAATGTAATGACTACATACATCCGATACCTTCCGATCCAATGGATGTTAAAGGCTATATTGATTCTATTCCTTCACATTCTATGAAACTGAATGAATATCTCGATGTAATCCCTCCGGATCCCGTTCAATACAACCAATGTTTATATCCAGTTCCTTTAGATTCATTGGACCTTGATGGTTATCTTAACCCTACTTCTTTAAGTTTCAGAGGACTCGACCGTTTAGTCGATTTAATCATTTCACATCCTGGAGAACAACACGATTCTATTCCTTCTGGAATCATTAAATCCGATATATACATTGATAATATATATACCGATCCAGTGGAGATCGATGAGTGTATCGATAGCAGGCATTCTGATGCCATGGATTCCGATATATACATTGATACTATTTCTACCGATCAAGTGGACATCGATGTGTGTATCGATAGCAGTCATTCTGATGACATGGAATATGATGTATAGATCCATCGAAGTATTGTATATTCTCCTGAACCCGACGAGTAATCGAATCGATTAATTAAACTAATGTAAAGCTCATTGAGCGGATCATTTTGCTCTTATCACATCCCGTATATCGAAGCTTTATCTCTGTTCTGTAGAAAGAGACTTGGTGCCGACATATCGTTCTGATGTTCTCCGAAATGATACGTACATCACCAGTCGCAAAGACATCAATTTTGAATCAATCATATATTGTGCGTATCTTGCTTTATGCTGTTCTGATAACATTTTTTAATTCTTATACACCGATTGATTGCATGTAGATTGTATCTGCTCAGTATGTTTTCCTTTCATGAGCATTATGCTACTGCTAAAACATGATACCAATACCATTGAATATACTATAGTACGTCTCATTTAAGAACATTATAAATTAAGATTGATGAAGAAACTGATTATATTCTTAAACATAGTCATTTGGAGGCAGACTGTAACAAGAAGGACCGGTTTGTATATATGTGTTTCAGTCCTTATTTGGTAAGATAGTGACGCCACTGTGCAAATGTCATTGTGAATAACCACAAAAAAGCACAGAACTACATTATGCAGCGGATGCAATCGACAGGGACGCGAGTTCATTCACTCGGTGAATTAAAAGTTACCTATCGTCAATCTTAACTCCGTCCAAAACAGCAAATAAGTAGATTGGTGTGTGTGATAACAAATATATATATATATATATATATATATATATATATATATATATATATATATATATATATTTATATATATGTATATATATATATATTTATATATATATATGTATATATATATAGATATATATATATATATATATATATATATATATATGTATATATATATATAAAGTACGTATGATGTATCATTGATATACTACTCGTTGTATACCTTTACTTTAAAAGTAACTCGTCAAACCTCGTTTCGTTTTAATGAAAAATATATACAACAAGTGGTCTGTTATATATGTTATATATGGATATGTCTTATTGACAAAATATATCCTGAATTTATTTTTCCTTTATAGAGTATAAAATCAGGAACACATTGGATTGCATGTCTGAATGTAAATAGTTCCTTGTTAAAATAAGGAATGGTTAAGCTTTCATTTCTATTTTAATATTTTTAATATCACAAACTTAGAATTTGGGTTTATATAAATATTATAGTTATAAAGCATATACTATAAGATATCTGGACTCTATCCTGTTATTTATAAAGCATATACTATAAGATATCTGGACTCTATCCTGTTATTTATAAAGCATATACTATAAGATATCTGGACTCTACCATGTTAATGATGTAAGGATGTTTGTGTGTCTGTGTACAATTTTGCCACATATGCTGCTATTGTGCATATAAGCATGATAGCTATATATGTCTAGCCGCTCCGTGGGCCAAGTCGTTTTGGTACTACTGGTTGCAATGATATTGATGGTTACAATTAAAGACTGCGTGGGTGGGTGTGCATATCTCTTTTTCTGTCAGCATATCAAGAATTAGATTCTAATTCACTTTTAGGTTAGAAGATGTGGATGGTATATATACTACGTCCTAGCCGCGACGTGGGCTAAGAAGGACAAGTATTAATACGAGTAATAGTGTCGATGGTCAATATTAAAGAATCGTGTTGGTCCTTTGCTTGTCTGTCTCTCTGTCTGTATATTTAGAATTATTACCGTTTCTGTTCTGCTTTATGCGCACATTCAAATTATTGATGAAATAGTATTCAACTTCAATGGGTACTATGAGTAATGTCTAAACTGTTCCTGAAGTAGTCGTCAACTGGTAAGTGTACTTGGAATAATGTCTTAACTGTCCATAAATTACCCTTCGCCTATTAGTTGTACGTCGAGTAATGTTTGAACTGCCCCTGAAGGACTGTTTACCTGGCACATATATTTGGAGTAATGACTGAAACATGTTTCTAAAGTTGTCTTCACCTGGTATGTTTACCATGGATAATGTCTTAACTGTCCCTGAAATAGTCTCCACCGAATAATTGTACTTAAAAGTATTGTCTAAACTGAAATACTCGTCACCTGGTTAAGAGTACTTGGAGCGATGTCTGAACTGTACCTGAAGCAGACATGTAGCATGATGTCCCACCTAGTCACATTATCCTGACACCAGGCAGACCAGTCTTAACACTAACCTCCTAATGCTGAGCGCCATTTGTTTAAAGTCATTGCTATGACTCGGCCGGGGATCGAACCCATGACCCCCCACTTCCACGGCAGACGCTCTAGCCGCTAGGTCACCCGAGAGGTTTCAAAGATAGAGAGTTGTGTGAGACAAATATGGAGATATCTTACCATGGTATTATTTTGCTAAACTGAATGTAATGCATGCAACGGCACAAAAAAGATGCAATCGTAGTTTCGTCTGTTTGCATCATACATATCACGCAAAGACACCATATGTTATAAGCCTTTTAGAATACATATCATGGTCATACTAAACGAGTAATTAACCTTTAAAACGTCTTATAAGGCAGCGATGCGAATTTGGCGTCTATATGAGAAAACAAAAGATAATAATCCCATTAGTAATTGTGCAAGATAAAAGGTGCCAAAGTTGAGTACAGAATAATGATGCAATGTCCGTGAGGACAACATCAAAATATACTAAAAAAACAAGGAAACACTGCAAAAGCAGCGCCAGCACAGTACAATTTCAGAAGCAATGTTTGAATGCAATTTTGAAGAAGCTATTGAGAAAATTCAGAACCGCCAAAACGTTCATTGACATTTGAGGTTTTCCGGTTCAATTGTAAATTGCAGTAAACGAGCGACATTGAGTTATACAAGTAATGTCATCTGCATACATGAAGATGCGTTAGTGTGTTTCAGTCAAGGCATTGATATACACATTGAACAAACTTGAGAAACGAACAGACCCCTGTGCGAGTCCATTAGTCAAAAGCCTCCACGAGCACTCCGACGCTCATTTCCCGAAGGAACAATTCGATAGTTCAATTCAGCGCGGCAATACTGTGGAAAGTTTCAACAACAACCATGCTGGCCAGATCGAGTCATATCCGCTGTTAGATCAAGGGAGATATCTTAGACTTTACGGTTCCTCTGAAAACATTGCAAGTGCTAAGGCCATAAATGAAACCTGCCTGCTCAACAGTTATTATGTTCTCCAAGTCTGGAAATGAAACATGTGACAGCGGGGTTTGTGCAAATATGTTCCGTGCTGATTAAACCAGAAAAGGAAACTGCGAAACGCTCCGAGGATACTAAACATGCAAAAAGAGCAACAGTGGAGCAAAGCTAACGAGACTAGAAGAAGTATCTAGCCCACTTCATCGAATACATAAATTCGCCAAGGCTTTTTCACAAGCCACACGAATAATTTTATTGCTGTTGATTACATCCCAACGTGAGGTGCTGAAATGAAACAAGATGTCGGAAGAGTTTAAGGAAACTATTGATGTGATTGCTAATTGTTTCTGATGAAAACGTTAGATATAAAACTGATAGGGCGCCAAACGTGTTATAGAAATTGCATCGGTGAGCGATGGAATCGTTTCCTGCAAACGTTTAATGCAATGAAGAGCGGAATAACTGAAGACGGTGAAACTTAATGAAGAGATTACATAAAAACATGTATAAATCAAACACTAATAATCTTGTAGCCAACATAATTGCCAACATTATCTGCATATGAGAAGCAAACATCTTCATGTGTGGAACAACAAGGTGCATATGAGGAACAAACATACGTTTAACATTGATTTTTAAAGTGTCGACACCAACTTGAGGGAAACGTATTCACATTTGCGTGCGTAATTCCCTCAGTTATATATTTGTGTATGTCAAGTATCTTCGCAAGGGTATCGTATGGCACTAAACACAATCGCTTTATTTTGTAAGAATATTGGCAATGGTTCAGTGTATGGCTTGTCAACATTATCGCTGTGGACGTCTGTGCTATCTCCATCGTGTGTCTGCAAAATTACGTTTCTTGTCGTTCGTTTAATCCTGGACCTGCGGAAATAGCTTCAAACTTTACCTTTCTTGGATATGCTTCATATGATGAAACCAGAAGTGATATTTTGAGGACAATTTACATCGCAAATAGTTACCCAGTACTATCATACTGTTCCAAATCATATGTCGGTGAGGTTTCAAATATATAAATGAAGCTAATAACCAAGAACATATTATGATGATATTGATGTTGCTTTGCAGTTCAACGGCCTTGGAAAAGCGTCTGAGGGAAGTTTACTTAGCCTTAACGACAATCCAACCGCAAGTGAATATACCAATGTATGTTAGCATATGAGTCATCATTAAACATCGACACTAGTTTTCAAATTTCTCAACACGACGTTCGTATAATATCACCGAGCTATTGTTTGATCATTGAAATACCATGACATGCAAACAATCCGTTGTCGATATGTATTTTGATAAGGGTTTCGATGCACCTCCTGGCGCCCATCACGGTTATGGATGTGAAGCAGAGATTCGTTCTGACAAGACTCTATTGTTAAAGGGCACATGGTCGAATGAGGGTCTATAATGTAGAAAACTAGTAAATAAACATGTACGTTTTCAACGAATTATTTCGCATAATGAAATGAAGGTTTGCGCTGATAAAGCAAAACGCGATATAACAACCTCTTTGTAATCACACTGTAACTTTCACAACCAAAATGTAACTTGAATTCTCCCAAAACAAAATTATCAATTCAACGCTGCCAAACAAAATCATATCACAGCTACATTGAACTTATCTAAATCACAGGTGATAATATTCCTAAAGGCTATTTTAATAACTCGAGTCCTTACCTTGCAGCGATTCGATAGTAGTTAGTAGTAGTGACTTGGAGCGGTTGCAAAATGGGCTGTCGGAACAGCATACCATTAGCTTTTTAAATACGGTCGAATACAAATGAAATGTGGAAAAGGCAGAATTCTTCAAATGCGCAAAGGGACATGCGTCCATAGACTAATTTTGATTTCCTTGCGTTGGTAAAAGCAGTCAAATGTTTGCATGGTGTCTTCATGCGCAATGGACTTATATCGATGATGCTACGCACAAGTGAAGCCAGTCTTGCTATACTGAATTTAATGGATTTATATTGACTTGCACCACAACTTGAAGCAGTCACATAACCCTAGGAGACTAAAATGCACGGAAAGACGTCAACGAATGCTTCGAACACAACATTGCACAATTGATGAAATTTGCGATAGAAACCACGAAAGAAGAAAAAGAAAGCTGCAGGAATTACCGACATGATGATGGAAGCAGAGAATTTAGGTCACAAATATATCACCGGCATGCAAACCTATGTACAGGAAGATTATGCAATGGTTTCAAGTAAAGCATATAGAACCAACATGTTATATGGGGTTAAAGTGTAATTTAAATATAATATATATATATAATCCAGTACACACTTATTCTATCTAGATTGGCATGTGTAGTGTCCAGTACTCCATCATTTACGAAACATCATCCATCACTACTAAATCAACATGCTAAAGTTATGGCCAATGCTTCGTCATCTATTGACCAACACCTTGCGCACACTATCCATTATTCCGTATAGGTGACCAATATAAGGTCCTCAAATATGTACGAATCCACAAAATATAGTCAGCATGTCCTTTGTTTCTAAATTTAATTTTGCATAATATCACTTTGGAGATTTCTGTCATATTTTGATTTGTCTATAAAATATACACACACACACACACACATATATATATATATATATATACATAACATCTGTGCGTGTCTGTGTCTGTGTGTGTCTCTGTGTGAGTCTAAGGTCGTATTGAAGTAATAATTTCACATTTGGGTTGTATATGATTGTAATTAAAGTTTAATAGTTCTTCACAATTTAAAGATTCATCCGGTTCTCCTCAGAAAAAACAGGTATAGTACATAAAAGAACAAGACACAAATATTGTTTGTTTGTATGTAAAGAACAAAAACACAATATATGGCTAAATTTACATTCTTTTAATCATCTCCTCTAATTGAAACATCAAGTATATACTGGGATTATTGAGGCATAGAAGCATTAAACACGAACGTACTTACCAGGTTAACGGTTTGTGTTACCAGGTTAACGGCATTGTGTGGATAAACTAAACTGCAAGTGATCTAATATAGTTTAATTTTGTTATCGATACAGACATGTGTAAAGACTAACGCAACTGGATAACCATAATATTAACAAAACTGCCATTATATTTGATCACTATTTATAGTGCTCACTGCTAACACAAGTCAACTAATGTTCCTAAGCTGATCTTATTAAACCAAAAAAATATCTTGTCGTGAATCTGGTCATTATAATTTTGAACTTAAGGGATATTGTACATTCAACGATGTCGTTAATATGATGGCAATATATCTAAATCAAAATATTTCCCCCCTAATGACGATCGTTGGAGAGGTAGACCGTTACCTATTTAGTTCCTGGACGATGACTCTCTTCTGTGACGGCCATATAGGCTTAAACATTATTAGGAGTTCGATATAAATATTATTCGTTTGCACAAATAACTGGATTCAAAGACTCTATGTAAGAAGTACGAGTCAGAAAATGCCTTGCAACATATTGGACCTAGACCCCAAATAACATCAAACTGTATGCTAAATAAAGTTATCTTATCTTGTTTTAGATATATTTTAGACCTATTTGGATTTTTTTTAGTGAAGTACATACACTGTAGGTCTAACACCTAATAATGCTTTAGTGTCACATTTGGGAGTCTTTCTATACTTGAAATGCAATCTTAGGAGTTCTTCGTCAGACGTAAAACGCGTATATTTTGAGGTGAAGTTTGGATACCATGACTATATTTTAGTCCTTGATGATCTTTAAAATGAAGACATAGAATGGATCTCAACAAGAAAATAATAAAGATGAAAGATGAACTTAGTGAAGCAAATTTAGAATCTTTAGTGCAATATAATCCTGCGTAAGCCATCGATATTGACTTAACTCGAGTATCGTTATTCCTTTAAAACTTGAAGTTTATCGCTACTAACCAGATATCCGTAACGTTAAAATCTTAGCTATTATCTACATCATCATTAATATTAATATGGTCAATAGTATTGTTACATAATATAATTATATATGAGCATTATAAGCGAAATGGGACGTGCAATAAATAGTTCATCCGGTTATAGAAATTTAAGTTGATAATGTTCAACCTATTGAATGGTAATAGACAAGAACGCACACTGTCAATGCTCTGTAATTCATATGTTTAATATATGAATATAACATAATATGTATCGTCCTCTACATATCAATATCGCCGATCTCGGATTTCATAGCCATTTAATATTTAGATAGCTAAACGTTAAGTTCACGTGTTTCTATAAGAAACGAAATCAAGTATGCATGTATTATGTATGTATGTGAGTGTTCTTGAGGCTCGTCTCATTCGTCACTTTGTAGTGAACATGAATGATATGTAGTGAATCAACTCTTGTTGGTGTCTTTTACAGGATAATATAAGTGTTTGGCCAAAGCTCGACGAGCAAGCGTGCTAAGGAAATGAAAAACGTGATATACCTTACTGACAAGACATAGTCTGAAGTTGCATACGTTATAATATGATTGATATACACTGTATATATGTAATGACAAATTAATATAAATGATGGAACAAAGGATTATACAAAAATGTAGTAACCATTGCAATATTGAGACAAGCGCATTGTAAAGAAATTGTGAGACTCTAGCAGCCTTATATCATTGTAAGAGATTAATGTGGCTGCAGACGACTCAGATCTGAACAAATTACAGACATATAAATAACAGGATGATATCGACAAATATTTTATATATGGAGATATGATGCGGTATAGTTGGGAAAACAGTTCCTACAGAAACGAACAAGTATGGAGCCCAGAAGGAAAGTGGCTTAACTCACGCCAAACCCCGTAGCAAAGTCAATCCCTCCGGGCGCAACAGGCGTCAATGCTTTGCAATTGGCTGGGCAGAACAGATGATTCAACACTGTAAATTTAGTGGCCCTTAACAGCCGGTTACACGCCAGAATTACCGGATAAATGGTGATCGAAATTGACCTCGGATAACTGGTCTTACTATTAACGTTCTCTGACTTTATTTCTACTAAATACGTTTCAGAGAAGCGATTGATACAGTGAAGAGAAGGCTCAATATTTTATGCGCGTCGCTGCGTTTAATATCAAACAATATACTATAATTGAATCAAAGCCTTAAAAGCAATGCAAGCAGAATTGCTGTCTTGTCTCGATTAATCTTTTTCACTCGTTTATTTTTTAAGCGCACGTAGCAAGCAAATAAACAAATTTAATACATTCAGATGTATGATCAAGGTAAAATAACTGAGCTACAGGAGAAACATTAAATGGGAGAAGATCTCACCAGACAGAAGCAACCAAGAGTCAGTACCACTAGTAACACTCAAGACGAAAATGGAAAATGCCTCGCAGAATCAAGTGTCATTGTAAAAAGACGGACTGAGTATTGTACAGAACTCTACAACGACCTGTACGCATGAGATTCAGAGGTATGTGAAGTTCTAAACTCCACAAATGATAATGATTTACCCATTCTCAAAGAAGAGGTGGAGTCAGCATTAAGAGCCCTGAAGAATGGGAAGGCAGCTGGAGTAGACAACATCCCCGTTGCACTTATCAAAAATGCTGGCGGAATCTTCTGTTTGAAAACTAGCATCATACTATTAAGAGAACTAGTCATCTCAATCAGTTTGTATTCATGTGAGGCCTGGATCCTGACAGCAGAATTATAATGAAGAATCCAGGCACTTGAAATGCGATGTCATAGGACCATCCTTGGAATCTCTTACATGGACCGCATCACAAATGAATAAGTGCGTAACACCACCGTCAAAGAGAAAGCTGAATTGGTATGGCCATGGCACTAGAGCCATCAATTGATCTACAGCAGTACTCCATTGCAGCGTTCCGGGGTGGCAGAATGAGAGTTACACAGATAAAAAGGTGGACTGACGAAATCACTAAATGGATCAGGACAACTGTTGCGGACCAACAGACATTTGCACTTGGAGCGAACTGGTCAGAAATTCAGCAGCACAGTGCCTCGACAACCACACTAGGTCAAGTCGCTGCTGCTGATGATGTTGATGAGATCACAAAGAAATCAAGAGAAAATTCGCCATATATATATATATATATATATATATATATATATATATATATGCTCAATTTAATATTAATATCATCATATGAAAGTGTTTCAAGACTGGCTATGCTACAATTAGAAAGATTAATTAACCATTCTTAACAAATGTAAATGAATGTTATTTGTGCCAACATTTTGGGAATTTCCATAAGTTTCCATGGATAGTATAGCGGAATAATATGGATTTATTAAAAGAGCATAGCGCTGACTATAAAATGTGATGTAGCGGGAATATCAACTTTCATACATATAAATCGTCCCTAGTTACACTTAACATCCTTATGTATTTTATATTTGCAATCACTCCTCATCTACCCCACTATCAACTTTATTTAAATAATATATTTATGTTTTCTGATTGACAATGAGCAAAACGTTGCGCTATTTTATAATAATATCTGATCAAGTTTGCTACGTGTACCAATGACCACTGCCTCGCTGAAAATCATGAAGCAGTAATGAACAATGAACTTGCTTTAGAACCAATGATCAATACGTAAAAATCAATTGGGATTATATTATCATATAAGAAGGAATACTTCAAATATCCCAGAGATACCACTGCGTATTGCATTATTCAACGCCCAATCAGTAGGACCACCAGAAAAGCTCACATAAATATTTCATTTTATCAACGATCCGAATATCGAGGTCTTCTCCTGACTGAAATATGGCTAAAAACATCTGGCGATGAGCCCCAGAGCGTGGATCTAACACTCACAGGTTATTTCGTCAACCCGCTCCCCGCTAGTCTCGCTGGGATTGCTGTCATGGCTAAGAAGCCCATGGTAAAATGTATTAAACAGACCACAACCTTCAGCTTCTGCCACACATCGTTTGAACTAGTTCAAATAACACTGATATTGGAACAAAGGTCAGTCAGATTTCTGCCCCTACCACCCTCCTTCTAGTAGGAAGAACATGCTAACTTAATCACTTTCGTTAGAGCAATTCACAAATATCCTGGAACATGCAAATTCTAGAGGTGGCAACCTGAGTATTCTTGGAGATTTCAACTTTCACTTTGACTATCATGGATACCCATAAACATCAAATCTTCTAGATTCCGTTCATGTTTTCAACCTTAAACAGTCAGTTAAGCAACCCACCCATAAACAGGGTCACATTTTAGACTGGATTCTTCACGGACCTTTTGATAATATTGTATCCCTCGAACCTGCATCAGATCACCTCTGCATTATGTGCCATCTGCACGTATCAGTCCCTAACTTCCACCTTTGTTTGGTACTAGGAAAAACAACCATATGATAAATAGAACCAAAACTAATGCATGACATCCAAGCAAACCTTCATTTCTTGAAAAACATGCCCCATCCAACAAATGCAGAGTATCAATTCAAGAGTGTCCTCAGGGGTATAGCAGTGTTAGGGACCAGGTTCGCACTGCTAAAAGGGACCGCCATAAAACGAAGAGGCTTTGGCTTTCCTACAGACTCACTATTCATAAACAAATTATCTATGAAGCCGCTAAGGAGAACATGGGAAACATAGTACATGCAGACAAATTATCTCTCTAAAATACTAAGATCACGGAAATTGTCAGCTGCAAAGTTGTCTTCGAAATAACTAAAACACTAATATCAAGGAACAAATGTACACCACTTCTCTCCATGAACACTGCCGTCTCTCCAGTAGACCTTCTGGACCTGTTTCCAAATTTCTTCTGTGAATATGTGCAACCCATCAGAGATAAGCTTGACAATAAATTTTAGTTGACTCTTCCTCCCCATATAGTTGCGATACAGAATTTCAGCGAGAACCGTTAGCACCATTTTATCCTGTCTATATGGATATAGTATTTTGTTCCCTTGTTGTCGTTTCCGTAGCAAGAGTTGTTTAAACGGGCTGGGGTCGCTAGCCCTACGACCAACCCTCCTCCTTTTGCAGCCGGGCTTGGGACCGTCCTTGGCAAAGTTTTCTCTATGAATAGATGCAACCCATTAGAGAAAAGCTTGACAATACATTAACGACGCATCATGAGGATCTTCTGGCCAAACATGATCTCAAACGAGGAATTTCGGCACAGAGCGGGTGCAGGCACCATCTCTGAGATCATTGCAACTCAGTGATGGAGATGGCTCGGCCATGTCTGCAGAATGCCCCCTGACTCACTACCAAGGGTGGCACTGAGATGGACCCCACAGGGGAAAAGGAACCGTGGCAGACCCAAAGAGACCTGGCGAAGAACCGTGGAGAGAGACCTTAAGACCAGAGTCCTCACCCTTCAGACCGCCCCAGAAATACCGCACTCATCCGGGGAATTCCAAATAATTTTCAAAAACTGACATTGTAACGCCTCTGCGGAAGAAACGAACGCTCGACCATATCGATTTACAAAACCAGTTTATAATCTCCCGTTCATATAAATAGATCATATAATAGTTGTTCTAACCCAACTTGTATCTCATATGAATTCAAACAGTCAGCATATTGCTCTCGCCACAGTACTGAAAATACTCTTCAGAAAGAAGTTACTGTAATTTTCTCTACTTTGGATAGCGGAAAAATTACAGTCTTCACCCTCCTTGATATGTCTGCAGCCTTTGACACACTATATCATGATTTCTACTTCATTGTCTCCAGCATGTATTAGGCATTCAGAATACAGTCTTAATGTGGCTCAGGTCATATTTAGTCAACAGGAAAAAATTGTAACTGCAAATGAAATAAACGTAGGCCTGGTTAATCTATGTTGTTGTGTTCCACAAGGGTATTTTCTTGGACCTGTTCGCTTCATTATGTACACTCCGCCACTCTCAAGTGACATCGATAATCATTCAGTGTCTCACCAATTGTACGCTGATGACACCCAAATCTAGCCAACCAACTGACGTTAATGATACCATATAAGGAGTAGAGAGGTGCATTTTTGATGTGAAATCATGGATGACATGTAAGCTGCAGATAAAAGATGATACAAGTGAGGCCGATCAGATTACAACACAAATAATTTCTTTTTCACATACTTTACCTCAAACAAAAGATATCAGCAAAACCAAATAAATTCACAGTCAGTAAGAAATCTAAGTGTTACGCTCAACATTACTCTCAGATTGCACCAACATGTCATGAACATTTGCAAGGCCGCATGACATATGGAGGTTTTTCGTAGTAGCAAATTGACACATCGGCTCCATTCTCAAATATCATTTAGTTGATGCCACTAAAACGCTTTTGTGTTCATTGGTACTTTCAAGACTGGACTATAATACTATAATATAATAATAACTATAATAACTCAATTATATCTGGTTCGTCTCAATATCTACTCTAGAAATTTCAAATAGTTCAGAATACAGCTGTTCGGATCATCTTTAGAGTACCAAAATCAGAGCACACACACACCCCGCTGCATTGTATCCTACACTGGCTATCCGCCAAGAAACGCATGCTTCTCTTCGGACAATAGTATATTTATTATTCCTACCATGAAAACTAAGTCACATGGAAATGTTGTATTGCATACCACGGTCTAGTAACGTGGAATTAATTGCCTATTGAAATTAAAGACAAAGACAAAGTTATACCTTTCAAGAGTGCTTTTAAAACTCACCTTTATCGACTTCAAGAACAGACGTAAAGATCTAATAATATTTCCTACCTTAAATATTTTCAGCATGTTTAATGTTTTCCAATTTCATGGTGGGATTTTTTGTGGGTGGGTGAGTGTTGTAGTCATATCGTTATCTA
Source organism: Unio pictorum (assembly GCA_030141615.1). Lineage (NCBI taxonomy): Eukaryota > Metazoa > Mollusca > Bivalvia > Unionida > Unionidae > Unio > Unio pictorum. The sequence continues at coordinate 3,769,635 of JARLTB010000207.1, forward strand.
TGTTGTAAAGCGCTTCTAAGTTTTAGGAGCAATAAAAAGTCCTCATAATTGTTATTATTATTCAAATGTTTAAGAAATTAATTAGTGAAATAGTTTTTTTTTCATCGTATTATAACATTCCAAGTTGTTGTCGTTTAGATTGAATCATTGCCTGCAATGATTTCTTGGTCTGTCGTTCAATTAATATCTCCTGCTAAGTCACATACAAGAATAGAAAATACTTGCATAATAATACCCAAGCTAGAGTTACATATAAACATTACCAAAATATTAAACATGGTATTACAGTAGTTAGAACCTATAATTTACATAAGAAATTAATAAATAACTCACCTCTTCAGCTAAAGATTTACAAGTTCTAACGTAGACTGTATACTGACAAGACGTTCCGTAATGTAAATACTTCGTTTACGTTGAGGCAATAGAGCCCTACATAGTCTGTGCGTTTGATGAATATCGGGTTTTCCCATCCAAAGCACTTTGCAAGGGCGTATAAGGAACAACCGAACTCACCGTTTCGAAATATTTTACGATATACATAAATGACCATCAGGTGTCTTTGTACACTAAAAATGAAACCCTCGTAGTTGCATTTAATAAATAAAGGGATTTATAAAATTATGTGACATCCGTCTCATACAAGTTCTATATATGACATTGAGGCATACGTTTGTTAAGTTTCCATAAACCGCTATGATGACATCTGTAGAACTAATGTAAACATTGCCACACACTGACATAACCGTAAAGGTCTATAATTCCTGGAGCACAAATGCGCTCCAAGAGAGAAAAATAGACGAATACAAATATGTGTGGATCTAGGAATATATATCTTTATATTTCGAAGGAAAAAACATTATTGACGTCGGTGTGACCGTTGATTGTTTACTCAACTTCAGTATCAAAATAAGTGCTGCAATACTTCTCTCAATTGATCGATCAAGAGATACAACAGCCACATCATTATCTTAAGCGTTGTATTTAATTTGGATTTCCGCTGTTTATTCAGAATTTTAATCAGTATAACTTGTGCGTGTAATTCTATAATTATTTGGACTTTTCTTCGCAGTAGCATAAGTTGATTCTTTAACGTATAACTTTGGTTCCAAGGATGTGAATTATTTTTGAAAATTACAAAGCGTCTTGCTTTTCACTCTCTTCTAGACTACATGTTAAAACCAAATAGTCTTTGCGACTGTTTATGATCATTTATTTCATTGATGTGAGTATGGATTGTTTCATAAAATTCTTTAGCAACAAAGGTACAAGTGTACATGTAAAAAAGTTGAAATTTGCAAGAATGTTCGTTTCGCATATGATTCTAATCTGTAGAATCTTTAATATTAAGTTCCGATATACTTTTTAGACGAATTATGTATTTCGAAAAACCTATTCATTGGAGTTTTATGCTTGTTCCAACTTTGCATATTACTAGTTATAGAACTGTCATGTTCTAAATCGTGAACCGCAAATTAAATTATATTTCGTTTACTGAAACAGTCAATGACTTGAACAAGTAACACAAACTCATTTGTTAGGAAAATTTACCTCCGTTTTCATGGTAGTGTTTCAAAAATGCATATCAAATTGACCGGAACTGAGCTATGTTGGAAGGTTGTATACATAATGCTAAAAATATTGTGTTAAACTATTACCAAAGGCATGGTCTCCATGCAAAATCATTCAACAATTTCCCTGCTTCGCTGTTATTTGTCACTAAAATTCGGAATTGTTGCATAATAAGGACTATTTTATGAAGACTTTTATGAAGAACGTTTCCTCATTAAGTCATAGATGTATTAATTATGGAATCAGTATTGATAGAGAGAAGAGGGGAAAGTGTTCAGGCACTCTTAAAAGAAGTGTCACCACGATGATGAGGCACAGCCACATCTGTAATGAAAAAGACAAATCTGTTCTTCTAGATGGGATCAATTTATTTAATCAACACACATATATTACTACATTCTAGAAACACATCTATAAACTTTAAAATGAAATACATATAAAATTACTTTCCTTTTAAGCTTTATAACTTCATTCATTTGTATAATTTCTGCTTTTTAGAATATATGAATAGTTAAATCTCGATCAATTTCATGATAGCCAAAAGTATAAAATGTAATACCGGTAACTGCAATTAATGCAACAATCACTTTAAAGAAATGTATTTAACTGATTTTAAAATAGAATATGGAATATGTTGCTAGATATTATTCTTTCTTACTTAAAGAATACTTTATTTCACCATTAAATCTAAACATGAAGTTAATAGCAAATTCGTCTTTTACAATAAAAATTACCATAAATATAATATGAATTCTTTAAAACAATGAAACTTTCCATTACATTATGAAATAAAATAGAAGAATTCAATAAGCAATGTTGCAAACAGATGAACATTACCATTAAAATCTCAAACATTAAAAATACCTATTTATAAAAGAAGTTTATGACATATACAGTTCTTACCTGTAATGAAAGAGACAAGCCTCTTGCTAGCTTCTAGATGCGAGGAACTGACCTGGGCGATTTGTGCGCTTATTTACATGAATCTGGCGCACGGCAAGACCAAATATGGCCATTCCTCGTATACCAATTTATATTACATCCTGCTAGAAGACGCTCCACTCTTCATTACATAAGAACCATTTGTTTTACGTCATTCGACAGAACGTTAGACACAAGCTCTTAATCAATGCATTGGAAATCTGCCAATGTATAATCTTGAAAGCTTACAGCTTGCAGAATTATATTTCTTGCTGAGCAGACTTTATATTTGCTGCTGAATTAGTGAAAAGAGCATGTAATGTACAATGCCTTCTAGTAATATCATACACTATTATTCCACACAACAATGTACATTGCCCTTTTGCTCGCACAGCATTTATTTTCATTCCATTAATATATATAGTTGTGCTTTTAGAAATAAATGAAATAAATCTTAATATATTTTAGAAAATTACTTTAATATAAATGAATGAAACATTACTTTAATACAATTAAGAGAAATGTCAATCTTATTACTTTTACTAAAAATTATGTCCTAATAATTACATTAAATCCTTTACCCTGAATTACTTCCGGAAATGCATTGTGCATCATATTTGAATTCGCCATACGTCAATGCCATCTTCTTTACTGTCCTAAGTCTAACAACATTCAATAGCTTCAGAATTTCACTTGAATTTTTCCATTTAATCAAATCAGGCCTCTTATGTTGGTTAAAATCTCTTAACCCAAAGTAGAAAAGACACAAAATTTGGTTAAGGATTCCTGGTGCCATGCTCAGTGATTCTGGTGCACAACTAATGTCCTTTTAAGAAAATTTAGCTAATTCCCACAAAGTTGTTCTTCACACGATTAGGCAGAAACCAAATCTTGGCTAAATGTATGCATTGCTTAGCAACAATTTGCAAAAGACTACAATCTAGGTAACAATGTGGCTAACTGCAATGTTGTCCCTTTTCATAATGCACTGTATCACCTTTAGGCATAAACCATATTTTGCTAAATGTATCCTTAGCCAAAATGTGCCTTAAGATTCATGTTGTCATACTTTGCGAGGCTGGTGCACAACTAATGTCCTTTTAGCAAAATTTAGCTAATTCCTAATGTTGTTCTTCACACTCTTAGGTAGAAACCACATCTTGGCTAAATGTATGCTTAGCCAAAATCTGGCTAGTGTCTTTTAGTATAAACCACATGTATGGTTGAAAAGACCAAAATCTAGGTAACTATGATTAGCCAAAATGTTCGCCAAATTGTCCCTTTCCATAATCTAAAGTATGACTTTTTGGCAGAAACCAAAATTTTAGACAAATGTATCCTTTGCCAAAATTTGGCTAGTGTCAGCAACAGCTTTTAGTACAAGCTGCATTTGTGGATGTTAGAACTAAAAATTTCAAAGCTGTATAATTAGCCAAATTTGGCTATCCACCTCGTTATCTCATACCATCATGTTCATATAGAGAAACCACTTGTAGTTAGAAATATATGTTTAGCAAATATTTGTTTAATACCAGCAAGAACTATATTCATAAGCTGAAGGTGTGGTTCAAAGAAATAAAATAAATTTTGGATAAGTGGATGATTAGCCAACATTCGGAAGAATTGAAATAATTGCAGAACTATAGTATTCAGAAATATTTAAATATGCAAAGTTTAAAATATTGTATGACAAAGATAACAGGTTCCCCTTAGAAAAGATGATTGAGTCGTATACTGTTATTAAATATGATTATTATACAGAAGATCTCAATATTATGGAGTGAATGATCATATAAAAAAATTTACCTCCCTATGATGACATAGTACAGAAGCACATCGACGTACAAACCTGTTATCGTTTCATTTACTAGTCTGTTGTTTCAAATTATGTCACTGTGTATTTCTAAGAAAAGCACAATACCTAGAACATGGAGGCAACAAACCCATACCATGGGAAGTGAGTCTATTCCTATACTATATCAATAGATTATAGTCACTAATGGTGTTTGCTTGTCACATGCATTTGTGATGCTATTGAACAATATTTAGAAGACAAAATATATAGAGTTAATTCCAGCAATATTAAATTAATTGGACTACATATAATGACATTTATGTACCACTATATTTATGGGGAGGATAAAACAATTGAGCTTTACAATCTTTAAACAGAATAGAAGAGTAAACAAAACCCACGCTGGTCCATACGTATTGATCAATATATTTTACATTATATTTTAAACCTTCCATTGTAACAAGATAACCGGGACGGATATTTCGGATTGATAACAGAACACGTTTTATGATACAAATATAAAAATTATGGTTTAATGTGGCGATATATATATATAAGAAAAACAATGAAATGCGTGCGTAGTGTACTCCAAATATTGGATTTAATTAAACATAATTACGCACAGACTAGAACATGCTAACAAATTATACAATGATACAAATCAATGATACAATGATACAAAACAATGATACACTGATACAAAACCCCCAGATAAATATACAATAAAAAATGAATACAGTTTACTCACGTAGTAAACAATGCAGGATTACTCATATATTAAAAATGTATACGCTCAAGTAGCGAAACTATATTAGAAAATAATAAAGGGACAGATAACGACTTATCTTTAAACACAGTTCCCGACGTTTGACAGTGTGTTTAAATGCACTGGTGTGTCTAGAGCTGTTAAATGTGCCGGAGTGTCTCATGTCTAGCGTCCGGAGTGTCTACTGTCAAGAGTGACAAGGGTGACCCAGCTGTGGAGCTGTCTAAATGACCAGAGTGTCCGGAGGGTCTAATGTTTCGTAGTATTCCGAGTGTCCGGAGTCTGTAGAAATTGAGATGTTTAATTGTATCAGCGGTGGAGCTGTATACTAATAGTCGATTATATCTATTTATTTGTAATTTGTTAGCCGTGGGCTAATATGGGTTAGCGGAACCCAGTATATCTTTTGGGACTGGAAAGATAAGTCGTTATTGTCCCTGTATTATTTTCAAATATAGTTTTGCTACTTGAGCGTATACATTTTTAATATATGAGTAATCCTGCATTGTTTACTACGTGAGTGAACTGTATTCATCTTTTTTTGTATATTTATCTGGGGGTTTTGTATCAGTGTATCATTGTTTTGTATATATATATATATATATATATATATATATCGCCACATTAAACCATAATTAAACCATAATTTTTATATCTGTATCATAAAACGTGTTCTGTTATCAATCCGAAATATCCGTCCCGGTTATCTTGTTACAAGATAGGTTCCAACAAACGGTACCTTCTTAAACATAACGCGGTTAAAATACTTTTGAAACTCAAAGACACTTAAATGAAAGGTAGTATATAAAAACAAAACAATAGATTCAGTTAAAGTCAAACCTAAGGCTTTTGACTTATTCACTTTCATCAGATGCAACGATAAGATTTGCCACATCCCTATCGGAGCAATATTCAACATACAACATAAACAAATAGCGAATGGTCTGTATATACTGATAATGTTGTGACTAATCTGCATCTCTGAAATATTTAAACAACCTTCTTATGTGTGCGCATATGAACTGAAATATATTATGTAGAAATAGTCATATAGTAGTATAATATGTACAAAGATTCCTAAAAGAGTTCAGCAACAAGGGTTATTTACACTGGCAACTAAATCAGACGTTTTTTAAATTAAGATAGATTTTGTTGTATGTCCACTTTGTTGAAAAAACTATATGTTAGAGTGTTGGATAATGGTGATTATAAAGTTGGAGCAAGACATTTATTTATTTACAATGCCTATATATTACACATTTCTTACAAAGTTGTATTGTTTTCAAGAAGGCTATGCAGTAATAAGTGAGACGAATACTATAGTTGAAATAGGTATTATCGTTACACTAACAGTACAAAGGCATGTTTTATGTAACAAAACTGGGTCCTTTATCTAGTGACCAAAGTACACTGATAAGCAATGAACATTAATGTATTATTACATCTAAAAGAAATTGGACATAGTCTCAAAACCAATATTTGCAAGTTTGATTGAGGGAAGAATTACTAATTGCATCAGAGCCTTAAAATCGTTTAGAGTGGGTAGAGATGTTTGTTCTACAGCTTTCGGATGAAAGGGTTGCAGTCGTTTCAAGAGTTGACAGTACCTTTGCGATTTTTCGGTTTCGGACAAATCGTTGCGATCCATCAACGATTGCAATTCGTGTTGTAATTGGGACATCTCTATAAATGAGGATTGGGTGGTAAATGTGGGGTTCGTTGTTATTGCCAACGATGCTTTTCTATCCATCATTTGTAAGGTACCACAGTTCGTCCTTCCAATTGCTTCCAAATGTTACGTCTGAGATCGTTGTGCTCCGTAGGTCCCTTTTATCTTCTGGAAGGATCATACATATTTCTACCCATCCCTTGTGCCATCCCTTGTATCATTCCTTGTATCATACCTGGAAACACGCCGGATATTGCTCCCAAAAAAGGAGCAAATAGGGGAAAAAAAGTCATCCGCGTTGCACCAACACTTTTTCTTTTAACGGATGCGTATTTTCTTTTGGAAAATTTAACGAAGAACGTGTCTATGATTGGCTAAGCATTATTTTCTGATGTTGAGACAAAAGTATCGCGCCTTTCAAGATATTCAAACAACATTCGCACACGGTATCGATGACATATTAGGAGGAAGTTTTAATGATTTGTTTTCCCATGGGTGGAGAGGCTTTGGACAGGAAGGACATGTCCCCATGTTTAGCTAAACGAGAATGTAATCCTTTCCTTTTATTTCATATCGGGGGTGAATAAGTTTTAATCAGTTTGGTACACACACCCTTTTATCTTTTTTTTGGATATACCGCTTCGTTAAATAGGTGACGATCTTATTTAAAAAATAATCGCTAAAGGCACCAGGTCGGTTGTAAATCATATCGCCTAATTTGTTCAAATTTTTAAACAAATCAATTAACATTCCTCCCCTTTTGGTGACTTATCATTTTCGTTGGACGACTGCGTCTTTTTAGGGGATGACGTCGATGTTTGGCTAAGCGTTTTGTGGGATGACAAAATAGTCTTTCTCCTTTTCCTTTTGCGACAGAAGAACAACGATGATTGTGGTGTTCACGTCTTTGAGGAGGCATGATTGGGTGCTCTGAAGTATCACAGGAAATACTGATTCACGTGGTTCACCTCAAATCATTTTTATACTGGACTGCGAATCCACTGATTATCTTTGCATCGTATGAACTTCATCACATGTAACACTCGTCGTGAAGTGGTTCGCAACGGACTAACTCGGGACAGTTCTTCTTTCAACAAATCCAGTAAACTCTGTAACATACCGGATTTTTCTTGGACTTTGACTTGGGGGCAGGTACTTTGTTAACAGCTGCCACTGCCACTAATGAGGAAGAGGAGGAGGAGGGTGTCACCGCTGGAGGAGACGTTTTGCGAGACACAGGTTTCCAATGTTTCATTAAACTGGATTTGGCTGGAATCACCAGTAACGGAGAAGAGGAAGAACCTGAGGCTACTGGAAACGCGGTCTATAACCCTGCAGGTCGTGGTTTACGTATGTATGGTCGCGTCCTGGCCAAAGTGCCTTTTGTCGGGTGGCAGCTCTTTTATATGACTTTTCTTTTTATGTGATCTGGTCTTGACACCATTGTTCTTTTTCTTTTGGGTTCGCTTTTGCTTTTTTAGGAGTGAGTTTTTTCTTGGGATGATCTTTGGGAGCATTGGGATTCCATTTTAAGAGAGCGAATGATGACACCTAGAGAACCGCTACATCCAGGTTTCAAAATTAAGATAGATTTTGTTGTATGTCCACTTTGTTGAAAAAACTATATGTTAGAGTGTTGGATAATGGTGATTATAAAGTTGGAGCAAGACATTTATTTATTTACAATGCCTATATATTACACATTTCTTACAAAGTTGTATTGTTTTCAAGAAGGCTATGCAGTAATAAGTGAGACGAATACTATAGTTGAAATAGGTATTATCGTTACACTAACAGTACAAAGGCATGTTTTATGTAACAAAACTGGGTCCTTTATCTAGTGACCAAAGTACACTGATAAGCAATGAACATTAATGTATTATTACATCTAAAAGAAATTGGACATAGTCTCAAAACCAATATTTGCAAGTTTGATTGAGGGAAGAATTACTAATTGCATCAGAGCCTTAAAATCGTTTAGAGTGGGTAGAGATGTTTGTTCTACAGCTTTCGGATGAAAGGGTTGCAGTCGTTTCAAGAGTTGACAGTACCTTTGCGATTTTTCGGTTTCGGACAAATCGTTGCGATCCATCAACGATTGCAATTCGTGTTGTAATTGGGACATCTCTATAAATGAGGATTGGGTGGTAAATGTGGGGTTCGTTGTTATTGCCAACGATGCTTTTCTATCCATCGTTTGTAAGGTACCAAAGTTCGTCCTTCCAATTGCTTCCTATAGGGGAAAAAAATCATCCGCGTTGCACCAACACTTTTTCTTTCAACGGATGCGTATTTTCTTTTGGAAAATTTAACGAAGAACGTGTCTATGATTGTCTAAGCATTTTTTCTGATGTTGAGACAAAAGTATCTTGACTTTTAAGATATTCAAACAACATTCGCACACGGTATCGATGACATATTAGGAGGAAGTTTTAATGATTTGTTTTCCATTGGGTGGAGAGGCTTTGGACAGGAAGGACAACATGTCCCCATCTTTAGCTAAACGAGAAGGTAATCCTTTCCTTTTATTTCATATCGGGGGTGAATAAGTTTTAATCAATTGGTACACACGCCCTTTTATCTTTTTCTTGGATATACCGCTTCGTCAAATAGGTGACGATCTTATTTAAAAAATAATCGCTAAAGGCACCAGGTCGGTTGTAAATCATATCGCCTAATTTGTTCAAATTTTTAAACAAATCAATTGACATTCCTCCCCTTTTGGTGACTTATCATTTTCGTTGGACGACTGCGTCTTTTTAGCGGATGACGTCGATGTTTGGCTAAGCGTTTTGTGGGATGACAAAATAGTCTTTCTCCTTTTCCTTTTGCGACAGAAGAACAACGATGATTGTGGTGTTCACGTCTTTGAGGAGGCATGATTGGGTGCTCTGAAGTATCACAGGAAATACTGATTCACGTGGTTCACCTCAAATCATTTTTATACTGGACTGCGAATCCACTGATTATCTTTGCATCGTATGAACTTCATCACATGTAACAATCGTCGTGAAGTGGTTCGCAACGGACTAACTCGGGACAGTTCTTCTTTCAACAAATCCAGTAAACTCTGTAACATACAGGATTTTTTTTGGACTTTGACTTGGATGCAAGTACTTTGTTAACAGCTGCCACTGCCACTAATGAGGAAGAGGAGGAGGAGGGTGTCACCGCTGGAGGAGACGTTTTGCGAGACACAGGTTCCCAATGTTTCATTAAACTGGATTTGGCTGGAATCACCAGTAACGGAGAAGAGGAAGAACCTGAGGCTACTGGAAACGCGGTCTATAACCCTGCAGGTCGTGGTTTACGTATGTATGGTCGCGTCCTGGCCAAAGTGCCTTTTGTCGGGTGGCAGCTCTTTTAATGGACGTTTCTTTTATGTGATCTGGTCTTGACACCATTGTTCTTTTTCTTTTGGGTTCGCTTTTCCTTTTATAGGAGTGAGTTTTTTCTTGGGATGATCTTTGGGAGCATTGGGATTCCATTTTAAGAGAGAGCGAATGATGACACCTAGAGAACCGCTACCTCCAGGTTTCAAAATGATTTGTTTTTTTTGGGTTTGAGTATCGATGCAAGGATCGGCCAGTTGCAGCAAGGCTATTTTGTTTCTGTCAAAAAAGCGTTTGGATTGATGTAGAATGTTAATGATGCCTTACAGTAATATACGTGCTGTCACCGTAAACCATCGTAAGACTTCTTTGGGATTGACTTCTAAGACGTGAGCACGTATTTGTGGATTTGTTTCGCGACTGATAACGTACAAGGCACGAACCAATTTGACGGGAAGATGAGACTGAAGGGACGTCATGTTGACGATGGATGAGACAGGGTCAAAGTTTCCGTGATTTTTATAGATTTCTTAGTTGTTGTTGATGTAGTTATGTCGACGACGGGGACGTGTAGACGACACCTTGGCACCATTGCTTAAATTTGGTGAACATTTAAGTTTTGACAATTTTCAACATTATTATTCATTTCAAGAATACGCTGAGCTCAGATTAGCCAGAAGCAATCCCCAAATTTCTGCTTCTAATGATGAAAACAAAATTTGAGCTGTAAACTACAACACACCAAATTGAATAGCTTTGAATGTTAGAAATGCACTAGAAATGCACCTTTCCCATGCTAAATTTGACATTGTTTTCTAATGCTAATTTTATAACTTTGTACAATGGTTACTAACTTTATTCTGTAAAACATTTTCTCAATCTAATTCTTTAATAGGAGATACCATTTAAGTTCAACTTGTTGCGAGATGGGTGCATAGAAACACCAGAACACACCGAAACACAATAGAAACACCTTATCGCACATCAGTTATATCTTATATACCATAGTGTATATTGTTGGTAAATGTATAATTCATATTTGTGACATTTAATATTAATTACAAAATAAATTAACATGTACTTTCTTTCTTGTCTGCAAGTGATGCAACATCAAACTAAAAAAGAAGCTGGAAACCGCATTTTGGCGACAGTTCGTACAGTAACAAAATCTAATATTAACAGCCTGTATTGCAATTTATACACAAGTTTAAAGTTTCAGCTATTAATAATAAACACATATTACTATTCATTTTATGTTGATTTATTAAGTTGAGTATCATGTTGTGGTTATTAATTATTACATTTGTCTTATCATGTTATGTTCCGTGAAGTGTGAGAAATGTGCTACCCAGCATACGAATTACCTATATAGTTTGAATGTAACTATCATGAAGTATGCAAGATAATTCTAAATGCAAAGATTCACCAGATCTTTGCGTACATACTAAATGGATGGCCCCTAATGCGAGATCAATGAATAATGCGCATTCATCAAATATAATACATTTCCTACGTGCCAAGAAGCATTTAAACAAGTGTATTGGTTTAGACACCAATTATTTAAGTTAAAACAACATGGCCAATTGTTCATCATATACGTACGTAATCAAAGGTATTTATTTTCAATATCTTCTTCTTTAGATGATATGTGAAAACGTTTCAGTACGAACAGTAATTCGAAAGATAAATACATAATCCATGTAAATGTTACTCAAAATATCAGAAAACGGTAAATAAGAATAGTTAATGAAAAGATACATAATTTGAAACAAAAGTGTTAACGATAATATATAAAATGCTATGAGTGAAGATAACAATTATTAATACATCATTACTAATATGCATTTATTAGTAATAGTTCATGCATTAAAATTATTAAACAATCGTATTAGATGCTATTAATAGCAAATGTTATTTTTTTTCAAAATGTCGCATATTTCACAAATTTCAGCAATGCTCTAGACGATATTGCATTACGGTGTTTCTATCGATTTCCGGTGTTTCTATGCACCGTTGCAAAATGTGTTAAACAGCTTTTTTGTAAATGAAAAATGTACAGTAGGATATAGTTGTTTTCGAGACATTATCTAAGTATTATCTACAATTTGAGTTGGCATATCTATTAAATGGTCTGCATTAGAACTAGGAAATGTGTATTATCATCTGATTTAGATACATTGGCATATCTCCGTCTCTCTCTCTCTCTCTCTCTCTCTCTCTCTCTCTCTCTCTCTCTCTCTCTCTCTCTCTGAACCACCCATCACTGCATTGCGTGGAATTCCGACAATATACGCGAGCTCTAGTGACATTAAGATAAATTTATTGCTGAAAATGGGATAAAACCAAATTGTTACAAATAATAACGAATATAAAAACTAGCACATGTTTTGGAGGAATACAGTTAACAACTTGAAAAATTGTTTTGTTTTTTACCAGTTTGATCAAGAATGTCTTTACATCTTCTAAGAATTTAGTGTATTAGGCTAACTCTTGCAGGAATGGGATCAATGCACGCAATATAATAAAAAATCGCGCCAAAACACCTCACAAATAGGCTTAAAATATCGCACATTATTCTGGCATCGCCAGTTAGCCGTTATTATAAAATTAATTTTTAAAACCAGTAATTATTTTTAAAGGTCGCAGATGTTGGTGTGTAACCCAACTCAAGTCCTCTCAAGTATAGCAAAACACACACACACACACACACACACACACACATATCTATCTATCTATCTATCTATCTATCTATCTATCTATATATATATATATATATATATATATATATATATATATATATATATATATATATGCATTGTTTCATTAACCTCTTCTGGACAAAGCCACGGTAAATGCTTGCATACCTTCCTTTATTTTCTATTGTTATGTTTCGTTACGCTGTATTATCAAAACATATCCTAAGTGTATCTAACGAATAACCCATCAACCTAAGATCCATCATCTGCAAGTATATATGTTATATGTATTACAATGTATTTTTCCCTTTTGAAAAATGTAAATAACAGTTCCTTAAGAAGATTAATATGTTATCCAAATTATTTTTTTGCTTAGATAAGATGTTTTTATCTGATAAATTAATAATTACAAGTGTGCTTAGTATACTTATAGTTCAAACTAATATTTGGATGACCTCTACACTTATCATTTAATCGATCATGATCCTCAAGATTTTAGTATTCTTCTTTGCGTGTATATTTTTGTGAGAAGCTCTGAAGTGCAGGTATCATTTTACCATTGTATCCCGTTTTCGTCAGATTTAATATGAAGTTGGCCTAGTTGTGGGCTTAAAGTTAGTGGATGGATCCTTCTGCAATGAGACTTAACTTTGATCACTTATGACTTGCGTCATACTGAGGTAATCGGATCAGTTAACTATGTTGACATGGTAGGTAATGATTTTGTATCCATGAGTCAATCATTTCAGTCGTAGATTGCTGATTTATACAGTAAACTATCGCTGATATTTAGATGGGTTGGCCATTCTCGCTAAAGGGAAGCGTTTTAAACTACACAGACGCATGTGGTCTTCCATACCTGTTAGGGAATGTTAAATCGTACTATGCAAAGATTCGAACTGGTGTGTTAACGAAACCGGTCGCTTTGTTTGTAATAAGCATAGACACTTATACCATCTCGTCCATACAGTCACAAAAAACACGCCCACGCGCGCGCACACACACATACACACACATAGATAGATAGATAGATAGATAGATAGATAGATAGATAGATAGATAGATAGAGAGATAAATAGATAGATAGATACGAATATATAGATATATATATATATATATATATATATATATATATATATATATATATATATATATATATATATATTAGATGTAAAGATAGATAGATAGATAGATAGATAGATAGATAGATAGATTGATTGATTTTTAAAGGCGCACCAGCACTTTAAGGCTATTTAGCGCTATACAATAGGTTGTACTTATACATGTTTAAAAATACGAAAGGTTTAATATCGACCAGAAAGGATTCCATTCACCCAGGGATGGTTTGATGGCATGAAGGTTGTTATTGACTGCATCATCCCATGACGTCTGCCACTTCTGACATAGGTACTTTTTGATACAAGGTTTAAAAGCAGTTAACGGTAATTCAAAATCCGAATGGTCTTGGGATAGAGCCATTTTAGCAGCATGGTCTACTTCTTCATTATCTCTAATACCAATATAGCTAGGTAACTAACAATATACTATATTGTAGGAGGTACTAAGCTCCGTACAGATAGATAGATAGATAGATAGATAGATAGATAGATAGATAGATAGATAGATAGATAGATAGATAGATAGATAGATAGATTAGTCTTAGTTGATCGGTCTTTAAGGTGGTTATGACAAATCAAAATCAAACAGTGTCTACGTACACAAAACACGTCAATTACAGGTATACAGTGGTATATGCGTACTAAACACATATATGCATGTGAGCTTGTATATATAACATACAAGTTACATGTCCATTCAATGAATAATCAAGAAACATCCGAACACTCAATGTGGATCAGTTTGTATTATGTTAGTAAAAAATATCCAGAGGACTTATGACTTGTATATTTGTGTGGACTTGTATTCTATTTAAGGATGTACAGTTGCTGAATTAATGTCGTTTTCTAAACCATTAGATGGAATACTGAATATGTTGAAAATACATGTCTGTTATGATGCACTTCATATACTCTTCTATTTATTAAATAGTGAAGGGATTTTGGTATGTTCTCCTGTATATTATAATGGATGTGTCGCTTTTCCTGTCAGTGGATTAAATTTCGAGCCTATGCATGTACTAGCTGTTACGAAATGTGTCCTCAATGCTGATAACGTCCTAAAACAAGAAGAGGCTCAATTAGGCTTGATAACTTTTACCATTTAAGTTCATTTGTGTAGTGGTGTAAAAGCAACATTACACTATTAACACAGTTCTTGCGAATTATAAAACCAATGCAAGATCATGATACTTTAAGTTATATTTTCACGTTCAGGTAAACATGTACCATGCTTGCAGACTGCATACGGGTTACTAGCCCTGCTAGTGACATGCAATGCTACAACATTATTATGAACGCGTGTCATTCATTATTGACATAGAATGATTCCTTTATAAGAGAAGGATATATTTCAAGTTTGATGAAACTCAGAGATAAATGCTGCCTCCAGATTAGTACGATGTAAAAGTCAATTGACTGCTTCATTATTTCAGTAATACGTGGATCTCACCCATTGTCGAGATAATCCAAGATCCTTTTTTTGCAAACTCATACATTAGGTTCGGTCCTATTCGGACACAAATAAAGTCCACGCATGTTTCAAAATCGAAGTCAGTCAGATGAAAGACAATTTCAATGACATGCAGCGATTTCACGTTTCAGCGTCCTGTTTAAACTTGTAATGATGAAAGTATATTTTCCAAGTTTAACAATTGTAACAGACAGCCAAAGTGGGCATGATATCCTGTACCTCACTTACATAATCAAGGACTCGTGGATTTCACCGTGCAGGCTTATTTAATAGTGAAAGACCAAATAATATATTATAATAGAGCTTTACTATTCCACTAGCCGACCACTCTGGTGGCCTAGTGGTTAGAGCGTACGCTTAAGAAGCGGAAGGTGCTTGGTTCGAACCACGGAAAAGTCGTACCAAAGACATACAAGAATGTTCCTAACTAATGTTGCATTAAAGGTTACTGTAAGGACTGATCGGCCTAGTATCAGGATAATGGGACTGGGTGGGACATCATGCTACATGTCTCCGGCATGATGCCCAAGTGCTAGACATCACAATAAACTGCCACAATGCATACATCGTAGCGATATGACTGAAAAATTGTTAAAGCTGATACCGTTTGTCAATCAAACATGTCCACCACTCTAACTATTATGGCCCGCTTATAATGCTTACAAAGGAACAATTTATGTTACTCGTATGAAACATTTTCTTTAATAATTAACATTAGTTCGAGAAAATCTAATTACTATGTTTTATATTAAAGATTAAATTAAGGTAGATCCAATTGCATGCAAGTATCAACCCAAAATGTAAACTATTTACTCGGGATTATCAGGAATAACACCATCTATAACGGTATTGAACTATCTATCCATCATGCTAAGTCTGTGTCAACCTCATGCTGATTCAAGGGCAGCATTGACAATACGAATGTCCTAATTTTCAGAAGAAACATGCAAAATCTGTCTTGTACCTGAAATAAATAGTTTCAATTGGAACATTATACTTTTTAAAAACAGCTGAAAATGCAAATTGTTGATGGATACAATACCATGCACGATATACGGTCAATTGTGTTTCACGAATTTTCTTCAGCCAATGTATCATTAACGTTGACAATTCAAAGGTATGATTATTAATGAATTATTTTTGCTTGATAAATGGGGAGAAAAAGAAAGGGAAGCAATACTATTTTGGAATATATTATATCAGTAGGTGTTTCAGGTGAAAATCTAAATGATTGTACTCTTTTCATTTATAAGCGTAGGTAATTCGTAGTTTATTGCATTGAGATATATCTGTATTTGTATGATGATGCCTAATATGAACTGTGCTTTTGGACATTGATTCTCAGATGTTTAAGAGATTTGATATGTATAATTTAATAACAGTGATGGAAACATAAACAGAGGAGTGCGAAATAAATAATTCGGATAGGTGAAAGAGACCTTAATCTAATTTTCAAACATTGTAAACCTTTACTAGATCAGGCGTACCATGCATGACAAGGAAACATGCGCATGAGGAAGACTGATGACGTATCATGTACTGTATGGACAATATATATATATATATATATATATATATATATATATATATATATATATATATATATATACGCAAGCTGAGTTAAGAATTTAATATGGAATTCTGAAACATATCTTGTCAGTAAGCACAAGATTTGTACATTGATGTAGTAAAGGTGCAATGCCACCTGATTATGGGAATAATTTCATGTATAGACAGTGTCCTGGGGCTACTGTGTAAATATAAAGGTGGATAATGATGCTTGAAAAATAAGTTAACATTTAACAAGACTTGTTTCCCATTAAAGGAATCATATGACTATGACAATTAATTAAATAATCCCGATACCGCACATATTCTTCGTATTTATAAGTAAGTAAATTTAGTAAATTTGCCTCTAAATAGAAAACAATCGAACATGTATTCTTTGTTCTTTATTTATCTACTTGCAACAATCGATGTGCGAGCGTTACATTGACACATTATAATAGATAAATTACATTCATTGATATCAGATTTCGATCTTCCTCAAGTTGAATGGATTGGTCGGAAAGATATGCTAACGCTAAACAGTGAGAGGATCTGCAGTATATTAATCAAATAAGGATGACGGAAATAGAATGTATTGTTTGATACTGGCAAATACAAATCTAAAGAGACAATGTAAACATAAAAATGTTATCATATAGCAAGCTGATAAGACGACCAGTTCAGGCACTAATTGTATATATATATATATATATATATATATATATATATATATATATATATATATATATATATATATATATATATATATATATATATATATATATATATATATACATGTTTTGAATGTAGTCACAAAAAAGCATATTCCACGCACATATCAATTCACACATGGTTACTTAGAAAATTTCTGCTGATATTCCTTTGCTCACATATTCAGGTTGCACCTTGTTATTCAAACGTTTCGAACCATTTCAATATTATTTAACTTAACATAATTCAGTCAGCAAAATGGTTATTTTTAAGCATGTATACTTATGCCAGTCTGTATTCGGATACAATGTTTATAGGAAGCTAAAAGGAAACTATCACCAATGCAAGGTGTTTTGGTCAAGCATGCAGTAAATGTATCGAAATTCAGAATTCATATAGAAGTGTTTATGTTTCAAGACCATTGTATTAATGCTATATTTACATATCTATAAAGTAGAACTTTCACATATATTCACATATACTACACCATAAACATGTATCTCATTTGATTCACGTTCATTTCTGGACAACGACCAGCTGTTCATTGGTACTGATAATGATTTTGCAATTCCAAATACAAATTATATGGATACAATCATTACAATCTTGATATACAGATCGCTTAAAACTTAGTTTCGTGTTCTAAAACCTAAAGTTCCACGTGACATTAGTAAACTGGATGAATATACTTCATTCCAGGTGATGTTTGCAGTGTGGTGCGGTGCGGTTCCATTTTCAAGAAATACTATAGAGTGTTCCAATGTTCTCTTACTGGATGATCTCCGTACATGTAAGCTGTATAAGCAGAAAAAAAAACCACACAAAAAAAAAATACAAAAAAATACACAAAGATGAAAAAAGGGTGTATTATAAAATAATAATATAACAGATAGCTGTATATATGCATCATATATAAGATACATATATACCTGAAAATCTTTCATATAATATAAAAACGAAATTAATCTTCTAAGAAATGTATCCATCTATGTGTGTGCGTATGAACTCATTTGTTGTTTTAAAAGAAACATTTATATATTTATATTTAGCAGTTGTCAAAACAATAATTACCAGTCTATATCTTTGTACAGAAGACATGCCAGTAGGTAAACCAATAGTTAGGAAAACTCTCAGTCCATGAGCAAAAAAGAGTAAATGGAGTATGGAAGGGGACTCTGAAAAAAACATTTGCTGTTGTCAAAGAAGCGGAATTGACGTGAAGTATATAAATGATAACTTCGTACGCTAAAGTGAGGTTATACAAAAAATATACATATACCAAATGTAAGTCCAAACACACCACCCATTTACGTTTTGGTTGTGTACGGACGATCATATTTGTTTTTAGAAGACTATCAAGTAACTTTCTCTTTATTATACTGACCTATTATTTTCAGTAACACATGGTCACCTATTCATCACATCTACTGCTGTTACTGACCATCTGACTTACTATATTAATGTGTGTATCTTCTGCTTTCTTCATAACAACACCATCTGTTTACTTTAAATTTGAAGAAAAAAGTATTGCAGCTCCAGCGTTAAAGGTCAAAAGTAACGTATTGAGCCATAAAATAGCGAACATCGGTTTGATGAAATCTAGTGAATATTTGTTTTTTCCCCACTCAGTTTATAAAATTATCAGTTTTGGTCACCTCACCTCTAGCGACAATCACATCATTTCTGTACCCACCTCATCTGCGAGTGATTCAGCTAAATTGAAGAGTTATGACGCACCTAACACGACGTCATATAGTGATAAGCAATGTTTCTACTCACAAATGCGACTGACAGATCTATATTATGTGGGTCATACAGACGTAGTAATGATATATGCTAAATGAGGACATGAAAAGGAAGGTTTCCTGAATCTTTAATATATCAGGGCACACTTTAATGATGTAATGATGCTGAGCATGACTTCCGTGTTTAGCATTATATATTCTTTGAAAAGCCATTGGCGAGATTAGAAAGTTAATGTAGATATCAGAATCAAGATAAGATAATAACGTTGGTAGTTTTGTTACTTGCTTTCTTATACGTAGCGACCGAAACAAATATCGGCTGATACATTATTATAGTTGTGTCAAACTGCCAAATAGTGTTTTATTCCGGAGTGATAGGTATAAACAAACATGAAATAACGTTTCTGATAAATCTTCTATCTAAATCACTGTACAAAAACGAAATTAAATTTATCCTTGAATTAATATTTTCTCTTGTTTATCATATAGTACTTCTTAATTATCCATGCTTATAAGAATATTAAAAAAATTCTACATATATAATACAAGTATCTGAATGTTCTTTGTATAGGATGCCATGTATTGCTGTTATCCTTTGTATCACATAATAAATAAAATGTATGTATTAACAAAAATACTGTATAATAGGCAATAAAAAGTAAATTGAAAATACCTTTTAAAAATACGTGGGGAAAATGTAGTACAAACCAGTGTTGTCAGTATGTATAAATAAGAAACGTTGCACTCTTGGACGAAACAAAGTATGTAATTCCATATAGCACCTGTTATTTTAGACTAATTTGCTATAATGAATAAGTGTTAAAATTTATTAGTATCGTCCCATCAATGTATTATGTCGATTCTATAAAAATGTTAATCCCGCGGTTTTGATCAGTAAATTGTTTCTTTTTTGGGAACTTCTTTTGTAGTATTCTCTTGTTTGCTTGTATTTCTGATTATTGTCCATTCATATTTGGAATGTACTTAGTAGGCAAATTAACAACGATATATATGTGCATTAATCACAGTGCAAATTTAGATAAAGGATGTGTATGTTTAACAAATATTATTGCATGTAAATATTTAAAGCAATAAATGCTAAAACAATACTGATATATTGATTGATTGTGTAGCTTGACGATTATATCAAACATATTAAGCTAACCTGTATCAGATGGAACCAAGACAAGACATTTCCAGTTGTCAGGTTATTAACCTTGAGATTAGGAAAATATCATCATTTCTCTGATATAATCTTAGTTTATCTTTATCAGTGCCACCAAGTATGCACTGCAATCCCTTATTGGATACACATTTGCTCACTTTTTACGAAGTTGTGGCAGACCTGCTGTATCAGTGTATTGGTTTGGAAATCTACGGAGGTAATGTATGAAATAAACTCCACTTGCATACTATGAAGAACTTTAAGTATCAATATGAACGTGAGTGAAGCAAATACAATATAAATAAATATGCAGTGAACTATATCATTATTATTCATCAGTTTTCATCTCAATTGTCAATATATATTTTTCCTATGTTTAGGAACGTAAATTAAATGTAGTCTACCTTTCCAGGCAGATAATGAAATATTGACAAGCAAGTGAATGAGAACAAATAAATATAAATGTACACACATATCAATAATGAGTAGGATAACTGATATTATAAGAATCATATAAAATATGTATACGTTAAGACTACCTAGAATTATTTTGTAAACGTTTTGTACTTATGTGTATAATATACTAAATGTGTCGAAAGTATAATTCAATGTTTGAATTGGAATTACGTGTTCAATGTTTATATAACAGTAGAAGATATGGTAGGAATATATTTTAAATAAACTGGTGCATCTAACATAGTTTTGTCTGATATTCATCAACCGAGAAATGTAACCCCTTTATGTTATTATTTCGCTAACTCACTGTTTAAGAGCTGCTATTTTCTTGTTCGCATATTTCCTCCATGTTTTCACAATTTTCAGCTTGGCAGATTTCAAACTGCTATGAATCTTAAAATCAATATGTTTCTTTATACTACATCAGTATTATTACATTTGTTGTTTAAAGCTAAGTTCTCAATATATTTTATGTGTAATATATCTAATTAAGTTGCTAGAGTGTGTTCCTAATCAAATGGTAACAAGTTATGTAAATACAGTATATTTTAATCTAATAATATCTTACCAATCTGGAATCTGAATATACCTTAGGTAAATTCAAGAAACTGCAAAGTTCTAATTAGAAATATATATGCTAGATTTATCAATTATGAATTTTAGTATTGTTTCACACATTTAATTTCACATATGTCTTGATTGTCATTGCTAGTAGGAAGTACATCTTTTTCTGTGTTCATATTTATCTCTAAATTACACTCAAATAATCAAAACAAGTCTCTCAAATGGGGAGAAGTTTACTGTTTGTAGCAACACGATTGTCTAAATAGAATGTTGGAAGAGTCAAGTTGCGGTTCTCCATATTAATATGTCCCCATATCTTTAACACTGGTATTTCATTATTTTGTACTCGCATCAAAAACGTATTTGTTGCTTTGAACATTTATAAATACCTATGTATAATTCGACTGCTTTAAACAAACTAGTATATTCATTGCAATTATGCAACTGAAATTAACACAATCATTAATCGAGACGGGATGATACAAAGATGGTACGTTTTAAATTGTTCTTCGTGTTACATGTCGATAAAAGGCATGATATCTGTATCACAAGCATTTGTGAAATTACGACGCGTAACATATTTATGAGCTAGTATTTGTCCCATGGGTTTCCTGCACAAATTGAAAAGTAATTATACATAGCTACAATTATACTCAAATAATTACTAACTACTGTTTTTTTGCGTGTCGCTAGCATATTCAAATTAAACGTGGATAAAACCTAAAAGTGAGCCGATTTGTTTTCAACATAGGATCACATTCCCTGTTCTATCTGTTTTCTTTTGTGGATAAACTTGGAGATGATGACAGAAAATATGCGCTAATGGATGATTTCCAAAACATAATGGCTCTGGATTATTTTCACCGAAAAGATTTAAGATTTTCTTTGCATTAAGAAACATCAAGGTTGACACAATGATAAGTTTCTTCAGAGTTTCATCTTTTGAAGTTTAGTTATGATAATTTGAAGTAGAGCTTAATATGCTTGTGTGTACTTTTATATGTAGATTTCTTTATGAATTGTATGCCATCCTTAATCACATGTTTTTATTTAGTCCAAGTTGAAAAGGTATTAACATTTTGAAGATGTTATTGTTTGTATCTGATACATCTTGCAGTTATTTTATCATCATGTTGTAGTGAGTCATATTCGTTTATTACTTCATTGCAAATATCATTAACTTCTCAAATCTGTTTCACAATACAGATCGCATAAGACGGTTTAAAACTTTGACCTGTCTGTACCTTCTTCAATGCTTCGATTATTGTCTTGCTGAAGGAAATACATTGACCTATTGTATCATCATCTTAAAATCATTGAAACAAGTCCATCCAGACATAATGGCATATATTTATGCAACCATATCAACTCAGTCATGTTTAATGTTGTAACCTTAGAATGCACAAGAAGACCAAGGATCTTCATGAAATTTCGATATGACGAATTATACTATACATTGACAGTGTTTGTAAGACGATATTGACCTGGCATATGTAGGTGCAGTTTCGTTGGCAGTATCGCGTTGTGCGTCCGTTACTTCAAAATTTAGTTGCGTTTAGAAAATCCTCTTTCCAAATCAGAGTTTTTTCTAAAACTTAAACCTGACTCAGTTTGATGACAATTTACACAGTGCACATATTTTGCAGAGCTCTTTACAATTATAAAATAATATTGAAGCAAGAGAAAATATAATATACACCTATATTGAAACAACAATTTAATCAAACTATTATTAATGACAATTAGTGAACGCGCAGAACAAGTTTCGTAGGAAGCGTTTCTTCCAATCCACAAAATGCATATATCTCAACGAAATAATATTAGCTGAAATAAGTGTGTAAACTTACAGATACCATTTCCGCCATCTTTAACGAGGGTATTAAAGAACATAATACAACTGGCTCCTTCAGTTGTGTGTATTTCAGTTTAAATACGGTGAACAATACCAAACAGGTATACTGTAATAGACTTGATATTCGCTGTTGTGATAAAAAATATCCTTTATTCTAGGTAATTGTCTTGCCGTAATAGCCTAGTTCATAAATTCGTTGAAAAATATTTAGAAACTCATTGCCAATTATTGGGTCTATATATGTCAATTACAGAGCATATATATGCAAAGTATTTCCACATCACAAATCAAAGGTACCGAACTTGAAAGAGATTTCAATATCTGATGTTTCTTAAACATACTTAAACCCGTATTATAACGGGAATTCCATTGAATTCATTTAGCCTAGGATACATTACTAGTTTAAAAAGGAATTAAAGCAGTTCCAACATTCAGCCTCTTCTTAAATATTATTGATACAGAGAAAGATAGTTCTCTTACTCCTGATGCAGGATTCATAACATATACGACATTGTGTGGTATATAGCTTGCCCATTAACGATACTATATTGATCTGTATCACCGAGGTAAGGAAATTGATGAAATGAAACGTATATTCGAAATACCATCAAACAGTTCAATTACAAAAAAATGCAAAATAATTTAGACACGTTTTAAAATATATTGATTTATATCTGATGATGTGAACACTTCTTTGTCATCTTGATATGTCTTTGTTCTCAGAATTTCGTAGGTAATTACATATATTGTAAACCAATGAAATCCTGGAATTTGTCTGGCATGGCTGAGTTAAGCTTGTTATTATTCCGTCTGAGTTAGCAATACATACGGCACATTCCTTCATATCTATTTAAATCGCTTTTGATTACATGCTTAGGTCATTAAGTTCTTCATTGTGTTTGATAAATATCAAGATCAAAACATACTAATTGTAATCATGCATCAGATTTTAGCTTAGTTTGTTACTAATCTCGGGACTATATTTCAGGTCTAATTTTAAGAAAACTTAGAAAATTATGCTTAAATCATTAAGGTCTATGATGAATTAATCCACTGATACTAACTAGATGATCTTACATCTGATTGGCTGAGCTTTTTATCCTTGTGAAGGTTTTATTTCTGATCTGTTTTCTAATAAAATTGGAGTATATTCTTATTAAGATATCAGATTTGTGGAGTAAGGAGCAGGATTCAATTTTGTAGACACTAAAAGAAGGCATATTTCTGATTTGTATTTTAATCAGAATTGAAATATGGGCTTCTATTACCAATGATGTTTATTTAATGATTTTAAATTTGAGTAAAATCTATGCATTATTTTGCATAATGAAATGATTTTGTATCTGATTGGCCAAGTTTGTAACCATTCTGGAGACCAGATTTCTGTTCTGATTTTGATTCAACTTGGCATGTATTCTTAAATCATCAGAATCTTGGTCAATTATTAGCAAGATCAGAGCATTTTAATGAGGTGATCATGCATCTGACTGACTAAACTATGACCACTCTAAAATTCTGATCCAGTTTGGAATAAGGGCATATATCACCAGGACTTTGGACAAATATTGAAAATGAACAGGCTCCATGCATATTAATGAGGTGACCATATATTTAAAAACTGTTAGCATTCTTTAAGCTTTTTAAACTGATTTTGATCATACTTCCATTATAAGCTATATAAATCATGCACCTGATTGGCTGAACTTGCTACCTCTCCAGATCTAGAGACCCATATTTCTCATCCAAATTATATGGATACAATCATTACATTGCTGATATATAGATCGGTTCAGACTTAGTTTCGTGTTCTAAAACCTAAATTCCACGTGATGTTAGTAAACTGGATTAATATACTTAATGCCAAGTAACAATAGTAACAGTTTCGGCAAAATGTATATATGCATCATATATAAGAAATGTATATACCTGAAAATCTTTCATATAATATAGAAAAGAAATCAATCTTCTAAGAAATGTATACATCTATGTGTGTGTACGACCTAATTTGTTATTTTAACAAAGCACATTAATATATTTATATTTAACAGTTGTCAAAACAATAATTTACCAGTCTATATCTTTGTGGAGATAACATGCCAGCAGGTAAACCAATGGTTAGCAAAACTCAGTCCATGAACAAAATACAGTAAATGGAGTATGGAAGGGGACTCTGAAAAAAACATTTGCTGTTGTCAAAGAAGCGGAATTGACGTGAAGTATAAATGATAACTTCATACGCTAAAGTGAGTTTATACATAAAATATACATATACCAAATGTAAGTCCAAACGCACCACCCATTTACGTTTTGGTTTGTACGGACGTTCATATTTGGTTGTAGGAGACTATCAAGTAACTTTCTCTCTGTTATACTGACCTATTAATTTCAATAACACATGGTCACCTACTCATCACATCTACTGCTGTTACTGACCATCTGATTTGCTATAATAATGTTTGTCTCTTCTACTTTGTTCATAATAACACCATCTGTTTACTTTAAATTTGTTTATATATATATATATATATGTATATAGATATATAAGTATTGCCGCGCCTGAGTTAAAGGTCAAAACGTATTTGAGCTATAAAATAGCGAATATCTGTTTGATCCTATCTAGTGAATATATTTCTTTCCCACACACCTTGTAAAAGTTACCAGTTTTGGTCACCTCACCTCTGGCGACAATCACATTATTTCTGTACCCACCTCATCTGCGAGTGATTCAGCTAAAATGAAGAGTTATGACGCACACAACACGACGCCATATAATGATAACCAATGTGTCTATTCACAAATGCGACTGGCAGATCTTTAGTATGTGGGTCATACAGACTTAGTAGTGATATATGTTAAATGAGGACGTGAAAAGGAAGGTTTCCTAAATCTTTACTATAACAGGTTACACTTTAATGATGTAATGATGCTGAGCATAACTTCCGTGTTTAGCAATATATATTCTTTGAAAAGCCATTGGCGAGATAAGAACGTTTATGTAGATGTCACAATCAAGTTAAGGTAATAACGTTGGTAGTTTTGTTACTTGCTTTCTTATATGGAGCGACCGAAAAAAATATCGGTTGATACATTATTATCTTTGTGTCAAACCTGCCAAATAGTGTTTTATTCCTGAGTGGCAGGTATAAACAAACATCTACAAAGCTTCTGATAAATCTTCTATCTAAATCATTGTACAAAAAGGGAAATTACAATTATCCTTGAATTAATATTTTCTCATGTTTATCATATAGTACGTCTTAAGTATCCATGACTATAAGAGTATTTAACGAATCATACATATATAATGATACACCTATCTGAATGTTCTTTATAAGGGATGTCATGTGTTACTGTTGTCCTTTGAATCACATAATAAAATATATGTATGTATTAACGAAAATACCGTATAATTAGCAATAAAACGTAAATTGAAAATACATTTTGTAAATACGTGGGGAAAAAGATGTATGTATGTGTTGTCCATATATATAAATACGAAAAGTTACACTGTTGGGCGAACCAAGATATATAATTCCATATAGCACCTGTTATTCTAGACCAATATGATGTAATGAATAATTGTTACAATACAAGTCTCTCAAGTGGGGAGAAGTTTACTGTTTGTAGCAAAACGATTGACTAAATAGAATGTTGGAAGAGACAAGTTACGGTTCTCCATATTAATATGTCCCCTTATCGTTAAAAATGATACATTTACTATTTGAAATTAGCATCCACAAAAAACATATTTCATAATTTTGTACTCGCTTCAAAAACGTATTTGCGGCATTAAACATTTATAAATACCTATGTATAATTCGACTGCTTTAAACAAACTAGTAAATTTATTGCAATTCTAGAATTGAAATTAACACAATCATTAATCGAGACGGGATGATACAAAGATGGTACGTTTTAAATTGTTCTTCGTTTTCCATGTCGATAATAGGCATGATAACTTATCACAAACGTTTGTGAAATTACGACGCGTAACATTTGTAAGAGCTATATTTTGTCGCTAGGGTTTCCTGCACAAATTGAAAAGTAATTATACATAGCTACAATTATACTCAAATAATTACTAACTACTGTATGCGTTTGTTTGTTGCGTGTCACTAGCATATTGAAATTAAATGTGGATAAAACCTAAAAGTGAGCCGATTTGTTTTCAACATAGGATCACATTCCTTGTTCTATCTGTTTTCTTTTGTGGATAAACTTGGAGATGATGACAGAAAATATGCGCTAATGGATGATTTCCAAAACGTAATGGCTCTGGATTAATTTCACCGAAAAGATTTAAGATTTTCTTTGCGTTAAGAAACATCAAGGTTGACACAATGATAAGTTTCTTCAGAGTTTCATCTTTTGAAGTTTAGTTATGATAATTTGAAGTAGAGCTTAATATGCTTGTGTGTACTTTTATATGTAGATTTCTTTATGAATTGTATGCCATCCTTAATCACATGTTTTTATTTAGTCCAAGTTGAAAAGGTATTAACATTTTGAAGATGTTATTGTTTGTATCTGATACATCTTGCAGTTATTTTATCATCATGTTGTAGTGAGTCATATTCGTTTATTCCTTCATTGCAAATATCATTAACTTCTCAAATCTGTTTCACAATACAGATCGCATAAGACGGTTTAAAACTTTGACCTGTCTGTACCTTCTTCAATGCTTCGATTATTGTCTTGCTGAAGGAAATACACTGACCTATTGTATCATCATCTTAAAATCATTGAAACAAGTCCATCCAGACATAATGGCATATATTTATGCAACCATATCAAGTCAGTCATGTTTAATGTTGTAACCTTAGAATGCACAAGAAGACCAAGGATCTTCATGAAATTTCGATATGACGAATTATACTATACATTGACAGTGTTTGTAAGACGATATTGACCTGGCATATGTAGGTGCAGTTTCGTTGGCAGTATCGCGTTGTGCGTCCGTTACTTCAAAATTTAGTTGCGTTTAGAAAATCCTCTTTCCAAATCAGAGTTTTTTCTAAAACTTAAACCTGACTCAGTTTGATGACAATTTACACAGTGCACATATTTTGCAGAGTTCTTTACAATTATAAAATAATATTGAAGCAAGAGAAAATATAATATACACCTATATTGAAACAACAATTTAATCAAACTATTAATAATGACAATTAGTGAACGCGCAGAACAAGTTTCGTAGGAAGCGTTTCTTCCAATCCACAAAATGCATATATCTCAACGAAATAATATTAGCTGAAATAAGTGTGTAAACTTACAGATACCATTTCCGCCATCTTTAACGAGGGTATTAAAGAACATAATACAACTGGCTCCTTCAGTTGTGTGTATTTCAGTTTAAATACGGTGAACAATACCAAACAGGTATACTGTAATAGACTTGATATTCGCTGTTGTGATAAAAAATATCCTTTATTCTAGGTAATTGTCTTGCCGTAATAGCCTAGTTCATAAATTCGTTGAAAAATATTTAGAAACTCATTGCCAATTATTGGGTCTATATATGTCAATTACAGAGCATATATATGCAAAGTATTTCCACATCACAAATCAAAGGTACCGAACTTGAAAGAGATTTCAATATCTGATGTTTCTTAAACATACTTAAACCCGTATTATAACGGGAATTCCATTGAATTCATTTAGCCTAGGAGACATTACTAGTTTAAAAAGGAATTAAAGCAGTTCCAACATTCAGCCTCTTCTTAAATATTATTGATACAGAGAAAGATAGTTTTCTTACTCCTGATGCAGGATTCATAACATATACGACATTGTGTGGTATATAGCTTGCCCATTAACGATACTATATTGATCTGTATCACCGAGGTAAGGAAATTGATGAAATGAAACGTATATTCGAAATACCATCAAACATTTCAATTACAAAAAAATGCAAAATAATTTAGACACGTTTTAAAATATATTGATTTATATCTGATGATGTGAACACTTCTTTGTCATCTTGATATGTCTTTGTTCTCAGAATTTCGTAGGTAATTACATATATTGTAAACCAATGAAATCCTGGAATTTGTCTGGCATGGCTGAGTTAAGCTTGTTATTATTCCGTCTGAGTTAGCAATACATACGGCACATTCCTTCATATCTATTTAAATCGCTTTTGATTACATGCTTAGGTCATTAAGTTCTTCATTGTGTTTGATAAATATCAAGATCAAAACATACTAATTGTAATCATGCATCAGATTTTAGCTTAGTTTGTTACTAATCTCGGGACTATATTTCAGGTCTAATTTTAAGAAAACTTAGAAAATTATGCTTAAATCATTAAGGTCTATGATGAATTAATCCACTGATACTAACTAGATGATCTTACATCTGATTGGCTGAGCTTTTTATCCTTGTGAAGGTCTTATTTCTGATCTGTTTTCTAATAAAATTGGAGTATATTCTTATTAAGATATCAGATTTGTGGAGTAAGGAGCAGGATTCAATTTTGTAGACACTAAAAGAAGGCATATTTCTGATTTGTATTTTAATCAGAATTGAAATATGGGCTTCTATTACCAATGATTTTTATTTAATGATTTTAAATTTGAGTAAAATCTATGCATTATTTTGCATAATGAAATGATTTTGTATCTGATTGGCCAAGTTTGTAACCATTCTGGAGACCAGATTTCTGTTCTGATTTTGATTCAACTTGGCATGTATTCTTAAATCATCAGAATCTTGGTCAATTATTAGCAAGATCAGAGCATTTTAATGAGGTGATCATGCATCTGACTGACTAAACTATGACCACTCTAAAATTCTGATCCAGTTTGGAATAAGGGCATATATCACCAGGACTTTGGACAAATATTGAAAATGTACAGGCTCCATGCATATTAATGAGGTGACCATATATTTAAAAACTGTTAGCATTCTTTAAGCTTTTTAAACTGATTTTGATCATACTTCCATTATAAGCTATATAAATCATGCACCTGATTGGCTGAACTTGCTACCTCTCCAGATCTAGAGACCCATATTTCTCATCCAAATTATATGGATACAATCATTACATTGCTGATATATAGATCGGTTCAGACTTAGTTTCGTGTTCTAAAACCTAAATTCCACGTGATGTTAGTAAACTGGATTAATATACTTAATGCCAAGTAACAATAGTAACAGTTTCGGCAAAATGTATATATGCATCATATATAAGAAATGTATATACCTGAAAATCTTTCATATAATATAGAAAAGAAATCAATCTTCTAAGAAATGTATACATCTATGTGTGTGTACGACCTAATTTGTTATTTTAACAAAGCACATTAATATATTTATATTTAACAGTTGTCAAAACAATAATTTACCAGTCTATATCTTTGTGGAGATAACATGCCAGCAGGTAAACCAATGGTTAGTAAAACTCAGTCCATGAACAAAATACAGTAAATGGAGTATGGAAGGGGACTCTGAAAAAAAACATTTGCTGTTGTCAAAGAAGCGGAATTGACGTGAAGTATAAATGATAACTTCATACGCTAAAGTGAGTTTATACATAAAATATACATATACCAAATGTAAGTCCAAACGCACCACCCATTTACGTTTTGGTTTGTACGGACGTTCATATTTGGTTGTAGGAGACTATCAAGTAACTTTCTCTCTGTTATACTGACCTATTAATTTCAATAACACATGGTCACCTACTCATCACATCTACTGCTGTTACTGACCATCTGATTTGCTATAATAATGTTTGTCTCTTCTACTTTGTTTATAATAACACCATCTGTTTACTTTAAATTTGTTTATATATATATATATATATATATATATATATATATATATATATATATATATATATATATATATATATATATATATATAGAGAGAGAGAGAGAGAGAGAGAGAGAGAGAGATATAAGTATTGCCGCGCCTGAGTTAAAGGTCAAAACGTATTTGAGCTATAAAATAGCGAATATCTGTTTGATCCTATCTAGTGAATATATTTCTTTCCCACACACCTTGTAAAAGTTACCAGTTTTGGTCACCTCACCTCTGGCGACAATCACATTATTTCTGTACCCACCTCATCTGCGAGTGATTCAGCTAAAATGAAGAGTTATGACGCACACAACACGACGCCATATAATGATAACCAATGTGTCTATTCACAAATGCGACTGGCAGATCTTTAGTATGTGGGTCATACAGACTTAGTAGTGATATATGTTAAATGAGGACGTGAAAAGGAAGGTTTCCTAAATCTTTACTATAACAGGTTACACTTTAATGATGTAATGATGCTGAGCATAACTTCCGTGTTTAGCAATATATATTCTTTGAAAAGCCATTGGCGAGATAAGAACGTTTATGTAGATGTCACAATCAAGTTAAGGTAATAACGTTGGGAGTTTTGTTACTTGCTTTCTTATATGGAGCGACCGAAAAAAAATATCGGTTGATACATTATTATCTTTGTGTCAAACCTGCCAAATAGTGTTTTATTCCTGAGTGGCAGGTATAAACAAACATCTACAAAGCTTCTGATAAATCTTCTATCTAAATCATTGTACAAAAAGGGAAATTACAATTATCCTTGAATTAATATTTTCTCATGTTTATCATATAGTACGTCTTAAGTATCCATGACTATAAGAGTATTTAACGAATCATACATATATAATGATACACCTATCTGAATGTTCTTTATAAGGGATGTCATGTGTTACTGTTGTCCTTTGAATCACATAATAAAATATATGTATGTATTAACGAAAATACCGTATAATTAGCAATAAAACGTAAATTGAAAATACATTTTGTAAATACGTGGGGAAAAAGATGTATGTATATGTTGTCCATATATATAAATACGAAAAGTTACACTGTTGGGCGAACCAAGATATATAATTCCATATAGCACCTGTTATTCTAGACCAATATGATGTAATGAATAATTGTTACAATACAAGTCTCTCAAGTGGGGAGAAGTTTACTGTTTGTAGCAAAACGATTGACTAAATAGAATGTTGGAAGAGACAAGTTACGGTTCTCCATATTAATATGTCCCCTTATCGTTAAAAATGATACATTTACTATTTGAAATTAGCATCCACAAAAAACATATTTCATAATTTTGTACTCGCTTCAAAAACGTATTTGCGGCATTAAACATTTATAAATACCTATGTATAATTCGACTGCTTTAAACAAACTAGTAAATGTATTGCAATTCTAGAATTGAAATTAACACAATCATTAATCGAGACGGGATGATACAAAGATGGTACGTTTTAAATTGTTCTTCGTTTTCCATGTCGATAATAGGCATGATAACTTATCACAAACGTTTGTGAAATTACGACGCGTAACATTTGTAAGAGCTATATTTTGTCGCTAGGGTTTCCTGCACAAATTGAAAAGTAATTATACATAGCTACAATTATACTCAAATAATTACTAACTACTGTATGCGTTTGTTTGTTGCGTGTCACTAGCATATTCAAATTAAACGTGGATAAAACCTAAAAGTGAGCCGATTTGTTTACAACATAGGACCACATTCCTTGTTCTATCTGTTTTCTTTTGTGGATAAACTTGGAGATGATGACAGAAAATATGCGCTAATGGATGATTTCCAAAACATAATGGCTCTGGATTAATTTTACCGAAAAGATTTAAGATTTTCTTTGCGTTAAGAAACATCAAGGTTGACACAAAGTTAAGTTTCTTCAGAGTTTCATCTTTTGAAGTTTAGTTATGATAATTTGAAGTAGAGCTTAATATGCTTGTGTGTACTTTTATATGTAGATTTCTTTATGAATTGTATGCCATCCTTAATCGCATGTTTTTATTTAGTCCAAGTTGAAAAGGTATTAACATTTTGAAGATGTTATTGTTTGTATCTGATACATCTTGCAGTTATTTTATCATCATGTTGTAGTGAGTCATATTCGTTTATTCCTTCATTGCAAATATTAACTTCTCAAATCTGTTTCACAATACAGATCGCATAAGACGGTTTAAAACTTTGACCTGTCTGTACCTTCTTCAAATGCTTCGATTATTGTCTTGCTGAAGGAAATACACTGACCTATTGTATCATCATCTTAAAATCATTGAAACAAGTCCATCCAGACATAATGGCATATATTTATGCAACCATATCAACTCAATCATGTTTAATGTTGTAACCTTAGAATGCACAAGAAGACCAAGGATCTTCATGAAATTTCGATATGTGGAATTATACTAGTTAGGTTCATTGTCCATCCTTGGCTTGGGTGACCGAGCAGTCACCTTCACTGACCTCGGCGATCTCAACTCGTGTTAATTATTATTAGTAGCTTCAGATGGATCAGATGTTCTTACCGGGACTATTCTGAGTTCTTTCTTTTATCATATACATTGGCCATCATGGATAACTTATCATGTGCTGACAGATGGCTTTAAATCCACACCACCAACACCGTTATCAATTATTAATGTTTGTGCTTATGATACACACTTTCTGTGCTAATTGTGATGATAAACGGATGATTATATTCATTGTCGAATATGTATCGACGTGAAATAGTTTTAAAAGATAAGAAGGATGCAGATTTTGGGTCACTGTCTCAAACAAAGTGCTGTTAACGCAATAACATAAATATAAGTATCTGAATTGGTCCAAAGTCGTTAATTAGCAGTCCAGCTTCGATGTGGTGTTCTAGTCTTCCACTTGTCTATATATCTCTGCATTGACTATTTTCTGTAATAGGCGAAGTATGCGGATTATAGGTCGATTAAGAGGCGAAGAAAACGTACAATTATTACAGAACGTATCCTTACCATGCCAAGATGTGGAATTATCTAGTTAGGGTGGAGGTAACGTGAACTCTTCGTCACATGTCCAACCAATTTGTGATATTTACAGACTCAAGCAAGTGTAACGTTACTACCAGAAAAGGAAGCAGGTATATATTGTGCTTGTATAAGGGTGCCTCCTTGACATGAGTTAGAAGCTCAACGGCACTATACCATTGCTCGTCGTTCGCTTGGGATAATGGTAATCTCTCGCTGATAAACACACGCATACACACACACACACATAATCATACACATATACACACATTGACAGTGTTTGTAAGACGCTATTGACCTGGCATATGTAGGTGCAGTTTCGTTTGCAGTATCGCGTTGTGCGTCCGTTACTTTAAAATTCAGTTGCGTTTAGAAAATCCTCTTTCCAAATCAGAGTTTTTTTCTAAAACTTAAACTTGATTCAGTTTGATGACAATTTACACAGTGCACATATTTTGCAGAGCTCTTTACAATTATAAACATAATATTGAAGCAAGACAAAATATAATATACACCCATATTGAAAAAGCAATTCAATCAAACTATTATTAATGACAAAAGTGAACGCTCAGAACAAGTTTCGTATGAAGCGTTTTTTCCAATCCACAAAATGCATATATCTCAACGAAATAATATTAGCTGAAATAAGTGTGTAAACTTACAGATACCATATCCGCCATTTTTAACGAGGGTATTAAGGAACATAATACAACTGGCTCATTCAGTTATGTGCATTTCAGTTTAGATACGGTGAACAATACCAAACAGGTATACTGTAATAGACTTGATATTCGTTCTTGTGATAATATCCTTTATTCTAATTAATTGTCTTGCCGTAATATCCTAGTTCATAAAATCGTTGAGAAATATTTAGAAACTTAAACCCGTATTATAACTGGAATTCCATTGAATTCATTTAGCCTAGGAGACATTACTGGTTTAAAAAGGAATTAAAGCAGTTCCAACATTCAGCCTCTTCTTAAATATTATTGATAAATAGAAAGATAGTTCTCTTACTCCTGATGCAGGATGCATAACATATACGACATTGTGTGGTATATAGCTTGTCCATTAACGATACTATATTGATCTGTATCACCGAGGTAAGGAAATTGATGAAATGAAACGTATATTCGAACTACTATCAAGCAGTTCAGTTACAAAAAATGCAAAATAATTTAGACACGTTTTAAAATATATTGATTTATATCTGATGATGTGAACAGTTCTTTGTCATCTTGATATGTGTTTCGTCTCAGAATATTATTCCGTTTGAGTTAGCAATACATATCGCACATTCCTTCATATGTATTTAAATCGCTGGAGAACAATGTCATGTAATACTGAAACCGACAGTCTCACTTTGTCCCGTTGGTAGAAATTAATTCCCTAAATCAGCACTGCTACAGAAACGGTCTGCAGCTTCAAACATCTTTTAATTACAAGACCTGTTTGCGTTTTCTCGTTGTTCTTTAATAGAGGTACATAAAGATAATTTGCTTACTCGTCTTGTTGTATAAACTGTATAATTGTTATTTATAATTTATATTGCTTCTTTTGTTTTGCAGAGACACCTCATCTTTCGATATCGCGAATAGGACATATCCAAACTGAACGATCCACTAGCATACGTAAGGAAACATTTCCATTTCCATTCCAATTAGACTTGTGTAACTCATGGTACGATGGGCATTTAGACAAAATATGCCTTAAGACATAAAATACTTATACCTTCAATATATATTTTCATTAAAACAGATTAAATGAAATCAGTGTAATGCTTCACATTAATTTTACATGTAATGTATAGTTCAGAATCATTATAATTAAAATGTACATTATATCAACACCTGTAGCTTACTCCTAATGCCAACATGCCATCACATATCCATGACCATGTATGCATGGATACGACATCATTCTGTGTACAGTTGGATCAGTCCAACATAGGGATTTGAAGGATTGTGATAAAGAGACTTTTGAAATGCTGTTTATCTTTGATCTGCCATAAAGTAAGG
This sequence comes from Unio pictorum, assembly GCA_030141615.1. NCBI lineage: Eukaryota > Metazoa > Mollusca > Bivalvia > Unionida > Unionidae > Unio > Unio pictorum. The sequence continues at coordinate 3,805,855 of JARLTB010000207.1, forward strand.
CGGTTACGCACACTATTTCAGAAACTACTAATTATATATGGAGACGAATGATACGTGATCAATCTTAACGATGGTCATTCAAATATCTAACATATGGACCTCCAAATTCCAGAAAATACAATTTTGTACCTGTCCTAGAGCTTGTCCAAGTAGAGCTTTATATGCCTATCATTGCTTTCAAAACGACATATATGAAAATATATACATTCCTTGGGAGAGCAGTTGCAACAATTCTGCCAGTTAGTTATAATTCCAAAGAAAAAAATGGAGTAATGTGAACACTCCATTGTCACATGTGTATGTCTATGTTCTCAAAATGTATTTGTGAATCACAAATAATATAACGGAACAAATTCTGAAAAAGTAAGCTTGTTCATTGTGTTCCCTTTAATTCAGTAACACATGAGGACTTATCATATATATATATATATATATATATATATATATATATATATATATATATATATATATATATATATATATATATATATATATATATATATATATATATATATATATATATATATATATATATATATATATATATATATATATATATATATATATATATATATATATATATATATTATTGGAGAACAATTGCCCGATTTCTTTGATATAATAATGTTAGAATTTATTTCATAACTCACAAGTTGTAAAGCATACTTTTAATAAACATTCAAAAACATTTTCGAAAATACTTGGGAGGTTTGAAGTGCATAAATCTACAAAGCAATTAGCATAATTCGCAAAATGACTGCAGCTTCGACTAGCGTTTTGCTACAGGAACGTTTGCGTGCTCACATTGAGTCTTTAAACGACGATAATCTTTACCCAGATAGTCATATTTGTACACAAATCAGACAAAAATGCTTTAACCGCTTATGTCTAAATTATGTATTTTTATTTTGCAGAGGCCAGTCGTTTTTAGACATCGTCAATGAAACATATCCAACATGTATAATCTACTAGCATACGTAGGAAAAGTTTTCCATTTACTTTCTTTGAAACCTTTATCAATTAATTGACTAATAAACATTTGCAGAAAATAAATCTGATTTATATAGCATAATAATAATAATTAACATAATAATAAACTTAATAATAAACTTAATAATAATAATAATAATAATAATAATAATAATAATAATAATAATAATAATTAATTATGAGGACTTTGTATAGCGCCTAATCTTTAGAAGCTCATAACGCTTTAAAACATCTATAATGATATAACTACATCAGACTAAAACAAAATCCGCGAAATTAGAAAACATAAAACATGCTGAAAATATGTTAGGTCAGAAGCATTATTAGGTTTTTAAGTTTCTTCTTACAATGGGCAGAGAGCAATTTTGAACGAGTTCACTGTGTGTTGTTTGTCTTAATTTCAATGGGCTATTCATTCCACGTTGCTGGGTACTGGTATACAAACGAACGTTGTCCATATGACTTTCTTTTCATGATCGTAAAAAGGACTATACGATAGTAAGAAGAGAAGCGTCAGTATTTTGCTGGTGTGCACACATGTGCGAGGTCAGATAGGTATGCTGGACCGGAGTCCGCAAGTCAAATGTAGCACAGAACAAATGTTGTGTTTGATTCTGGATCGAATGGATAGCCAGTGTAGGCTACAGATCAGCGGGGAGGTGTGCTCTTTTCGTGGTACTTTAAAGGTGATTCGAGCAGCTATGTTTTGAACTTTGTGAAGTTTATGGAGTAGATATGGAGACGAACCAGATATAAATGATTTACAATAGTCCAGTCTTGAAATTACTAATGAACGAACACGCCTTTTAGTGGCGTCAACTGAAATATATTTGTGAGTGGAGCTTTTGCGTCTGAGCTCAAGATATGCAGCCTTGATTATGTTCATGACATGTTGATGCTATGTCAGAGCACTTTAGACAGTAACGCCTAGGTTTTGTTCTGACTTTGTGAGTTTAATGTCGGTGTTGCTGATATTTAGTCATTAGGGTAAATAATGTGAATGAGAAGGTATTTGTGTTGTGATCATACTGGCCTCAGTTTCGTCTGCTTCTTGTTTCATATCATCCATAATTTCACATCAGACATGCTCCTCCCGACTCATCGGATGGTAGCATCAACTTAAGTTGGGTGGCTAGACTTGATTACTGAGTAGAATCGTTGAGACTTTGTGTGATTGTGTATGGCATTTGAAAGCAGTTGAGTGTATACAATGAAGAGAACATGTCCAAGAACAGACCCATGTAGAAAACCACAACATAGATGACCTGGGCAGGATTGTATTCCATTTGCAGATACAATTTGTTTCCTGTTGACTAAGTTTGACTTAAACCACAAGGAGGATGAGGACTGTAATCTTTCCTCTATTCAAAGTAGAGAGAATGTCAATAACAACGATAAGAAGAGTATTTTTAGTACTGTGGCAAAGGCATTATGCGGACTGTACATTGTTAAAAAGATTGTTTGGATTGAAATAGTGTTTATATGAAAGGGATATTAGAAACTGGGCGGTAGTTCTTTAAATCGATATGTTCAATGTTGGTTTGTTTTTCAGTGGCTTTACAATGGTGGTGTTTGGAAAATGATGGGAATTGTCTGGATGAGGGAAATGTATTAATAACATTAAAGTGTGAAGGCAATCTTTGATGTAAGCACTCAAGCAGAAGTAATGTTGGAATTGGGTCAGGTTTACGTGACTTTGGTTGCAATCGTCATCGCGACTTTCGCTACTAAATCCATAGAAACAGTTTAAAATGCTTATAATGGTTGTCTCTGATATTGTGTATCGGAACCGTATGATGACGACAAGTGATTTGAATTGTGTTGTCAAGCGTATTTCTAATGGTTTGTACTTAGTCACAGAAAAAATGTTTTAAAATAGGTCCGGAAGGCCTGCTGGAGAGAAGGTAGTTAGAAGTGGAGCACATTTGTTCCTTGGCACTAGTTTGTTAGTTATCTCGAAGAGATCTTTGCAGCTAAAACTCTTCGTGATCTTAGTAATGTACTGGGATACTTTGGCTAAATAGACTATGTTTGCTATGTTCTTCTGAGAGGCATGATAGGTTTATTTATGAATAATGAGTTTGGATAAAAGTCAAAGCTTCTCTGCTTTACGGCCGTCTCTTGAAGCAGTGCGAATCAGGTCCCTAACACTCTTATATCACGGATAACACCTTTGAATTGATACTCTGCACTTGGTGACTGGATCATGTTTTTCTGCAATTTTGTTGCAGTTGATATGAAAGCAAACTCACATAAATTACAAGCCATCGCTTTGGGCAACTCGAAGTACAACTAATAGGCGAAGGATACTTCATGGGCAGTTAAGACATTATTCCAAGTACACTTACCAGTTGACGACTACTTCAGGAACAGTTTAGACATTACTCCAAGTACCCATTGAAGTTGAATACTACTTCAGGGAGAATCTGAATGTGCGCATAAAGCAGAACAGAAACGGTAATAATTCTAAATATACAGACAGAGAGACAGACAAGCAAAGGACCAACACGATTCTTTAATATTGACCATCGACACTATTACTCGTATTAATACTTGTACTTCGTAGCCCACGTCACGGCTAGTACATAGTATAGATACCATCCACATCTTCTAACTTAAAAGTGAATTAGAATCTAATTCTTGATATGATGACAAGAAAACAGATATGCACATCCACCCACGCAGTCTTTAATAGTAACCATCAATATCATTGCAACTAGAAGTACCAAAACTTCTTGGCCCACGACGCAGCTAGACATATATAGCTATCATGCATATATGCACAATAGCAGCATACGTGGCAAAATTATACACAGACACACAAACATCCTAACATCATTCAAAGGGTAGAGTCCAGATATCTTATAGTATATGCTTTATAAATGGAATCGTACTAAAGACAAACACTAAAACCTGACATCCCCTTGAACTTGAAATCGGTGAATATGAGATAACATACTAACTTGGAAAACGGGTTTGAAACTATAATCCCAACACAAAACTCCACCCAAAACTAGCCTTGATTGGATATAGCATACAAACTGCTGTTTACGATAAGTCCATGAAGTAGGCGTTTTAGACCCTGATTTAACCTGCTGTGAACATAGTACGACTACTTGCTGCCTGTATAATATGAGATACACACATTTGCTGTTGTCGACATCGATAAGTATTGTTCTCAAATGTAGTATATATTTGCACGTTCACCTCCTCTTCTAAATACAAAATTATCAGATATTGTTACATGAAACGGATGTATACATCACCAGAAAGTATCAGCAAAATAAGTATTGATAAGAAATATTAATGTTACCTCTTTCAATAAGGTTTAACGTAAATGCAATGTGCTTTTATTTTGTACAAGGACCCTATGTTTTGCGAGTCATCAAAGCCATGCATTTCAGCAGGCTATTAGTTCAAATATAAACGGCGGTAATTGTGATAGTAGATGAAATATGTATCCTACAGTTACAATTTAAACGTATATGTTTCCTTCTATTTCTGTCTGTCTGTCTGTCTGTCTGTCTGTCTCTCTCTCTGATGTTGTTAAATATTCCGATATTAATCAAAGTGTGAATAACGGTACTTGGCAATATAGATGTATTTTTTACATATAGCATAGTTTGCCTTCCATAGGATAATATTATCCTCCTACACTAAATATATATTATTACATCCTCCCAACCTTTCATTCGTCTATTTTGCTATAAAAAGACGTTCTGGGCAATATAGAAAATTGACATTTACGGCTTGGCACGTACTTGGCAATGTGCATATTATAGTTACAGATGCCACCAAGGAGGTTTGTGGAAACTTAACAAGGAGAAGCCCTATCGTACATATATAACGTGTATGTGATGTGGACGGTGTAAGCCTGTATGGTAACATAAACATCGCGATGGACAATATAAAATGACAGAGACAAAATCCAATTACAGACAATGACTCACTCTGAAAGACGTACACTCGACGTGTTATGATTCGATGCAAATGCTCTTTCAGTGCAATTAGTACACTAATAATGTACATTCCACGCATATGAAGGTATTCACTTTTTTAATGATAATATCATTCTGCTTGGTTTTAATGTATTGATTCAATCTTTCTTCTAAATCAAGTTAACTGTATCTTTCTGCGTCATGAATTTTATCGAGGCAGTACAGCACTGCTACACGTGGCAAGCTGGCAAAGTTATTATAAAATCGGCGCGATGTTTTGTGTATTGTCAAGTCGATAGCGTACATACATGCTTGAAAAGAAGTGAATCACTCTTTATATGAATAAAATATATAACGAAAACAAACAACACACGATATTACCCATAGCTTTTCAACGAACATATTTAGACGATACCTTAGGATGTCTTGTCAGATATCACTACTTTACAAGCACAAACAAACCATACAAAATAATACTACAAACCTGCAAACATCTAAACACTTTAAATGTATGATATGATTAGCATTTATAAGATTCGATATGGATCATTTTTAAATTGCATTTTTGAAGGGACATACTTTGTTGCAGCCTGTTTAATTGTTTCGTTTCTCGGCTTTGAACTTGGACAAGGGCTTATTGTTTCACTTCGCCAGAGTAAAAATGCAAATTATAAGTCGGCGCAATATTTCGTGTTACAGCTGCGTTACATAATAATGATGTTTTTGTGCATTTTGGTTTTGTATTTCTTTTCTTCATTGTGTTATATTATTCCAAATAATGGTAATTTGGGCAAAGCCTATCTTTACCCGCAAGAAAGCATACTATATCGACCTTATCCGTTCTGAATAAAAGTAAGATACGGTAGCCATCACCTTACAATCGCTGTCTAAACAATAATATATATATATATATATATATATATATATATATATATATATATATATATATATATATATATATATATATATATATATATATATATATATATATGGGGGGGTATATGTGTTTGTGTGAATGTAGAAATAAAATATTGAATATATACGCGAAGGAAAGGAAATAAACCAGAGGGACTTTATGGCAAAACACACATTAATTTATATATGTATATAGAGCATTATGTTTTTATATGACGCGACACACATTTGCTGTTGAAAACCAAACAACATATCTGCGACCAACACTTATCATTCAACCAAGTGTATGAGAAGTAAGGTATATTTTTTGTTAATGGCAAACACTTGCTCTCTAAGAAGGAAAAGAATATACAAAATCAAAATCCACCATTCCTCACAAATAAATGCATATTTATTTATGGGTAAACACAGTGAGAGAATTGATAGCGCCACTGTATTGTTCGAATATGCATATTTTGGTTAATCACAATCCGATATTATCATTATATTATCATTACTACTATGTATCAAAAAACGTTGCAGGTTATGCAACAGGCGGATGCATCGGGATTGTTTATATTGTCAAGAATTACATTTCTTTTCTTTAAAACAATGTAAATTGTTTTGTGTAAGATTAAGGCAATTTAGACGAATAGATTATTGAAGGGTAACGAAAAGAATGCTTTAATATAGCGGGGGAAATTAGAAGAAATAATATGCAAAATCTAATGAATCGCTGTTACGAGGTTTCAATTTACCTTTTCTTTCTCTCTCCCGTTGATTGGGAAGGTTCATATTTTACTGGTACTAACATATTACTATAATTATGTTGAACTATTTGGTTTTAGATATCTCTAGTCGATATTAAACCTTTTAGTATTTTTAAACGTGTATAAATACCAACTGTATGGCTCCAATCAGCCTAAAACTGCTGGTGAGCCTTTAAAAAGCAATAAATCAATCTGTTTTTGTCTTTCTTTCTCTCTCTCTGTCTTTCTGTCTGTCTGTCTGTCTGTCTGTCTGTCTCTCTCTCTCTCTCTCTCTCTCTCTCTCTCTATATATATATATATATATATATATATATATATAAGAGGACATCAACGAGTAAATTAAATAATAAATTGGTTAACAAAGAAATCGCACTTTGGGCACAAACGAAAAGGAAGGAGACATACAGACAGACATACGGACACAGAGAGAGACATAGAGATATAATGATGTTATACGATGATAAATCTATTAACGTAAACGGTGATGTCTGTTCCCAATTTATAATGTACACGTGTTCTTTATTCGTTGGACCATGGTGTCTGACAGTAGATCACATAAATAGTGCATTTATAAATGGGCTAATGGTCGGTGGAAACTTGATACCCATCTTATTATAGTGAAGGGGTGCATATCCCACGTCCCGCGGGCCGGATCGGTACGGATCGCGTCCGCGAACGTGCTCTGTCGGGTCCTGATGGCAAATTAAATCAAAACAGTAATCTTGCCCGTAAACAGTAACTATATTAAAGTAATTAGTATTTACAGCCCTCGGACGGTCTTAAAAAATGCAATCTGGCCCTTGGCCGGAACCGGTTGTGCAGCCGTGTTATTATGGGTTGCCTTAGTCGATGATTGTATGCAATTTTATCCAATTGATAAACGTAGCTACCTTCACGGCATCCCGCTTACCCGCTTACTCTGCATGATTTTTCCCTGTAGATTATTGTTTTTTATTTCACATGAAGCCCGCGTCGAACACCTGTGGTTGACGCTACGAACTGATCCCATAGCATGTAATGGAGCAAAACAAATCATCACTAAAGTTAGAAAAATAAATAATTTAGCAATCTACTACATAAGTATAGTGGTGATGTGAAACAAGTTTTGCTGATTTTGAATTTATTCAGCTCTTACACGATACAATATATTTGTATGGTTACACTAACTTCACCGTGTCCACAATGACAAATAACGCGAGACTCTCGCCATGACCCCTTTTCTAAATAAGGCTTCCCTGACCATATTTAGATATTCTACGCTATGGTGTTAATTGTTCAATGATATAACGCGCGAAGACCGAGAAATGGATACTTGCATTAATTGCGGAAACCAGTTTTTGAAAAAGGGCAAAGGTTACGACAGGAAAAGCCTGCTGGCTAATATTAAATTAAAATGTACAGACAAAACTATGAAAGATGTCATAGAAGAGGAATTTGATGTACATTTAACTCCTGAATAAAAGAGCAGGAGGTTTTTATGTTCAAGTTGCTCATGAACTGTAGTTACCAGAGCCAAATCTAAAGAGGATTCTGTTGAAGCAGCCAAAAAACTAAAAGATACTGCGATGCAGTCCGCATACTTAAGTACTAAGTTAAAGAGTCATGCCACTACGCCAAGAAAGTCGTACATCGTGAAGAAGTTGTGAAGTCCCCACCCAACTCTAAGGCAATTCAAGAGACAAAGTTACGTCACCAGAAAAGGTACGTGTCACTTTTATTATATTTTGGTAAGGATTTACAGAAGTATTTTGTCTTGTTAGTTTACATAAATTTCCAAAACAACTTAGACGAACAGAGATGTCCCTTTTTCTTTTCCATGCATTAATACATATTTTAGATATATATTTCTATGCAAGTTGTCAATGACGGCAGAATGTACATATGAGTTGCATATTTTAACTGTAGACATTCAGGGTGGTCTCTGTGCAATATTTCAATGACAGACTCTAGTCCAACATACCTATCCAGCCTCCCCCATGTGTATACACTAGCTAGATCCTTACGCTCTTCTTCTGATAATCGTACACTCATTGTTCCCAAGGTGAAAATAAAGTCATATGGACAACGTTCGTTTGCATACCAGGGCCCGGCGACGTGGAACGATTTGCCCATTGAAATTAGACACAAAGACACAGTGGTCCCTTTTAAGAGTGCTCTCAAGACTCACCTGTTTCGACTTCAGGGACAAACTTAGCGACCTAATCATGTTTTGTATCTTATATATTTTCACCATGTTTTTATGTTTTCCAATTTCATTGTTTTTTTCATTTGTTGTTCTGTAGTGTAGTCATATCAATATTGATGGTGTAAAGCTCTTAGAGCTTTTAAAGATTAGGCGTTATACAAAGTCATCATTATTATTATGCCCATTTTATTTTGAGACCAACTTGCTGGTCTACATATAACTGCAAATGATAATGAACGTATTATAATACTGTATTGAAATTATATATATATATATATATATATATATATATATATATATATATATATATATATATACATATATATATATGCATGTGTGTAAGCAATTGTATAATGATACAAAGTGACTTGTCTGCTAACGTTTACAATCTGTAATATTCATACACATATTTTTCAGTGCAGAGTGGAGAAATCCAAAAGTATGACCAATAACTCAACTTTGAGGCACAAGTTAAATTTGCCTTTGCAGATGTTCATTTTGATTACTTTTTATGCATTATGTGTACATTACAAGCCAAACATTCCCTTACACCAAATAATAAAGTTAATTTATATTGTATATTTTTCACAGTACAATAATGTGAACTGGTAGAGCTGGAATTACATAATGTGATCTGCATGTCCCTTGCACTTTGGTGGCATAGTGAAGAAAGCACCCGCCTTAGAGGCGCAAGGTATTGGTTTCGAATACCAAGTCAAACCAAAGACTAACAAAATTATATTAACAACTGCCTCGCTAGGCGCTCAGTATTAAGATGTTAGTGTTAGGACTGGTTGTCCCAGTGGCAGGATAATGTGAATGTGTGGTACATCATACTATATGTCTGCGGCATACTATATGTCTGCCCTAGTGCTAGACATCACTATAAACCACCACACTGCAGATAATGTAGTGATTTGACTGGAAAATTATTCAAGCTATCTTAAAAATTATAATAGCACACACATATTTGCATGTCCCAGCTGATATCTCTATTGTTTTATTATTCATAATACATTCCATAAATAAGACTGCATTCATTTAATACAAATATGTTTGAAGGTAAGGCAATAAATATATACCATGAAAAACATTCAAGAGAGGTTTTACTCTGTGGATGTTTATGCTGAATTCATTTGCGTGTTGTGTTTTGGGTAATAATCATCAATAATTGATGTATAGTAAAATGTAATCTAACTTAATGTCCAATGATCATTCCATATATAGTTTTTTTTACAATATGTTTAGAAGTTATGAGTATGTTTTATGTGTCAATATATATATTTCGCTATTTCTTCACACTGGCAGTATATAATATTGTACACTATGGATGTCAACAATGTCCAAGTTATGTGAATAAAAATATTAGAGATATTGCCATCTTATTTACAGAGCTTTCAGAAGACAAAATGTTATACTGTTATTTGCTCAAACTTAGCACTACTTATGTCTCTCCCTACCTTTTTGGTGCAAGGGAAAAACATAATTGTAAACTTAACAAGTATATTTCGATGATCAAAAGTATGTATTTTGGATTAATGTGTGCCTTAAATGTATAGATAAGTAAATATTTAACTAGAAACAGGCAAGTCTCTTTAGCACAATTCTCCACCTTCATGTTCAAAATTGCAGTGATGAAAAGTGTATAATACTCTGAAATATATTAAAATATGCATCACACATTGTTCATGTACACCTCTATATTAACTGTGATAATTTAGATGTCATTTTATTTTTTAGATTTCCAATCAAGAAGCAGAAGCTCTGCACTACATATCAAGAAGACAATATCTTAGAGGTGTTACATTAGTAATGGAAACAAGAATTGGATTCAAGAAAGCTGTCAATTAAGTGTTGCAGAAAATGGTGCAAGAAGAAGTACAAAATATGGCAAAAAACATTTCATCTTGTTTTAAAGGAGGAAAATTATTAGACGATATTGGTACATTTGACTGGGATGTTAGATTTGAAGAAATCTCTCAGCACAGTCTTCATTTTCTAACCATCATTAACAACCAGAGAATCATCAACATATCTGGGTTTGACTTCTTGTAATAGGACATCAGTCAAGCCAATTATAGGCACCTTAATGTCTTTAATTCTATACCAGACGAAGCCTAGGGTCATGTTTGACTTTCAGGAAATGAACTCCATGCAGATGTGGCTTGCAGGTTGCAAATGACAGGTTAGATTTATTTTTACATTGGTTGATATTCAGTATTTACATACATTCTTATTGTGGTCAGTATTCATTAATCATTATGTCAATTATTGCACTGTTCCTTATAAATGAGGTATGTCTATCTACGACATGGCAATATTTTCAGACTATTACATCATATTTCGAATGTAAATATTTAGACACTTTTTCATGGGCTTTTGGGTCTGTAGCACTACACTTGGTCATTTGTGTTTTACAATACTATGATTAAAAGGTTTCTTTCTTCAATTTTTTTTTCAACTTGCATGTATGATTGCATTATTGTTAAATGTAAGTTCGTTCATTTGGAGAATTAACATTTTTCCAAATACAAATAGGTTCAGAGTGAACATGTATGAGTATTTAATTTGTTTGCTTTAGTGTTGTTATTATGCACCATCCAAATGGGTACACAACATGCCACAAAATGATTGTTTATAATTTGCTTACCTTTAGAACAATAATGTAAATAAATAATATTACAATGTTTTTGTTTATTGCAGCTGTTGGCAAGATTCAACCATTTAGGACTGTGTCTTGGTATTAATGACACAAGGACAGCACTGGATCGTGTAAGGAGAGATCATGATGAAGAAATTTTAAAATAGAAATCCGATGTGAGGGATTTCTTGCTGCTTCCCTCTGAGGCATCCACTTCTGACAATTCTCTCCTGTGAAAATGCATCACAGTCAGAGGCCTCAATCATCCCATTTGCTGAATATATTTTACCCATGGAAACTGTGACAGATTTAGCCGACAGTGATATTGGTTCTCCTCTCTCTTCAGATATCATGTCACCAGTAAAGCCTAAGCAACATGCACATCAATATAGACATTGATGTGAGCAACAAGGAGACAGTGAACATAGTACATCAAGGCAATCATATCACAATGGTGTGACCTACTATTTCTACTTCATTGTAAAGTGTTCCTTCACAATTATGCTGTTAGATATGTTCACCTTGTATTAAGTAATGTCAAATATTAAAGAGCATAGCCCAAGTTTCCAACTACTAATACTAAACATAATATATTAGCCCTGTCCTTGCCTTTTTAAAATGAGGGACTGCATTATTGTGATGGGTTGTTCAGTCAGGGACCACATTTATTTGAAGATGATATTTCCTATTTTCTTTTCTGAATTAACGCATAAACGTATCAGTTAATTACTCAAGTACCGACTGCATGTAATTAATCCTGTTCAAGACATGTTTTAGAACAATTGGGGAAAAAATCCCATGGTACAAATACATATAACTTAAGATTAGCTTTTGTTATATTACAGGTTATAAAGATATACATCTGTATCAAAATCTGTACACAAATCTCCATTTGTCATCACATCTCTGCCAAATGGTCATCAATCATTACCTTGCATCCTGGGAGAAAGTAGATTATTCACTTAATAATTGTGTAGCACACATGAACACATATAGACCTATAATTAAAGCATATCAAGTTTTAGTTACTGACATATATTAATGTATTCAGTGCTTCCCTTTACTCTTATTTGTGCATCAGGCCATCCTTAATTTCTAATTTCACTCCAATATCTGACACTAATGTTCTTTATTCAATAAGGTAGTGTAATAATCTCTATCTAACATCCCCAAGTAATACACTAGGTTCCTATTTCATTGATTGCAATGATCAGTTAATTGTACAGCTTTTTCTCCCTTGTACAGTAACTGTTCAATAACTAGAGAACAAAAAATGTACACTCCTTCATTCCATGTACTATTATTCCTATATTACTCACTCATAAGGAGTCATTATACTCAATGTCATCTTTTTCAGGCAAATATGCATTCTCTTTATGCTTTGATAATGTGAACCAAAAGGTTACAGTACGGCACCAGACAAAAGACAATAAGAATCAGATGTTCAATATGGTACAAGCCTATTCTGCCAGGGATAGAATTCCAACTGTGCATTTGCCAGATGAACAACCATCTCCACATGATATATTAAAAATTCCACTATCGTCCTATCTGCCATCACAAATGGATGAAGTGGATTTGAGATCCGAGATTACTACTATAGTAACAAGAACTTTATGTGACATTATCCCAGTTTTCAATGAACTAAAACCAAACATTAATTGGCATATTCAGCACCAATTTGGAAAGGAGTCATCAACCAAAAGTATGCTTGTAAGTAACCTGTATTTTAATTTCTTATGAATTGCTGTGTGGGGTATGAACTTGGTTGGGCTTTCACTTGCATCTGTTTATTTATACTATTACATGTTATTAACAATTCAATCCAAATAATATATGTTTGGTGGTAAACAAGTTGCAGACATTTTATTAGATATTTTGTTTATAGCTAATTTATATGCTTAAGGTACTTACCATTGTAAACTTGCATGGACAGACCATAGTCATGGAAGATAAGTGAGATGTATTGATTATATAGTGTTAGGTCCTGTCAACGAGTCAAGCCTCGACAGTATCTAAGATCTTTATTTATGTGGCTTGACTTTTAAACTTCAGTACCAGTATATTTGCTTCACTGTAATGGTATGTGATCAGGTACCATTCATGATAATGCAATTTTATGAGGAAATACATTGAACTATAATGCAGCCTAATAAACAATGTAAAGTCACTCTAACATTGTACCACCTAAGACATAATCAACATCAGTGTCCAGCATCTTTATCACGAAAATGATGTTTATGAAATATAGGGACACTGTTTCTAGTGCCAGCCATTCCATAATATATCTACTCTGTACATAGAGCTCTTGCTCAGTAAACATTACAGATTATGTATTGTTATGGGGTGTTACCATAAATGTTTGCTATGCAAACATTAAGACTTCAGGGTGAAGTATACCAGTCACATTTTATTGCATAGTGTGTCTATATTTTGTACAAAGTGTTACTGTGCAAGATCATGATTATGCCATTGACAAAATGTAAAACGTTATGGTCAGTGGGTAGTTGGATATGTAGGCAAAATGTGCCACTCTCAAACAGTTCCAGTTGCAATATATATATATATATATATATATATATATATATATATATATATATATATATATATATATATATATATATATATATATATTGCATCGGTCCCCATTGGTGTCATTGAAAAAGATGAAAGTAAGGATGCCGATATGATAGACATCATGGAAGAATACCAGACGTATGTGCTACTCAAACCAAATGGAGATCCTTTCACCGTTACACTGCACGCAGATGGCCTTAGTTGTGAGAAAGGGCATGATGCACAAAGTGCAAGAATAAATACAAATTCACCATGTCAGCAATTGCAGGCATAAGTGTTGTCTATTGTTACAAGTATTGTTTTCTATGTCTATGTGTTAGTAAACTGTACTAAACACCTTCATTAAGTAAATTACTATTACGTGGACACAGCTAATCAGGAAAGACAGTGTTTTCTGTCTATGCATGTCACTGGTACTTAAGAATGGATAGGGTTATGTAATATTATCTACATGCTGTATGAGTGTTCACATAACAATTAAGTTTCATATTTTCAATTTTCGTGATCCCTCACACACTGTATTTTATGTTTTCTTATGAAACAATGAAACAATCATGATCACATCTGAAAGTAAATTTTCTTGGTTTCGTGTCTTAGAATTCATTGTATTAACAGCTTGAATATAGGGACTACAAACATTATTCAGTGAGACCCTCAGTAAATCATGTGTTGAGAAATTTAATGTTATCAACAACATATAGGAATTTGGTGCTCTTCGCAAGGAACAATTTTGTGTCACCAACTTTTATTTAGGAAGGTAGGTGGCTGATGTTTTTTATATATTCATAAATATTTTGCACCTGGTAACAGTAACAGTAACAGTAAACAATGGAACACATATTGGACATGTGTGTGTGTTATTTCGTATACAAGTGTTAATATGTCAGTTATTGTACTTAAATAAATGCCTACTGCACTCATCATATAAATAAACATTTTTTATTTCATATGTGGCAGGACGTCTATGATGAACTATACAAATCAAGTGGGAGGGACAGAGGAACATTATATGAATTGAAAAATTATTTTAATCATCAAACGTTAAAGATTCATCCAAGACTTTCTTGATTTTTGTTGTAATGGATATACTGTCCTTGCTGATATGCACTATATGCAGATAGAACATCTAAATGACCCCCCCAGTGACTTTCCGGAGTCATTACAGGACAAATTAATTTAAATAGATCGTGCTGCAACCCTGATTTCAACTGTTCAATAACTAGAGAACAAAAAAAAATACACTCCTTCATTCCATGTACTTTTATTGCATATGTAAGCAGGACATACCTGGCTCAGAGATGATTATTTTAGAGAGCAGAAATTGTGCTAGAGGAATTTGGTTTCACTTGGAGTGCATAGAGATGGATGTGGAAAATGTACCAGATGGAAGCTGGTTTTGCAGCATTGATTGCGAAACAACAGTCTTTAAAACAAAGTCCATGCAAGAAAGAAAAAAGAAAACCGTGGCTGAGAGTTTAAATGACCATAAAAGAAACTATACCACATTAGTAATGTGGAAGGGGTTAAATCAATAAGTGCGACGGGATGCTGTAAGAACAAATGATGGTGAGAGAATGCTCCTACACTGGAGGTTTGATATGCTTCAATATTTTGAAAAGGATCACACAAAGTACTTTGTAGTGGGCCACAGACTTTTATCTGCTGTCAGTGGTGCAGTCCCATCCAGACTGCAAATGTCGCTAATTTGGAATCGAACTGTAAACCCACATGGTGGCCATGGAAGAAACATTGAAATGGACTTGCAAATGGAATTCTATAATAAAGAATACAAAGATATGGCAAGCTTCTAAAGCTATATTGTTGCATGTCTACAGTCGATGTACCAATTTTTAAAAAGCGTTTAGAATGTATAATGTTTTTCCACTTTATTCTACAATTATAGTACAAGTGTAAGTGAGGTATTTTTTTTCTTCATACAAAATCAGAATAGTCAGATAAAGAATGTAACACGACAAATGAAGTTTCATTACGGGCTTGTTTAACAGCTGTAGAAAGATCAGATTTGTTCACCAAAAAGTTTAAATAATTCGGTATGGTACAATCATGTAAAATACATTTATAGATATTGAATAACAAAAATAATATAGTTTTGATTGCTTTTTCAGACAGTGTGAAGGATGCTGGTGGCCACGTCACAAGTGCAACTATAGCAAGGCACAGTCAAATGGTAGGAGTGGGAAAGATTTTGAGTACTGTGTCTATGATAAGCAGGTGTCTGCTTTATCAGGAAGAACTGTCCTCAAGTCAGCGAGTGTTGACAGACTGAAGGACATAAAGGAGTTTGTCCCATTGCTTCAGCATGAAAACCTGTTTACGTTGCACCCTGGTAGGAGTTACACGTCATTTCCTGATGTCACTTTGCATTTTGTATCCAAGACTAACTCCAAAGGCTTTCAGATCAAGCCTGGAGAAACACAGACAACATTTGTCAAAACGAAGGGAAATAATAACACAAATGCAAAGGAATTAATGGGAAGAAACCATTATGATTGCACATTTGCAAAACACTCATTGGTTCAGAGAGAGAGAGAGAGAGAGAGAGAGAGAGAGAGAGAGAGAGAGAGAGAGAGAGAGAGAGAGAGAGAGAGCGAGAGAGAGAGAGAGAGAGAGAGAGGGCATGGTGCATTTACAACATAATGCATTTGGTGCTTTTGATTTCCTTTGTGAAAAGTATCATATTCTATGCATAATACTACATAATACATATTTGTATTGTAATGAAGCAGCATATTGTAAACAGAACATTAAAAATATTATATTGTGCTCTAAATTTGTAAACTGACTTAGATATCTGCAAAAAAGAATGTTCAGATATATGCATAGATGTAACAGTTATTAGTTTTAGTTTCAAAATGTTTCATTCTAAGATAAAATAATTCAGTTAATGATTTTCATTTGATACAGATAAGCATTGAATTGTCTATGTGACTGTAACTACATTGACATAGTCCAACTATATTTGGTATGCTGCTTCATTGCCTTCGTTGTTTGCCTTCTGCTTATTCATTGAAACACAATTTTCATATTAAAATGGTATTTTACAATATCCTGATGAGAAGCAGATGCCAAATAATGATCACTTTATCAAGTTTATACATTTTTCATGTTTTAGATGATAGCTTTTAATTGATCCCCCAACCTCTGCTATTTTAAAAATTTTGAAAGTGGTTCATTGGTCTTCTTTATCATATAAGATGTATAGATTTATCACGCACAAAAAATAAATCTGTCTGAACATTTCAGGTTAAATTTTCAGTAAAAAAAATAATATTATAGAAAGATGCAAGTTTTAAAGAAAGAAGGGAGCAGACAGTGCAATTTATGGACCTTGTATATCAGAGACAGGTGCAGTATTCAGTTATTTTTCTTTTCATCAAATATTAGTTATTATGTTTTGTATCATTCATAACTGGCAATGGTTTGAATGAACAACAAAAAGACAACATAATGGAACAACATATGGTCATAGTAAAGTACCTATAAATCTACTTGGGCCATAATAGGTATGTATTTACAATATTAAATATATCATTGAAATACAATGTTTCTTTTCAATCCATATTAGTAAATTGCACACCACATTAGGCATGTAAAAGGCCTATTGTACAGAGGAAAACATTGCTCATTAATCATAAATACACATTTGTTCATGTTTCTCAAACATACAGTTCTCTTTAACTCAAGAAAGACATTAGTGGTTCTCTGACTTTAGATTTGCAAGAACATGATTTTTAACAAACAATGCAACACCTGCATTTGTTACATGAACAGACTACATCACACACACAAGAACATTCCCCAGTCATTTCCAACATTTTCAGGCTTTGATTGTCCATTCCATCCAGTAGAAAGTTAGAAAGCACAGAACATCTTAGACATTTACTTAACAGAGCACGTTCCTTTAGAGAGTCATCTTTACAGTTTGACTGGCTTCTTTTAAATGCATAACAGACTGCATACCCCCTTCTGCCATCGCGAGCACATCTTCCCACATCTTGCCAGTAACTAATGCATGAAGACTGTAAACCCCAACGAACAACAATATAAATATTGGGAATATTAACACCCATTCCAAATGCCACTGTGGAAAGGAGAACATCAATATTGCCATGTTCTTTCACAAACTGATCTATAATTTGTTCCTTACGTTTCTTGTCTGTATTTGCATAAAACATCTCTACCCTCCTGTTGCTGGGACCTGCTTCTTCTCCAACAAAACACCTCTCCATCAGTCTTGTCACCAACCACAAATATAGCTGGTAGCACATATTTATTAATCGGACATAAACAATAATCTTATTTCTACTGTCCCATTTGAATAGCAGATCTAGTATCCATTCAAGTTCAGTTTCATACCTCTCAGTACACTCTTTCAAATCTACATAGATGTTAGGTCTGAAATAGAGCAATATACTCAGAATGTAATTACTGATATTTATATAGTTAAATCAAAGATAATATAAAACAATTGAAAACAATATATCCTATAATACACTGGTAGAACCAGCCACAGAACAGACAATTTACATTCATTCAGCTTTTGTCTGTTCTATATATCATGCACATACATGTGTATTAAGATAATTAAATACAACTTTAAATCCATTTATCCAACATTACTCACCTTGCTCTTTGAGTGCCAAAACTGCACTTCTTAATATTCATAGTACTAACTGTTTAATGACCAACAATAAATTGTAAACTTCAGTAAACCTTTTCATATTAGTTACAGATAGATTATGCATTCACATATACTGATTCAATATATATGAAGAAAAGTTGTTTTAATATGTAAATTTTAGCACATATTGGTAACTAAATACATATGTATGCAGTCTGTCCATATTAATAAAGAAACATTTAACATGATTGCTAGTTATGTGTATAATGTCTCCATTCAATGTTTGGATTCTTCTTTATTTGTTAAAAAATTATGACAAATCGATTTACTCTTTTATACAGGTGCCTACATAATGTCATTTATACAATTGTTCATATGACTCATAGTTGTATCCAACTTCATTACATGGAGTGAAACTGACTAGGCATTAAACAATTAAATGTATGTGTGCACATGTTTGTCAATATGTCTTCCCTTTTAAATTAAGAATTCATTATGAGTTGTTGCTGTGGAATTTTACACTTTCCTATCATAAAATCCCTTCTGCACGTTTTTGACATATGCTAAGCTGTTGAGAGCACAAAAAATAACGGTCATCAAATAACATGAAATCAAGTTAATTTTTACAATTTTTTAAACATTTGGAACATTTCTCTATGATATAAATTGTGGTTCAAAAACATTTGACAAGAATGCCATGAAAGTAATAAATCAACTTTTTTCTGATCAAATTTGCAAATACTTCATTTACATAATGGCCTAGTTGTTAGAACCCTGGACTAGTCATACCCAAGACTTATAACAATGGTACTAGCAGAGGCAGCATTAAGAGGTTAGTGTCAGGACTGGTTCACTTGATGTCAGAATAATGTGACTGGGCTGGATATGGTGTTACATATATGTGGTATGTGGTCTAGTGCTATACATCGCCATAAACTGCCACACTGCAAACATTGTAGCGATATGATTAAGGCTAATTTAAAAAAATCAAAAGACACAGACATTAAACAAAAATCTGCTATACTGATAGCAACTGTTTTTGTCTCAGTTCTATAGCTGTTTCAGTTCCATAATGAAGGAAAATGAAATATTTTTGTGATTGATATTGTATGAAGTTCTCAAACCTGTTGGGCAAGTCTGACACCACAAGTCTTGTTTCACTACAAAACCCAAGAACATCGTAAATGTCTCTTTGCATTTCTTTGGTCGCAGTAGCTGTCAAAACAAGATTGGGAACATCAAACAGACTCTGTATAACTGACACCTGCCTGTAGCCTGGTATGAAATCTAGGCCCTTACAATCATAGCACATTATAGGTCAGGTTGTCATTAATAACTTCATTAAAATCAATATTACATATATAATAATTTACTATACTGTCAACTGTAATCATTTTCTTACATACATAACTGAATTCTCAATACTATAGTACTTAATATTTTATGTGACCTGACTGTTACTCAAAAGCATATATTGATTGCATATAAAATGGAAAAGCATACACTGACCTTATGTATATAAGGAATATGTGTGTGTGTGTATTGTGTGTGTGTGTGAGAGAGAGAGAGAGAGAGAGAGAGAGAGACAGAGAGACAGAGAGAGAGAGACAGAGAGAGAGAGGAAGAGCATACACTTTTTGAAGCATACATTCTAATTGTTTCTCAAATTCATTCCAAGATAAACTATATAAATTTATTGGTATTAAAATTGAAATATAGATTTGATCAGAACCTATTGAAAGGTATTTATTATCACACTATGATAATCATTTACTGCATGATTTTTATTTTAAATTAAGGAGAGAAGGGACATTTTGGCAGTGTAGATAAATCCTTGATTTGTGAATGGTATATGAAAAAGGTACATGGAATTTATATAATTGCAGTTCAATATTGAAAAATAATAACTTCTTCAAGTTCATATTTAAATCTTTCCCTCCCTTGGCTTATTTAATTTGTATGTGAATTGTATATTTCATACCAAGATGAAATACAACGGGCCTCATCAAACACCAGAATGCAGATGTTGTCCTTAAACTGTTCTTTTAGGATTTACATCCACTGTTGTAGAATGGCTGCTTCTGGTGATGTATATAATACACTTACTTCGTTTTCTCTGATTTCTAAAAGGGAAATACAGTGAGTTCATTTCTCATGAATAGATAACAGGAAGCATCAAATGGTGAATAAATAATGAATAAATCTAACTATACACTTGTACAGACAATAGCATGGAGGACACGAGTTCAATGTGAAAAGTACACATAGAACATATATAGCTTAATTTCTCATCATTTTGGTCCCTGAAATAAAACTATTAATTGTCTGGCATACATTTGCATAACACATTAAAAACATTAATAACAGCATTCTGGATATTTGATACCAGATACGATGAATATGCAGGTTTCTGTTGTTTATCTTACCAGGGCCAGCCTGGACTACCATAGTATGCTTTTTATAAGGCACAAATGTAAAATTAATTGAAATCCCTTATCTCCGAACCCTTACTAAAACAACAGCAGAGTAGAACAGATAGTTTGCTTGGTACTGTCAATACAACTTATAGGATGAGCTAAACTGCAAACTTCATGGACCCAGATCTGCCATAGGGATACTGTGACTTCCCCATTTGTTAAGAGTGAGTAGTAGAGTAAGCAACATAAATCCTAATCTGCAGGCACATTATATCCTATTGAAGACCATGAGATTCATGTTACATGCACACACACACACACACACACACACACACAAATATATATATATATATATATATATATATATATATATATATATATATATATATATATATATATATATATATTTATATACACCTACCTCTTATTGATGTTTCTTCTGTTATGGCCACTGCTTTTATGCCATGATTCCTCAGAAAATTCACTTGATCAGCCATCAAGGCTTTTAGAAGAGAGACAACCACAGCTGTTTGCACTTGTCCATGATCTAACTGGGGAAAAAAGTATGCTAGTATATTCACATTATTCTCATTTATATTGTACGGATTTTATTTGCATTAATTTTTCATCTTTTTTAAAAATATGTAATGCCTTTTTACGATCCAGTAACATGTGATTAGTTTTCTGACAAATATCAGAATATTTCTGAACAGTATGTTAATAAAATCAATCTGAAATAATGTAATTTACTCTCAAATTGTGTTGCAGTTTAATAATTCATCTGATGTTTACTTAGTACTAATAGTAGTACCCTTACTCCTACGTCGTGGACAACCACAACAAAATTGAGGCTACGACATCTTAGTAAATGTTTACTTACCTCTTCTAAGAGTAAAGACACGAGTATGTAGGTCAATGACTTTCCAAATCCAGTGTGTAGCAGGACAAATACATCCTTTCTTTCAATCAAGTGGCGAATAATGACTTCTTGATGGAATTTCAAATTTACCGGTAAACCGTATTTACTTTTAATGCGCAGAATTTCCGACTCAAATCGCGCTATATTTTTTACTACGATTGTTTACGTTTCTAAATTAGGCAGCAATGTCCTTATCTGGCACACAAAGAAACGAGGCTGAAAACAGAAGTAATCGGTATTTGAACTAATATGGCGGACGATCGAAACGAAAATATCGGACAAGAAAGGTAAACTTGATTTTACATCTTCTTCTACAATGATTTGCGATAATTCCGGTAGTAAATAAGAGGACTATTTAATTTATTTCACAACATTCAAGGAACGTGTTCAGAATTGTTGATATTAGGCTAAATGAGGCGCCGTGTGTGAATCACACCCGGCTTGCTCCATTAACACATATAGGCTCATGTTAGTACCCTGTCCACGACGTAGGAGTAAGGGTACTAATATTAGTACTAACAGACGTATATGCATGGATAATCATGTTTAACCAAATACAAATTTAATAGGAAAAGCTTGTCATTTTCGTAAGTATCGTCTTCTAATGAAACTTTTTCGTTGAATATTACGTACTATTATATACCTTTAGGGAGTATTTTTTATTTTAAAATTTCAGGTAAAGGTTTACGTCTTTTGCAGTTGTGAATAAAGGCTTCTCATCCCCATTAAAGTTTAACGAACAAAGTATATCAGAGCTACACCACTAATTAATGTATTAAACTCACTGAAACTTGTTTAAACCAGCTTTGTTTCGAACCTGAACATTTTAAGGAAAACGACAATTAAAGGAGAACTAACTCCTTTTTATAACGATAAGAGAGCAGTAGTTGCGAAATCATCATGTATTTTATTTCATCTTCCGTAATGGATAGTTCGTTATATTTTGTTTCAGGAAAACCAACATTATTTGATAAGATTTAAAAATACTGTTTACGATAATCGATTGCAATTGACAACGTTATCTGATGCAGCCGATTTTATGATTAATGTACATTAGCCGAAAAGACTTACTATTATTACACACGTTAGAGACATATGATATATTAAAATGTATAAAATGAAAATGTCCTTTCTAACATTTTTGGCATAGTAGGCTGATCGGAGATCCAAAGTCTGTTCTTCTTTTATATACATCATAACATAATATCAGTTTTATTGGACGGGTATCCAGAAAAAAAGTTTCTGAAACATTGGGAGGCACAAGTGGCCAGTGTCAAATATTATTTAACACACCTAGCAAACGTAACGAACATTACACTGAAACATGCACAGCATTGACATAGATATTAATATATATCATATAGTGAATCGGTCAATTGGAAAATCTTTGATTATATTTCATTTCCTAATTTAGAGATTTGTCTTTGGCCACATTTACAGTACAAGTTGAAAGAGTGTAAGATTTACGAACCCGATTTACAACTGTAAAACTGACAACAACTATCGAATTAAGGTAAAACAACGTACGATGACACAAGACATATGCAAGCATATATTAAAAAAATATGCGTTTTAAGGTTGTCATAAAATGTTGAAAATTACTGAAATTTACCATTGTGAACGAATGTTCTGTTCTTTTGTTGCCAACACAGAAAGATACGTTTTAGCAGTTATAGAGTGTGGACATGTGTAAGTATCGCACTGACAATGACTCCATAAACTGGGCTGGGGTTTAAACAAAAGGTAACTAAGGAATTAAATTTTTCTTTTTTAATTGTACTTTTTGTGCTTGCAATCAGATTTTAGAACTGTTTTCGATTACACGCCAGGTCTATCTGGAGTATCAAATAATAATCACAATGCACACTCTGACATAGCAGCAGAGGGGGCGAATCAGACGTCTCTAATTGGGGTAGATTTTAAGCAAAACATTTTAAGTCTCCTTTTACCAAATGGAGCCTTAACGATTTTAGAGCCTTATTTGTCAAATTAAGGGTTTCTACGGAAAGGAACAGAGAGGATGCAAAAACCACAAAAAAAAAAAATATTCGGTAGCCCCTTCTGCTGCTATGGGTTAAAAATGAAAATCACTACGATGAAAATCGCTACGATGAAAATCCTTTTAGGATTTCACAAACAGACTAATTTGTAAAACCTCACCTTGTAGATCAATTAGGTTATTGGACTGGTCAACGAGTTTGAAATTAATTCTCGTTAGCGAATTATTATGACATCGCATATAGACTGGATTAACCGGAGACTCGATTATTAGAAATCCTGGAGGAGCTGTTGGTGCAAATGAATATAGAATATATCCCTGCTAAGCTTGATTTGATTGCTCAAGATTTATTTGATAGCTTCCTTCGATAGCATCACATACTAAACTGAGTGCAATCACCGAGGATATATTCACGTTGAAAGGAGCAAAATGCCTACCACCACCATCTGGGTCATTATTATATGTCAGGATAGTTGTTTGTGGTTGTGGTGCTGTTTTTTTCCATGCGTCATGGACTTCTTTGAAACCTTCGTCGATGGCATCATCGAGAGATTTTTTTATCACTGAGATATTATATCCTGGTAGTTTGAACTCAGGAATATCTTCTACGCGTGTATTATACATTATCGCAAACTCTGTTCTCGTTTTAGGATTATCGTCACCTAATACATCTTGAATAATTTGCAAATGAAATGTTTCCATGTCATCGATGATTTTGGTACATGTTTATACGACGCTGATAAATTCATCTCGGGTGAGAGTACCGGATTTAAGAGATATTAACAACAGCGAAAAATCATTGTTCATCGCTGTGAAATTTTCAGTGATTTCATTTTCTCGAGCTTTGTAAATTATATTACCGCGACCTTCTATTATTCCAGTGAAAAATTTCAACTTGTTATAATCGTTATAACTTTTATTGGATTATCAGGTTTTATCCTGCCGGTGACATAATCGGATTTGTGTGGTTCAGGTAGTATGTTAACTTGTCGAGGTGGGATTTCAGGCCATCCCAGTATTGTTCTAATAGAACTCTGATAAATATCTACGACATAACTCGGCGAGTTTATCTCGATCGCGGATGATAACGTCGGCTCGTGGACGGTTATAGCTATTTTCGATTATGCTCCAGTAATGGATTTTATTCTACGCGCTAATTCAGCATTGATTTGTTCAATTTGGTATGACCCTGTTGGTATTGAAACAACGTTCCAGTCTGGAGTTGCATCGGATTTATTCTTATTTGCAAATACCAAGGAATTATTGGGTTGTTGACCACCAAATGATATTGATCTGATATTAGGCCAACTGTGATACACTCGTAATTTTGCTAACGCGATTTCCTTCATGGGGACTGGGATAGGGAAATTCACACTGAATTCAGGATTCGTTGAGGTTATTGAGATCATGCTGGTCTTCATCGGTGTGGTAGTTTCCGTTATTTGTTGAATTGGTTCGGTATTTTGTACTATTCGTTGAAGTAGTTCCTGCGGTGTTGTCATTGTTATTATACTCATGTTGTATTTCTAATTTTGATATCGCGGAATCATAAATAATTATCATCACTGAGCATTTACTATCTGATATAAGTGTATCATCGAGCGACGACGATATCATCGAGGACAATTGCACACTGAATTCAGGATTCGTTGAGGTTTTTGAGATCATGCTGGTTTGTACTGGGTTTGTGTTCTCCACTATTTGTTGAAGTAATTCCTGCGGTGTTGTCATTGTTATTATACTCATGTTGTATTTCTAATTTTGACATCGCGGAATCATAAATACTGACCATCGCTGAGAACTCACTATTTGATATGAATGTGTCATCGATCGACGACGATATCAGCGAGGATAATTGCGAGTATGCGGTTGATACAACATTTAATTTAATTAAGTAATCTTGCAGTTTACTCTGGCTGCATGATGGTATTTTTTTTGTTATCCCGGTTGATATACCCGCGATTGTAGCCGCGCAGAAATTCAAGTTGGAACTACGACCGGGGCAATCATTGTAAACGACGTGAGTATTATTCCTGCGCCAGCGAGAACGCCTGACACCGAGTACATGGTAACATCAACTACGGTGATTCGTCGTCGGTATTTTTTTATTTTTATTTGGTAGTCCTCGGCGAGGTTTTTGAGTTTCATTGAAAATTCTCTGACCTGATAATAGCGATATTGAGATACCGAAGGTACCGTTTGTGACGAAGTCATTAGTGATGACATTTTATTTTTAAATCGTTTACGATTTCAATTTAGCTGTTTACTCAAATCCGCTACGAATTCCACATACCACGTTGTTGAAGCCATAGCTAGATTATTATCATTCGTTGTTATCATGAATTGTTCGGTTGTATCCTTTCCGATGATCGTTGATATCGTATTATTGACCCAAGATGAACTCGACGATGATATATTAAATTGAATCGAAGTCAATAGTGTTAATCGATAAATACCTTTGACGGTCGCGGTGATACTTAGTATATTGTCTGTAGGAGTCCACACAAATGATCCGTGTTAGATCGTGTATACTACGTTGTTGGTTCTTTCATGAGGAATTTTTGCTTTTAATGATTGTTATCATCCTCGAAAAATTATTTTTGGTTGCCTCGATGAATTTATTCGTCTCATCGATGAATTTTTTAATATCCGGGAGTTTTATTTCAATTTTATCCAACGCGGTTCCAATAAATTTATCAGTGATATTTTTACGAAAACCTGAAAACTGTTTTCCGTATTCTTCAATTTTAGATTGAGGTGTTGCTAGTTCCAACATAGAAGATTTTATTTATGTAAGCTTCGGTGATATCACCGCTGGTTCGCCGAAGATATCCATAATCGATTTTAATTCGTCATTGAGAGTTTTTAATCTATCTGTGATTGTTGACGTAAGTACGCCGGGTTTGAGTTTACCCTGATCGGAAAATAACGCAACGGTATTCTCGATTGCGTCTCTTTGTTTAACTAAAATATCATCCAGGGAAACATTACTAGTTTTCAATTTACCGTGACGATCTTGAAATACAACTATTTCCCCCGGGTCAACACTTGCTAGGTTCAACGTCTCAGTTCTTTCATCTTCGATTATTTCTTTTATATCGCCGGTTGCAGATATTCCTGCAGTGCCATCGGCACCGGGTTTCTTCAGCGCTGATAACGATGTCCCCCAAATATCAATCATGTTATTCTATATAATCTCTCTCTAAAATCTCTTCGTTGACGACTTCGACTGCTAGTATATTCATTTACGACAATATGAGGTGGTTTTACGGATGTTGAGATAGCATCAAGTACATTTAATACTTCGTTGTCGCATATTGGTGGATCATTTAATTGTTGTGTTGGTAGCGTGGAATACCAAGTCTTAATTTCATGAAAAGTTTTTAAGCGGTTTATATAACGCATGAATTCCGTCGGCGGTGCTAATCCATATGAATCGAAATAAACAATTGCACGCGGATCAATCGCGTATGCAACCCATATCGAGATTAATAATACCGGTTTCAACGCTGTTTGGTTGTGCCGGCAATAGATCTTTCATAAAGACACCTCTGAAATTTTTTATGGCCAATTTTTTAGCAGCATCGAGTAAATCAAAATTGGAAAACGGATTTATCGGTTTGGAAATCGAAGATTTCTGGGTTAATAAACCGTTCCTGGAATTCTCAGACCCTTTCCGCTGTACCATGAATACGGGGTTCCTGGTAGTCTTAGACCCTTTCCCTTTTTTATAACCCTGCTCAGTTGCTTTCTTTAGTGCCATTCCTGCTGCAGTACCAACGGCTCCTAACGCCGCCACTTTAGCAACCGCTGGGGCTGCTGCTGCAATCAACGCTCTAATTGCAGCTAACAACGGAAATATACCACCAGTGTTTATCATATTTTTGATCGCAGCTGCAGAGAGAGTGATCTGAATGCCTTTTTTTATCCTTGAACGCATCATTGAAGTGTTTTACTTGACGAGTTGTCAGCGATAATTTATTCGCCCCGCCAGTCATCTGATTGGGTTTCAGCGTGATAGTGGTTCCACATTATTTAGCCGACTCTGATAGCAATTTCTTGAGTGACCGGGAGTTAACGTAACACTAATATGACTATATGACATTATACATAATAGATTGATTCTAATGGAAAAATCTGAAGGATTTTCTATTACATGTTTTCCACTGGTGCATCAATTACTCTCATTCTTCCACCAACACCTTCAAGTAGCATTGATTTATCACTGAGAATGACAGCAACCGCTCTGTAATTAGCAATACCACCAGGACGAGTTACACGAGCTCTAAAGTGTATATCGACAACGGATTGTCTTGTTAAATCAAGATGATCCAATGAAAAGTAATAAATCGGATATAAATTTTTAAAATTCAATTGTGATATTTGTAGACCAGTATCAACATTTTGATCACGTGCCATAAATGACATCATATTATGATATACACGTGCAATATGGTTGTGATTGTAATCAAGTTGTATATCCTCAGATGGTTCCTGCTGACCATTTATTCTCAGCGAGACTTCTTCAACGCCTATCTGATCAAATATCATATGACTTCGTTCTTGATTACCAACTCGCGCATTATTCTGTAACGCAATAAATATATGACGTGGAGCTGAAACGCCTTGTTTTGATGCCAGGTGACATGTAAATTTACCATCAATATTATCCTGTTTAATAACCAACTCAACAACGACTTTCCTCCTAGGTCCATAAATGATAGTAATCGCTCCTCTGCGGTGATTGATGGAGTTAACACTGGCATCCATAATGATAGTTTTGTTAAAATGACTTTACCCTCGGGGACACCAGCATCACGCCAGATTGCATCATTATCAGTACCATTTCGCACAAGCGCTATTGTATGCTTCGCTCCATAACTTTTCAATCGTTTCTACAGAAACCGAATATATGATGCAGTGGAATCGCGCATGAAAATTGTCGACGCTGCCCCTGCAACGTTGCTGCGCGTGTTGCAAATTCTAGGTTGTAATTAGGGATGTTATTTATGACATCAAAAGTACCAGCTGGTCTTACATATCCGGCTGGTGCTGGATCAACTGCAGTAGCTTGTGTTGCCTTTACTCAAGAATACTGGACGTGTTCAGGGTGATCAGTAATATCTTTAGAAAACATCATAGATGGACCCGCTGGTCTTGTATAATCATCAGAATATCTCGCTAACCCTATGATTGTTGTGGCAACATCAACATCACGCTCAATGGATTTAATTTCTTTTCCATCAATGAAATATCTAGAGCTTTCGAATAACGCTATGATACCGTTATTGACAAAACCAACATGGATAGTTGGGTTATTGTCATATGGTGCTGGTACAGCAGGAGTATCAGCAGCCGTTACAAGTTCTCCTTCTACTTCGATAAACGCTTCACACGGTAGAAAGTATTTACTGGTATCATGAACTTGAAGTTCAATTCGCGATCGGAGATCGGGTTGTGTTGCGTGATAGAATAAAATTGAAGATCGCGTACAGAATCATCTTTACGCACTGGGTCAATAAGTCAAAAAACGGCCAAAATCAGTCAAAAACTACCAAAAAAAATATTTTACTATGAAAATTTCAGTAATAAAAAAAAAATATTTTACTATGATAATTTATTTCAGTAATAAAAAATTATTTACTATGAAAATTTATTTCAGTAATAAAAAGTTATTTTACAACTTCCTTGTAGTAAAACCGTCCATGGACGCACACATGTTTTTACTAACAATTATCCGAAGGGGTTTTTTCATTTTGTTCAATTAACAATCTTATATCCCTGATTTTTGAATTAATCGTAATTTTTATTTCATATTCCTTCCCTAATTCCTTTCTTATTCTTTCCACGATAGTAAATAACGGGACAAACTTACTGACGTCGTCACAGCATAACAGGGAGTCACGGATAGAATTCTGAATTAAAATTTCGGTTATAACCTCATTGATATTTTGAGAATTCATATTATTGATGATTATACACCTCTAATTTGAAAAATATATTTCCCAGAGATGGACGCATCAGACAGAATTTTTTTTGAAATCGCAGATCGATAGATTCCCTCTGCTACTTTTCGTACTGAGGCTCTACAGATATCGAAATATCCACCGGCATCATACATAGATTGGAATACAATTTCCTCGTTAGTTTCCGTATTAACTGATTTTACGGGTCTCGCTTTATTCGAGTATTGTCCAGTCTTTCCTCGTTTCAAATTTTCACTTTGTGTAACAGCTTGTAGATTTGATAAGAATTGTTCTTAACATTGGAATCAATGTGATCGATAACAAAACCATCATTGATCAATCCATGGAAACATTCATATACTATTCTGTGATTGAGATATTTCTTCTTCCCAGCACCAAACCTCAAATATCCCATGCCATTATCAACAACAACTGGTTTCTTCAGCCTACGGTTTCTTACAATACCATCACTGGATGCTTCATAGTTTGTGATCAATGGATGCGGTCTGAATTCTTGGTTCATTTGTATACTAATACTATTTGTCTAATTCATTGTTTGGTCTAATGATTACATTTGGAAATCTGTCGATGTGGTCTTGTGGAGTTTTTATGACTTTGTCATTAACGTTGACTGTGTCAGCGTCCTTGACTCCGTCAAGGTCATTGATGGAGTTTTTGATGGACTTTTTAACTCTCTTATCATAATAACGCTTCAATTCTCTGTATCGCTTACCACCACAACTCAGACACAACTGCGATTTTCCTCTAACCCCAACCCCACATCGTTTGAAGGGTAACGGGCCAAGGCTTCCACGTCGAAAGTTTTGCATATGATATCCACAGAATTGATTTCTGCATGATTTGTTACATGGGGTTGTTGATCCAATCATGAGCCATTTGCAATGATTCATTATATCAAATCCTTCTATTTAAATGCTTGTTTTAATTATAGCATGAAGGAGTTCGAGAGATTATCGAAAATTAAGCCCTGGAAAAATGCTAAATTCAATCTCGATAGAGTTTCTGATACACCAAAGGGTAAAATTCCTGATAGAACCATGATAAGTAAAATCAGCGATTATTTTAATGAATTCAAACACGATGGAGCATCTCATTGTTGGTCGACATTTCGAATCAATGGTGAAGTTGATGCTACCATGAATGACGAAAAAGCAGCCGAGATAATTTCACATTTTGGGGAAAAAAGGTATTATTTTAGAGAGAAATTTATTATCCGCGGCCAAACAGGAGATTGGATTATCAGGGATAAATACGAACTAATCTTGAAGGATAAAAAAACTGTCACTGTGAGTCGAGATTCCAAACCAGGAATTTTGACTGGAATTGACAAACCGTATTACGAGATATCCTTTCCTGTAACAGCAGTTGTTTATGGGATATATCCGTTAAATGATAAACCGAGTATTGAAAAACTAAAACCCATGAAACTGTCATTGTTGAATTGTGTAGCAGAACGAATAATAGAACACTTCACAAATGCATCCCGGGGGAACACATTGACTGATCTAAGACGCAAAAAATAACCGAATGGGAAT
This sequence comes from Unio pictorum, assembly GCA_030141615.1. NCBI lineage: Eukaryota > Metazoa > Mollusca > Bivalvia > Unionida > Unionidae > Unio > Unio pictorum. The sequence continues at coordinate 3,837,349 of JARLTB010000207.1, forward strand.
TAACAGTAAAGGAGCACGGGGCAACTATCCAGGATAAAGCCGAATTAGAAACATCATTAAGATTTCCAATATCAGTAACGAGGATAACAGGAGAAGTATTATACGAATCAAAATATAAAACAAAAGGAAGTCCAATCAAAATTATTGATCATAACGAACACGCATAGACATCTGCAGTAACAATATTTCCGCGGGATAGAACCGTAAAATATCTACCCAAGGAATTTTCTGGAGAAGAATTCTCTGAAAAGAAACTATTCGATGCTATTCACCAGTTGAGTAAAAACGATCCTGTGTCAGTGTGGTTACTTAGCAGCGCTGAAGACGAAGAATGTAGATTCGATCAGTTTGTAACACCCAATGGAGAATTATACCGTACTGAGGCTCTCCATGATAAGATGACAAAACTAGCTAATAGTTTCTCGAAGAATTTTGACGACGAACAATTACTAACAAACTGTTTTACAATTCCGTCGGTTGCAGCTCATTTTGCGAGAGAGAGAAACTCATGGAAACCAACAAGAACTGAATTTCTATCAGACATCAAATCAAGCTGCATCGAATACAACCACGGCGGATTATGGAATACAAAATACGACCGTGAAAGTATTATTTCAGTTGATATGGTAGCGTGTTATCCGGCGAGTTTTCTCGGCTATGGAGAAACCGCTAAGTACTTCAAGCGATTTGGACATCCAACACACGAGATGGCCCGTGTTGCTATTAATGGGCCACTGCCACATTTTGATTTAACCGGATTCGCTAGTGTGGTATCATTTGAATTGGCTACAGGGTTACATCCGTGCTGTTATGTTTGGATTGGTAGACACATATCTGAAAAACACTGGATGCCAATAGTGCTGTTACGGTATATGATTGATTGTGGCATACTGATATTGTTGATTGTCAGTGAGGCGATTATATCATATCGAGCTCAAACTGAGGTTTGGTTACCACAACCTGATCTAGATAGTATAATCAGCGAACAACGAAAACAATTCCCTGATCTTGATGAAAGAATATATCGTGAAATGGTCCAAACAGCTATTTGAAATCAGAAAAGAAGACGCAAAAGATCTCAGTAGAAGAATAATCGGTAAATTTACTCAGGGTGGAAAATATGACAATAAACGATATTCTTCACGGTTGATTATAGATGATGCTGAATACGATTTTATTATCGCGGATATAACATCTAGGGATATATATGTCGATCGTAAAGCCGCTTTCTTGTCCGATGGAAACAAATTGGGAACAGTTGTTACTTACAGCGATGGACAGAGTCTTTAGTATACACATTTGAGGGCATCTATGCTAGCTTATGCTTCTATCAATTTATTTTCGATGATAAATAGATTTCCTGACACTGCGGTTAGAGTCGCCACTGATTCATTTTACATAGAAATGAAACACAGCAACGCAGTAGCTGAATTCACTAATTGTGATGAGAGTTGGGGATGTTGGATAATTAAGCGGGAAATACCGTGTGATTATTCCGAATCAGCAGATGTTACGATTGAAGATAATTACTTGAAAAATAATCAGATATCAGAACTATCTAACGCACCACCGTGTTCTGATCCAATATGCCGGTATAAAACAGTTTATTTAAACGGATGTGGCGGGTCAGGAAAAACAACTCGCGCGATTGAACTATTTCGTGGCAAATCAAACATGATTGTGTTAACACCAACCCACAGACTTGCCAGAGAGATGAAACAACGAGGGGTTAATGCTTGCACTTATCACAGTTTCTTTCGATGGATAGGCGATGAATGGACGCCTGATCGAATGGGTGAAAAATTTATTCCTGAAGTCATAATTTGGGATGAGATATGCACGGTGTCATTAGATGTATTACAAAAATTTCTCGATTGGTTATTGTTAGCAGATACAAAAGTCGTCATTTGCGGCGATCACGGCCAACCACGTCCATTTGTCGGTTTATCCCCACATGATTGGTTGAAGAATTTTGTAGACTATTATGAAGAAATTAACACCGATCATAGGGCACTTGATAAACAATTACGCGAGTTTAAAAAACTAATTAGATTACAACCTGATAGAATCCAATGTGAAATAGCGCGTGAAATAATTTCAGAAAAACAATTAAAAGATTTCTGGGAAACATGGAGACCAAACTATTTGATAATTGCAAGTAGAAAAATAGTCAGAGACACACTTCAAATGAAGTTGTTTGAAACGCATAAAGAAAAATTTGCAACACTTCCAGTACCGTTATGTTACAGGCCGTCGGATACAAGAAAACAAAATATCGAAGTTGATATTCCAGGACAACGTGAAAAACAGAATTTAGTGTTAAATTATATTGTGTTGGTTGATATCAGCGTCGTCCAGGATGCATTGCGTGCTGATAAATCCCCTTGGACGCTAGGTTACGCAGCGACGATACATTCTTCACAGGGATTGACTATCACAGACACAATTGTTTGGATGGTGGATAATCACATCGAATGGTCAAATTTAGTATATCTCGCAGTGTCCAGAGTACGAAGAATAAATCAACTTCGAAGAATTGTCCTGACAGAGTCAGGAGATGATAACGACACTACATACAATGATATTGTTGATAAGGACATATCAGAAAAAAACTCTCTGGTTATAAACAGCACGATAAAAAAAATAACATAGAATTTGATATTTACGCTGAATTTATAATCACACTGAAGCAACAACAGAATAATCACTGCGCGAGTTGCAATTGTATATTGTGTTGGTGTTGGTCGGATAAGGATTCTCGACAATTTACCGTAGACAGAAAAGATGGCAGCGTAGGTCATACTAGCGATAACGTGATGTTGATTTGTCTTGAGTGCAATAGACGCAGAGGTGCTACTTAAGACCACGCGGTGGTAATTGAGTATCCTCTGGCATCACTTGTAATTGTTGTCGAGTAAATCCTCGCTGAGGAGCAGTTGAATCCAGTCTATAGATTGCTGGTCTACCCGTAGATCGTGTTATGCCGGATATTTTATGCACGGTGACACTCCAAATAGGATCAGTAGCCCTTTTTGTGCCGCCTTCGAGCTCTCCTGGTTCGTATAAATACCTAACAGTAACATTGCCAAGAATTGGTTGTTTTGAAAAATCCTTTTGTGGGTTTTTAGGTATATACTTCTTTTTAATCGCGTTGTTAGGTTTCATATTGATTGTTCAAGTAACCTCATTATGTATTGAAAATATGATTGCCTTAAAGGTCACATTTAGACTACAGCATATGCATTAATATAATATTTGTGTTTTTATATACTGATATATAATGTAAACTATATTTTGCACATCACTCATCAAATAGGACATAAATATTAATATTTAAATCCTACTCGAACGACCAGGTTCGCATAGCAGTATATTTTGTCTTTTTCGTCCAACTTTCCATTTTATTCCTACTTTTACACAACTGGTTCCTGGAAGTAGTCTCAAAGTTTCTTTTATTTCAAAACGCAACTCAAAGCAGATGAACCCTTTTGATTTTTGTTGGACTTTAGACCGGTTGACCCCACATGTCAGTACTAGAATCATTATTTGGTTTTGTAGTATCGTTATTTCTCTGAACAAAATACTACACTGAAAATTAAAATGCTCTTCTGTCCTGGAGGCTTTGTTGACGAAAATATATATTGAATGTGCAAGCCTTTAATGTCATAAGGCAGATTTATTTTCTGGAATCGAACCAAATATGAACATATTTGAAATGACAATGCAAATATCTACTTACGCATGCTCTAAGTTTCTATATTTTCGTCCTGGTATTTTGGCGATGTCATATGATGTATGTCCTTTGCAATAATAATAATAATAATAATAATAATAATAATAATAATAACAATAAAACAGAAGATAAACAACAGTTGAAAAGCCTCTACCGATTTGTACCCTAACTTTTTATAGCCATCGTTTTGAAAAGGAAATAAACCTGCTCATGAGCAGATAAATACTTGCTTTTATCAGGAATGCATCTGATCTAGTATCCGTTATGCATCCCCGAAAAGAAAACAATTAGTAAATACCGGAAAACAGATAGGCAAATGTGACGATGTAAGGTTTACAGGGCTATCTTCTTTCCTCTCGTGGCAATAATTATGTGTCTGCAATATGTAACAAGTACCTAATGTTCAACCATTCAAATCTTTGTTTCTCATCGTGTCCCACTGGCCCACATCCGCCCGCCTTAAGCCGGGCAGCCCCCGGTCAATAAGGTGCTGACGAGATATCATCTGATTGCTCCAGTGGGTGTCGGGAGCTCGGTGTGTTGCTCAACATGACAAGCAGAAGGAAATTCCACACCAGACAAAAGAAAAAAGAAAGCAATAAAGAAGACTCCAGCTCTACGATTTGCAAGCTGGAATGTGCGCAGTATGTGTACAGGCATCTCCGATGACCTTAGAGAAGTGTACGACACCAGGAAAAATGCCATCATCGATAAATAACTAAACAGGCTAAATATCAGCATAGCTGCCCTCCAGAAAGCTAGGATGGCCTCTAGTGGCTTCCTCAGAGAGGAAAATTACACTTTTTTCTGGTAGGTTCGACAATCTGAAGAGCCGCGTCAGCATGGAGTGGGCTTCGCCATAACAAAAAAAAAATCTTCAGGCCTTGGTTCATCCTCCCACAGGGGGCACAGAGCGTTTCTTGTCCATCCGCTTCACCACTGCTGCAGATCCTGTCAACATTTTCAGTGTCCATGCCACCACCCTCTCGACTTCAGAAGACACAAAGGATTCGTTATATGGGCAACTTGACGAACAGATCAAATAATGCCCCAAACATGAATCACTATTTCTCCTCAACGATTTCAATGCTAGAGTACGTGAGGATTATGAGTCATGGCCTACCTGCCTCGAAGATCATGGTACTGGAATGACCAAAGAAAACGGTCAGAGACTGCTGAAGCTGTGCACCTACCATGGCCTGTGCATAACAACCACCTTTTGCAAGGGTAAGCCACAACACAAATTGTCATGGAAACAGCACAGGTCCCATCACTGGCACCAACTCGACTTGGTCATCACCAGGCTCTCTGCCCTTAACAGCGTCCTATCCACCAGAACCTACCACTGTTTAGACTGCTACTCCGACAATGCCCTAGTGAGCAGCAGGGTGCGAGTACAGCCACAGACACTACACTGCTCAAGACCAAAGGGACACCCACGCATAAACACTGCACTGTCGGTCCCCTCCAAGGTGCAGGAGTATGTGTCCACCCTAGAGAAGTTTCTCAAGTGTAACAGAATTGTTACCGAGAGGATGGTGGATTAAATGAACAACACAAAACACAATATGTGGAAGAAAATATAAATTTATGAAATAAATTATTAATGAAAAATAATGATGTATCAACACAATAACTCATGCGTTCAACCCACAATTACACTCACAACCATTCACAATACATGAATAAATGAAATATTAATACAAAATAAAACACAGATACAACGGATCCACCACAGTTATACGTACAGACAGCATACAACATCTACGAGAACCAACGTTCCTCAATACCCTAGATGCCACCCCGGATGTTTACAACTCTAGACAGCTCCGACACTCGGACTTCTAGATTTCCGGATATTTACACGTCACGACAGATGTAGACAGACAGACAATCTGACAGACAGACAGTCAGATACTTCAATTCGATTGCACAATAAATCAGCAACAATTTCAGCTACGATATCAGAGATGTTATCAGAGATGTTCCGCAATAAATCATCTACAATTTCAACTACGATCTCAAAGACGTTATCAGCCGACATTATCAGAGATGCTATCAGACGTTATCAGATGCGTTATCAGATGCGTTATCAGATACGTTATCAGATGCGTTATCAGAGATGCTATCAGAAATGCTATCAGAGATGCTATCAGATGCGTTATCAGAGATGCTATCAGACGTTATCAGATGCGTTATCAGATGCGTTATTAGCTACAATAAAGAAACCAGACTAATAATAGTTGTCTCAAAAAATAATCTAAACCTTAGATTACGCTATTGCATTTAAAGTCTAATAGTGACTAGTAATTCCAAATATTCCACGTTTAAAATCTGCATTGCAATAAAGGCATCATTATATGAAATGATAACCTGAATAAAATTCACAATAAAACGAAATATAAATGTAACACTCACCCCTTTGGCTGGAGATTGAAAGACGAGCTATCTATCCTGTGATTAGATACTTTTGGTCCCGTAATATTGATCATAAATATTCTGCCTTATATACCCTCAAATAGGTGAGCAGAAATCACGGCAAGATTACCGTGCACCCTGTGAATCTAATGTTTTTGATTTCATGTAATTCAAAGTCAGGAACATGCAAATCGTTACACGCCGCTTACCTTGGAGAAAACCACTTATTCACTCCAGGTAACGCATGTACGACGAAACAAAAAAAAAAGGTGAAATTAGTTTGTAATTTAAGAAGAAAATAAATTTAATTTTCGCCTAATTCTGTGACATCCAGAACCTGGCAATGCACGACGTCACAGGCAAGTGGAACTTCATAAAGAGTGCCATCAACAAAACAGCCATGTCAACATTTCTCAAAAAGGAACAACCCAGTTAGGATTGGTTCAACTCAAACCTATCAAGGATGGAACCACTAATCAAGGAGAAGCGAACAGCCTTTATAGCCTTCAAAAATGCCCGAATGAACGGACTCTTACTGTACTGCTCTAAAACTGCTAGAATCAACACCCAACGCATTGCTAGAGAGTGCGCGAGTGAGTACTGGCAACAACTGTATGAAGGAATATAGCGCAGTGCCGAGTCCAGAAACATCCAAGGTATGTACAGTTGCATCAAGACGGCTCAAGGCCCTACAATGAAATAGGTCGCTTCCCTGAAATCTATGATGGGAGAGAAGATCACAGATCGTGGGCAACAGATGGTCAGATGGGTGGAGCACTACTCAGAGCTATACTCACAAGAAACGTTAGTCACCGAAGCAGCTGTCAGTAGCATAACAAATCTTCCAACCATGGGGGATCTCGAGAAAGTGCCAATCTTAGAAGAGCTCAGCAAAGCAATTGACTCCCTCCAAAATGACAAAGCACCAGGTGGTGACAGCATCTCGCTCGAAACTATCAAACGTGGGAAACCAACACTACTTCAACCACTGCACGAACTACTTTGCCTCTGCTGGGAGGAATAACCAGTCCCCCAAGACATGCGTGGTGCCACAATTGTGACCCTTTACATAATCAAGGGCGACCGTAGGGACTGTAATAATTACAGAGGGATCTCGCTTCTGAGCATCGTTGGTTAAGTTTATGCCCGTGTGAACCCAGAATCCCAATGCGGCTTCAGAGGAGGCAGGTCGATAGCAGACATGATCTTCTCCTTACGACACCTCCAGGAGAAGAGCAGAGAGTAAGGTCAACCACTCTACATGATGTTCATCGACCTCACCAAAGCCTTGCACTTAGTCAGCAGGAAAGGCCATTTTTGAAGTTATCAGGAAGATCGGTTGCCTCCCTCCCAAAAAAACAAAACGCAGCAGTATGATAATTTCCTTCCATCCAGATATGAAGGAAACACTCATTTATGATGTATGTTACTCAACCTCCTTCCCAGTTAACAGCGGCGTGAAGCAGGGCTGCGTTCTGGCACCAACCCTATGCGGGATTTGTTTCTCCTTGCTTCACACGCCCTTGACTCGTCCACTGATGGCATATATCTACGCACCAGGTTCGATGGATGCTGTACAACCACGACTGCGCTCGAAGACGAAAGTGAGGGCTGTGCTCATCAGGAAGATGCTTTCTGCAGAGGACACGGCTCTTGTGGCGCACACTGAGGAAGCCCTCCAGACACTGCGAGACCGTTTTGAATGGTGCCTGCATGCAGTTTGGATTCACCATCAGCCTTGAAAAGACAAACTTCAGCGTGCAAGATACCATCATTGCCCCTACAATCAAAATCAACGGTGTCACCTTGGATGCAGTCAACAACGTTACCTACTCGGGGTCAGACATCAGCAACACTCTCTCGCTTGATAAGGAGCTGGACAGAAGGCTTGGAATGGCAAACATCATCATGTCACGACTGACAAAGAGGGTGTGGGTTAACAACGTGCTGACATAGTACACCAAAGCCCATGTTTACCACGCCTGCATTCTCAGCACACTTCTAGATGGAAGTGAGACCTGCAGTACCTACATGAGGCAATAGTGCCGGCTCAACACCTTACATATACGGTGCCTTAAACGCATCTTGAAAATCAGATGCCAAGACCGTGTCCCATACAGAGAAATCCTGCAGCGTGTAAACACCCCCAGCGTGTTCTCCCTGCTGAGCAAACGTCGCCTTCGATGGCTTGAAAACGTCCGACGCATGGAGGATGGGAGGCTGCCATAGAACATCGTATATGGACAGCTGGCCAAAGGCAAGAGAAGAGTCGGCCGCCGCTCACTCCGTTTCAAAGATGCATGCAAGAGGGACATGAAGGCATGCGACATTGCACCTGATGGCTGGGAAGTGCTGGTCGAGGACAGAGGCAAATGGAGACTGACAGTAAGTAAGGGTGTTTCAGTCGCTGATACGATGAGAGGCCAGTTGGCGGCAGAGAAACGTGTAAGAAGGGGCTACGTGGCAGCAACCACAGCAACTCAGGCTTCCCAGTATGTCTGAACAAACTGCAAGAGGGACTTCCATTCGCGCATAGGACTGCACGGCCACAACAGACGAAGGCAACAATCCGGAGACAGACGACACCCCAAGGGCGCTTTTTGCATGGTCTCCCGAGACTAAGTCGCCAATGATGCAGATTATAGCACGCATGCTTGTCTGCGCAAGTATGTACCTCTTTGTTGGTCTACATGGATAATGCAGTTTGTATGTGTGTGTATGTGTATGTGAGTGTGTATTATGTAATTCCCCTCGGAAATGAGAACCATTTTGGCAAAATTGTAACGAAACTAAATTACATTGAAAGCCATGATCTGCAACGAAGATGTTCTCTTATCATCATCAGTCTCGTGAGCTTGCGTGGTCGTTGAGGCACTGTGCTGCTTAACTTCTGACCAGTTCCCTTTACTTGTCTCGATAATGTTACAATGCCTGTGTCTCTGCAAAACCTTTTCTGGTCCATTCTGTGATGTTGTCACTTCATTGTTTTCCCTGTCTACCTCTCCGTCTACCACCTTGGACACTACCCTGCAGTACTGTTGTATTGTTCTCTTATAATATGTGACATATCTATTTTCAGTTTGCATTTCCCTTTGTTTCATTAAAATATATTGGGATCAGGCTTAAATGCTATGTTGCAAGGTTGACAGCTAGAGACAGAAACATATATATATATATATATATATATATATATATTTCTAAGTCAATTTAATGTATGCTTATAATGCTAACATACACTGTAAAAGAAAGGATATATGAATATCTTTACAAATTAAAATTGTCACATTATTAAATAAGAGATACCTCTTAATTTTCGATACGTGCACATACATACGTGGATCCACAACATTTCAAACGGTTCTCACTTACCTGTGGTGATCATGATATAAATTGTCGCAGAGACTATGGCATTCATATTTATCGGATTAGTTGCGTGACATGTGACAGTACTATCAGATGTTACATTACCAAGATTCAATTCTGCGCCTTCAAACATTTTGTCTGTATATAAGGAAGTCCATCGAAACTGATAAGGAGGAAAGCAGTCTGCAGAACAGGCTAACTGATACACTTCAGTTCCATTCTTGGAAGTACTTATAACTACTTTATCTGGACCATCTGCAAAAGGAGAAATAGCATATGATATAATTCCTACAAAACCAATTCCAAACAAAGATAAAGCAACTAAATCCAAACATGACTCAAAGATTATCAACTGTTTTCGACTGATTTTTTTTTCTCTTTCGTTATCTTTCTTATTGTTTCAGATGTAATATAACTTTTAAATAAATGTAAAACAAAGGTCACAAGGCGTTTGTCACTCTTACCCATAAAACATAATTTGTAGGAAATAGGTCTTAAAGAAGAGGAAGTGAAAACCAAAGAAATAAAACTTATGTCGATTTCTCTAATACCAAAGTATATCGAATATATGCATATATATATATATATATATATATATATATATATATATATATATATATATATATATATATATATATATATATATATATATATATATATATATATATAAGACGCAGCCTGATTAAAGGTACATAAATAGCTGGATTGTTATTATTAACGAAAATCTTTGCTTTCAATCGTTTACCTTAGGTACTAGATTTAATTTTAATGAAGGGTAAACCTCACTCACTTTACCACACCTATTGAAACTACGATAAGAACTTCGTGCTGCTTTAATTACTACGATATCAGCTAAACCATTACATTTAAGTAACGTAGTCTGGCCTTTAAAATATTAATTCGGCTGATGGAACCATGTTACTTGCGACACCTGAGTGTACAGAGACACTGCAGCCATATAGGTGTTGATCTTGAGCAATGTCAACAAAAGCTTAAGTCTGTATGTCTCTAGACAAAAATGATACACAAAATTGAAAATGAAATCTGTGAAATAAACGGATCGCTTATAATAGCCGAAAGAAAGAGAAACGAATGTGCTGGTAGGAAAATAAAGATTAGAGAGAAAAGAATACCATGTAAACGTTATATTGCTTATTCAAAGAAAGAGCTATTTTGGGAGTTTGTATATCAGCCTAGCAAATACCAGAAGGAAACTATAATGATACTTTTTGTTTCGGAAATGACAATGAAATCGATCCACACCAGAAAACAAAAGCATATAAAGACTATGAGAAGGACACCGTAGATAACAAATAAAGCAGTAATGACGTACATTTAATGAATGCATCAAGCCTGCTTAAACTCTTTGGACGAAACCTATCCTGTATTAAACAAGCAATATGTATTTCTACATGCGATTTTAAAATTGTGTAACTCAATTCCATATACTGCGTGGATTTCGACAGCGCGTTACATTCACATTAATAAGGGGTGTGCACAGCGGGTACGAATGAGTTTGATACAGATTTCTTTAAACTTAATAATTCAGCTCTCGACAAAACAATGAATAATCGTATGGACGTATCAGGGTCGATCTTGTCCGTGGTAGTGAACAAGATCAGCTTATGGCTCACCCTTTCAGAGCAAATAAACTAAGCTTTAGTTGACATAATTAATATACGTTCAATCGTCTTATTAGCCATGTCAAAGGTGCTTATGCATTCATTTGAAATGACAAGTTCACACCATTTTACCGGTATTGTGTGAAAAAGCTCAACACAGGCAATGACCCGCTGCTAATGCATTCTTCTTCTTCTTCTTCTCCGCCATATCTCTGCACAATTTATATTGCACATCATCGACGTGGGGTCTTGCATGTGTTGAAAACAAACGCCATTCTTCTCTCTCATGTGCAGTCCTCATTATAACTCGCTTCCCCACGTCGTATCTAGCCAGTGCAGATTTCATACGTTCCTTCTACTCTACCGTGCAGTACAATATTCGCTATCCTGTTCATATCCATCCTTATCACGTGCCCTAGTCATTGGTGTTGTACCTCGTGCACTTTTTGCACCATTGTCTCTGTCTGATTAAGAGCCTTTCTGATGTCTTCATTCTCATCCTGTCCATAATATGAATTCCTAGAATCTTTCTAAGCGCCGTCATCTCTAACACAAGTAGTCTCCTCTCCTCAGCGCTTCTCAGTGTCCAAGCTTCGCACCCGTACAGGGCAATTGGGACTATAAGAGCTCGGCCTCATTTTCGTCTCACTCTTGACATACTTGTTTTTCCAGATGTTGTCCAACTCGCTCATCACTTTCAAGGCTGTGGCTGTACGTATTTCGATGTCCTTCGCGCTCCTGCAATCTTCAGTCAAGGTAGTCACAAGGTATATAAAACTGTCCACATGATGTAGTTTCTTTCCTCTAAGCAATAGTTCCTTCTCAATTCTCGTTTTTACTATTCCAGCGTCTTTGGTACTCACTAGCATCCATTCTGTCTTGATCTCACTAATTTCTTGTCCATACCTTGCGCTGATCTCATCGACTTTGTCCAGTAGGAGTTGAGCTTTTCCGAGCAGTTCGGCCAGAAGACCAATGTCGTCGGCAAAACGTAGGTTGTTAATTGTTCTGCCACTTATGCGTGTCCCAACGTCTTCTAGGCCATCGAGTGCCTCTCTCATAATATGTTCCAGGTAGATGTTAAATGCTAATGCCTATAACCAACGAAAATTTTCTTTTTGAATATTGCATCAATCTTACCAGCGAACAAACCAATGGAACGAAATGTGGGACTTTGATCTTAATACATATTTAATTGTTGTTGGATACAGCATCAACATTAAAAGACATAAAGACCTGATGCGGATTATTGTTCAGAAAAGGTTCTCTGGCATGATATGTTTGTGGAATGTCTTAGAATGCGACTCGAATACTCACACAACATATATTATACGACAACAGCATCATATGTTGTGTACCGATCCACCAAGGTGAGTTTGTCCTCGCATGATACTATAAAAAGGATACCTTTCCATTTTGCATTACCACTTACAAGTTTGGAGATGATTTGATTGTGAATCAGATTAAAACTCACATATAAAGAGTGAAGGCACTTCTATATTCGCTGTAACGAATCGTCATTCCTCTCCCACAAACACTCGACTGGGTAGATTTAGTCCAACCGGTGAAAGACCTAAATGGTAACCTGTTGGTTTTCCTGGAGCATATGTCCGTTCCGAGAAAACAAATATGTCGAGGGACCATAGTAGGCTAACCTAGCTTACGTTGTAGCTCTTCTGGTGTATAGGAAATATGGACACAATTATTTTAGAGTGGTTCTAACAGTGTTGGCTGGGAAATAATTTGTCTGAGTCTTTAGCCGACTCGCATTTGCTGGTTTTAATCCAATCGTAATTGTAATTATATTATTTAGGGCTTGAATGACATATTGGAACTCGTGAAGCCCATTCGTCTGATCGCTTTAATGTTAAGCCCCACGACCGCTAACACATGGGACCCAATATCACTTTTGCACTTGACGGGTTAGTTTCCTTCATACGGAGTCGCATTAATAATTCCTTTGGGTACTGGTGACCGAACAACCGTTATTCAATTGTGCGATATAATTGTTCCACAATGGCTTAGTAACATTGTAAATGGGTTCGTTTGCATTCTCGATAATTTCAATATATATTGATGTCATTAAATCAGCTTCTTTCTCTCTTATAGCAGCATCGACATTGTCTAGAGCTTATTGGATCTACTTACAAGTTTGTGTTGGAGAAATACTAGATCATCTAGATGAAACGTGCAATATTTCGTGACACTGATATATAAATTTGCCACTGCATCTATCTGCAGAATATTGCTCGAGCAACTAAACGAGTAACCTTTGGCGCACATGCTTTTTTCCACAGCGGCTTCAACTTTCCAATATTCACTATGACTACTGAATATTTTTCATAATATGCGGCTTTTTGTATCCATGTTTGTTTCTTTGTAATAATATATGTTACTTGTAATGGTAATCAATGAAAACTATCTTTTTGGCTTTCGTATGTCATTGTATCATCTATCTTCCGATTTGCTAGTTAATGTAGGATTAATTGCATTCTAGGCATGAATTAGATTTGTATCAGCACATTGACGTACACGATTATAGGTTATAAACAAAGTAATGTCGGTGACATGCAGAAGCATCACACTTCACTAGTGATTCAGCAGGTTTGGTTGGTTGTTATAATCAAGTCTTATCTAAAGCCCTGTCAGATGCCCTAATTAGTTGTATGTGGGTCAAGGAGGGAGCCAGGTGTACTTTAACCAGGATATGTACTCCATGATCCTAGTAATTATTTTAATGTTGAAGCTACGTAACCGCCGACATGTTGTTAATAAACGTAAACTTATTTTTCCCGAGCTAACACATGTTCCCTTGATTGGGGTTCCACGTCTTTTAACTCAATTTTGGATTAGCTGCACGTTTGCTTGTGCGGCATCGCACACAATTTGAAGACATGAGTATGGCATGCAATTGTATTATTCAGTGTAATACCGAGAAAGGAAATTCTACGTCAAGGACTATCCTCGAAGATAGCTCTTAAACTACTCAATTATAATTCTGATTGAACTGGATGTTTCGAATTTCAGTTCGCGTACCGATCGGCACTGCTGGATAAATATTAGCTGTTGTTGAAAATGATTTTACGATGACTGACAATTAATTGGTAGTACCTAATTACGCCGTCAGCGCATGATCACTCTCGTTATGATATTTCATACGATTTCAAAAACCTTTGAGTGACAAAGTGTCAAAGAGAAGTAGAGTTTCTACCAATTTATTTTCCACAAATGACAAAACACCTACCATTGATGATATGGATAGAAGTTAAAACAATCAACTCGCAAATATTTTCACCCAAACCATCGAAAAGGCTTATTAGACGCAACGATATGCACGCGTGTCTAAAATTAATTTGTGACAACTGTAACATGTTGTTGATATTTCGTGGTATTGACACAAAACATTTTAAACAATTATACCAATCACATAAAATATCAGAAGCCATAACAGCTCTTGAATAACTGGAACTTCTATGCTGTTACATATATGAATGCAAACGTGCTAAAGACATGCTAAAATCAAAACAAACTGCACGATATCTCACATGGTGTTTTGAACATTTTAGCTCTGATTAAAATAAAACAATGGGTTACATGCGTAGGATATTAGACAAAGCCACACGACCTACGGTGGAAGAAACAAATAAAGAAGCTAAAATTACAATTAAAATACTATGTTGGAGAGATAGATGCCAGCATACACTGTAACGGGTTATATTTACACTGACTGGAACAGATTAGTATTCTAGGAGTTTTCTGGATAAATATGATTATAAAATAGTAATCCTATAAGTAATGCTTTTCCGAAAATGGCTAATCTCTATAGAAACGGGTGCAGAGAAGACATAATAATACTGCAATACCTTTAATCGAAAATACGGAGCATTATTTCAAAGAATATATGGGGTTAAGTGGAAACTTCAAGAAATTGTTCCTCTTCCACAAGAAGAGAAACTAAATAAATATGAAAGAGATCTCAATGGTCGTACATGCAAGCGTGGACGTAAACGTGAAACATCCAACATATCAAAAATGTCATATTAACCAAATAGTGTCAATTCATATCTGCAGATGAATATGTGCACACATTGTAAATAAGGTATTGGGTCCATTCGTGGCAGTAATAGCGCACACGAAGTTGTTAATCAATTTGTCAATGGTTGTTCGCCAGTGAGATCGTGGACTCGAAGAAAAGGCAAAGTTTGAACATCGATGATGAGTTCTGAGATAATTCTGACTTTACGTGTACGAAATGTCTAAATGCTGCTTGTTCTTGCCAACACGACTGGTGTTACCTCGATGATTACAATCTAGTATATGAAACCAAACTTGTATATGTACACCTGTTATTAATGGGGATATACATACATTCGAAATTGAATTGTGTCATTCAATAGTAGAGATAATATTCGTGCAAAGCCATTTGACGATCTGGCACAACCACCACATTTTTGTTTTGGTCTGTGTCATTAACTGGAACGTTTTTGGACTTCCCAATGTTTCATATGCGATTAAATCAATCATTGAAGAGAAACATATATCAAATGTGTATAATAAGCCAGAAGACCCATTAGTATGCTTTATTCATATACATATATATATATATATATATATAATTATCACTGTATGGTCCTACGATTGATAACAGAACAATGTTAAACCAACAAGATTTGAAAAAACTTATAAAAATTTGTTCCTATTGCATACAAGGTTTAAGTTTAGGAAAAAGACTTACTTTTCTGCGGATTGAATATCCAATAGCCCCAAAACGTCTTGTAACAAACCCAAATCTATAATGTATTCCAAATGTATTAAAGTGGTATTCTAAATAAATTCGAAACTTGAAAGTACAAAATACCTGGTATACTTTTGATTTGTTAACAGGCATAATGTATCTCGAATGATATAATCTAACAGTTCTCAAGGTGAATCCACAACACTCCTTAAATTCTTATTTAGACCAAAAGTATTGTTTATAGTTATGTAATTCTTGTGAATGTATTTTCAAATTAGAACTGGGTACAACTAACGAATTATACCTTGCCTGTTACGATAATAATTAGTAATTTCTAATATATATATATATATATATATATATATATATATATCTATATATATATATATATATATATATATATATATATATATATATATATATATATATATATATATATATATTATACAAAAGCTAAGACAAAGTAAGAGAACCTGAACGAGGTTCATTTTGCGATCAAATTAAAATAGCATGCCATTTTGAAACTATAAGGCAATGTGACATGTTTGCCTAGAAGTTGTAATAATGTTAATTTATAATCAAAATTATAGATACATATTAGTCATTCAATATGTAATTTACCAAAAACAACATTAGCCAAGCGGGCCCAACGTCCTACCTGAATTATGGACAAATATAAATCATATCGA
Organism: Unio pictorum; assembly: GCA_030141615.1. Taxonomy (NCBI): domain Eukaryota; kingdom Metazoa; phylum Mollusca; class Bivalvia; order Unionida; family Unionidae; genus Unio; species Unio pictorum. The sequence goes on from JARLTB010000207.1 coordinate 3,853,909, forward strand.
AACACATGTGGGAAAAGCAGAATATTATTTCAGTTATATATTTCTTTCAAAATATATCTGCCGATAGTTTTCTTTTGGGGAGACAAACCTCCCTACTACGCATATTTACGTTACAAGGTTCAGTTCGCATACTTAAAATCTGATATTTACTTGTTATTGGTAGCTGATTCAGACAGGCAGACATGTATGATTAAAGTCAAAATGCTAGATCATTATATTTAGTAACAATGTTATTATCATAACAAGACTGCGTACTATTTAGTTCAAAATAATTGGCATGGGAGTCACAAATAAAATGAAGTAGCAAGTTCGTTTATGATACATCTTGCATATCTATATGCATCATCACATTATATGTAAAGAACACACAAGTAATTTAAAATTAATGTAAAATAAAAACAAAAGAAAATGACTAAAAGCATTTGCAATATTGTATGCGGAACGTCTCACTCTGAAACCCACTTCCGGGTTATCTACATGCGGATGAGTTATATTGATCCTCGACTGTTAAACTTCTTGCCAAAAGAAACGCATTGTCTTCAGAATATCTATCGTTGTTGGTTATCAGAGATCCGTTTACTGTCCAGGAGAATTATCCTATTGACACACGCCATGAAACACACTGTAGAGCTACAGAAGCATCATAGCATTAAATCCTAATATTTCTATCCGTGGAGTCAGTGATACATCTGAAAAGATCAGAAACATTTTGAATTGTTGTGCTCCTACACAAGAAGTAATCTTATGACAAGAAACATAAACTACTGCCAAATTGCACAGCATCATCTTTCTTAGTTTTGTTCCACCTAATCATATATCTATTTTTTATATAGTTTTGTTTGAGATATTTTAAAGACTACCTGATTCTTTTTTGGGGGGTATATCTTTAGCACCATCTGCTTGTGGCATATGTATGGATCGTTACCTTTTCTTGCATCAATTATAAATATATCAACATACTGTTCTATGATTTATATAAAGTTAACATGTTGGCAAATGCTCACAATGATCTTGTGTTAAAGATCAGCCCTAGTAGCAGGGATAACAGTTTAGCCAGTAATGTAGAATTATACACAATGATCTTGTGTTAAAGATCAACCCTAGTAGCAGGGATAACAGTTTAGTCAGTAATGTAGCATTACATTGTCGATAACTTCATACGCTTTTGTTCCTTTATATTTCAATTAATGTGCAGGTAAAGGAAATAAACATTATTACTAACATAAATATTAGAAAAGTTTTCGAAACATTAAACATAGCAGACAATCTAGCAAGATAAAAGTATATCAGTACCTAATTTAACTTTTATGGTGCTAGTCTCCGAAAGTTTGTTGTTGGTTATGTTTGGATTCGTCGCATAACAGGTGTAGGTACCATTCTTTTTCACGTTATACAACTGTAAATTTATACTGTCCATGACGGTGTCTGTGGACGCCTCCGTCCAGCAAATCTGACATGGGTGGAAGCATTCGGCAGTGCACATTATTGTTATGGAATCAAATTCTTCCACCTCGATAATATTGTTTGAAGTATTAAACAGTATGTTATCTGGACCATCTGAAAGTCGAAACAAGGAGATCAAGTGTACTATCTTCGATATATATAAGGAAAATGGATATACTTCTAGAAGTCATTTCCGAGAATAGTTTCTTATCAAGTAGTTGCTTAAACAATAGTTGGTGATAAATTACTTTACGGACTCATTTAGTACTTTGGTGGAATGTTTCACAAACATTGTTTATACAAAATTAAGTTCCTTTTGACAAGCAAATATTCACTTTAAGCTTTATTACATTGATCTAAGCATCCTTACAACGCCGAATTCAAGAGTCCAAAGAAATCTATCGTCCATATTCTTTACTCGATAAAACATATGGTTACTGTCAGGAGGCAGCTTTATGTAAGGCTGTAAATAACATGGCCTGAGTATTGTATTAAGACGATACCCTACTAATAATATTAGCAATATTATTTCCATTGCACATATATGCTACAAGTACTATTACTAATATACTCACAAAGAACATCCAGTGATAAGGTACTTTTAAGAAATGCACCTGATATAATATTCTTCACCTTGCATGAGTAGCTCCCAGAAAATTCTCGTGTGACATTTGTTATATGTAATATGTCATCTTCAGAAAAATCAATTCGTTTTTCAGAAGATGGGTGCAACTTAAACCATTGCCAAAAACAAAATGGAGAGCAGTATGCAAAGCAGCTTACGTTCAATGCTTCATGTTCATTGACCACTACGGGTTTTGGATTTACTTCGATGAAAGTAGGTCCATCTGTAAGGATTATATAAATTGTATAACGATATCGCTGTTATCTCAAATGACAAGTTTACAAACGTTAGCAAAAAATGGTGACGATGATTCGAAATTCCATTACATTTTAATTTGCATTGTAGCGCAATATTAGTTGATACATGGCATGTACTAAATAATTGAAATGATGCGAACTGTTTCTAGTTCAGAATGAAATTGAATAATAAATCAATTTGAAAATTATATGTTACTGTGACTTCATTGCCACATATATATAATGCACAACAAATAATTAACTTACATATTTTGATTCTGAACGGATTACTCTGAAAGTTTGTTCCGGGCTCCCTACACGTATACGAGTTGTTTTGATCTTAAACTTTTAAATTTCGTACGGAAAGGAAAGGACTGTTTGCTGAATATTTATCGCTGTTTTGTATTGGAAATCCATTATCCCTTCACAAGAACTTTCATGTGGATACGCGAGATGACCGACACTGCAGTACAACGGATGAACTGGATACATTATGTCTAACTATGGCTATTGTTGGAATCAATGATTCATCTGCGAAAGTGATGAAAATGCTGATATTTAGTTTGTTCCTTAAGTAGCAAGACGATCGTTTTACGTATTACTTCATTGCATTATTGCCCCTACTCTTCACGGCGAGAAGTAAAAACCATACTCTATATCCTTTCATGCGTATATGCAGTATGTACAACGATCATATCAATTTTACATACAAATATATGTTCTCCTGACATGGATATAACTTGAACTCTTTAATATATGCACAGTGCTCCTGGTGGCCGGTTATTATATTGCTATATCATTAATGTTGCAATTACAGAGAAATTTATATCTGGATTTCAACTGTTCCTTTACGTTGTCATTTAAAGTAAAGGCCGAACAATAGCGACAAATTTATTGCCATAGCCAATTATATTTAAACATTATTATTAACATAGGTAACTAATCGTTTTTTGTACCCGCAAAGGGAATACACTCAAGCCCAGTTGATACATACTGTAGTGTTCCACAAGGGTATTTCCTACTGCCTGTTCTCTTCACTCTATAGAATCAGCCGCTCTCAAGTGTCATCGATCATCACCAAGTGTCTCACCATGTATACGCTGATGACACCCAAATATACAAGTCTAGCCACCCATCTGAAGTGGATATTACCATCCAAGGAGTGGAGAGGTACATTTCTGATGTGAAATCATGAATGACATTTAACAAGCTGCAGATGAACGATGATACAAATACTTTCGCATTTACATCCTTTACCTCTAAAAATAAATATCAGCAACACCTACATGAAAATCACGCAGTCTGTACGACACCTAGTGCAAAGCTGCATTTCTTGATCTTTGAGGCATCAACTCCACTCGTAAATATCTTTCAGTTAATGCCACTAAAACACTTGTGTGGTCGTACTTTCAAGACTGGACTATTGTGAGTCAATTATCAGTATCTACTCCAGAAACATCAAAGATTTCAAAACACAGCTGTTCTGATCATCTTTAGAGTACCTCGATCAGAGCACACCTTACCGCTGATATGTACCTTATACTGGCTATCCTTTCGATCCAGAATCAAACACAAAATTTGTTCTCCGTGCTACGTTTTACTAACGGACTCCAGTCCAACATACCTATACCACCGAACCCATGTGTACACTCCAGCAAGATATTTATTCTCCTCTTCTGACAATCGTATAATCATTATTCTCACGATGGAAACTAAGTCATATGGACAAGGTTCTTTTGCATACCAGGCCCAGCAACGTGGAATGCATTGCCACATGACATTAGACACAAAGACACAGCGATGCCTATAAAGAGTGCTCTTAAAACTCACCTTTTTCGACTGCAAGAACAAACTTAAAGACAAAATAATGTTCCCTACCTTTAATATTTTTAGCATGTTTTTTCCAATTTCGTGATGTTATGTTTTTGTTGTTGTATTCATATCATTGTAGATGTTCTAAAGATCAAAGCGCCTATATAGATTAGGCGCTATATCAAGTCATTATTATTATTATTATTATTAATAATATTAGTGTTATTATTATTATTATTATTATTATTAGTTAGTTTGCACATTAGAATCATTGCTATTCAGTACCTATTAATACAGCTAAACAAACTTTAATTTCATTAGTTCAAGAAGAGTGAAACAGTCTTGATTATGTATGCTCACGCATACCTTTCCTGAAAGGTTATCTATAACGTGGGATTATAAATTTTGAAGAATACTGTGTGCAGATTTTGACAATCATTATTCTTTAACAACTATTACATGATATGATACTACTACTTATTATTACTAATTCTGATACTACTTGTATGGCTACTACTACTACTACTACTACTACTACTACTACTACTACAATAATACTAATGTTACTAATACTGACATGAAACATCCAATGAAAACGATTCTTCTAGGAATGCACCAGATATTAGATTCTGCACTTTGCATGAATAATTCCCTGACATATATCTTGTAATATTCCTTAAATGTAAGATATCACCTTCCAACAAAACCTGTTTTTGGTATGAGAAGGGGTTCATTTTATTTCATACCACGGAACATAGTGGAATGCAATCTGCGATGCAGCTAACGTTCAATTCGTCATGCTCTTTCACTATCATGATGTTTCGTCTGACGTTGATGAAAGAAGGCCCGACTGCAAGGATTATCTAATGATTCAATATGATTTTCTATAATAGCGAGCGAGCTAATTGCAATTTTTAAAATCTGATCGTCAATGATTGGAGATCCTATATGTTTGTTTATTTGTTTCTTAAATATCACCGCCAGTCAGTGACAGTGTACATTGGAGAACATACAATCTACAGTTTGCTGTAAACAGTAGTGATCAGTGTAAAATTAATAGATATGAACAGTGTAAATAGTATAGGAATCATTCATATGGATCGCGGGAAGGACGAGATGAAGACTGACAATGACTCTACCAGTTTTTCGTATTATTGTATTTGCGATCTAGAAGTCCGTAATTTTGCCATAAGGTTGGAATTATAAATCAGCGAAACGTTATATCTTCTCGGTCTCATGTTTATTTATATACAATTGAATATAATTAGCTGATGAATAAAGGATGTTTCCAAAATAAAACGGTTTATCATGATTAGTATTGAACTCAAACTGATATAGGTATAACACATAATGTGTGTCGTTATATAGATAGTGATGATACAGCATGCATATTTTATCTGATCAAATGAATTCTAAATTGTCTAAAACAAATTTATCGGCCTATCTATCTATCTATCTATCTATCTATATATATAGTTTGATAAAGCATTAAAGCGAAACCGGTCACAACATTAATACGTGTTGGCGTTGTTTATTTTATATTTTTATATATATATAAAGCATACCAACATAATACAGTTCCGAGTCATGTCATAGTTTTGAAGTCTTGTAACCTTTACGTCGGCAGCTTTGTACGATTTACACAATTAGGAACGTGTAAATAATTTCCAAAGTTTCTAAATACTACGACTAAAGTTTCTACATACTGTAACTAAAGTTTCTAAATACTATGACTCAAGTTTATATCCTGGTGGAATGATAATTAATATACTGCCTAATCTTAGTATACATGTACATAAATATATGCTTTGCATGGCTGAAACAATTACAAAAACTACATTAAAGAACGAAACCGGAAACGTTGAAAATCTTTTTAGTTAATATACATATCATGATAAATATAAGGAAGAATAATAAGAAAATGTAGGATTTCCAATCTGTTTATATCCCGTCAAGCCATTGTGTCCAGTACTGATTGATATAGTCCGCATTAAATACCAACAGCTGTAGATGTCCAGTTTTTGCAAACGTTTGCAGCTGCTTATTTGGGAGCAATACTAAGCAGTTTTATCATACATATAAAAATTATCACGACTGGACTCTTCAAAAGAAGACACATTTATTACAAGCTAATCGTTTGATGCAAGAATATTACCAAAAAAAATAAAGGTAAGTGAATTTTGTTTCAACACAATCACCTTTGCACAATATCCGTATTGATTACGTCAGCGTCTCTTATCCTGCATTAATCAACCCTAGATTGGCCAAAAGAAAGATTGCAAACTCTAATATAGTTAAGATTCGTCGATAGCGTCAACTCAAATAAGTCTTGCAAGTTAAAAACATGTATGACGACACCTTTTATTTATTTCTATTTGTCTAACCATGTTTTGTATTAGGAATTCAATAATGGACAGGTCTTTGTTTGTTAAGACGATATAAGTTATATTCTGAATTCTACCCAGCGACGTTGAAGTAAATTAAAAGCCCTTAATTATCTGAAGTACTAAGGAGAGATATGTACTGAAAACGCACATGATATACTACATTTATATATTTAAGGGCATATACTACAAATTGCATAATAACAGGATAATATATGTTCACATGTACCGTATACCCGCATTCAAAACATCAACCCTTGACAACTTGCACACAAGCTCAGATCATTTATCATAACAACTCTTTTCTCTTTAATTTTTGTTTTTTGTCTTAAGGAATTGATCATTAAGGTATATATGTATGGATACATTTGTCTTTATGTCTTTTCCATGCTAACATATATTTAGTATGGGCAACCTCATAATTGTGCATTCTTTAATTTGGAAACCTTAAGAAACCCTATACATCTTAAAGACCTATTTGACTTGAAATCTTAAATAATATTTGCATTCAAGCAACTAATTTGTACGAATTCATTGTCTGTAATTTATTATAAAATGTATATGAAATATCCATATTTCAAGTAACAAATAAAATTAAAATGAAGCATTAATGCGCAAAAACTCTGTTTCCTTCTATAGACTGGTGAACATGTATGATAAGTTAGCAATTACACGACAGGAACGCTATGTTAAGGTGAGCATATTGTCAATATCACAACAAGAATGGTAAAACATTTAAGCTGTTCTATATTTAAACATTTAAGAGTCATAGTCAAATTCATTATGAACAAAAGGAAATTTAAACTGGCAACGGGCTTGTTAATGGCAAACTCAAATTGATTGTCAAATATGGATTATGAAGACGAGCTTAACCCAATCTGATGTGGACACCTGTTATTTATACAATGCAGATAGTGGGAAAGGTCGGTCAACCATTTTTATACTTGACACTCCCCTGGTTATCTGCCAGGTCCGTTACTGGCATGTCTGCATGTAGCAAAATAATGTTTCTTCTTAGCACAACCATGTAAAATTAATTAGAAAGTTCCAATCTATTTAACCATGATAGCAACAAGCAAAGGTAAATGGATGGACCCATATCTTGAAGATAACACGTTGTGTTGAAGCATGTGACAGCGAGTACTGTGTGATGTACGCTAACATAACAACGGATGAGTGTGAAGTATGCCATGTTGAGGTTCGTGGAAAATATCTTAACGAGCAGTACGTGGTTGTACGTAAGCTGAGAACGTTCGTATTAGCATTCGAAACTGAATGTAACAAAAAAAAGTTAAAAATGTTATACTATAGATATCAAACTATATGTAAATAATATCACTATCTATGATCAATGAATGACGACGAAAATGCATTCAGGTGGTATTTGTTATATACATAAGTTAAACAAAATGCTAAACAAAATAACTCGTGGAGAACGTTAAATGATAGTATTTACCGTCAAAGTGATATTGTGTTTCAACAAACGTTAAATTATGATCTCATTGAATGTTTTTGTTCATTGTTAGATCTAGGTCTTAGCTTACGTGATTACACGTTGCATGTTGATTCAAGTGTCGATATCGAGCAGAGACAGACTCATAATGGTCTTTATCTTCACACGATAACCAAAAATATAATTTGCGATTTTGAAACCACCAGACACGGATATGTGCATCAAGGTCAACTGGCGGTTTGGTCATAAGGCAAACTATATTATAGATTATTATAAATCTAAAAGCGTTATTACCAAAACTAAACAATATCTAGAGCCCTTCACTGTGCATAATACCTAATTGCCCATTAACATGTTTGGTTCTTTTTATAACTTACGTATTCGAAATACTTCTTCTATATACACAACATGACAATGTCAGAGCTTCATTTCACGCTGTACCATGCACACCATACGTATTATATGCCTACTAGAATATAATTTCCATTATCATCATCATCATCGTCATCATCATCATAGTCAGTCTCTTGACCTAGTGTGGTCCTTGATCCGCTGTGCTGCTGAACATTTGACCAGTTCTCTAAACTGGTTTCGATCATGTGCCAATGTCTGTGTTTCCGCAAAACTGTCCCTGGTCCATTCTATGAATTTGTAGGTCCACTTTGTTCTCTGTCTACCTCTCCTTCCACCCTGGTCACTGCCCTGAAGGACTGTTGTGAACAGACTGTTAGCTCAAGTGACATGGCCATACCATTATGGCAGTGGCAGATGCTTTTTCTGCTTAGAAAGTGGACAAACCAGCCCATCCACGAATCTACTGCAGCATTGCAGGTCGGCTTTGGATAGCCAAAAGCAAAGAGAGATAACCTTATGAGAAAATCTTTAGTGGACCCTAAGGGAACTGTAGGATCCGTTCTGGAGAGGGATGGGGTCCTACAGACGACTTTTGCCGAAGACAGACTGATAATGCTAGACATATCCATGGCCACGATCAAATAAGCAACTAAGTAGCCTTCATTCAGTTTAATAAGATTATTGCTGATAAAAGTTACAAAATTTCATATTAAAATGCCATTTGAAAGGCTATCATGAGTTGTACCAATGATGGCAGCAAAATCTTTCGAATTTGCAGTACCTCACGCCGTAAGGCAGCCTGGATAACGTTCAAAAGAGGAACTGGCCGTTGAAAATGTTGTATACGTATATTTCATGGGTAGAATTAAAATCTACGACATAACCGAGTTTATAACGGTTGAACAAATACCACGAGTTTTGCATATATTGTATCGCTTCTTGTTGAGAGGTAACCGTATATTAGTGGCGCAGATATGAACATCATTGATTAGCTCAGCGATCAAAGAGATGTAGTGTGATAGTGAAATATAAAGTGAAAAATAAAAGTAGAATTATTCCAATCAGCCCGTGTGTTATTAAAATAATTTTTACTAAAACTAGGTTATGTTCATTCATCAGAAGAATGAATTGGCCGTCATCTGCAGCTGTGTGAAGATGGGATCTCCATTCGCTTTTCAACTCGCATCTCCAAAATTTGTTAAGTTTATTAGCACTGTATCTATCAAAAACGTATTGATATCCATCGTGCACGTACTTACTTGACCACGCTTTTATTTCATAACGCTCATTTCCGAAAAAAAGTTTACGTTAATACATTTGATAGCACAGTTATATAAACGAGCAAATATATTGTTAATCCTTAAGTGGGCATGATTCACAGGACAATATACCAATATAATCAATTACCTTAAGCGTTCTGATTATATTATTTCTTAATGTTTTTGTAAATGCCGACATGGCCTCTAATTTTCTTAAGGATAACGTGTAATCTTTTGATATTAATCCTTTTGTCGGTGCCAAAACGACCGGCGCCAAAACGGCCCACGCCAAAACATCCAAGCTTCAAAACTGTCGCGCCAAACCAGCCGAAGCCAAACCGGCGGCACGAAAACGTCACGGACCGAACATGGGTGCATTGCCATGTGATGTTGCCGCCTATAGATGCATCACGGGAAAGTAATTTGGTAGTTGTGTTTCAGTTCAAGATGCTCTATGCATGGCGGCCACTCTAACTGGTGGAGTAAGAACCATGGCAAGCCCAGGCGTTCTCATTTACCCACGTTAGGAGAGCCTGAGATTTGCACCCTCGCAGACTGAGGTGAGATGGTAGTGATCCAGAACGGTGAGCACTTTTAAACAATCAGTCACTCAAGGCTCCTAGTAGTTTCGTAACATTCGGTTTTCAAACTAGCCCTGAATAACCAAACTCTACAAAATCAGACTATATGTACTTTATTGAACTTGTATACATAATCGTGTGGTTATCTGATGGCCAATAAATAGAATGTCGGTCCAAAACTATAATGTACCCTCAGCTGTATTGACGTAATACAATCATTAGCTAGGTTTATATTATATGAAATTTAGTAGCAAGAAATCAATTAGTGAATAAACTACGTCTGGGAGACGCAACTGCGACGCAATTAGCAATGGAAATCGATAAACGCCAATGAATACTTCAGCAATAGTGGAATCATTGACGTTGCATGTGGCAGAACTCCTGCGGCCACCATTGGACTTGGTTTAACAGGAATAGACACCACATTGGCGGCTATTGTTTGAATGTATTGGATTTTATATGAGCTGTCTCTTGCGTCTATATGTCCTTTATACACAATATTTTATTTCTAATCAGACAGATAAATCCATTTGCAGTCTGTATTTGTTCGTCGTACTCTTTGCATACATTTTCATAAATCTTAACATTTGATTTCAGTTTTGCCAAGGCTATTACTAAACTTATACTTTACTATCTATTTTGTCAATACAGTATTGTTTGATTTAAATTAAATACGGTATGGCAGTATATTTATTTTGTTTATCCAGAAAATGTTTACTAACCATGCAGGACAAGTTTTAATAATAGCAGATAAGAAAAACATTTTTAATAATAGCATACATTGCATAACGATTCGATTCCAATACAATATAATTTGAAATTATATGCAAGTTAAATTGTATATGTCGATTTAATATACAATAACTGAGCTACAGGAGAAACATTAAATGGGAATAGATCTCACCAGACGGAAGCAACCAAGAGTCAGTACCACTAGTACCACTCAATACGAAAATGGAAAACGCCTCACAGAATCAAGTGTCATTGTAGAAAGACTGACTGAGTATTGTACAGAACTCTACAACGAACTGTCCGCATCCAGAGGTATGTGAAGTTCCGAAGTCCACAAATGATGATGATTTACCCATTCTCAAAGAAGAGGTGGAGTCAGCAATAAGAGCCCTGAAGAATGGGAAGGCAGCTGGAGTAGACAACATCCCCGCTGCACTTATAAAAAATGCTGGCGTAATCAGATTAAATTGAACTGAATCGTCGAGGAAATCCTGACAATGTGATATATGTTATCCGTTTAGTTCCTTTGCTTAAGATTCTTTATTTCTGATGAATTGCATACATTTTTTCTGGCTAAATGGAATTTATACATATTGATGTGATCGTACATTGGAAGCCTCATACGTTGTATATGTAATCTAAATAGCAGCGCTGAGTGTATGTTTATGTCTATGCATATCGATTGTAGAGTGTTTGTTAGTCCATATAACAAACCTCAAGAAAATCTATTCATTGGTAGATTCAAATGTGTACAATCCCCCAATATCGAATACAAAATACATCATATCGATGGAAAGTGAATAATAATTCATCATCAGTGTGTTAACAATGCTCGTCGTATACGTCATCAATATTTTTAATCAGTGTCTTCAATCAAGCGAAACGTCACTGGATCCGGTTGCTTTTATATCATCGGTGAGCAACCGATGATAAATCGATGCGACCTCACTGACAACGTTTGATTCTTGTTGCCTGCGCTGGCCCATCATACTGATAGTTCCACCATGTCCAAAATCTTTTTTGTTTGCAATTCGTTCACAGGCAAGTGGTTCGAACCATGTTTGGAACCTTTGGTTATTATAGAAAGGTAATATGCACGTCCTTGTAGACATTTTCCATATTGTGTCTATTCCTCCACTAATGGGGGAAAACAGAGGCGTAGTTAGGGTGGCAGGGGGTACATATGTCCCCGGGCGCCAAGGTACAGGGGCGCCAAAATGAGGCTTGCAACGTTACATTATAATAAGTAAACAAGGGTAATAAATCGGTCACAAGATCACAGGGGCGCCAATTTTATAGTTCGTCCCCGGGCGCAAAATATCATCGCTACGACTCTGGGGGAAAACATGGTACTTCAACTATGTTTTGTGCAAGCGGAGATCTTGAATATATTGTTGCGATAATCCTGACTGTCCTCCCCGACGTATTCTTTACTATATAGTCTATATCATTAAGCAATATTTAATTTTCCAGGCTCTCCCCCGTTTAGTTCTTATCTATGTCCACCCACACCTTACACATCCATTCAGTCATTATTTTGAACTGCAAAGTAGTAAACGTAACTCGCGACACTGAGTGGCGTGACTGTTGGGAGTACTAGCACCTGGGTTTTGTTCTTGTTACTTTGGTTTGGGGAGGGGCGAGTCCTCTCTTTCTTGTGTGAACATACAATACCGCCACCAATATCACATCCTCTATTTTTTTCGGGCATGCGTATTTGTTGTGGGGGACTTAACTTTTAACTTAGAGTTAGTTTCTGCATTAGGATCTAATGTTAATGGAAAGAAAGAACTACAGCTCCTAAAGGGTCCGTACTATCAGATTTCAAAAGTAATTGTGATATAGCCACGTTATGTTCTTTCAAAGACATATTTGGCTTCATGGGGTATATTAATGATATATTGAAGTAATTGGCTTTTGTCACAATAAATCATGTCGTTGCGTGCAAATCTAAACTTAATTTCTTTGTCTTCGTCTTCTTTTAAAATATGATCGAAAATTGCAAGATGTGTTGGACTAGTCAGTCCTGACCCTCATTGATTTGTCTGTAGCATTTGGTACAATATACCATGATATATTACTTCACCGTCTCCATCATGTATTTCGCATTCACAATACAGCCTTAAAGTGGTTCAAGTCCTACTTAGTCAAAAGGACACAAATTGTATCTGCAAATGGCATATACTCTAGCCTAATTGATCTATGTTGTGGTATTCCACTGGTGTCTGTTCATGGAATTGTTCCCTTCATTCTTTATATTCAGTGTCATAGAGCATCACCCAGTGTCTCACCAACTGCACAGTGATGACACCCGAATAAACAAGACTGGCCACCCAACTGAAGTTGATGCTACCATCTAAGGAGTAGAGAGATGACTTTATGATGTGAAATAATGGATGACATGTAACAAGCTGCAGATGAATAATAATAAAAGGGAGGCTATTCGGACCCCAGCTGAAAGACTAACTCATTCTCATCCTTTCACTAAAACAATATATAACAGCAACACCAACATTTAATGCACACAGTCAGTACGAAATCTAGGTGTTACTCTAGACAGTACTCTTACATTGCACCATCATGTTATGAACATTTGCTGGGCTCCATATATTGAGCTGAGACGCATCAGCTCCTTTCGCAAATATCTTTCAGTTAATGTCACTAAACACATGTGTGTTCATTAGTACTGACAATCGTATACTCATTGTTCCCACTATGAAAACGAAGTTATACGGACATGTTCTTTTGCATACCAGAGCCCAGCAATGTGGATCAATAACCCAATAAAATTAGACACAAAGACAGTGATCCATTTCAAAAGTTCCCTTAAAACTAACCTTATGCGACTGCAAGAACAAACATAAAGACCTAATAATTTTTCGTACCTTAAATATTTTCAGCAATTTCTATCTTTTCCAATTTTATGGTTTTCGTTTTTATTTTATTATATTCTGTAGTTATATTATTATAGATGTTTTAAAACGCTTAGAGCTTCTAAAGATTAGGCGCTATACTAAGTGCTCATTGTTATTATTATTATTATTATTATTATTATTATTATTATTATTATTATTATTATATCATCTTCACGAGGAATACCTTCCACAAGGAATATATTTCTCCTGCCTTTCTTGAACTAATGTGTTAGCAGATTACTTTCTTTGTAAGACCAGACAAATTTTTGAGGTGTACGATCAAACCTTAAACGAAGTAGAATTCGCTAAAGAAGAGGGAGATGATGAAGCAGCCATAATAACGATGTTAAGACTTTGCGATCAGCATCATAGACCCAAAACGGTTCGTAATTTCATAAATGCGTTATTTCTTATTTCTGTTTACAAATTATCTCTACAAGGACCTACCTATTTACAGTACTCCACTGAAATAAAATTAAACAATTAGATTTTTTTTAGTATCATTGTTGATATGTTCTACGAGAAGATCATTTCGTCCTCGTTTATTCATACTTACGTGATGGTACCTTCGTAGAATGTATGTATCATCTGTTTGATATGACAGCATCTACCACTGTTTCTGACATTGTGTATTATTAATGTTCACTTACTGCATTGGTTCTAAGCATATCTCTTTTCCTGGATTAGTTACACAAAGTGTTTTGTATAGTCAGCCCATTCTTATATCCATGCATCGTTGTCAACCATTTTCAGTCAATAACATCTTTACAATTACAAATTGGTTGGTGTAAGTAACTCGTAATGGAATCGTATGTAGTAAACAGTGTTTGTGGAAGCTTTGTTGAAGGGTTTGGCAATCCTCAACGTCCAATACTGTCTCCATGTAATTGGTTACAACAATGACGATAGATGGAATGACCCGATAAGCCTTGATATTAGTCCTTCAAAGGGAAATATTCCTTTTTTAAGCAAATTATCATATTTTGTTGATTTAATATTACAGAGTTGAACAATAATATTTTAGTCACTAACTACAAAACTTGAATAAATCTCTTCTTCGTGTTACACATATTGTACACGGTTTTATAATTGCATGTGTCTTTCTCCTCTGAAAGCATTCTTTGTAGTATTGCAACCTTGAAGATAGTAGTCGAGGCATCCAAATTATTCTGAGCAGTAAGTAATTGATCAATACCTAATTGTTGTAACACATTGAAAGCAATTTACCCTTTAAAAGAATTCACGAAACACTGATTGCAAAATATATTTTGCAGGGACATGATTATTATTTGCATTTCACTTGAGTCTCTGTGAGCTCTTTGCAATTTCGTTCTCAGAGGTTAAGGAAGCAAACTAACATTCGATCGTCTAAATTATCTGACACTGGGATCATAGTTTGAATACTGCAAAGGAAGGTAGTAAAAACACGGAAACCATATTGGGTTTTGATGGTAAGGTAATCCTGTATGCTTCCATACGTGTACTGACACACTACAACATAAACACTGTACTGTATCTTCTTCTCCCAAGAAGACAAACCGGTACAGGCTAAAGAATTTGGAGTATCTCCTAGCTATTCATGCTAATCTTCGTTGAATGTCCGTCAGCGCACCTACATGGTCCATATCGATTTTACTATGACAGCGATGATTGTCTGTGCAACTTTCGCTGCTATATTACAGAAGCATCATGCAACTTTAAACAGACATTGGATGTTACATAATCTGCAATGGTGACGATTCTAAAGTCGTCGGGAGGAGCAAACTATGTCGTTTCTTCGTAATTGGCAAAACAAATCCTCGCATACTATCTTCGAGTGTTTCAGAGATTTTTCATTTATGTTGCATCACATAATTGTAATGTTTTAATACTGTTAGTAAGACAAACGACTAAAATGCTACTAAGGTACTAATTCATAATGTGCGGTGGTATTGTAATAGGTAATCTTGGTGAAATTGCACATCGGTTAGAGAATGATACATCAGTGAGGTGCTGTGTTCTTTCTACCATGTAGCAGCAAAGGAGCTATCTACCTTCCGATATTACTGATATGGATTAGTGATTAAACATAATAAAGATGTATATCTGAGGCTTCAACTAAATATAAAGGATAACTTGATGGTCCATTTCTTCTTGGCTCAAACATTAAAATATGTTATATTTCTCCAATCAAGCCGAATTTAGCACTTAATTCGTACTTCAAATAAATTTATTTGTACAATGCTAATTTCGGGGATATAAATACAAATCTCGAGAGTAAAGTAAATTCCTGCTTAATTAGTGCACAATTTGTCTTATTGGTATCTGAAACCTACTCTGCAACGATGTAATGCATCATCTCTCCTTTTGCAACTGAATCTCATTTAATGGAGGTTTTATATTCATATAGTTCTTTCATATATGCATATATATATATATATATATATATATATATATATATATATATATATATATATATATATATATATATATAAATTTTCTACATTACAGATACAACACAATGCCAGAATCTCGACGTTGCTGTATTTTCCTGCTAGTATTGGGAGGATTGCATTTGGGTAGGCAATGACAACACAATTGTTATTTTCAATTTCGTTTAATACAATGTATTTTTTTAAAATTAAACAAATATTTGAGTTCATGACCACAATTGCATGTCTTGTACGTCAAAGTAGGTTGAAGGATGACTATGTCTCTCACAGACATCCAATCGGCAGGAATACAAGAAGTATAAAAAATACAGGTCCGGAAAAGCAAGCCAGTATAGTTTAATGTATTTTAAAACATCGCAATATGTTTTAAAATATTAAAATTTATTATTATTATCATTATTATTATTATTATTATTATTATTATTAATTATTATTACTATATTGATTGCAGAAGAAAATCGCACAGAATATATGCAATATGTGTTCTGTTTCCAGTTACTACGAATTAAAATAAAAACACTGTTACAATCCAAGCATTACACTGGTCCTGTTAGCCTTAATTCGGAGAATGACTTGTTTTATTGGGTACAGCTACATGTAATAAATGTGAGACATAATGATATCTTAGATATGAGTAGCACTGTACTTATAATACTCTTTGACACTGCCTAATTATTAGTTCGAACTGTTAACTAGGGATATTGAGAGAGAGAGAGAGAGAGAGAGAGAGAGAGAGAGAGAGAGAGAATGTAATATATATTTGAGGTAAGCAAACCGAGATCTTTGTTTTTATTTATTCTAAGTATACAATTGTAATATCTTCCTGATAGTCGACATGCTTTCAACAGATAAAATAATATTTACGATTGTTCAGATAGTTAAGCTGAAGACAACGTGGGTATTGCTGCCTTGAGCGAGAACCGGCCTGCCGGAGAAGGTGAAGTATGTGAAACGGCCTCCGTATACACTTCCATTTGGAGCGGCCGACGATGTGAAGAGCACCGTGATGTCGGTGATGTCTTTTCTCTAAAGACAGCACTGACTGAAAAATGGGCTGGACCTCCCAAGGGAGTAAACGACAGAATCATGCCCATGAAGCTCCCCATCTGGTCTGGAAGAAAGCACATTTCCATCATCAGTTACTATGCTCCAACCATGACTATCCCAGATGAAGTGAAGGTGCATTTCTATGAGCACCATCACTCCATTTATGCGGACGTTCCAATGACAGATAAGCTCGTAATTCTTGGCGTTTTCAATGCAAGAATAGGATGTGATCACGTTTCCTGGGATGGAATGCTAGGAAAGCACATAGTTGGTCACTGTAACAGCAACGTAATCCTTTTGTCTAGACTTGTGCCGAGCATGAACTACTGATCACCAAAATAGTCTTGCCACTACCTACCCGTAACTGGACGTCCTGGAAGAACCCATGCTCTATGCACTGACACCTTGTCGACCACTGCATTGTCAGAAAGAGTGACATACAGGATGTGAATGTGACCAAGTAATTGTTCGGTGCTGACCGCTGAACGCCTCATCATCACCACAATTAACATCCGCATTCAGTCAAAAAGAAACCCACAGGGAAGTAAGGTTCCTCAATGACTGAAGATTGCCAAGCTGAAATACGCCAGTACAAATCCGATTTCATGGATGCCATGGAAGAACGTCTGAAATCCACTCCTCTAGACAATCGGAATGTGGAGGCCGACTGGTTGTCATTCAGGGAGCTGGTCTACAGCACAGCTTCAGAAATCCTATGACCATCAACCAGAAAGCGTCACGACTGTTTTGATGAGAACTGCGATGACATCAAGGAGTTCCTGGATGAGAAACACCGAATCCTTCAAGCATACTGCCTAACTTAGCAACCTCAAGTCCACCTATAGGAAAGATGCGTACAGCAACTTACGCAGAACTGTACAGCATAATCTCCGCCAGATGAGAGAAACGTGGCTGAGCAACAAAGCTGATGAGATACAGTACTACACTGACCATCATGACATTAAGAACTTCTACAATGACCTGAAAGAAGTGGATGGACCTACATCCTCTTGATTATGTCCCCTTCTCAGCGCAGACGGTAACGCTTATTACTGTGCCAATGGCGTCAGGCATGGTTTTGTTCTGGCACCAACATTGTTCAGTCTATTGTTCTCCGCTATGCTGACTAATGCTTTCAGAGACAGAGAGGGCGGAGTCGGCATCAGATACCGTACAGATGAAACATATTCAATCCCAGGAGACTTCACGCGAAACCCATGGTCAAGACAGACATTATCAATGATTTCCTATTTTCGGATAACTACACCCTCAATGCTGGCTCAGAAACCGATCTGCAATGCAGCATTATGGCGTTCTCTAGATCACGCACAATCTTTGGACTCACCATCAGTACCAAGAAGACTGAAGTCCTGCGTCAGCCGCCCCCTAGAAAGCCCTATGTTGAGCCCAACATCACCGTCAACGTCCCAAAACTCAAAGTAGTGAAACTATTTATCTACCTTAGCAGCATACTGTCACAGAGCGTACCTTTTTTAGACGAGGTGAACCTTCCCATTGCCAAAGCCACTGCAACCTTCGACAGATTCTATGCCAATGTCTGGAATAGAAGAGGCACCAGCATTCAGACCAAACTAAAGGTTAACAGGGCAGTTGTACTCACCACAATGCTTTAAGCATCCGAAACGTGGACGGTGTACCAACGCCGCGCAAGAATGCTGAACGACCTTCACACCACAAGTATCAGGACAATAATCAACATCAAGTGGCATGAGAAGGATCTTTTCATCGAGGTACTCGAGCAAGAAGGTTTCCCGATCAAAAACACCATCCTGATGTAGTGCCAGTTACGCTAGGCTAGACATGTAAGTATGCAAACCACCGGCTACCTAAGAGTCTTCTATGGCGTGCTACAACAATGACATGTTTCCCACGGAGGCCAGAATATATGCTTCAAAGACAATCTTAAAGCTACATTCAACATTCAACATAAACCCTGACTCCTGGGAACAAACAGTAAGCGATCGAGACACTTGGCGTTCCTCTGTGCACATAGGCTCCAAGTTGTGCGAGTCTAGCAGGACAGCAGCTTTAGAGTGGAAGAGTCAAGCCAAAAAAGCACGTGCAAGCAACCCTTCTGGATACTACTCATTTTCTTATTCTTATTTTTATTAATATTAGTATTATTTGTATTAGTCTGGTATCCCGTTGATGTTGTGTGGTGATTATGACAGTTAAAGTCTGCTTAAAATATATTCTCCAATTTCAGTAACTGGATATGTGTCCATATCTGGCTTCAGCGGTGGATCGACCATACTTTATCAAGGAATATCATTCAATAGTGACAACATGTATTTTTATCTTCATAAAAATGGTGACCGTTATACTTTTCTTGCAAGGTGGTCCAAGCAGAATTCTGATCCTGTTAGGGAATTCTACTTCACCGGATATGATACAAAGTTATCACTGGATAATAGAAATATACTTATTCACAACCTTAGTAAGTCTGACGAAGGAAAATATGTCATTACAAATGCTTCAGGAACCTTGTATATAAAACACGAAGTACATCTAGTTGTACTGGGTGAGTATATTTTTTATCTGTCGGGTTTAGCTGTATTTAGTTAACATATTAGGTTACAGTAGGTAAGGACTTATCAGTAGCTTATAGTTACATAATTATGGACGCATGATAACGTATTTCAGTTGCCTTTTTATTAACAATTCTATACAGCTTTTGGAATTACTGGAAAAGTATGTACAAAATTGTACAAAATTAGCGAGAAATGATCATCACAAAGTTAACGAAATGGTAAAGTATTCAGATCATGCACATACATGTAAATATTACACTGCATATGTCAATTCATGACTCGTTATAAATACCTGTACTATATGCATGACTGGTAATACTTAATTGTTTACCAAAATGCACATTACTGCCACAATTTACACAGGAAACGTACTCTCTAAATTCATTTTTACATCACTTTAGTATGCTCTGAGTAAACATAATATCAGCCATATGTATACTAATGTATATTATTAAATGCTGTGCATGGAAATGTATTGCAAAATTATGAATAAGTTTGAAATAGATCTTTTCACAGTGTCTATCTTGTTCACATGTGACCATATTTGTATCAAAATCTCAATGCAATGTAATATTAATAAATGAACAGTGAGTTCGAGTCTATAAACTATTTGCAACATAAAAGAAAGGAAAGAATCATCACATCTGCCCAATTACTATTGGCAAATTAAAACAGTATTTTTCTCTCCTCTTCATGTTGTGCTTAATGTTGTTGTTTTATTAATATCATTATGTGCTGCGTGATTATAGTAATATTAGACAAAAACTACAACGAGATAAACAACATATGAAGCGGCGGAGAGGTATAATTGTTATAGGCAAAAATCCATTATCATTAAATATTCTAAATAAATGTTGAATGTGGTATCATAAAATCTGAATTTTATGATTCGAACACCAGATTTCATATATACATGTTACACTATTACCGAATATATAATGTAGGATAAATTCATTGATTTTTAATTTTGTTAGTGGCACCGCCAATGCAGTGTATACCAAATATCAGACGTGTAAAGAATGATTTGTTTGCAACTCTGGATATCGAAGATTGTGGCAATCCTGCAGTTCACGTGGCATGGTACAAAGTACGTAATCATACCGCATACAAACTCTAATATAGATATGTATGCATATCATTGAACGTTGCCATCTGTTTCTTGTCATCATGTGCGCACATAACGTTTTTTTCTTTTGGATTAGACTAATTGCAAATTTCAACTAATTAAGTTATAGATAAGTAGTTCAACGTCAAATAGCATACTCTTTGAATTGTTATTATCCACAATCTAATTGCAACGTCATATCCAAAACAATAAAATCTCGGTTTTCAGTTTATATCCAGCTATATGTATATTAACAATTGCATTTCTTGAAATAAGGTTGCCTCTTATTTGAACTTATGATGCTTTGGTCGATGGCGAGCAAGTTAATTGCAATTAATGTATTTCGCTCATTTGTTGTATTTGAAGGACACTAAATGAACCGATACATTATTTTAGTGATTACACGTTTTAAAGCACCCATCTTCTTTGAGTGTAATCCTTTTAGACAGCGAGTCCTGGCATTAATGCATCAGTTATAATTCCTGTTGCAGTTAAGTATCATGTATTTATGCACTATAAAGCATGTAATATGACGATCACATGCAATATAATGTTTCAGGTCAATTTTAAAAACAACTTAAAATATATTTTAAAGAACGTTTCTCAGATTGAGTATCGTGTAATGGGTTAAATAAATATGTGCATTATTAAGTAATACTTCCTACGATTGAATTTTGAGTTCATTGTCCTTGAAGATAATATCTGAATAAAATAGGTTCTAACAAAGTTAAAGATACGATACACGTATATGCGGTTAGACTCGTACACAAAGTGTAATATTATTACCATAACCAGAATACATATATCGCTTGGAGAATATTTGATATTATCAACGTATCTGAATAATGTCCCTAAGACCACTGAATAAGATTTCAATTTATATTTTGCGCATGCTTGTTTCTTACATACGAAACAAAATTCAGAACGGGCAAACATTACATATTTCAATAACAGTATATCAAGTCAATACCTTAAAAGGAGTTCCTCAAAACGTCTTTCCATTTTAGAAACAACGTTTCAGTAAATGCGAAATAAAATTGTAAAATTATATGTTGATAACCGTTTATCTTAGATACATATATAAATGTATTATGCAAGTGCTTTTCAGCC
Organism: Unio pictorum; assembly: GCA_030141615.1. Taxonomy (NCBI): domain Eukaryota; kingdom Metazoa; phylum Mollusca; class Bivalvia; order Unionida; family Unionidae; genus Unio; species Unio pictorum. Next base: position 3,875,949 of record JARLTB010000207.1, read on the forward strand.
CATATACACATCCTACTATACGTGCTAAGGCATAGAAAGTAGATTATCTTTGCAAAGGTTAAGCTGTTTAAAAATGTATACATAGTATTAATATAAATAAAGACTCTTTCTAATATGTCTGAAGCATGAAGCTTGTAATATACGTACACCAAACTCTTTTAAATAGAGAAAAAAGAAAATTTTAAAACAGTTGATCCAAAAGGAAACAACTCGTGTCGATTGTTCATATTCCCTAAATAGATAATATTAGAAGTCTTCATAGAATTCAAAAGTGTTATAAAATAAACTTATATTACTTTCACGCAGCAGATGGACATTTACCCATGCCATTTCTGTTTTACAACTGCATTTATTCTAGGTCGCATTAAAGGACCAAGAAAAGCAAACAGGAGTATACTTAAACGTTTTAATATGCTTTCAACATTTCAAATGAATATATTAAGCACGACGAGGTACTGTGGCAGCACACAACTCAAATTTAGGCTGCTGTTTTTGTTGACATGTACAAGTATCATTTATTAAAGTACATACTTCGTGTGACTGAATGCATATTGAAATGGTCACTACTAGCGTATTTTCCTTGCAAGATTGATGTCAACTGATCTGCAACAGAACTTAAGCAGATAGTGAATATGCTCAGAATATCTGTTCTGTTCTTAATTTCTAATGAAACGGTCAGATATACAATTAAATTATTACATGATTAAAGACAATAGCTAAATATTGGGGAGGCAGTTAATTACATACACATGTATTTTATTTGACAAATGTAACTATGTATTCGATTCCTATAGTCAGAAATCGCCATTCAACGGCCTTGAAATAATGCCCTATTTATAAACAATTATGTATAGCAGAGACATTTCACGACACAAGTAAGACTTATCTATACTGTCTCCTTAAGTGTATGTTCCCATTTTTCACAGTTACACGAGAAGTCGTAAATATTTGAAATCGTATAGCAGGATACAGGAACATCTTGAGTATAATTAATGGAAATCTGAAGGAATCATACGATACAGTTTTGTTGACAGAAAGGTCCACGGTATGCAAATTATCTTAATGTATCTATCTCACCTGTCATGTGATTCGGATGTCAATTTTCCTGTTAGACAGGATTGAGGTTATCCTAATAGTTGTACCTGTAGGATATGCCTAGAACATTTAAGGGCACATTTATTGTAAAACAAAGCATAATTTCTTTCAACGTCACTCATCCTTTCAGACAAAATGTTTTAGAATCCTCAAAGTTATAATATTCAGTTTGTTCATTAAGTTTCATACAAACTGCAAAGCCTGTGTAATTCAAAATGTATACTTGTCTTAATAATAAATAGTCCCATCCACAAAACAAATATGACGTTTTATCGTAAACTATTACACATAACTTTGTATATGATAGTAAGCATAATACACCATCTTTCGTACCCATGGTAGTTAACGTCCGCTTGATTTGCAGGTTTACGACTATCATGTATGGTCCAATCCATTGTAATTTTGTTTATGTTATGATTTGCATACAAATACTGATTTGAATTATTATGGTATAGATCCTCAAGATAAAGGGTGGTAAGTAAAGTTGGTGAACAGTCCACGTTTACATTAGAGCAGGTCTCTATCAATAATCTTGTATGTATCATAAACAGTGGAATAGTGTCCTATCGTCTACATTGCTTGATTTTGAAGCATTCTTCCAGTGAAAGGATATAAGGTTAATAATTTAAACGTTACAGGTGTTCCAGATTATAGGCAAGGCATGGGGTACTTTCATTTTATCTCATACACAGACAGTCATAAAATGCAATTTACCATACTTATTAGTTACATATTTTATGAAGGGAATCGATTACAAAAATCGTGTACATCATCCACAGTGCTTTCTGTGTCTAGCACATTTCAACAAGCACTATCTATACTATTCTAAGTCGAGAAGGACTTTCAGATTTTAGTATTGACTTTGCAACAGTTTGAAATATATATTATAAATCTTTCTCCGGTTAATGGTTGCTTTAATTACATCCACTTACTCATTCGCAGAATGAAAAACAAATATCAGAAATTGTTGAGATGTAGTTTGATGTTGCAGGAATGCAACGTATATTTTTGATTTTATGAGGGTGATATTATTTATATAGTGTGATCTGTTTGGTCATTTGCATCGGGCTATATTGTTAGGTTGAAAAAGTTTGCAAGTTTTCAACTCATCCTTAATAATGAACATGCTGAATTGTTTTTATATCTGATGATTGAGCATTGCAATATTGGTTAGGTGGGTTGTATTTCGAGATAAGTAAGCTATTGTGAAATACGTCACATGGACGAATTGCGAAATACGGTCGTACTAGAGCCGTGAGGATGTATTTAAAGCGATTATTCAACAAGTATGTTTATTCGATTCCCTGGTATTATTACTGTTTTAATATAATTCCGCGTTTGCAAATATAGGTTTAGTTTACGATGCGTCAATTACATAAAGTATTTATTGCAATTACAACATTTTGTTGTTAATGTTGGGCAAAAACAAGAATATGTTAGTATTGTGAATTAGCACAGGTTATAGATAATGCCATTGTAAATAGATTTAACGCGTTACTAATTAATATATATTATAATATTAACAACAGAGTGTTCAATAATAACATTTTCCTTTATGGTTTTATTTACATACAGACTTTCATATTATTTTGCTTGGTAACGCTTGTTTTTGCAGCTTGAGGCTAGTGGCAAAGGTTGTCCAATACGTGGATTGAATAATACATGGAAACTGAAAGGGACGGTACGTAATCAAGATTTACGTAACTGTTTCTGTATATAAGTTAGTCCACAAAACACGCAATGCACGAGACTCATAACAAACTAATTACTAGTTCTGAATACATATACTTTCTTATTCAAATATTCTAACTATGTATGATATCCGCAGTGGTATTGGAATTTGCTAACATAATATAATTAATTGAAGGGCATTTTGGTTGTTGATCCATTGACATCAATCACTTCACTGATACCGGCTCGCAATTAAATGATGTTTAATTTGTAGCAGTTTAGCAGGCTAACCAAAGCACATGGAAACCGATTCGTACCATCTGCTTCAGAAAGAAAACATTATGATGTAATGACTTGAAGGGCCAAGACAATTGTAAATATTAATATTAGCATAATTCAAAATAAGAGATTATTCTAGGTCAATAGCTTATGATAGATATAATTAATATAGCAGTTATAATTTTCGACTTTAAGAAAACATCATTTTATACGAAAAGTTATCCACCTCAAAAATATAAACTCACATCTGCGTGCAAAATATCTCAATAATATGAAATAGCAGATATGTTTGAAATGTTTCTTTTAAAAATGCCTGATTTTAGAAGATGAAATGCCCAAATATATATATATATATATATATATATATATATATATATATATATATATATATATATATATATATATATATATATATATATATATATATATATATATAATGTATAGATCCAAATGTGTGCATAAGAAAATTGTTACGAAATTAAAATGAAACAGAATTATATTTTTTTTCAGACTATATCAAAGATAGTTGTCGGAAAAGAAGCACACACATACTGTGCTTGTTCAGAGAATTCTGCTATGCATTGTGATAGAATACATTACCGCTTTGACCATTGTTCATGTATCAAAATAGAGAAAGGTAATTAATTTGTATCATTCGCTTACAAATGTCATTCGTGTGGACTTGTCCAAAAGTTTGTATTACACAATCGGCATAAAGCTAATCTTTAAATTTCATTTTAGCCAACTTCTAATATTCGGTATCTCTAATAACATGATTTGAACAGACAATGGCGTTTGATTAGCTTGCATTATGATTAAGTCTGACATTGTATTCTCTCATCTTGCTGAGGAGACGGAATTAAATAATTTATCGAATTTGTGGCATCAACGTATTGCATCATGGTCCTTAAATACTTTAAAGCACTCTCTTCTCGACGCATACTTTTGATCTCATACAGCATTGTTTTAATCTCATACCGCATAGTTTTGATCTCATACCTTTTGTCTGGATTCCGATTTCCAAAATTGGGGGTATATAGTAGTACCATCTTGTATGACAGGTTTCCGATCTCCTTGTCTGAATCATATTTCATTAATATTTTCACTTTCCCGGACCATTCTCGACTAGTGCCAAGTAATTATAGACGTTAGTTTAGTTCTATCACATTGGACGTTTGAGATGTGTTACGTGTATTTGATTTGGGTCATTTATTTTTTATTTTAATTGTTTTGTATTTTAAGTTAAGATTCATTCATTGGGAGATACCTGTTTTTAGAAAGTGGGATGACACCAGGTGTTAACCTCATTTCTGACCTGGCTTCAGAGTTGTAAACAAGCTTTTAAATTGATTGGTTATAAACATGTTTCTATTTTTAGTTGGGTCATACGGTGTGTACGAGATTTTTTGAACGTAAATATGTTCTAATTGATTCTTGAAGATCATGTGACCCCTTTCTTGTTTACGTAAAAACAGGTATATAAACTATGTTTTGGAGCGAACTATTTAGTAGAAGTTGGGCTGTTAGAACACTAAGTTGTGTGTCGTGTTGAGTTATTTTAAATTACCTTGTATTGGAAATTATTACAATTTGTTTGGATCAAGAGGATTTATTTTGATATGAGTGTTGTAGATGCTGCTTATACGCATGAAAGGATATATCATATGGTTTTAATTTCTCGCCGTGAAGAGTAGGGGCAATAATGGAATGAAGTAATACCTAAAACGATCGTCTTGCTACTTAATGAAAACAGTAAATATCAGCATTGTCTTCACTCTTGCAGATGAAAAATTGATTCCAACAATAGCCATAGTCACACATAATGTATCCAGTTCATCCGTTGTCCTACAGTGTCGATCATCTCGCAAGTCCACGGGAAAGTTCTTGTGGAGGGTTAATGGATTTCGAATACAAAACAGTGATAAATTTTCAGCAAACAGTCATTTCCTTTCCGTACGAAATTTAACAGTTGTAGATCAAAACAACTCGTACACGTGTAGGGAGCCCGGAACAAACTTTCAGAGTAATCCGTTCAGAATTCAAATATGTAAGTTAATTATTTTGTTGTCCATTATATATATATATATATATATATATATATATATATATATATATATATATATATATATATATATATATATATGCGGAAATGAAGTGACAGTAGCATATAATTTTCAAATTGATTTATTATTCAATTTCATTTGGAATAAAAACATTTAGCATCATTTCAATTATTTAATATATGCCATGTATCAACTAATATTGTGTTACAACAAATATTAAAATGTAATGGAATTTAGATCCACCGTCACCATTATTGTTAAAGTTATAAACTTGTCATTTGAGATAATAGCTATACTATATTTATACAATTTATATGTTCCTTGCAGATGGACCTACTTTCATCGAAGTAAATCCAAAACCCGTAGTGGTCAACGAACATGAAGCATTGAACGTTAGCTGCCTTGCAGACTGCTCTCCATTTTGTTCTTGGCAATGGTTTAAATTCCACCCATCTTTTCAAAAAAGGATTGATATTTCTGAAGATAACATATTACATTTAAGAAATGTCACACGAGAGTTTTCTGGGACCTACTCATGCAAGGTTCAGAATATTATTTCAGGAGCATTTCATGAAAGTAACTTATCACTGGATGTTATTTGTGAGTATATTAGAAATAGTAGTTGTAGCATATGTGTACAATGGAAATAAAGTTGCTAATATTATTGATAGGTTATCGTCTTAATACAATACTCAGCCCATGTTATTTACAGCCTTACATGAAGCTGCCTCCTGACAGTAACCATATGTTTTATCGAGTAACGATTATGGGCGAAAGATTTTTTTTTGCTCTTGAACTCGGCGATGTAAGGATGCTTAAATCAATGTAATAGAGCTTAAAGGGAATATTCGCTTGTCAAAAAGAAAATTAATTTTGTATAAACAATGTTTTTTAAACATACCACCAAACAACTAAATCAGTCCGTAAATGTATTTATCACCAACAATTGTTTAAACAACTACCTGATAAGAAACTAACTATTCTCGGAAATGACTTCTAGAAGTATATCCGTTTATCTTATTATTATTATTATTATTATTATTATTATTATATATATATATATATATATATATATATATATATATATATATATATATATATATATATATATATATATATATATATATATATATATATATATATTGTAGATAGTACAATTGATCTCTTTGTTTCGTCTTTCAGATGGTCCAGATGACATACTGTTGAATACTTCAAACAATATTATTGAGGTGGAAGAATTTGATTCCATAACGATAATGTGCACTGCCGATTGCTTCCCCCCATGTCAGATTTGCTGGACGGAGGCGTCGACAGACACCGTCATGGACAGCGTAAATTTACAGTTGTATAATGTGAGAAAGAATGGTACCTACACCTGTCATGCGACGAATCCAAACATTACTAACAACAAACGTTCGGAGACTATCACCATACAAGTTATATTAGGTATCGATATGCTTCTATATTGCTAGATTTTATTAATATGTTTTATCTTTCGAAACCTTTCTAATATTAATGCTAGTAATACTGTTTATTTCCTTTCCCTGCACATTAATTGAAATATTAAGGAACAAGATTGTATGAAGTTATCGACAATGTAATGCTACATTACTGACTGAACTGTTATCCCTGCTACTAGGGTTGATCTTTAACACAAGATCATTGTGTGTAATGCTACATTACTGATTAAACTGTTATCCATGCTACTAGGGTTGATCTTTTTATAAAAGATCATTGTGTGTAATGCTACATTACTGATTAAACTGTTATCCATGCTACTAGGGTTGATCTTTTTACACAAGATCATTGTGTGTATTGCTACATTACTGACTAAACTGTTATCCCTGCTACTAGGGTTGATCTTTAACACAAGATCAGTGTGAACATTTGCCAGTAAGATATTTTTATATCAATCATAGAACAGTATGTTGATATATAATTGATGCAAGAAAAGGTAACGATCCATACATTTGCCATTAGCAGATGGTGCTAAAGATATACCAACAAAAAGAATCAGGTAGTCTTTAAAATATCTCAAACAAAACAATATAAAAAATAGATGTATGATTAGGTGGAACAAAACTAAAACAGGTGATGCTGTGCAATTGGGCAGTAGTTTATGTTTCATGTCATAAGATGACTTTTTGTGTAGGAGCACAAAAATTCAAAATGTTTCTGATATTTCCAGATGTATCACTGACTCCACGGATAGAAATATTAGGATTTAATGCTACTGATGCTTCTGTAGTTCTACAGTGTGTTTCATCACGCGTGTCAATAGGATGGTTCTCCTGGAGAGTAAACGGATCTCTGATAACCAACAGCGATAGATATTCTGAAGACAATGCGTTTCTCTTGGCAAGACGTTTAACAGTCGAGGATCAATATAACTCATACACCTGTAGAGAACCCGGAAGCGGGTTTCAGAGTGAGACGTTCCGCATACAATATTGCAAGTGCTTTTAGTCATTTTCTTTCGTTTTTATTATAGTTTAATTTTAAAATAATTTTGTGTTCTTTACATATTCTGTGATGAATCATATAAATATATAAGATGTATCACAAACGAACTTGCCACTTCGTTCGTGTCTCCTATGCCACTTATTTGGAACGAAATAGTACCCAGTATGGTTATGATAATAACATTGTTACTAAATAGAATGATCTAGTATTTTGACTTTAATCATACATGTCTGCCTGTCTGAATCAGCTAACAATAACAAGTAAATATCAGATTTTAAGTATGCGAACTGAACCTTGTAACGTAAATATGCACAGTAGGCAGGTTTGTCTCCCTTAAAGAAAAACTATCGGCAGATATATTTTGAGAAAAATATAACTGATATAATGTTCTGCTTTTTCCACATGTTTCGATATGATTGATATTTGTCCATAATTCAGGTAGGACATTGGGCACGCTTGGCTAATGTTGTTTTGGTAAATTACATATTTAATGATTAATATGTATCTATAACTTTAGATTATAAATCAAGATTATTACAACTTGTAGGCAAACATGTCATAATGCCTTATAGTTTCAAAATGCCATACTTTTGTAATTTGATTGCAAAATCAACCTCGTTCACGATCTCATAATGCGTTAGTTGTACCCAGTTCTAATTTAAAATACATTCACAAGAATTACATAACTATCAACAATACTTTCGGTATAAATAAGAATTTAGAGTGTTGTGGATTCACCTTGAGACCTGTTTGATTATATACATGAGATACATCATGCCTGTTAACTAATCAGCAGCATACCAGGTATTTTGTACTTTCAAGTTTCGAATTTATTCAGGACACCACTTTAATACATTTGGAATACATTATAGATTTAGGTTTGTTACAGAACGTTTTGGGATATCTGAGATTTAATTCGCTGAAAAGAAAGTCATTTTCCTAAACTTAAACTTTGTATGCAATTGGAACAAATTATTATGAGTTTTTCAAATCTTGTTGGTTTCACATTGTTCTATTACCAAGCGTAGGATCATGTAGTGGTAATTATATATATATATATATATATATATATATATATATATATATATATATATATATATATATATATATATATATCTATAAAGGAAAATAATGGGTCTTCTTACTTATTATATACATTTGATATATGTTTCTCTTCATTGATTGATTTAATTGCATCTGTAACGGTGGGAAGTCCAAAATCGTTCCAGGTAATGACACAGAGAAAAACAAAAATGAGGTGATTGCGCCAGTTCGTCAAACATCATTTCACGAATAATTGCAATACCATTCAATGACACAATTCAATTTCGAATGTATGTATATCCCCAGTAGTAACAGGGGTGGATACAGTCGCATACAAGTTTGCTTTCATATACTAGATTGTAATCATCGAGATAACACCAGTTCTGTTTGCAAAATCAAACAGCATTTAAGCATTTCGTACTCATAAAATCAAAAGAGTCTCAGTAGTCACCTTCGATATGCAAACTTTGGCTTTTCTTCCAGTCCACGATCTCATTGGTCAACAGCCATTGACAAATGGATTAACGACTTCTTGTGCGCTATTACTGGAACGAATGGACGCAATATCTTTGTTACAGCGTATGCACATATTCATTTGCAGATACGCATTGACACTATTTGGTTGATATGACATTTTTGATATGTTAGATGTTTCACGTTTACGTCCACGCTTGCGTGCGCAACCATTGAGATGTCGTCCATGTTTTGTTTAGTTTCTCTTCTTCTGGTAGAGGAACATTTTCTTATAGTTTCCATTTAACCCCATATATTCTTTGAAAAAATGCTGCGTATTTTCGATTTAAAGTATTGCAGTATTATTATGTTTTCTCTGCACCTGTTTCTATAGAGATTAACCATTTTCGGAAAGGCATTACTTATAGGATCACTATTTTATAAACATATTTATTAGGACAACTCCTTGAATACTAATCTGTTCCAGTCATTGTTAATATAACTCGTTACAGTGTATGCTGGCATCTATCTCTCCAACATAGTATTTTAATTGTATTGGATCACGTGCTTTAGCAGCAAATGTAGAGGTGATTAATCAAAATACTCTAATGGTTTTGGTATTTTTCCTAATTGCAATGACGAACGTCTCATTGGATCAATATATTGTTGTGATCCCTTTATTGCTGCAGTTGTTTTAGCTTCTTTATATGTTTGTTCCACCGTAGGTCGTGTTGCTTTGTTTAATATTTTTAGGATGTTGCCCACTGTTTCATTTTAATTAGAGGTACAATGTTTGTTCAAAACACGATGTGAGATATCGTGCAGTTTGTTTTGAATTTAGCATGCCTTTAGCACGCTTGTATACATCTATGTAACAGCGAAGAAGTTCCGGTTGTTCAAGAGCTGTTATGGCTTCTGATAATTTATGTGATTGGTAAGATTGTTTAAGATGTTTTGTGTCAATACCACGAAATATCAACAGCATGCTACAGTTGTCACAAATTAATTTAGATACGCGTGCATATCGTTGCGTCAAATAGGCCATGTCGTTGGTTTGGGTGAAAATATTTGTGGGGGATTATTCTAACTTCTATCAAAATCATCAATGGTAAGCGTTTCGTCATTTGTGGAAAATTAATTGAAAGAAACTCTACTTCTCTTTGACACTTTGTCACTCAAAGGTTTTTGAAATCGTATGAAATATCATTACGAGGGTGATCATGCGCTGTCGGCGCAATTAGGTACAACCAATTAATTGTCAACCATCGTAAAATCATATTCAGCAACAGCTAATATTTATCCAGCAGTGCCGATCAGAACGCGAACTGAAATTCGAAACCTCCAGTTCTATCAGAATTATGATTGAATAGTTTAAGGGCTCTACTAGGAATGTTCTTGACGTAGAATTTCCTTTTTCGGTATGGCACTGAATAATACAATTTCATGCCACACTCATGTCTTCATATTGTGTGCGATGCCGCACAAGCAAACGTGCAACAAATCCAACTTGAGTTAAAAGACGTGGAACCGCAATCAAGGGAACATGTGTTAGATCGGGAAAAATAAGTTTACGTTTATTAGAAACATGTCGGCGGTTACGTAGCTTCTACATTAAAATAATTGCTTGGATCATGGAGTACATATCCTGGTATAAGTACACATGGCTCCCTCCTTGACCCACATACAACTAATTAGGACCTCTGACAGGGCTTTAGATAAGACTTGATTATAACAATCAACCAAACCTATTGAATCACCTGTGAAGTGTGTTTCTTCTACATGTTACCGACATTACTTTGTTGATAACTTATAATCGTGTACGTCAATGTGCTGATATAGATCTCATTCATGCCTAGAATGCAATTAATCCTACATTAACTAGCAAATCGGAAGATCGAACATAAATTGACGTATGAAAGCCAAGAAGATAGTTTTCATTGATTACCATTGCAAGTAAAATATATTAATACAAACAAACAGACATGAATACAAAAAGCCGCACATTATGAAAAATATTCAGTAGTCCTAGAGGATATTGGAACGTTGAAGCTGCTGTAGAAGAAAGTATGTACGCTAAAGGTTACTCATTTAGGTGCTCGAGCAATATTATGCAAATAGGTGCAGTGGCAAATTTACCTATCAGTGTCACGAAATATTGCGCGTTTCATCTGGATGATCTCTTATTGCTTCAACACGAACTTGTAAATACATTCCAATAAGCTGTAGGCAGTGTCGATGCTGCTATAAGATACAAAGAAGCTAACCTAATGACATCAATATGTATTGAAATTATCTAGAATGCAATCGAATCCATTTACATTGTTGCTAAGCCAATGTGGAACGATTACATCGCACAATTGAATAACGGTTGTTTGGTCACTAGTACCCAAAGGAATTATCAATGCGACCCCGGATGAAGAAAGCTAACCCGAAAAGTGCAAAAGAGATATTGGGTCACAAGTGCTAGCGGTCGTTGGGCTTAACTATAAAGCGATCAGACAAATGGGCTACACGAGTTCCAATATGTCATTCAAGCACCAAATAATGGAATGACAATTAGGATTGGATTAAAACCAGCAAATGAGATACGGCTAAAAACTGCCACGTTCCTCTGAAAAAATTATTTCCCAGCCAACACTGTTAGAACCATTCTAAAAGTATTGTGTCTATATTTCCTATGCACCAGAAGAGCTAAAACGTAAGCAAGAAGGTTAATCTACTATAGTTCCTCAAGATATGTATTATCTCGGAACGGATATACACTCCAGGAAAATCAACAGCTGACCATTTGGGTATTTCATCGGTTGGACTAAATCCACCCAGTCGAGTGTGTATGGGAGAGGAGTTACAAGTCATTACAGCGAATATGGAAGTACCATCAATCTCCATATATGAATTGTAATTTGATTCACAATCAAATCATGTCCAAACGTGTAAGTGGTAATGCATTATCGAAAGGTATCATTTGTTTAGTATCAAGCGATGACAAGCTCACCTTGGTATATCGGTACACAACATACGATGCTTTCGACGTATAATATGGGTTGAGTGAGAATTCGCGTCACATTCGAAGACATTCCAAAAACATATAATGCCAGGGAACCTTTTTTGAACAATAATCTGCACCAGGCATTTAAGTTTTTGTAATGTTGATGTTAGATCCAACAACAATCAAATATGTATTTAGATCAAAGTCCCACATATCGTTCCATTGAATAAAGCTAGGTCTCAATTTGACGCTTACCAAAAACAGTTTTATTACGGTTGCTAAACAACGTATGTTCTTTCGGACAATCATTGGTGTCATGTTTATTCGCTGGTATGATTGATGCAAAATTCAAATAAAACATTAGTTGGCTATATGCATTAGCAGCGAGGCAGTGTCTGTGTTGAGCTTCTCTACACAATAACGGTAAAATGGTTTGATCTTGTCATATAAAACGAATGCATCAGCACCTTTGACATGGCTAACAAAGACGTTTGAACGTATATTAATTATGTCAACTAAAGCTTTGTTTTATGTACTATGAAAGAGTCAGTCATTAGCTGATCTTGTTCACTATCACAGGCAAGATCAACTCTGATACGTTCCTACGATTATCCATCGATTTGGATATAGCTGAATAATTAATGAGTTTAAAGAAATTTTTCTCAACCTCATTCGTAGCCGCTGTGCACACCCTTATTAACGTGAAAGTAACGCGCTGTTGAAATCCATTCAGCAATATGGAGTTTAGTTATTCCCCCAATCGCATGTAGAAATACCGATTGCTTATGTTTATACTATATTGGTTTCGTCCTAAGATGCATTCAGTAAATGTACGTCATGACATTTATTATTTGTTATCTACGCTATCCATCTTTGTATGCTTTTGTTTCCTGGTGTGGGTCAATTTCATTGCCATTTCAAAACTGAAAGTACCATTATAGTTTCTTTCTGGTATTTGTTAGGCTGATATGCACACTCCCAGAATAGCTCAATCTTTGAATAAGCAATATAATGCTTTCATGTTTGTCTTCTCTCTCGAATCTTCATTTTCCTACTTGCATAGTCGTTTTTCTTTCTTTTGGCTATTATAAGCGATCTGTTTAATTCACATATATCATTTTCAAGTTTTTGTAAAACAAAATTAAAAAAATTCAGTCTTAAGCTTTTATTGAGATTGCTTAAGATCAACACATATATGGCTGAAATGCCACTGTCACTTAGGTGTTGCAAGCACCATGGTTCCATCAATCTAATTTAGTTAGCAATATTTTAAAGGCCAGAGTACGTTACTTACATGTAATCGTTTACTTGATATCGTAGTAATTGAAGCAGCCCATGAAGGTCTTATCGTAGTTTCAAGATATGTAGTAAAGTGTGTAAGGTATAAGCTTCATTAATATGAAATGTAGTACCTAAAGTAAATGATTGAGAGAAAAGACGTTCATTAATAATAACATTACAGCTATCCCTGTTACTTAATCAAGCTGCGTCTTAGATATAGCACTGATATATGTTGGTATTAGAGAAATCGATATAAGGTTTTTTTCCTTTCGTTTTCACTTTCTCTTTTTAAGGAGCATTTCCTACTAATTATGCCTTATGGCAAAGAGTGATACCTATCACACGCCTTGTAACCTTTGGTTTACATTTATTTAAAAGTTGTATTACATATGAAACAAGAAAACAGATAACAAAAAAGAAAACAATCAGTCGAAACCAATTTTATAATCTTGGAATCATTTTTGGATTTAGTTGCTTTATTTTTGCTTGGTGTTGGTTTTGTAGGAATTACTTCATATGCCATTTCTCCTTTTTCAGATGGTCCAGATAAAGTAGTTATAAATACTTCCAAGAATGGAACTGAAGTGTATCAGTTAGCCTGTTCTGCTGACTGCTTTCCTCTTTGTCAGTTTCGATGGACTTCCTCATATACAGACAAAATTATTGAAGGCGCAGAATTGAAGCTTGATAATGTGAAATCTGGTAGTACTGTCACATGTCACGCAACTAATCCAATAAATATGAATGCCACAGTCTCTGCGACAATTGATGTCATGGTGAAGTCAGGTAAGCGAGAACCGTTTGTAATGTTGTGAATGTGACAATTTTAATTTTAAACGATATTAATATATCCTTTCATATACAGTGTATGTTAACATTACAAGCCTACAATAAAAATGACACACACACACACGCAAACACACACACACACACACACACACACACACACATATATATATATATATATATATAAATATATATATATATATATATATATATATATATATATATATATATATATATATATATATATATATATGTGTGTGTGTGTGTGTGTGAGTGTGTGAGTGTGTGTATCTATGTTTTTTGTGTGTCTCTAGATATCACCCAGTCGCAAGTTATTGTGTGTGTATGTCTGTGTGTGTGATGCAGAATCATCATGCAACCTATCTTTAATATAACTTAATTTCGTTACAATGTTGCCAAAGGAAGTTTTCATTTCTGAGGGGAAGTACCAAACACACACACACACACACACACACACACTGAAATATCCATGTAGACCAACAAAGTGGTACATGCATGCGTTGACAAGTATGTGTGCAATAATAGACAGGTGTAAAATAAAATATAATCGTCAAATAGTGTAACATGTTTAGAAACGAATGTGTTATCCATGACTTATCCAAGCAAACAGAACAATAGCGATATGCTGTTCCAGTTACAAGTTTTATAGAGAGGAGATCGTGTTTCATTGGACAAACACCACTATGAGAAACAAAGATTTGAATGGTTAAACTTTATTTACTTGGTACATATTGCAGACCCATAATTATTGCCACGAGAGGAAACTAGAAAGCCATGTAAACCTTACATCGTCACATTTCCCTATTTGTTTTCCGCTATTTACTTATTGTTTTCTTTTTGGGGATGCATAACAGATACTGGATCAGATGCATTCCTGATAAAAGCAAGTACTTATCTGGTCATGAGCAGGTTTATTTCTTTTTCAAAAAGCTGGTTATAAAAAGTCAAGGTACAAGTCGGTAGAGGCTATTCAACTGTTGTATATTATCTGTTTTATTATTATTATTATTATTATTATTATTATTATTATTATTGCAGAGGACATACATCATATGACATCGCCAAAATACCAGGACCAAAATATAGAAACTGAGAGCATGCGTAAGCAGACATTTCCATTTTCATTGCAAATATGTTCATATATAATTCGATTACAGGAAATACATTTTCATTATGATATGAACGGCTTGTACATTATATATATATATATATATATATATATATATATATATATATATATATATATATATATATATATATAAATATATATATATTCGTCGGCTAAGCCTTCAGGATAAAGGAGCATTTTCATTTTCAGTGTAGTGTTTTGTTCAGAACAATTTCGATACTACAAAATAAAGAATGATTCTAGTACTGACATATAATGTCCACCGGTAGAAATACCAATGAAAAATGTAAATTGTCCAACAAAAAGCAAAAGGGTTCATCCGCTTGAGATGAGGTTTGAAAGAAAAGCACCTTTGAGGCTACTTCCATGAACCAGTTGTGAAAAAGTAGGAATAAAATGGAAAGCTCAAACAAGGAGACAAAAAATACTGCCATGCGAACCGAGTCGTTCGAGTAGGATTTAAATATTAATATGACGAGTTATATGCACAATATAGTTTGAACTGTATATCAGTATATAAAAACACAAATAGTGTATAAATGCATATGTTGTAGTCTAAATGTGACCTTTAAAGCAATCATATTTTCAATACATATTAACGATGTATTGTGCGAGATCACTTATATCATGTAAGTGACATTGCGTTTGAAATAAAACACTTATTGTCGAAGGAATATGATATCACGATAAACGTGAGCGATCATGATCAAAGTCGTTAAATGAGATGTAATATGTTACTAAAATCTATTTTCTCATTATGTCAGAGCAATATTTGTGAACTTAAAATATGGTTAAAACTGAAATATGCCATGTATTACCAAAACCAAAATATATTTCAGATATTCCATCCACAGAGTACGCGGTGTACGTTATTTTAGGAACTGCAGGAACTGGATTGATTGTAGGTGTTCTTTTATGTCTTCTGAAGAAACATATACTCTGGTAAGAACAATAGATTGATGTTCTAATCATGACAAAAAAAATTCTGCATCAGGTAAAATTTACATGTAATAGCATGAAGGCAAATTAGATAAAATGAATGATAAAATGTACTTATAACACATACGCATATATATATATATATATATATATATATATATATATATATATATATATATATATATTGTAATCTATTCCAGTAATCTTCTCAACATGCGACTCACATGAATACATGAGTAAAGAGGATTAAATGTCATATTGAATTAAATTATAGTTGTTTTTCTGGACATCATTCTTTTGAATATTTATTTCAAACCATCATATCAAAACAATGATGCTATACTCGAATTATTATCAAATAATCAACCAGATAATTCATTGACATGCAATCAATACAATTGCAGATACATTTAAAATGTCTCACTTTTCATTTTTATTTGTACTTTTTGTGCTTGCAATCAAATTTTAGAACTGTTTTCGTTTCCAGCCCATGTCTATTGGGAGTATCAAATAATAATCACAATGTACACTCTGACATAGATGGAAGTAACGAAGAGGCAACCTTATCTCAACTTTACTGGACAATTGGAACTAATACAAGAGGAGCATTTAGTACAGTCCTTGAGAGAGATAATAATGTGGAACTTGTAGAGTTCATCGACCCAGGTCACATAGATCTCGTACAATCTGAAAAAGACATAAATGGAATTCACCAAAATCTGGAAACGTTCAAAGCGCACGCTGATTCTTT
Organism: Unio pictorum; assembly: GCA_030141615.1. Classification (NCBI taxonomy): domain Eukaryota; kingdom Metazoa; phylum Mollusca; class Bivalvia; order Unionida; family Unionidae; genus Unio; species Unio pictorum. The sequence continues at coordinate 3,892,913 of JARLTB010000207.1, forward strand.
ACATTCAGGAACTTTAAAAATGCAAAGCTCTTATTTAGATTCTGCGGAATCTGAAGAAAATATTGATCCTATTCCTCCAATTCGTATGAGAAACTCTGAAGATTTCGATTTAATCTCTTCAGATCCCGTGGAATGTAACGACTACATACATCCGATTCCTTCCGATCCAATGGATGCTGAAGGTTATATTGATCCTATTCCTTCACAGTCTATGAAAGTGAATGAGTATCTCGATCTAATCCCTCCAGAGCCCATTCATTACAACCACTATATATATCCAGTTACTTCAGATTCATTGGACCTTGATGGTTATCTTAACCCTATTTCATCAAGTTTCAGAGGAAGTGACCGTTCAGTCGATTTAATCATTTCACATCCTAGAGAAGATTATGATCCTATTCCTTCTGGAATCATGGAATCCGATATGTACAGTCATACTATTTATACCGATCCAGTGGAGATCGATGAGTATATCAATAGCAGTCATTCTGATGCCATGGATTCCGATATATACGTTGATACTATTTCTTCCGATCCAGTGGATATCGATGTGTGTATCGATAGCAGTCATTCTGATGACATGGAACATGATGTATACATCCATTCAAGTATTGTATATTCTCTTGAACCCGACAAATAATCGAATCAATTAATTAAAATAATGTAAAGCTCATAGAGCGGATCAATTTGCTCTTATCACATCCCGTATATCGAAGCTTTATCTCTGTTCTGTAGAAAGCGACTTGGTGCCGACATATCGTTCTGATGTTCTTCTTAATGCGACGTACATCACCAGTCGCAAAGACATCCATTTTGAATAAATCATATATTGTGTGCATCGGGGTTTATGCTGTTCTGATAACATTTTTTATTCTTATACACCGATCGATTGCATGTAGATTGTATCTCCTCAGTATCTTTTCTTTTAATTAGTATTATGCTACTGTTAACGCATGATACCAATACTACTGAATATACTACAGTACGTCTCATTTAAGAACATTATAAATTAAGATTGGTGAAGAAACTGACTATATTGTTAAACATAGTTATCTGGAGGCAGACTTTAACAAGAAGAACCGGTTTGTAAATGTGTTCAGTCCTTATTTGGTAAGATTATGACGCCACTGTGCAAATGTCATTATGAATAACCACAAAAAGCACAGAACTACATTATATGGCGGATGCACTCGACAGGGACGTGAGTTCGTTCACTCGGTGAAATAAAGGTTGCCTATTGTCAATCTTAAAACGGCAAATAAGTAGATTGGTGTGTGCGATAAACAAATATATCTAGAGTACGTATGATGTATCATTGATATACTACTCGTTGTATAACCTTTACTTTAAACGTAACTCCGCAAACCTCGTTTTGTTTTAATGAAAAATGTATATAACAAGTATATATGTTGTAGAGGAATATGTCTTATTAACAAAATATATACTCAATTTTGTTTTCTCCCTTAAAGAGTATAATATCAGGAACACCTTGAACTGTATGTCTGAATGTAAATAGTTCCATGATAAATAAGGAATAGTTAAGCTTTCATTTCTATTTTGATATTTTTAATATCACAAAATTAGAATTTAGGTTTGATGTAGACTATTCGATAATATTCATTTTTTTAGCTGCCCTTATTTCTTTCAATTGAATTATGTATAGCATTGTGCAAAGTTTGTTGTTTCATTCCTTAGTTACCTTTTGTTTAAACCCCAACCCAGATTATGGAGTCATTGTCAGTTCAGTAATTTTCAACATTTATAACAACCTTAAAACACATAATTTTTAAATATATGCTTTCCTATGACCTGTATCATCGTACATTGTTTTACCTTAATTCGATAGTTGTTGGCAGTTTTACAGTTGTAATTCGGTTTCGTAAATGTTACATTCTTTTAACTTGTACTGTAAATTTCGCCAAAGACAAATCTTTAAATCAGGAAATGAAATATGTTCAAAGATTTGCCAATTGATAGATTCACTCTATGATATATATTAATGTCTATGTCAATTATGTGCATGTTTCAGTGTAATGTTCGTTACTTTTCCAAGGAGTGTTAAATAATATTTGACACTGGCCACTTGTGCCTCCCCATGTTTCCGATACTTCTTTTCTGGATACCCGTCCAATAAAACTATTTTAAAATAGTATTATATTCGCATGGATTGGGAACTGGCCCCTCTCATACACACCACAATGTATTTAATATACGTAATTTCCAAACATATGACTATCGAAGTGATTTCAAATGAAGGTGTTTAAAAACCCGCATGTATATTTTATTTGAACAGTTGCATTTCATTTAAATTCACTGTCAGTTCGAGCTCAGGAGTGCCTTTGTGAAGAAGTTATAACTAACGTTATAGTTAAAGGGAACGAAAATATTGTGTTATGCCCTGATGTATATAAAGAACAACAGACTTTGGATCTCCGATCTGCCTACTATGCCAAAACTGTTAGAAATGAAATTTTCATTTTGTACATTTTAATATAGCATATGTCTCTAACGTTTGCAATAATAGTAAGTCTTTTCCGCTAACGTACATTGATCATAAAATCGGCTGTATCAGATGGCATTGTCAATTGCAATCGATTATCGTAAACAGTATTTTTAAATATTATTAAATAATGTTTGTTTTCCTGAAACAAAATGTAATGAACTATCATTACGGAAGATGAAATAAATAAAATACATGATGATTTCGCAACTACTGCTCTCTTATCGTTATAAAAAGGAGTTAGTTCACTTTTAATTGTCGTTTTCCTTAGAATGTTCAGGTTCGAAACAAAGCTGGTTTAAACAAGTTTCAGTGAGTTTAATACATTAATTAGTGGTGTATCTCTGATATATTTTGTTCGTTAAACTTTAATGGGGATGAGAAGACTTTATTCACAACTGCAAAAGACGTAAACCTTTACCTGAAATTTTAAAATAAAAAATACTCCCCAAAGGTATATAACTAGTACGTAATATTGAACGAAAACATTTCATTAGCAGACGATACTTAGGAAAATGAAAAGCTTTTCCTATTAAATTTGTATTTGGTTAAACATGATTATCCATGCATATACGTCTGTTAGTACTAATATTAGTACCCTTACTCCAACGTCGTGGACAGGGTACTAACATGAGCCTATATGTGTCAATGGATTTTGTTCGTCATTTAAACTCTCAGCCACGGTTTTCTCTTTTCTTCCTTGCGTGGACTTTGTTTTAAAGACTGTTGTTTCGCACTCATAGCTGCAAAACCAGCTTCCCTCTGGTAAATTTTCCACATCCATCTCTATGCACTCCAGGTGAAACCAAATTCCTCTAGCACAATTTCTGTTCTCACAAAAAATCATGTCTGAGCCAGGTATGTCCTGCTTGCATATGCAGTAGTCCGAATAAGAGTCATCTCTTGAATCATGTTCTTCGGCTTTTAAAATCTTTTGCACTGTTGGCACTGATGATAAATATATCATATCCACAATCTGGGCTGCAACACGATGTAATTTATCCTGTAATGACTCACGAAAGTCACTGGGGGTGTCATTTAGATGTTCTGTCTGCATATAGTGCATAGTAGCAAGGACAGTATATCCATTACAACAAAAATCAAGAAATTCTTCATGGAAGTTGAATGAATCTTTAACGTTTGTTGTAACATTTCGATGATTAAAATAATTTTTCAATTGATATAATGTTCCTCTGTCCCTCCCACTTGATCTGTATAGTTCATCATAGACGTCCTGCCAAATATGAAATAAAAAATGTTTATTTATATGCTGAGTGCAACAGGCATTTATTTAAGTAAAATAACTGACATTTAAACACTTGTATACGAAATAACACACACACATACATGTCCAATATGTGTTCTATTGTTTACTGTTACCAGGTGCAAAATATTTATGAATATACAAAAACATCAGCCACCTACCTTCCTAAATAAAAGTTGGTGACACAAAATGGTTCCTTGCGAAAAGCACCAAATCTCTATATGCTGTTGATAACATTAAATTTCACAACACATAATTTAACGAGGGTCTCACTGAATAATGTTTGTAGCACCTATATTCAAACTGTTAATAAAATGAGTTCGAAGACAAGAAACCAAGAAAATTTACTTTCAGATGTGATCATCATTGTTTCATTGTTCCATAACAAAACATAAAATACAGTTTGTGAGGAATCACGAAAAGTGAAAATGTGAAACTTAATTGTTATGTGAACACTCATACTGCATGTAGATAATATTACATAACCCTATCCATTCTTAAGTACCAGTGACATGCATATACAGAAAACACTGTCTTTCCTGATTAGCTGTGTCCACGTAATAGTAATGTACTTAATGCAGGTGCTTAGTACCGTTTATTAACACATAGGCATAGAAAACAATACTTGCAACAATAGACAACGCTTATGCCATTCTTGTATAGTCATCTCCAGTCCCTGCAATTGCTGACATGGTGAATTTGTATTTATTCTTGCACTTTGTGCATCATGCCCTTTCTCACAACTAAGGCCATCTTTGTGCCGTGGAATTGTGAAAGGATTTCCATTTGGTTTGAGTGGCACATACGTCTGGTATTCTTCCATGATGTCTATCATATCGGCATCCTTACTTTCATCTTTTTCAATGACACCAATGGGGACCGATGCAATATATATATATATATATATATATATATATATATATATATATATATATATATATATATATATATATATATATATGGCAACTGGAACGGTTTGAGAGTGGCACATTTTGCCTACATGTCCAACTACCCACTGACCATAACTTTTTACATTTTGTCAATGGCATAATCATGATCTTGCACAGTAACACTTTGTACAAGATATAGACTCACTATGCAATAAAATATGACTGTTATACTTCACCCTGAGGTCTTAATGTTTGCATAGCAAACATTTATGGTAACACCCCATAAAAATACATAATCTACAATGTTTACTGAGCAAGAGCTCTATGTACAGAGTAGATATATTATGGAATGGCTGGCACTAGAAACAGTGTCCCTATATTTCATAAACATCATTTTCATGATAAAGATGCAGGACACTGCTGTTGATGATGTCTTAGGTGGTACAATGTTAGAGTGACTTTACATTGTTGATTAGGCTGCATTATATTTCAATGTATTTCATCATAAAATTGGATTATCATGAATGGTACCTGATCACATATCATTACAATGAAGAAAATATACTGGTTCTGAAGTTTAAAAGTCAAGCCACATAAATAAAGATCTTAGATACTGTCGAGGCTTGACTCGTTGACAGGACCTAACAATATATAATCAATAAATCTCACTTATCTTCCATGACTATGGTCTGTCCATGCACGCTTACAATGGTAAGTACCTTAAGCATATAAATTAGCTATAAACATAATATATAATAAAATGTCTGTAATTTGTTTACCACCAAACATATATTATTTGGATTGAATTGTTAATAACATGTAATAGTATAAATAAACAGATGCAAGTGAAAGCCCAAACAAGTTCATACCCCATACAACAATTCATAAGAAATTAAAATACAGGTTGTCAAGTTACTAACAAGCTTACTTTTGGTTGATGACACCTTTACAAATCGGTGCTGAATATGCCAATTAATGTTTGGTTTTCGCTCATTGAAAACTGGGATAATGTCGCATAAAATTCGTGTTACTATAGTAGTAATCTCAAATCCACTTCATCCATTTCTGATGGCAGATAGGACGTTAGTGGAATGTTCAATATATCATGTGGAGATGGTTGTTCATCTGGCAAATGCACAGTTGGAATTCTCTCTCTGGCAGAATAGTCTTGTACCATATTGAACATCTTATTCTTATTGTCTTTTGTCTGGTGCCGTTCTTTAACCTTCTGGTTCACATTATCAAAGCATAAGGAAAATGCATATTTGCCTGAAAAAGATGACATTGAGTGTAATGACTGCTTATGAGAGAGTAATATAGGAATAATATTACATGGAATGAAGGAGTGTAATTTTTTGGTTCTCTAGTTATTGAACAGTTAGGGTACAAAGGAGAAAAAGCTGTACAATTCATATGATCATTGCAACCAATAAAATAGGAACCTAGTGTATTACTTGGGGATGTTAGATAGAGATTATTACACTACCTGATTGAATAAAAAACATTAGTGTCAGATATTGGAGTTAAATTAGAAATTAAGGATGGCCTGATGCACAAATAAGAGTAAAGGGAAGCACTGAATACATTAATGTATGTCAGTAACTAAAACTTGATATGTTTTAATTATAGGTCTTTTTGTGTTCATGTGTGCTACACAATTATTACGTGAATAATCCACTTTCTCCCAGGATGCAAGGTAATGATTGGTGGCCATTTGGCAGAGATGTGATGACAAATGAAGATTTGTGTACAGATTTTGATACAGATGTTAATATCTTTATAACCTGTAATATAACAAAAGCTAATCTTAAGTTATATGTATTTGTACCATGGGATTTTTACCCAGTTGTTCTAAAACATCTATCTTGAACAGGATTAATTACATGCAGTCGGTACTTGAGTAATTAACTGATAAGTGTATGCGTTAATTCAGAAAAGAACATAGGAAATATCATCTTCAAATAAATGTGGTCCCTGACTGAACAACCCATCACAATAATGCAGTCCCTCATTTTAAAAAGGCAAGGACAGGGCTAATATAGTTTGCTTAGTATTAGTAGTTGGAAACTTGGGCTACGCTCTTTTAATATTTGACATTACTTAATACAAGGTGAATACATCTAACAGCATAATTGGGAAGGAAAACTTTACAATGAAGTAGGAATAGCAGGTCATACCATTGTGATATGATTGTCTTGATCCACTATGTTCACTGTCTCCCTGTTGCCCACATAAATGTCCATATTGATGTGCTTGTTGCTCGGGCTTTACTGGTGACACGACCTCCGAAGAGATAGGAGAACCAATATCAATGTCGGCTAAATCTGTCACTGTTTCCATGAGTAAAATATCTTCAGCAAATGGGATGATTGAGGCCTCTGACTGTGATGCATTTTCACTGTAGAGAATTGTGTCAGAAGTGGATGCCTCAGAGGGAAGCAGCAAGAAATCACTCACATCTGATTTCCATTTTAATATTTCTTTATCATGATCTCTCCTTACATGATCCAGTCCTGTCCTTGTGTCATTAATACCAAGGCACAGTCCTAAATGGTTGAATCTTGCAAATAACTGCAATAAACCAAACCATCGTAATATTATTTATTTATATTATTGTTCTAAAGGTAAACAAATTATAAACAATCATTTTGTGGCATGTTGTATACCCATTTGGATGGTGCATAATGACAACACGTAAAGCAAACAAATAAAATACTCACACATGTTCACGCTGAACCTATTTGCATTAGGAAAACTGTTAATTCTCCAAATGAATGAACTTACATTTCACAATAATACAATCATACTTGCAAGTTTAAAACAAATTGAAGAAAGAAACCTTTTAATCATAGTATTGTAAAACACAAATGACCAATTGTAGTGCTACAGACTCAAAAGCCCATGAAAAAAGTGTCTAAATATTGACATTCGAAATATGAAGCAATAACTAGCATAATGATTTATATATAATTGCAGTTATATGTAGACCAGCAAGTTGGTCTCAAAATAAAAAAGGGTTTAGAGACCACCTTGATTGTCAACAGTTATAATATGTAGCTCAAGAGTATCAGACATATAAATGGTTTGTTGACAGAACAGAAATGTACATTCTGCCGTCATTGACAACTTGTATAGAAATATATATCTAAACTATATATTCAAGCATGGAAAAGCAAAAGGGACATATCTGTTCATGTAAGTTGTTTTGGAAATTTATGTAAACTAACAAGACAAAATATTTATGTAAATAGATACTAAACTATGATAGAAGTAACAGGTATATTTTCTGGTGACGTAACTCTTTGTCTCTTGACATGCCATGGAGTTGGGTGGGGACTTCGTAACTTCTTCACGACTAACGACATTCTTGGCGTAGTGGCGTGACTCTTTAACTTCGTACTTAAGTTTGCGGACTGCATCGCAGTATCTTTTAGTTTTTTGGCATGAGCAATTTCACAGGAGTCTTAGATATATTGAACAATTAACAACATCTAAATATGGTCAGGCAAGCCTTATTTAAAAAAGGGGTCACGGCGAGAGTCTCGCGTTATCTGTCATGGTGGACACGATGAAGTTAATGTAACCATACCAATTTATTTTATCGTGTAAGAGCTGAATAAATTCAAAATCAGCAAAACTTGTTTTAATTTTCTGACGTTAGTGATGATTTTGTTTGCTCCATTACATGCTATGGGATCAGTTCGTAGCCTCAACCGCAGGTACTCGACTCGGGCTTGATGTGAAATAAAAAACAATAATCTACAGGGAAAAATCATGCAGAGTGATACCAAAATACCTTAGATTACCCCAATGACTCTTAGTGACATATGACCCTCTCTATATACTATATAAAAAGAGAAGGTTCGTAACTTCCAAATACTTGGTTCCACCCATGACCCTCTTTTTATATAGTATCTAGAGAAGGTCATATGTCACTATGAGTCATTGGCGTAATCACTCTGCATCATTTTTTGTACTTTATATTATTGTTTTTTTATTACACAATAAGCCCGAGTCGAGCACCTGTGGTAGCTAGTACGTCTGTCTAAACAGGCACATCAATAATAAAATCCGATTTGTGTAGAAGATGTTTTTCGCTGCAGGTATATTAATTTAGTTTCACGGATTAAAAAAAAACGAAAGAGTTAGGATTTGTCATGGGTAATCACTACCAAATTCTCTGAAAGTGACTTAATTACACCTAATTCTGAATTTCATATTTTTTGATTAACCGTAATGTATGTATGTATGTATGTATATATATATATATATATATATATATATATATATATATATATATATATATCGTGAGGTTTTGTCTTTTGAGTTAATCCCAAGATAACAAATGCAATTATTTGCTTTACAACTTGTGGTTCGGCATTTTAAACACAATAATCAAATAAATTACTAACCGACCATCGTTCTTACAATTTACGATACTATTGCATGCTTCAGAGAGATTGAGCGAAAGATGAAATTCAAGAAAAAATGGATTCACAGAGGAGAACGATAGAAAACAGACAATGTTTAACTTAAATAGAAGAAGATACACATGTGCGTCTTTTACATTGGTTTATGAATCATTCAGATTTGTATGCGAAACAATAGATCCAGAAAACAATTCAGACCAAGGCAGTTAAAATGTATATACCAAGAAAGACTGACTCAGCATGTAGATTCTGGATAAAGGGTCGGTGATACTAGTGATTATGATGCATAGAGCAAACCGGTTACCATTGTGGCGGTCACCATACAATTAACCGATTGAAATATTTCCTGCCTTTTTCAGAGCCTTAGCAGATGCCAAATGTTAGTATGACTTCACCTTGCCGCACTTGTTTTGCAACGTGGATGTTAAATGCCTTGTTTTCAGGGGGTTAAACCCAGTCGTACATCACTAGAACTTGATAACTTTTGGTAGGTTGGTCTATTATAGGACTTATGTAGACACTAAGGGTAGTGAGACTCTCTTGGGTAAGCGGGATGCCGTGAAGGTAGCTACGTTTATGAATTGGAAAAAATTCCATACAATCATCGACTAAGGCAACCCATTATAAAAGGGCCGCACAACCGGTTCCGGCCAAGGGCCAGATTGCATTTTTTAAGACCTTCCGAGGGCTGCAAATACTAATTACTTTAATATAATTACTGTCCACGGGCAAGATTACTGTTTTGATTTAATTTACCATGAGGACGTGGGATATGCACCCCTTCACTATAATAAGATGGGTATTAAGTTTCCACCGACCATAAGCCCATTTGTAAATGCAAAATTTATGTGATCTACTGTCAGACACCATGGTCCAACTAATAAAGAACACGTGTACATGATAAATTGGTAACAGACATCACTGTTTACGTTAATATATTTGTCATCGTACAACATCATTATATCTATATGTCTCTCTCTGTGTCCGTATGTCTGTCTGTATGTCTCCTTCCTTTTCTTTTGTGCCAAAAGTGCGATTTATTTGTTAACCAATTTATTCATTAATTTACTCGTTTATGTCCTCTTATATATATATATATATATATATATATATATATATATATATATATATATATAGAGAGAGAGAGAGAGAGAGAGAGAGACAGAGAGAGACAGAGAGACAGAGAGAGAGACAGAGAGAGAGAGACATAAAAAGACAGAGAGAGAGAGAGAGAGAGAGAGAGAGAAAGAAATTGATTCATTGCTTTTTAAAGGCTCACCAGCATTTTTATACTGATTAGAGTCATACAATCGGTATTTATACACGTTTAAAAATACTAAAATGTTAAATATCGACCAGCGATATCTAAAACCAAAATAAAATGGTAATATGTTAGTACCAGGAAAATATGAACCTTCCCTATCAACGGGAGATAGAAAGAAAAGGTCAATTGAAACCTCGAAACAGTGATGCATTAGAGTTTGCATATTATTTCTTCTAATTGTTCCCCGCTATATAAATGCATTCTTTTCGTTACCCTTCAATAATCTATTCGTCTAAACTGCCTTAATCTTACACAAAACAATGTACATTGAGTTATTGTTTTAAAGAAAAGAAATGTAATTCTTTACAATACAAACAATCCCGATGCATAACCAGCAACGTTATTTTTTATACATAGTAGTAATGATAATGTAATGATAATATCGGATTGTTTTTAACCCAAATATGCATAATGCACAAAAACATCATTATTATGGAACGCAGCTATAATGTAGACGAAATATTGCGCCGACTTATAATTTGCATTTTTACCCTGGCGAAGTGAAACAATAAGTCCTTGTCCAAGTTCAAAGCCGAGAAACGAAACAATTAAACAGGTTGCAACAAGGCATGTCCCTTCAACAATGCAATTTAAGAATGATTAATATCGAATCTTATGAATGCTAATCATATCATAAATTTAAAGTGTTTAGATGTTTGCAGGTTTGTAGTATTATTTTGTTTGGTTTGTGTGTGCTTGTAAAGTAGTTATATCTGACAAGACATCCTAAGGTATCGTCTAAATATGTTCGTGAAAAGCTTAGGGTAATATCGTGTGTTGTTTGTTTTCGTTATGTTTTATTAGCCTAAAGAGTGATTCACTTCTTTTCAAGCATGTATGTACGCTATCTGCTTGACTATACACGAAACATAATAACTGAGCCAGCTTGCCACGTGTAGCAGTCGGATAAAATTGATGACGCAGAAAGATACAGCTAACTTGATTTAGAAGAAAGATTGAATCAATACATTAAAACCAAGCGGAATTATATTATCATTAAAAAAATGAATACCTTAATATGCGTGGAAAGTATGTTATTAGTGTACAAATTGCATTGGAAGGACGAGCATTTGCATCGAATCATAACACGTCGAGTGTACGTGTTTCAGAGTGAGTCATTGGCTGTAATTGGATTTTTGCCTTGTCATTTTATATTGTCCATCGCCACGTTTATGTTACCATGGTGGCATCTGTAACTATAATATGCACATTGACGTACCAAGCCGTAAATGTCAATTTTCTATACTACTATCACAATTACCGCCGTTTATATTTGAACTAATAGACTACTTAAATGCATGGCTTTGATGACTCGCAAAACATAGGGTCCTTGTACAAAATCATAGCACACTCTATTTACGTTAAACCTTATTTAAAAGAGGTAACATTAATAATTCTTATTCATAAAGCCATGTGTGTGTATGTATGTATATATATATATATATATATATATATATATATATATATATATATATATATATATATATATATATATATATATATATATATATATATATATATATATATATATCACTACTTATTTTGCTGATACTTTCTGGTGATGTATACATCCGTTTCATGCAACAATATCTGATATTTTTGTATTTAGATTAATAGGTGAACGTGCAAATATGTACTACATTTGAGAACAATACTTATTCATGTTGACAACAGCAAATGTGTGTATCTCATATTATACAGCCAGCAAGTAGTCGTAATAAGTTCACAACAGGTTAAATCAGAGTCTAAAACGCTACTTCATGGACTTATCGTAAACAGCAGTTTGTATGCTGTAGCCAATCAAGACTAGTTTTGGGTGGAGTTTTGTGTTGGGATTATAGTTTCAAACCCTTTCTCCAAGTTAGTAAGTTATCTCATATTCACTGATTTCAAATTCAAGGGGATATCAGGTTTCAGTGTTTGTCTTTAGTACGATTCCATTTATAAAGCATATACATGTACTATAAGATATCTTGACTCTACCCTGTTAATGATGTAAGGATCTTTGTGTGTCTGTGTACAATTTTGCCACGTATGCTGCTATTGTGCATATAAGCATGATAGCTATATATGTCTAGCCGCTCCGTGGGCCAAGAAGTTTTGGTACTTCTAGTTGCAATGATATTGATGGTTATTATTAAAGTCTGCGTGGGTGGGTGTGCATATCTCTTTGTCTGTCAGGATATCAAGAATTAGATTCTAATTCACTTTTAAGTTAGAAGATGTGGATGGTATCTATACTACGTACTAGCCGCGACGTGGGCTACGAAGGACAAGTATTAATACGAGTAATAGTGTTGATGGTCAATATTAAAGAATCGTGTTGGTCCTTTGCTTGTCTGTCTCTCTGTCTGTATATTTAGAATTATTACCGTTTGTATTCTGCTTTATGCGCACATTCAAAATGTCCCTGAAGTAGTATTCAACTTCAATGGGTACTTTGGAGTAATGTCTAAACTGTTCCTGAAGTAGTCGTCAACTGGTAAGTGTACTTGGCATAATGTCTTAACTGCCCATGAAGTATCCTTTGCCAATTAGTTGTACTTCGAGTAATGTTTGAACTGCCCATAAAGGACTGTTTACCTGGCACATATATTTGGAGTAATGACTGAAACATGCCTCTAAAGTTTTCTTCACCAGGAATGTTTACAATGGGTAATGTCCTAACTGTCCCTGAACTAGTCTCCATTTAGTAAGTGTACTTAAAGTATTGTCTAAACTGTACCTGAAATATTCGTCACCTGGTTAAGAGTACGTGGAGCGATACCTTAACTGTACCTGAAGCAGACATGTAGCATGATATCCCACCTAGTCACATTATCCTGACACTAGGCTGACCAGTATTAACACTAACCTCTTAATGATGAGCGCCATTTTTTAAAGAAAGTCTTTGGTATGACTCGGCCGGGGATCGAAACATTGGCCCCCCGCTTCACGGCGGACGCTCTAACCACTACGACACCCGAGAGGTTTGAAAGATAGAGTGTTGTGTGAGACAAATATGGAGATATTTTACCATGGTATTATTTTGTTAAACTGAATGTAATGCATGCAACGGCACAAAAAGGATAAAATCATAGTTTCGTTTGTTTGCATCATACATATCACGCAAAGAGACCCAACATAAGTTATAAGCCTTTTAGAATACATATCATGGTTATACTGAGCGAGTAATTAACTTTTAAAACGTCTTATAAAGCAGCGATGTGAATTTTGCGCCTATATGAGAAAACAAAAATAATAATCCCATTAGTTGTAATTGTGCAAGATAAAAGATGCCAAAGTTGAGTACAGAATAATGATGCAATGTCCCTGAAGAAAACATCGAAATATATTATATAAAAGGAAACACTGCAAAAGCAGCGCCAGCACAGTACAATTTCAGAAGCCATGTTTGAATGCAATTTTGAAGAAGTTATTGAGAAAATTCAGAACCGCCAAAACGTTCATTGACATTTGAGGTTTTGGGTTCAATTTCAAGAAGTTACAATACTTTTCCGTAATGACCCAGTTGATCTCATTGGGGCTGAGACAATTTTTGAGGGGATTTTTGCAGCTTAACAAAGGTACTTTACAATGCAGCAAAAACTTAATCTGTCAATTTTTCGAAATCATCATTATCAATAAAAAGTCAACATTTCCATTTTCTTTAATTTAAAAGAAGTTAATATTGACCTCTACAGCCCTGTAAGGTTAATAAAATGCTATATATGAGACACACTATCTATGACTGGAAACACACTATGGAAGCGAATGCAGTAATTCGTTTATCGTGTGTAGTGTGTACTTAATCATTTAGCAGCGTCAACGTCAGCAGTGTGCAGAGCCTGCAGTCTACCAGAGAATTTTGTCAGTAGACAGTTGTTCACAATGTGTGAGATCGTCTATAGAGCTCCACAACAAAAGGAATAGTGACTTGGTCCAATCAGACAAGGCTGACAGCCCAACAACCCTCCGGTTCAGCGTGGTGCACAGCTGACGTGGAAGGTTTAAGACAGGACAGACCTATGCCTCAGTTACGAAATAGTGATTGACAACACCTGTTGTAGAACACTCGATACCTCATGCCGAAATATCTGTCGTTTCATCCTGCAACAAACCTAACCAAATCTGACGTCTCTCAGTCAAACGGACCGTTTTGTTGTGAGGTGAACTCCAAGTTGTTCACTAGCATAGACCCTAGCCAACACTTTTGTGGTTGTTTCCTGTCGAGGCAGATGTAAAGTAAAAATGTTGCTGAGTTACGGCAGCCATGGTAAAAGAGAACAACGTAGTGTTCCAGAAATTATGCGCATGGTTGTGTTGAGCTGGACGTCAGACACTTTTGTGTGGGATGATTGATCCCAGAGAATAGGTTAATATTCAGTTTTCGAATAACATCGGGACAGTACTGATAACCTGAGCATTTGAGAACTATCACCATAAGTTAAACCTGCCTGCTCAACAGTTATTATGTTCTCCAAGTCTGGAAATGAAACATGTAACAGCGGGGTTTGCGCAATAGGTTCCGTGCTGATTAAACCAGAAAAGGAAACTGCGAAACGCTCCGAGGATACTAAACATGCAAATAGAGCAACAGTGGAGCAAAGCTAACGAGACTAGAAGAAGTATCTAGCCCACTTCATCGAATATATAAATTCGCCAAGGCTTTTTCGCAAGCCACACGAATAATTTTATTGCTGTTGATTACTTCCCAACGTGAGGTGCTGAAATGAAACAAGATGTCGGAAGCGTTTAAGGAAACTATTGATGTGATTGCTAATTGTTTCTGATGAAAACGTTAGATATAAAACTGATAGGGAGCCAAACGTGTTATCCGATTACAAGAAAATGATGCATATACATGTTCTCTCCTTTAACGAAAGTCTCTCCAAACTATCCTCATAAATTAAATGCATGTCGCTCGTAAATGAGGAGAAAACAGGATTGAATACATGGTAGAATTACCACCATATGTACACCGATAAACATAAAAACTTTGAATGATTTAAACCGATATTTAGGGTAGTTACTGAAAATAAAAATTGCATCGGTGAACGATGGAATCGTTTCCTGCAAACGTTTAATGCAAGTAAGAGCGGAAAAACTGAATACGGTGAAACTTAATGAAGAGATTACATAACAACAGGTATAAGTCAAACACTAATACTCTTGCAGGGAACATAATTGCCAACATCATCTGCATATGAGAATCAATCATCTTCATGTGAGAAACAACAAGGTGCATATGAGGAATAACCATACGTTTAACATTGATTTTTAAAGTGTCGACACCAACTTGAGGGAAATGCATTCACGTTTGCGTGCGTAATTCCCTCAGTTATATATTTGTGTATGTCAATTATGTTCGTAACGGCGGTATCGTATGGCACTAAACACAATCACTTTATTTTGTAAGAATAGGGGAATGGTACAGTGTAGGGCTTGTCAACATTATAGCTGTAGACGTCAGTGCTATCCCCATCATGTGTCTACAAAATTACGTTTCTTGTCATTTGTATAATCCTGCAACTGTGGAAATAGCTTCAAACTTTACCTTTCTCGGATATGCTTCATATGATGAAACAAGAAGTGATATTTTGAGGGCAGTTTACATCGCAAATAGTTACCCAGTACTATCATACTGTTCCAAGTCATATGTCGGTGAGGTTTCAAATATATAAATGAAGCTAACAACCAAGAACATATTATGATGATATTTATGTTGCTGTGCAGTTCAACGGCCTTGGAAAAGCGTCTGAGGGAAGTTTACTTAGCCTTAACGACATTCCAACCGCAAGTGAATATACCAATGTATCTTAGTATATGATTCAGCATTCAACATCGACACTAGTTTTCAAATTTCTCAACACGACGTTCGTATACTATCCCCGAGCTATTGTTTGCTCATTGAAATACCATGATATATTCAAACAATCTGTTGTCGACATGTATTTTGATAAACGTTTCGATGCACCTGCTCGCGCCCATCACGGTTATGGATGTGAAGCAGAGATTCGTTCTGACAAGACTGTTGTTAAAGGGTGCATGGTCGAATGAGGGTCTCTAATTTAGAAAACTAGTAAATAAACATGTACGTTTTCAACGAATAATTTCGCATAATGAAATGAAGGTTTGCGCTTATAAAACAAAACGCGATAATAAAACCTCTTTTTAATCACACTGTAACTTTCATAAGCAAAAATGTAACTCTAATTCTCCCAAAACAAAATTATAAATTCAACGCTGCCAAACAAAATCATATCACAGCTACATTGAACTTATCTAAATCACAGGTGATTATATTCCTAAAGGCTATTATAATAAGTCGAGTCCTTACCTTGCAGCGATTCGATAGTAGATAGTAGTAGTGACTTGGAGCGGTTGCAAAATGTGCTGTCGGAACAGCATCACCATTGGCTTTATAAATACGGTCGAATACAAATGAAATGTGGAAAAGGCAGAATTCTTCAAATGCGCAAAGGGACATGCGTCCATAGACTAATTTTGATTTCCTTGCGTTTGTAAAATCAGTCAAGTGTTTTCATGGTGTCTTCATGCGAAACGAACTTCTATCGATGATGCTACATTCAAGTGAAGCCATTCTTGCTATACCGAACTAAATGGAATGACCTAACACTTACTATGTTGTATATGTGATGATATATACAATTATTTGCTGCATATTGATTCATATTGACTTGCACCAGAACTTGAAGCAGTCACTTAACCCTAGGCGACTAAACTGCACGGAAAGATGTCAACGAGTGCTTCGAACACACATTGCACAGTTGATGAAATTTGCGATAGATACCACGAAAGAAGAAAAACAGGCCGAAGGAATTACCGACATGATGATGGAAGCAGAAAATTTAGGTCACAAATATATCACCGGCATGCAAACCTATGTACGGGAAGATTACGCAATGGTTTCAAGTAAAGCATCTAAAAATTCGATTTTCATTGGTGATATTTTTCAATATTGTTTACTGGTGCAGTAATATAACATGTTGGTTCTATATGCACATTTGACACCATGATGCGTAATACTAACCCTATGACATATTTGAACAGAGGATTAACTATATCACCTCATATTGTCATCACACGTATTGACTCCATATGACCTGCAATTGTAACGTATAACTATTTTCAAGGAGTGAAGATAAGGCCATAACAACCTTTACTGCACCAGTAAACAATATTGACAATACACACTTATTCTATCAAGCTTGGCTTATGTAGTATCCAGTACTCCATCATTTACTAAACATCATCTATCACTACTAAATCAACTTGCTGAAAGTTATGGCCAATGCTTCGTCATCTATTGTCCACCACCTTGCCCACACTATCCATTATTCCGTATAGGTGGCCAATATCAGGTCGTAAAATATGTACGAAGCCACACAATACAGTCAGCATGCCCTTTATTGCTAAATTTAATTTTGCATAATATCACTTTAGAGATTTCTGACATATTTTGATTTGTCTATAAACTACACGCACACACATAACACACACAGACACACACAGAGATATATATATATATATATATATATATATATATATATATATATATATATATATATATATATGTGTGTGTGTGTGTGTGTGTCTGTGTGTGTGTGTGTCTAAGGTCGTATTGAGGCAATAATTTCACATTTGGGTTGTATATGATTGTAATTAAAGTTTAATAGTTCTTCACAATTTAAACATTTCTCCAGTTCTCCTCAGACAAAAACAGGTATAGTATATGAAAGAACAAGACAAAAATATTTTTGGTTTGTATGTAAAGAACAAAAACAAAATATATGGCTAAATTTACATTCTTTTAATCATCCCTCTCGATGAAACATCAGGTATATACTGGGATACACGAGCAAGCTTACCAGGTTAACGGCATTGTATGGATAAACTAGACTGCGAGTGATCTAATATAGTTTAATTTTGTTATCGATACAGGCATGTGTAAAGACTAACGAAACTCGATAACCATAATATTCACAAAACTACCATTATATTTGATAAATATTTATAGAGTGCTCACTGCAAACACAAGTGAACCAATTTTCCTAACCTGATCTTATTAAACAACAAAAACATCTTGTCGTGAATCTGGTCATTATAAGGCTATAATTTTGAACTTAATGGGTACTGTACATTCAACGATGTCGTTAATATGATGGTAATATATCTAAATCAAAATATTTCCCATTATGACGATCGTTGGAGAGGTAGACCATTACCTATTTAGTTCCTGGACGATGACTCTCTTCTGTTACGGCCATATAGGCTTAAACATTATTAGGAGTTTCATATAAATATTAATCGTTTGCACACAACACTGGATTCAAAGACTCTATGTAAGAAGTACGAGTCAGAAAATGCCTTGTAACATAATGGGACTAGACCCCAAATAACATCAAACTTTATGCTAAATGAAGTTATCTTATCTTGTTTTAGATATAATTTGGACATATTTGGATTGTTTTGGTGAAGTACATACACTGTAGGTCTAACTCTTAATAATGCTGTAGTTTCACATTTGGGAGTCTTTCCATACTTGACATGCAATCTTAGGAGTCATTCGTCAGACGTAAAACACGTATATTTTGAGGTGAAGTTTGGATACCACGACTATATTTTAGTCCTTGACGATCTTTAAAATAAAGTGTAAAAGGCATATAATTAATCTCAACAAGAAAATAATAAAGATGAACTTAATGAAGCAAAGTTAGAACATTTAGCGCAATATAATCCTGTGTAAGCCACCGAAATTGACTTAACTCGTGAATCGTTATTCCTTTAAAAATTGAAGTTCATCCCTACTGACCAGATATCCGTAACGTTATAATCGCAGCTATCATCTACATCATCATTATTTTAATATGGTCAATAATATTGTTTCATAGTATAATTTGTATGAGCATTATACGCGAAATGACACGTGCAATTTGTTCATCCCGTTATAGAAATTTGAGTTGATAACGTTCAACATATTGAATGGTAATAGACAAGAACTTACACTTTCAATGCTCTGGAATTCATATGGTTACTATATGAATATTACAAAATATGTATCGTCCCCTACATGTCAGTATCGCCGATCTCGCTTTAATAGCCATTTAATATTTAGATAGATAAACGTTAAGTTCACGTGTTTCTACAAGAAATGAAATCAAGCATGAATGAATGTATTATGTGAGTGTTTTTTTAGTCTAGTCACATTAGTCACTTTGTAGTGAACATGAATGATATGTAGTGAATCAAATCATGTTGGTGTCTTTTACAGGATAATATGTGCTTGGCCAAAGCTCGACGAGCAAGCGTGCTAAGGAAATGAAAAACGTGATATACCTTACTGACAAGACATGTTCTGAAGTTGCATACGTTATAATATGATTGATATATAATGCGGATAACAGTATATATGTAATGACAAATTAATATAAATGATGGAACAAAGGATTATACAAAAATGTAGTAACCATTGCAATACCGAGACAAGCGCATTGTAAAGCAATTGTGAGACTGTAGCAGCCTTATATCATTGTAAGAGATTAATGGGGATGCAGACGCCTCAGATCTGAACAAATTGCAGACATATAACTAACAGGGTGATATCAGACAAATATTGTATAGATGGAGATATGATGCGGTATAGGTGGGAAAGCAGTTCCTACCGAAACGAATAAGTATGGAACCTAGAAGGAAAGCGGTTAACTGACTCCAAACCCCGTAGCAAAGGGAATCCCTCCGGACGCAATCGGCGTCAATGCTTTGGAATTGGCTGGGCAAAGCAGATGATTCGACACTGTAAATATAGTGGCCCTTAACAGCCGGGTAAACGCCAGAAGTACTGTATAAATGGTGACCAAAATTCGCCTCGGATACCTGTTCTTACTATTTGCGTTCTCTGACGTTATTTCTACTAAATATGTTTCAATAAATCGATTGATACAGTGAAGAGAAGGCTCAATATTTAATGTGTGTCGCTGCGTTTAATATCAAACAATATACTGTTATTTAATCAAAGCTTTAAAAGCAATGCAAGCAGAATTGCTGTCTTGTCTAGATTAATATTTTTCACTCGTTTATTTTTTAATGGCACGTAGCAAGCAATAAACAAATTTAATACATTCAGTTGTGTGACCAAATTACAGTAGACTGCTTACTGAAAAGACGTTCCGTAATGTAAATATTTCGTCTACGTTGAGGCCATAGAACCCTACATAGTCTGTGCGTTTGATGAATATCGGGTTTTCCCATCCAAAGCATTTCGCACGTGCGTATAAGAAAGAACCGAACTCACCGTTTCGAAATATTTTACGATATACATAAATCATCATCAGGTATCTTTGTACACTAAAAGCGAAACCCGAATAGTTGTATTTAATAAATAAAGGGATTTATACATTTATGAGACATCCGTCTCGTACAAGTTCTATATGTGACATTGTGCCATATCATTGTTAAGTTTCAATAAACCGCCATGGTGACATCTGTAGAACTAATGTAAACATTGCCACACACTGACAAAACCGTAAAGGTCTATAATTCCTGGAGCACAAATGCGCTCCTGGAGAGAAAAATAGACGAATACAAATATGTGTGGATCTAAGACTATATATCTTTATATTTCGAAGGAACAAACGTTACTGACGTCGGTGTGACCGTTGATTGTTTGCTCAACTTCAGCATCAAAATAAGTGCTGCAATACTTCTCTCCATCGATCGATCAAGAGATACAACAGACACATCAATATCTTAAGCGTTGTATTTAATTTGAGTTTCCGCTAATATTTATTCAGAATTTTAATCAGTATAACTTGTGCCTGAAATTCTATAATTATTTGGACTTTTCTTCGCAGTAGCATAAGTTGATTCTTTAACGTTTTACTTTGGTTCGAAGGATGTGAATTTTTTTGGAAAAATACAAAGCGTCTGGCTCTTCACTCTTTTCTAGTATCCATTTTTAAGACCAAAGAGTCGTTGTGACTTTTTATGATCATTTATTTCATTTATGTGAGTATGGATTGTTTCATAAAATTCTTTAGGAACAAAAGTACAAGTGTACATGTATACAAGTTGAAATTTGCAAGAATGTTCGTTTCGCACTTGATTCTAATCTGTAGACATCTTTAATATTAAGTTCTGATATACTTTTTAGACGAATTATGTATTTCACAAAACCTATTCATTGGAGTTTTACGCTTGTTCTAACTTTGCATATTACTCGTTATAGTAGTGTCATGTTCTAAATCGTGAACCGCAACGTAAACTATATTTCGTTTAAAAAACAATCACTTGAACAAGTAACACAAACTCACTTGTTGGGAATTTTTACCATTGTTTTCATGGAGGTGTTTCAATAATGCATATCAAGTTGACCGGAACTGAGCTATGTTGGAAGGTTGTATACATAATGCTAAAACTATTGTGTTAAATTATTACCAAGGGCATGGTCTCCATGCACAATCATTCAACAATTTCCTTGCTTCGCTGTTATTGATCACTAAAATTCGGAATTGTTGCATAATAAGGGCTACATTATATCTTTTACCCTGAATTAGTTCCGGAAATGTGTTGTGCATAATATTTGAATTCGCCATAAGTCCATGCCATCTTCGTTACTGTCCTAAGTCTAAAAAACATTCAACATCTTCAGAATTTCACTTGCGTTTTTCTATTTAATCAAATCAGGCCTCTGCTGTTGGCTAAACTCTCTGAACCTAAAGTAGAAAAGTCACAAAATTTGGCTAAGGATTCCTAGTGCCATGCTCAGTGAGTCTGGTGCACAACTAATGTTCTTTTAACAAAATTTAGCTAATTCCCACAACGTTGTTCTTCCCACGATTAGGCAGAAACCAAATCTTGGCTAAATGTGTGCTTAGCCACAATTTGCAAAAGAAGACAATCTTGGTAACGATGATTAGCGTAAATGTGGCTATCTGCAATAATGTCCCTTTCCATAATGTACTATATCACCTTTGGGCAGAAACAATATTTTCGCTAAATGTATCTTTAGCCAAAATTGACCTTAAGATGCATGTTGCCTTACTCAGCGAGGCTAGTGCAGAACTAATGTCCTTTTAGCAAAATTTAGCTAATTCCTAACTTTCTTATTCACGCTCTTAGGTAGAAACCACATCTTGGCTAAATGTATGCATAGCCAAATTTTAGCTAGTGTTTTTAGTATAACCCACATGTATGGTTGAAAAGACTAAAATCTAGGTAACTATGATTAGCCAAAATGATCGCCAAATTGTCCCTTTCCATAATCTAAAGTATGATATTTTGGCAGAAACCAAATTTTAGACAAATGTATCCTTAGCCAAACGTTGGCTAGTGTCAGCAGCAGCTTTTAGTACAAGCTGCATTTGTGGATGTTAGATCTAAAAATGTAAAAGCTGTATAATTAGACAAATTTGGCTATCCACCTCATTATCTCATATCATTATGTACATATATGAAGAAACCACTTTTAGTTAGAAATATATGTTTAGCAAATATTTGTTTAATACCAGCAAGAACTATATTCATAAGCTGAAGGTGTGGTTCAAAGAAATAAAATAAATTTTGGATAAGTGGATGATCAGCCAACATTCGGAAGAACTGAAATAATTGCAGAACTTTAGTATTCAGAAATATTTAAATATGCAAATTTTAAAATCTTGTATGACAAAGATAACAGGTTCCCCTTAGAAAAGATGATTGAGTCGTATAACTTTTATTAAATATGATTATTATTATACAGAAGATCTCAATATTATGGAGTGAATGATCATATAAAGATTTTTATCTCCCTATGATGACATAGTACAGAAGCACATCGACCTACAAACTTGTTAACTTTTCATTTACTAGTCTGTTGTTTCAAATTATGTCACTGTGTATTTCAGAGAAAAGCACAATACCTAGAACATGGAGGCAAGAAACCCATACCATGAGAAGTGAGTCTATTCCTATACTATATCAATATATTAGTCACTAATGGTGTTTGCTTGTCACAAGCATTTGTGATGCTATTAAACAATATTTAGAAGACAAAATATATAGAGTTAATTCCAGCAATATTAAATTAATTGGACTACATAAAATGACATTTATATACCACTATATTTATGAGGAGGATAGAATAATTGAGTTTTACAATCTTTAAACAGAATAGAAAAGTAAACTAAACCCACGCTGGTCCAGACGTATTGATCAATATCTTTTACATTATATGTGTCAACCTAAATATGGAATTTTAAACCTTCCCTATTACTATAGGTTCCAACAAACGGTACCTTCTTAAACATAACGCGGTTAAAAATACTTTTGAAACTCAAAGACACTTAAATGAAAGGTAGTATATAAAAACAAAACAATAGTTTCAGTTACAGTAAAACCTAAGGCTTTTGACTTATTCACTTTCATCAGATGCAACGAGAAGACTGTCATTAGCCAAATCCCTATCGGAGCAATATTCAACATACAACGTAAACAAATAGAGAATTGTCTGGATATACTGATAATGTCGTGACTAATCTGCATCTCTGAAATATTTAAACAACCTTCTTATGTGTGCGCATATGAACTGAAATATATTATGCAGAAATAGTCATATAGTAGTATAGTATGCACAAATATTCCTGAAAGAGTTCATCAACAAGGGTTACTTACACTGGCAACTAAATCAGACGTTTTTTAAATTAAGATAGATTTTGTTTTATGTCCACTTTGTTGAAAATACTATATGTTAGAGTGTTGGATAATGGTGATTATAAAGTTGGAGCAAGACATTTGTTTATTTACAATGCCTATATATTACACATTTCTTACAAAGTTGTATTGTTTTCAAGAATGCTATGCAGTAATAAGTGAGACGAATACTATGGTTGAAATAGATATTATCGTTACACTAACAGTACAAAGGCATGCTGTATGTAACAAAACTGGGTCCTTTATCTAGTGACCAAAGTACACTGATAAGCAATGAACATTAATGTATTATTACATCCACAAGAAATTGGACATAGTCTCAAAACCAATATTTGCAAGTTTGATTGAGGGAAGAATTACTAATTGCATCAGAGCCTTAAAATCGTTCAGAGTGGGTAGAGATGTTCGTTCTACAGCTTTCGGATGAAAGGGTTGCAGTCGTTTCAAGAGTTGACCGTACCTTTGCGATTTTTCGGTTTCGGACAAATCGTTGCGATCCATCAACGATTGCAATTCGTGTTGTAATTGGGACATCTCTATAAATGATGATTGGGTGGTAAATGTGGGGTTCATTGTTATTGCCAACGATGCTTTTCTATCCATCGTTTGTAAGGTACCAAAGTTCGTCCTTCCAATTGCTTCCAAATGTTACGTCTGAAATCGTTGTGCTCCGTAGGTCCCTTTTATCTTCTGGTAGAATCATACATATTTCTACCCATCCCTTGGGGTATGCCTTGTATCATTCCTTGTATCATACTTGGAAACACGTCGGATATTGCTCCCAAAAAAAGGAGCAAATAGGGGGAAAATATCATCCGCGTTGCACCAACACTTTTTCTTTTAACGGATGCGTATTTTCTTTTGGAAAATTTAACGAAGAACGTGTCTATGATTGGCTAAGCATTATTTTCTGATGTTGAGACAAAAGTATCGTGCCTTTCAAGATATTCAAACAACATTCACACACGGTATCGATGACATATTAGGAGGAAGTTTTAATGATTTGTTTTCCCATGGGTGGAGAGGCTTTGGACAGGACGGACAACATGTCCCATGTTTAGCTAAACGAGAAGGTAATCCTTTCCTTTTATTTCCTATCGGGGGTGAATAAGTTTTAATCAGTTTGGTACACACACCCTTTTATCTTTTTCTTGGATCTACCGCTTCGTCAAATAGGTGACGATCTTATTTCAAAAATAATCGCTAAAGGCACCAGGTCGGTTGTAAATCATATCGCCTAAGTTGTTCAAATTTTTAAACAAATCAATTGACATTCCTCCCCTTTTGGTGACTTATCATTTTCGTTGGACGACTGCGTCTTTTTAGGGGATGACGTCGATGTCTGGCTAAGCGTTTTGTGGGATGACAAAATAGTCTTTCTCCTTTTTCCTTTTCCTTTTGCGACAGAAGAACAACGATGATTGTGGTGTTCACGTCTTTGAGGAGGCATGATTGGGTGCTCTGAAGTATCACAGGAAATACTGATTCACGTGGTTCACCTCAAATCATTTTTATTCTGGACTGCGAATCCACTGATTATCTTTGCATCGTATGAACTTCATCACATGTAACACTCGTCGTGAAGTGGTTCGCAACGGACTAACTCGGGACAGTTCTTCTTTCAACAAATCCAGTAAACTCTGTAACATACCGGATTTTTCTTGGACTTTGACTTGGGGGCAGGTACTTTGTTAACAGCTGCCACTGCCACTAATGAGGAAGAGGAGGAGGAGGGTGTCACCGCTGGAGGAGACGGTTTGCGAGACACAGGTTTCCAATGTTTCATTAAACTGGATTTGGCTGGAATCACCAGTAACGGAGAAGAGGAAGAACCTGAGGCTACTGGAAACGCGGTCTATAACCTTGCAGGTCGTAGTTTACGTATGTATGGTCGCGTCCTGGCCAAAGTGCCTTTTGTCGGGTGGCAGCTCTTTTATATGGACTTTTCTTTTTATGTGATCTGGTCTTGACACCATTGTTCTTTTTCTTTTGGGTTCGCTTTTGCTTTTTTAGGAGTGAGTTTTTTCTTGGAATGATCTTTAGGAGCATTGGGATTCAATTTTAAGAGAGAGCGAATGATGACACCTAGAGAACCGCTACCTCCAGGTTTCAAAATGATTAGTTTTTTTTTTGGTTTGAGTATCGATGCAAGGATCGGCCAGTTGCAGCAAGGCTACTTTGTTTCTGTCAAAAAAGCGTTTGGATTGATGTAGAATGTTAATGATGCCTTACAGTAATATACGTGCTGTCACCGTAAACCATCGTAAGACTTCTTTGGGATTGACTTCTAAGACGTGAGCACGTATTTGTGTATTTGTTTCGCGACTGATAACGTACAAGGCACGAACCAATTTGACGGGAAGATGAGACTGAATGGACGTCATGTTGACGATGGATGAGACAGGGTCAAAGTTTCCGTGATTTTTATAGATTTCTTAGTTGTTGTTGATGTAGTTATGTCGACGACGGGGACGTGTAGACGACAGGTCCTCCACCTTGGCACCATTGCTTAAATTTGGTGAACATTTAAGTTTTGACAATTTTCCACATTATTATTCATTTCAAGAATACTCTGAGCTCAGATTAGCCAGAAACAATCCCCAAATTTCTGCTGCTAATGATGAAAACAAAATTTGAGCTGTAAACTACAATACACCAAATTGAATAGCTTTGAATGTTAGAAATGCACTAGAAATGCACCTTTCCCATGCTAAATTTGACATTGTTTTCTAATGCTAATTTTATAACTTTGTACAATGGTTACTAACTTTATTCTGTAAAACATTTTCTCAATCTAATTCTTTAATATGAGATACCATTTAAGTTCAACTTGTTGCAAGATGGGTGCATAGAAACACCAGAACACACCGAAACACAATAGAAACACCTTATCGCACATCAGTTATATCTTATATACCATAGTGTATATTGTTGGTAAATGTATAATTCATATTTGTGACATTTAATATTAATTACATAATAAATTAATATGTACTTTCTTTCTTGTCTGCAAGTGATGCAACATCAAACTAAAAAACAAGCTGGAAACCGCATTTTGGCGACAGTTCGTACAGTAACAAAATCTAATATTAACAGCCTGTATTGCAATTTATACACAAGTTTAATGTTTCAGCTATTAACAATAAACACATATTACTATTCATTTTATGTTGATTTCTTAAGTTGAGTATTATGTTGTGGTTATTAATTATTACATTTGTCTTATCGTGTTATGTTCCGTGAAGTGTGAGAAATGTGCTACCCAGCATGCGAATTACCTATATAGTTTGAATGTAACTATCATGAAGTATGCAAGATAATTCTAAATGCAAAGATTCACCAGATCCTTGCGTACATACTAAATGGATGGCCCCTAATGCGAGATCAATGAATAATGCGCATTCATCAAATAGAATACATTTTCTACGTGCCAAGAAGCATTTAAACAAGTGTATTGGTTTAGACACCAATTATTTAAGTTAAAACAATATGGCCAATTGTTCATCACATACGTACGTAATCAAAGGTATTTATGTTCAATATCATCTTCTTTAGATGACATGTGAATACGTTTCAGTACGAACAGTCATTCGAAAGATAAATACATTATCCATGTAAATATTACTCAAAATATCAGAAAACGGTAAATAAGAATATTAAATTAAAAGATACATAATTTGAAACAAAAGTGTTAACGATGATATATAAAATGTTATGAGTGAAGATAACAATTAATAATACATCATTACTAATATGCATTTATTAGTAATAGTTCATGCACTAAAATTATTAAACAATCGTATTAGATGCTATTAATAGTAAATGTTATTTTCTTTCAAAATGTCGCAAATTTCACAAATTTCAGCAATGCTATAGACGATATTGCATTACGGTGTTTCTATCGATTTCCGGTGTTTCTATGCACCGTTGCAAAATGTGTTAATCAGCTTTTTGTAAATGAAAAATGTACAGTAGGATATAGTTGTTTTCGAGACATTATCTAAGTATTATCTACAATTTGAGTTGGCATATCTATTAAATGGTCTGCATTAGAACTAGGAAATGTGTATTATCATCTGATTTAGATACATTGGCATATCTCCGTCTCTCCCTCTCTGTCTCTCTGTCTCTGTCTCTGTCTCTCTCTCTCTCTCTCTCTCTCTCTCTGAACCACCCACCACTGCATTGCGTGGAATTCCGACAATATACGCGAGCTCTACTGACATTAAGATAAATTTATTGCTGAAAATGGGATAAAACCAAATTGTTACAAATAATAACGAATATAAAAACTAGCACATGTTTTGGAGGAATACAGTTAACAACTTGAAAAATTGTTTTGTTTTTTACCAGTTTGATCAAGAATGTCTTTACATCTTCTAAGAATTTAGTGTATTAGGCTAACTCTTGCAGGAATGGAATCAATGCACGCAATATAATAAAAAATCGCGCCAAAACACCGCACAAATAGGCTTAAAATATCGCACATTAATCTCGCATCGCCAGTTAGCCGTTATTATAAAATTAATTTTTAAAACCAGTAATTATTTTTAAAGGTCGCAGATGTTGGTGTGTAACCCAACTCAAGTCCTCTCAAGTATAGCAAAACACACACACACACACACACACATATCTATCTATCTATATATCTATCTATCTATCTATCTATCTATCTATCTATCTATCTATATATATATATATCTATCTATATATATATATATATATATATATATATATATATATATATATATATATATATATATATATATATGCATTGTTTCGTTAACCTCTTCTGGACAAAGCCACGGTAAATGCTTGCATACATTCGTTTATTTTCTATTGTTATGTTTCGTTACGCTGTATTATCAAAACATATCCTAAGTGTATCTAACGAATAACCCATCAACCTAAGATCCATCATCTGCAAGTATATATGTTATATGTATTACAATGTATTTTTCCCTTTTGAAAAATGTAAATAACAGTTCCTTAAGAAGATTAATATGTTATCCAAATTATTTCTTGGTTTAGATGAAGCTTTTTTCATCTGATAAATTAATAATTACAAGTGTACTTAGTATACTTATAGTTCAAACTAATATTTGGATGACCTCTACACTTATTATTTAATCGATCATGATCCTCAAGATTTTAGTATTCTTCTTTGCGTGTATATTTTTGTGAGAAGCTCTTAAGTGCAGGTATCATTTTACCATTGTAGTCCCGTTTTCGTCAGATTTAATATGAGGTTGGCCTAGTTGTGGGCTTAAATTTAGTGGATGGAACCTTCTGCAATGAGACTAAACTTTGATCACTTATGACTTGCGTCATACTGAGGTAATCGGATCGGTTAACTATGGTGACATGGTAGGTAATGATTTTGTATCCATGAGTCAACCATTTCAGTCGTAGATTGCTGATTTATACAGTAAACTATCGCTGATATTTAGATGGGTTGGCCATTCTCGCTAATGGGAAGCGTTTAAAACTACACAGACGCATGTGGTCTTCCATACGTGTTAGAGAATGTTAAATCGTTCTATGCAAAGATTCGAACTAGTGTGTTAACGAAACCGGTCGCTTTGTTTGTAATAAACATCGACACTTATACCATCTCGTCCATACAGTCACAAAAAACACGCCCACGCGTGCACACACACACATACACGCACATATATATATATATATATATATATATATATATATATATATATATATATATATATATATATATATAGATAGATAGATAGATAGATAGATAGATAGATAGATAGATAGATAGATAGATGGATTTTTAAAGGCGCACCAGCAATTTAAGGCTATTTAGCGCCATACAATAGGTTATACTTATACATGTTTAAAAATACGAAAGGTTTAATATCGACCAGAAAGGATTCCATTCACCCAGGGTTGGTTTGATGGCATGAAGGTTGTTATTGACTGCATCATCCCATGACGTCTGCCACTTCTGACATAGGTACTTTTTGATACAAGGTTTAAAATCAGTAAACGGTAATTTAAAATCCGATTGGTCTTGGGATAGAGCCATTTTAGTAGCATGGTCTACTTCTTCATTATCTCTAATACCAATATAGCTAGGTAACTAACAGTATACTATATTGTAGGAGGTACTAAGCTCCGGATAGATAGATAGATAGATAGATAGATAGATAGATAGATAGATAGATAGATAGATAGATAGATAGATAGATAGATAGATAGATAGATAAGTCTTAGTTGATCGGTCTTTAAGGTGGTTATGACAAATCAAAGTCAAACAGTGTCTAAGTACACAAAACACGTCAATTACAGGTATACAGTAGTGTTTGCGTACTAAACACATATATGCATGTGAACTTGTATATATAACATACAAGTTACATTTACATTCTATGAATAATCAAGAAACATCCGAACACTCAATGTGGATCAGTTTGTATTATGTTAGTAAAAAAAATCCAGAGGACTTATGACTTGCATATTTGTGTGGACTTGTATTCTATTTAAGGATGTACAGTTGCTGAATTAATGTTGTTTTCTAAACCATTAGATGGAATACTGAATATGTTGAAAATACATGTCTGTTATGATGCACTTCATATACTCTTCTATTTATTATATAGTGAAGAGATTTTGGTACGTTCTCCTGTATATTATAATGGATGTGTCGCTTTTCCTGTCAGTGGATTAAATTTCGAGCCTATGCATGTACTAGCTGTTACGAAATGACGAAATGTGTCCTCAATGCTGATAACGTCCTAAAACAAGAAGAGGCTCAATTAGGCTTGATAACTTTTACCATTTAAGTTCATTTGTGTAGTGGTGTAAAAGCAACATTACACTATTAACACAGTTCTTGCAAATTATCAAACCAATGAAAGATCATGATACTATAAATTATATTTTCACTTTCAGGTAAACATGAACCATGCTTGCAGCTTGCAGATGGGTTAGTAGCCCTGCTAGTGACATGCAATGCTACAACATTATTATGAACGCGTGTCATTAATTATTGACATAGAATGATGCCTTTATAAGAAAAGGATATATTTCAAGTTTGATGAAACTCAGAGATAAATACTGCCTCCAGATTAGTACGATATAAAAGTCAATTGACTGCTTCCATATTTCAGTAATACGTGGATCTCACCCATTGTCGAGATAATCCAAGATCTTTTTTTTGCAAACTCATACATTAGGTTCGGTCCCATTCGGACACAAATAAAGTCCACGCATGTTTCAAAATCGAAGTCAGTCAGATGAAAGACAATTTCAATGACATGCAGCGATCACACGTATCAGTGGCCTGTTTGAACTCGTAATGATGAAAGTATATTTTCCAAGTTTGACAATTATAACAAACAGCCAAAGTGGGCATGATATCCTGTACCTCACTTACATAATCTTAGACTCGTGGATTTCACCGTGCAGGCTTATTTAATAGTGAAAGACCACATACTATATTATAATAGAGCTTTACTATTCCACTAGCCGACCACTCTGGTGGCCTAGTGGTTAGAGCGTACGCTTAAGAAGAATAAGGTGCTTGGTTCGAACCACGGAAAAGTCGTACCAAAGACATACAAGAATGTTACTAACTAATGTTGCATTAAAGGTTACTGTAAGGACTGATCGGCCTAGTATCAGGATAATGGGACTGGGTGGGACATCATGCTACATGTCTCCGGCATGATGCCCAAGTGCTAGACATCACAATAAACTGCCACAATGCATACATCGTAACGATATGACTGAAAAATTGTTAAAGCTGATACCGTTTGTCAATCAAATATGTCCACCACTCTAACTATTATGGCCCGCTTATAATGCTTACAAAGGTACAATTTATGTTACTCGTATGAAACATTTTCTTTAATAATTAACATTAGTTCCAGAAAATCTAATTACTATGTTTTATATTAAAGATTGAATTAAGGTAGATCCAATTGCATGCAAGTATCAACCCAAAATGTAAACTATATACTCTGGATTATCAGGAATAACACCATCTATAACGGTATTGAACTATCTATCCATCATGCTAAGTCTGTGTCAACCTCAAGTTGATTCTAGGGCAGCATTGACAATACGAATGTCCTAATTTTGAGAAGAAACAAGCAAAATCTGGCTTGTACCTGAATTAAATAGTTTCAATTGGAACATTATACTTTTTAAAAACAGCTGAAAATGCAAATTGTTGATGGATACAATACCATGCACGATATACGGTCAATTATGTTTCACGAATTTTCTTCAGCCAGTGTAACATTAACGTTGACAATTCAAAGGTATGATTATTAATGAATTATTTTTGCTTGACAAATGGGGAGAAAAAGAAAGGGAAGCAAAACTATTTTGGAATATATTATATCAGTAGGTGTTTCAGGTGAAAATCTAAATGACTGTACTCTTTTCATTTATAAGCGTAGGTAATTAGTAGTTTATTGCATTGAGATATATCTGTATTTGTATGATGATGTCTAATATGAACTGTGCTTCTGGACATTGATTCTCAGATGTTTAAGAGATTTGATATGTATAATTTAATAACAGTCATGGAAACATAAACAGAGGAGTGCGAAATAAATAATTCGGATAGGTGAGGGAGACGTCGTACAGGTAATCTAATTTTCAATCATTGTAAACCTTTACTAAATCAGGCGTACCATGCATGATAAGAAAACATGCGCATGAGGAAGACGGATGACGTATCATGTATTGTATGGACAATTACTATATATATATATATATATATCTTTATATATATATATATATATATATATATATATATATATATATATATATATATATATATATATATGTGTGTGTGTGTGTGTGTGTTACCCTACGCAAGCTGAGTTAAGAATTTAATATGTAATTCTGAAACATATCTTCTCAGTAAGCTCAAGATTTGTACATTGATGTACTAAAGGTGCAATGCCACCTGATTATGGGAATAATTTCATGTATAGGACAGTGTCCTGGGGCTACTGTGCAAATATAAAGATGGATAATGATGCTTGAAAAATAAATTAACATTTAACAAGACTTGTTTCCCATTAAAGGAATCATATGACTATGACAATTAATTAAATAATCCCGTTACCGCACATATTCTTCGTATCTATAAGTAAGTAAATTTAGTAAATTTGCCTCTAAATAGAAAACAATCGAACATGTATTCTTTGTTCTTTATTTATCTACTTGCAACAATCGATGTGCGAGGGTTACATTGACACATTATAATAGATAAATTACATTCATTGATATCAGATTTCGATCTTCCTCAAGTTGAATGGATTGGTCGGAAAGATATGCTAACGCTAAACAGTGAGAGGATCTGCAGTAGATTAAACAAATAAGGATGACGGAAATAGAATGTATTGTTTGATACTGGCAAATACAAATCTAAAGAGACAATGTAAACATAAAAATGTTATCATATAGCAAGCTGATAAGACGACCAGTTCAGGCACTAATTGTATATATATATATATATATATATATATATATATATATATATATATATACACATGTTTTGAATGTAGTCACAAAAAGCATATTCCACGCACATATCAATTCACACATGGTTACTTACAAAATTTCGTCTGATATTCCTTTGCTCACATATTCAGGTTGCAACTTGTTACTCGAACGTTTCTAACCTTTTCAATATTATCTGACTTAACATAATTCAGTCAGCAAAATGTTTATTTTTAAGCTGTATACTTATGCCAGTCTGTATTCGGATACAATGTGTATAGGAAACTAAAAGGAATCTATCACCTATGCAAGGTGTTTTGGTCAAGCATGCAGTAAATGAATGGAAATTCAGAATTCATATCAAAGTGTTTATGTTTCACGTCCGTTGTATTAATGCGATATTTACATATCTATAAAGTAGAACTTTCACATATAGTCCCATATACTAGACCATAAACATGTATCTCAGTTGATTCATGTTCATTTCTGGACATCGACCAGCTGTTCATTTGTACTGATACTGATTTTGCAATTCCAAATACAAATTATATGGATGCAATCATTACAATGTTGATATACAGATCGCTTCAAACTTAGTTTCGTGTTCTAATACCTAAATTTCCACGTGACATTAGTAAACTGGATGAATATACTTCATTCCAGGTGATGTTTGCAGTGCGGTGTGGTGCGGTTCCATTTTCAAGGAATATTATAGAGTGTTCCAATGTACTCTGGATGATCTCCCTACATGTAAGCTGTATAAGCAGCAAGAAAAAAAAACAAGAAAAAAAAAGAACAAAAAAAAAAAAAAAACCACAAAGATGAAAAAAAGGTGCATTATAAAAATAATAATATAACAGATAGCTGTATATATGCATCATATATAAGATACATATATACCTGAAAATCTTTCATATAATATAACAACGAAATTAATCTTCTAAGAAATGTAGGCATCTATGTGTGTGCGTATAAACTCATTTGTTGTTTAAAAAAACACATTTATATATTTATATTTAGCAGTTGTCAAAACAATAATTACCAGTCTATATCTCTGTACAGAAAACATGCCAGTAGGTAAACCAATGGTTAGGAAAACTCTCAGTCCATGAACAAAATAGTGTAAATGGAGTATGGAAGGAGACACTGAAAAAAACATTTGCTGTTGTCAAAAAAGCGGAATTGACGTGAAGTATAAATGATAACTTCGTACGCTAAAGTGAGGTTATACATAAAATATATATACCAAATGTAAGTTCAAATACACCACCCATTTACGTTTTGGTTGTGTACGGACGATCATATTTGTTTTTAGAAGACTATCAAGTAACTTTATCTCTGTTATACTGACCTATTAATTTCAGTAACACATGGTCACCATCTCATCACATCTACTGCTGTTACTGACCATCTGACTTGCTATAATAATGTGTGTCTCTTCTGCTTTCTTCATAATAACAACATCTGTTTACTTTAAATTTGAAGAAAAAAAGTATTGCAGCTCCAGAGTTAAAGGTCAAAACGTATTTGAGCCATAAAAGAGCGAACATCGGTTTGATGAAATTTAGCGAATATTTGTTTTCCCACTCAGTTTGTAAAATTACCAGTTTTGGTCACCTCACCTCTAGCGACAATCACATCATTTCTGTACACACCTCATCTGCGCGTGATTCAGCTAAAATGAAGAGTTATGACGCACCTAACACGACGTCATATAGTGATAAGCAATGTTTTACTCACAAATGCGACTGACAGATCTATATTATGTGTGTCATACAGACGTAGTAATGATATATGCTAAATGAGGACATGAAAAGGAAGGTTTCCTGAATCTTTACTATAACAGGTCACACTTTAATGATGTAATGATGCTGAGCATCACTTCCGTGTTTAGCATTATATATTCTTTGAAAAGCCATTGCGAGATAAGAAAGTTAATGTAGATATCGGAATCAAGATAAGATAATAACGTTGGGAGTTTTGTTACTTGCTTTCTTATACGTAGCGACCGAAACAAATATCGGCTGATACATTATTATCGTTGTCAAACCTGCCAAATAGTGTTTTATTCCGGAGTGGTAGGTATAAACAAACATGAAATAACGTTTCTGATAAAGCTTCTATCTAAATCACTGTACGAAAACGAAATTAAATTCATCCTTGAATTAATATTTTCTCTTGTTTATCATATAGTACTTCTTAATTATCCATGCTTATAAGAGTATTTAAAAAATCCTACATATATAATACAATTATCTGAATGTTCTTTGTATAGGATGCAATGTATTGCTGTTATCCTTTGTATCACATAATAAATAAAATGTATGTATTAATAAAAATACTGTATAATAAGCAATAAAAAGTAAATTGAAAATACCTTTTAAAAATACGTGGGGAAAAAGTAGTACAAACCAGTGTTGTCAGTATGTATAAATACGAAACGTTGCACTCTTGGACGAAACAAAAAATGTAATTCCATATAGCACCTGTTATTTCAGACCAATTTGATATAATGAATAAGTGTTAAAATTTGTTAGTATCGTCCCATCAATGTATTATGTCGATTCTATTAAAATGTTAATCCCGCGGTTTTGATCAGTAAATTGTTTCTTTTTTGGGAACTTCTTTTGTAGCATTCTCTTGTTTGCTTGTATTTCTGACTATTGTCCATTCATATTTGGGAATGTACTTAGTAGGCAAATTAATAACGATATATATGTGCATTAATCACAGTGCAAATTTAGATAAAGGATGTGTATGTTTCACAAATATTATTGAATGTAAATATTTAGACCAATAAATGCTAAAAAATACTGATATGTTGATTGATTGTGTAGCTTGACGATTATATTAAACATATTAAGCTAACCTGTATCAGATGGAACCAAGACAAGTCATTTCCAGTTGTCAGGTTGTTAACCTTGAGATAGGAAAATATCGTCATTTCTCTTATATAATCTTAGTTTATCTTTATCAGTGCCACCAAGTATGCACTGCAATCCATCATTGGATACACATTTGCTTACTTTTTACGAAGTTGTGGCAGACCTGCTGCATCAGTGTATTGGTTTGGAAATCTACGCAGGTAATGTATGAAATAAACTCCACTTGCATACTATGAAGAACTTTAATTATCAATATGAACGTGAGTGAAGCAAATACAATATAAATAAATATGCAGTGAACTATATCATTATTATTCATCAGTTTTCATCTCAATTGTCAATATATATTTTTCCTATGTTTAGGAGCGTAAATTAAATGTAGTCTACCTTTCCAGGCAGATAATCAAATATTGACAAGCAAGTGAATGAGAACAAATAAATATAAATGTACACACATATCAATAATGAGTAGGATAGCTGATATTATAAGAATCAAATAAAATATATATACGTTAAGACTACCTAGAATTATTTTGTAAACGTTTTGTACTTATGTGTATAATATACTATATGTGTCGAAAGTATAATTCATTGTTTGAATTGGAATTACGTGTTCAATGTTTATATAACAGTAGAAGATATGGTAAGAACATATTTTAAATAAACTGGTGCATCTAACATAGTTTTGTCTGATATTCATCAACCGAGAAATATAACCTCTTTATGTTATTATTTCGCTAACTCACCGTTTAAGAGCTGCTATTTTCTTGTTCGCATATTT
The DNA here is from genome assembly GCA_030141615.1 of Unio pictorum. NCBI lineage: Eukaryota > Metazoa > Mollusca > Bivalvia > Unionida > Unionidae > Unio > Unio pictorum. The sequence continues at coordinate 3,930,159 of JARLTB010000207.1, forward strand.
CCTCCATGTTTTCAAAATTTTCAGCTTGGCAGATTTTAAACTGCTATGAATCTTAAAATCAATATGATTCTTTATACTGCATCAGTATTATTACATGTGTTGTTTAAAGCTACGTTCGCAATATCTTTTATGTGTAATATATCTATTTAAGTTGCTAGAGTGTGTTCCTAATCAAATGGTAACAAGTTATGTTAATACAGTATATTTAATTCTAATAATATCTTACCAATCTGGAATCTGAATATACCTTAGGTAAATTAAAAAAACTGCAAAGTTCTAATTAGAAATATATATGCTAGATTTATCAATTATGAATTTTAGTATTGTTTCACACATTTAATTTCACATATGTCTTGATTGTCATTGCTAGTAGGAAATACATCTTTTTTCTATGTTCATATTCATCTCTAAATTACACTCAAATAATCAATACAAGTCTCTCAACTGGGGAGAAGTTTACCGTTTGTAGCAACACGATTGACTAAATAGTATTTTGCAAGATCCAAGTTACGGTTCTCCATATTAATATGTCCCCATATCTTTAACACTGGTATTTCATTATTTTGTACTCGCATCAAAAACGTATTTGTTGCTTTGAACATTTATAAATACCTATGTATAATTCAACTGCTTTAAACAAACTAGTATATTCATTGCAATTATGCAACTGAAATTAACACAATTTATTAATCGAGACGGGATGATACAAAGATGGTACGTTTTAAGTTGTTCTTCGTTTTACATGTCGATAAAAGGCATGATATCTGTATCACAAGCATTTGTGAAATTACGACGCGTAACATATTTATGAGCTAGTATTTGTCCCATGGGTTTCCTGTTCAAATTGAAAAGTAATTATACATAGCTACAATTATACTCAAATAATTACTAACTACTTTATGCGTTTGTTTGTTGCGTGTCTCTAGCATGTTCAAATTAAACCTGGATAAAACCTAAAAGTGAGCCGATTTGTTTTCAACTTAGGATCACATTCCTTGTTCTATCTGTTTTCTTTTGTGGATAAACTTGGAGATGATGACAGAAAATATGCGCTAATGGATGATTTCCAAAACATAGTGGCTCTGGATTAATTTCACCGAAAACATTTAAGATTTTCTTTGCATTAAGAAACATCAAGGTTAATACAATGTTAAGTTTCTTCAGAGTTTCATCTTTTGAAGTTTAGTGATGATAAGTTGAAGTAGAGCTTAGTATGCTTGTGTGTACCTTTATCTGTATATTTCTTGATGAAATGTATGCTATCCTTAATCACATGTTTTTATTTATTTCAAGTTGAAAAGGTATTGTGTAACATTTAGAAGATGATATTGTTTGTATCTGATACATCTTGCAGTTATTTTATCATCATGTTGTGATGAGTCATATTCATTTATTCCTTCATTGCAAATGTCATTAACGTATCAAATCTGTTTCACAATACAGATCGCATAAGACTGTTTTAAACTTTGACCTGTCTGTACCTTCTTCAATGCATCGATTATTGTCTTGCTGAAGGAAATACACTGACCTATTGTATCATCATCTTAAAATCATTGAAATAGATCCGTCCAGACATATTGGCATATATTTATGCAACAATATCAACTCAAGCATGTTTAATGTTTTAAACTTAGAATGCACAAGAAGACCAAGGATCTTCATGAAATTTCGATATGTCGAACTATACTATACATTGACAGTGTTTGTAAGACGATATTGACCTGGCATATGTAGGTGCAGTTTCATTGGCAGTATCGCGTTGTGCGTCCGTTACTTCAAAATTTAGTTGCGTTTAGAAAATCCTCTTTCCAAATCAGAGTTTTTTCTAAAACTTAAACCTGACTCAGTTTGATGACAATTTACACATTACACATATTTTGCAGAGCTTTTTACAATTATAAAATAATATTGAAGCAAGAGTAAATATAATATACACCTATATTGAAACAACAATTTAATCAAACTATTATTAATGACAAAAGTGAACGCTCAGATCAAGTTTCATAGGAAGCGTTTCTTCCAATCCACAAAATGCATATATCTCAACGAAATAATATTAGCTGAAATAAGTGTGTAAACTTACAGATACCATATCCGCCATCTTTAACGAGGGTATTAAGGAACATAATAGAACTGGCTCCGTCAGATGTGTGTATTTCAGTTTAAATACGATGAACAATACCAAACAGGTATACTGTAATAGACTTGATATTCGCTCTTGTGATAATATCCTTTATTCTAGGTAATTGTCTTGCCGTAATATCCTAGTTCATAAATTCATTGAAAAATATTTAGAAACTCATTGCCAATTATTGGGTCCATATATGTCAATTACAGAGCATATATATGCATAGTATTTACACATCACAAATCAAAGATCCCGAACTTGACAGAGATTTCAATATATGATGTTTCTTAAATATACTTAAACCCGTATTATAACTGGAATTCCATTGTATTCATTTAGCCTAGGAGACATTACTGGTTTAAAAAGGAATTAAAGCAGTTCCAACATCCAGCCTCTTCTTAAATATTATTGATAAAGAGAAAGATAGTTCTCTTACTCCTGATGTAGGATGCATAACATATACGACATTGTGTGGTATATGGCTTGCCCATTAACGATACTATATTGATCCGTATCACCGAGGTAAGGTAATTGATGAAATTATATGTATATTCGAAATGCCATCAAGCAGTTCAGTTTTAAAAAAAATGCAAAATAATTTAGACAGATTTTAAAATATATTGATTTATATCTGATGATGTGAACACTTCTTTGTCATCTTGAAATGTCTTTCTTCTCAGAATTAGGTAATTACACATATTGTAAACCAATGAAATCTTGGAATTTGTCTGGCAAGGCTGAGTTAAGCTTGTTATTATTCCGTCTGAGTTAGCAATACATACGACACATTCCTTCATATGTATTTAAATGGCTTTAGATTACATGCTTAGGTCATTAAGTTCTTCATTGTGTTTGATAAATATCAAGATCAAAACATACTAATTGTAATCATGCATCAGATTTTAGCTTAGTTTGTTGCTAATCTTGGGACTATATTTCAGGTCTAATTTTGAGAAAACTTAGAAAAATATGCTTAAATCATTAAGGTCTCTGATGAATTAATCCACTAATACTAACTAGATGATCTTGCATCTGATTGGCTGAGCTTTTTTATCCTTGTGAAGGTCATATTTCTGATCTTTTTCTAATAAAATTGGAGTATATTCTTATTAAGATATCAGATTTGTGGAGTAAGGAGCAGTATTTAATTTTGTAGACACTGAAAGAAGGCATATTTCTGATTTGTATTTTAATCAGAATTGAAATATGGGCTTCTATTACCAATGATTTTTATTTAATGATTTTGAAAACGAGTAAAATCTATGCATTATTTTGCATAATGAAATGATTTTGTACAGATTGGCCAAGTTTGTAACCATTCTGGAGACCAGATTTCTGTTCTGATTTTGATCCAACTTGGCATGTATTCTTAAATCATCAGAATCTTGGTAATTATTAGCAAGATCAAAGCATTTTATGACGTGATCATGCATCTGACTGACTAAACTATGACCACTCTAAAATTCTGATCCAGTTTGGAATAAGAGCATATATCACCAGGATTTTTGACAAATTATTGAAACTGAACAGTCTCCATGCATATTAATGAGGTGACCATATATTTAAAAACTGTTACCATTCTTTAAGCTTTTTTAAACTGACTTTGATCATAATTCCATTATAAGCTATATAAATCATGCACCTGATTGGCTGAACTTGCTACCTCTCCAGATCTAGGGACCCATATTTCTCATCCAGTTTATACAAAATCTGATTGGCTGAACTTGCTACCTCTCCAGATCTAGAGACCCACATTTCGTATCCTGTTTATACAAAACCTGATTGGCTGAACTTGCTACCTCTCCATAATGTTTTACCTATCTAGATCTTGAGACCAATATTTCTCATCCTGTTTATACAAAACTTAAACTTGGTAAAGAGGTTTATATCACTGAGTTCTTGGATGATTATTATGAGCAAGAGACTGCATATTAATTATGTCATTATCTTTAGAATAAATTTGTATTGGGATATACATGTAGTAAAATGGGTATCAACATGATATAAAGTTAGGGACATTGTTGATCATGGCTGTATTCTTAAATCTTAAAAAAAGTACTTAAGCCTGTTTAGTGAAATTGTCTAAAATTAAATGAGCTATGTCAACCTGTTGTGTGAAAATTGCTTTCAACATGTTTTCATATTTTATTCCATATAGGTGGGACACAGTCCTGTAATGTGGTGGCATTTGCAGGCAATTTGGTGGCCACACTTAGCAATGGCTATACATATGATGCAAGCCTTACACCATCAATAATAACAGTTAGTCCGTCTCGTGGTGGTACAGCAGGTGGTACCACTGTCACAATCAGTGGCTCTGGATTTGGGTTAGTACACATAATTTATTGCCTGATGTTCTGTTGTAAACAGTGGTGTTTTGAGTGTTAACAAAGAATTATTCAATAATTTATCTTTGCCAAATTTTGATAAATGTAAGAAAAGAAAGAATAAGTCTTGAACAGTTTGGTTGCTACTAGAATAAAGATAAAATCATTGAATTTTTCTTGTTTATACATGTATTTACAAATAAGAAGGTTACTATTTCAAATATACACATATAATGTAATATAGGATAATTGTGTAAAATTGAATAAATCCTTTCTGTCCCAAAATTGAATTCAGACTACTTTTAAAGTTTTAGTGATTGTGTTCAGGCTGATACATTTATTCTCTGCACTTGTCCAAATTTCACTTGTCTGTTCAATTTAATTTATTCTTGTACTTTCATTAACAGTATCATGGCAGGAGCAGTTAGTGTTACAATAGATGGCAGCACCTGTACTGTATCATCAGTGACATACACTATGATAGTCTGTGTAACTGGTCCACACTCTGGATCTATCAAAACCACAGTCAGAGTTGAGGTTTCAGGAAATGGTATTGCAAAACAACAGGTAAATTGTTGTCTATTCAGACAAATGGTAATGATACTGAATTTTTTAAGAAGGAAAAATCCCAGTTGTTTTGAGATTTGCTATTAAACATGGGAGACTTAGTGTTTTCCGTATTATTAACAAGAAATCTGAGAACAATAGTTTTTTTACCTTATGTGTTTGATGGTTAGAATGATTTAAAATATAGTGTTTATTTATAATTTAAAGTCTCACACTGGCTAAATTTGTATTTGTTGTTTTATTTCAATAAAAATCTAAAGAAAAACAAAAATGATGACAAAGCATGTCATTGTCTCTCTAAAAGTTAGGAAGTTTATCGGAAACAATTGATAATATATTTTGCACACATAATGCCTCAATCTTTGGACAAAAATTTTGATTTCTAATTATAAAAAAAATATAGAAAATTGAAGAATTGTAAAGCCTTTATACCATTATGGGGACATAATTTGCATTACTTTATCTTGGACAATGCTGGAGTTGCCTTCCCTTCCTAGTGTATTGGCTACAAGTCTTACTACTCTAGCTTTCTTGCACAAGGGGTTTTGTCACTACAAAGATTTCTTTATTTACCCAATTAATTTCTTTTAAAGATAGTTTGTCAGAACACTGATTTTTATTTTTGACATTTGGTACATTAAATAAATAACAGATCTTTGGCTTATAGTGGATAATGAGATCAAATTATACTTGATTCTTCTTGTATTCTGTGATTTCATATTTGAATAGTGAAATGTCTATAGAGGAGAGTCAAAGATGGAAATAGTTTTTTTCTGCAGGAGACGGATTACACAGCCAAACATGTTGTACAGGTCAGCTGTACTAAACAATCACCTGTATTATGAAGCCAACTTTTCAAGGTCTTTTGCATAAAATTACTGTATGAATCAACCTCTGTTAAGCAGTCACCTGTATTGAAAGGCTGATTTTTTAAGTGGCTGCTTAGACAGGTTTGACTGTATAAGGAGAAATCTTCAAGAAACTCTATACATGTATCTATGTAGACTTAAGATATAGACAATAGACTCCTATATCAAAATTGACCAGTATGAAGACATTTCCATTAAATTCATTGAAATAATATCACCAAATGTATTTCGGAAAAACAAATGTCAAGTTTTAATATGCATGTATTTTTAATGCCAGGATGAGTCACAGACATTTTACTATGTGGATCGCTGGTCTTCCCCCTACTCCTGGGGTGGTGGTTCTCTCCCTGTTGATGGAGAGATGGTCGTCATTCCCAAAGGGCAGACAATTCTGTTAGACACTGATACTCCTGTTTTGAGTATGCTGTTAATACAAGGTAATTCTCTACTCTCCGTTGAAGAATTTTGTAGTTTTCATCATGTTTAGAAAATAAATATTTAATTTACCTTTCTTATTTGTAAGTTTTCTGCTTGTTTTCAGATTTGCTTTATATGCTGTTCCCAATTAAACAGGATAGAACATCCTTCTTTATCCATAAGCTGTGAATTATAACTTCATTTATTTGCAAATAAATGTCAGTTTTGTCTGGTTTAAGGAAGGTGATCTTACTCCTTTCGAAGATTGTTTACCGTTTCCAAAGTCTTTTGTTCATTCCTTTGTTTGATATGTGATTTTTACCATACCAGAATTATCTTCTATGAAAATGAGTAACCCATTAAAACTGTATTATGGATAAGACATGGGGTGAGTGGGTGCATGAGAAAGCCTTGTACATATATATATATATATATATATATATATATATATATATATATATATACATATTTGAAGGATAATTGTGATTGAAAAAGAAAAATAAATGAGAATTTCAAAAACACAAAATGATGAAAATATGATGAAGTTTAAATTATTGCATTTATCTATTTATCTGAGCATACATGTATATATATATATATATATATATATATATATATATATATATATATATATATATATATATCTGCAAAATATTTGTATGCTCAGATAAATGCAATAATTTAAACTGAATAAAAAATGTTTTTTTCCTTCTGCACACAAACTTATATTGCATATATAGGGAATTATTAAAAATAGTGAAGGCTTATCATATTGCATCTATAGGGAATTATTAAAAATAGTGCATAGTGAAGGCATATCATGTGCAGTTTGTGGTAATCTTGATTATCATTACTTCAGGAGGACAGCTGATCTTTGATAATGAGAATGACATAGAACTGAAGTCTAAAATAATTCTCATTACTGATGGTGGACTCCTGCAGGTCAGTAAGAATGTTACATTAATTTTTTTTATTTAATTCAGTTGTTCAATAGGTTTGGTGTGTGTTCTTTGACAGTCTTTATTTATGTACTGGTATTGAAAAAGATACATTTTATTTCTATATCAGTTTAGATAGACAATCCTCTCTTTGGATTGATTAAAATTCTGGTTGACATCAAAAGGAAAAAGCAGTTGTAGCCTTGATTGTCTTGTTGCTCTTGTAATTTGTCCATATGGAATACACTGGGTCATCTTTGTTTTCAGTTATACCTTGATTATCTCTTTTAGTGTTTTTCATAGTGTGTTTTTCTCTTTGTTCCTGTATAATTTTATGCTATTGTCATGTAAAGTTTCATTACAATATTTACTACGGAACTAATATCAAGAATCTGAGAACAAATGACACTTTGAATGCATTGGTAACTGGAGCATGAATGTATACACTGTTTAATTATTTTATGAAATATGTGATTGGATGAAGGAATAGTTAACTGGTTTATCTCTTAGTTGGAATTTATATGTGAAACATTTATTTATCCTTTGATTTTGAACCTACCCAATTCAGGTTCAGGATGTACAATAGGCCTGATGTGCCCTCCTGCATGTCATACAAGACTAATAAGGCAAGCAGGAGCAGTAGTAGGTCAGAGGTTAGCACGCCTGGCTTACAGCCTAAAATCATAAGGTGGAGCCATCAGATTCTGCCATCAGATTAGCTCATGTCGGCTTCCATTATATGTCCTTGTACATTACTGTGGCTGCCTCAGCAATAAAAAAATAACCTACTGGTACTGCTGTGCTGTACAATACCAAGCACCATCAATTAGGAACCTCATTTACAGGCATTCAAGCAAATGAATTAATTTGTTGAATAAGAATGAAATACTACAGTTTATACATGTGGTAAGAACTGCATTAGCAATGATTACTTTCTTTCCCAGGCTGGCACAGAGACTGAGCGGCACACAAGGAAAGCCATCATTACCTTGTATGGACACTGCAGAGACAGAGAACTGCCAATCTATGGAACCAAGGTGTTGGCACTTAGGGAAGGAGTATTGGATCTTCATGGTAAATATCAGGCCCTTTCAGCAGGTCCAAATCATTTGAGAATTTGACATCCTCTAACTTTGCAAGGAAACAGCCTAATACATTTATGACAGAACTGTTGGACTTTCTTAAATGTTACTTAGCATATTGCATGCATTGTTTAAATGACATTGATGAACTCCAAGTCCGAAATGTTTGCTAAGAGATTTGTGAATCCTACCACAGACAAGCCAATGCTTCAGGGCCATCCCTAGACATTACACATTTTGAACTCTGCATACCATGTGACTTGGGCCAGACAAGCCAATGGGTCAGACCAGTTTCAACCTCATTTTCGGTGCTTAGATATGAATCATTTTAACAACTGTAAACCATATAACTTTTACCAGACAGGCCAGTCAATACGTTAAAAGCATCATTCTTAGACAAGACATATTTTCAATAATGTAATCCATATAATTTTAATTTCACAATGTTTACCTCATTGTTGCTAACATCATCCTTAGACCTGAACTATTTTAAACACTGTCAATAATGTAACATAAAGGTGATTGTCCAGTATATGGTTTAAGTAACTTTCAAGAAATTGTTACATTAAACAAAACTTGACTGTATATGTGAGACTGTTAGAAAATTGGAAACACACAGTCTATAGATGACCCCAGGGATGGCGCTGACATTATTAAAGTTGTCAAAAATAAATCGCCAACCTCTATATTTTGTCACCAATTTTCATAAAATGTTGCTATTTTCATAATACAGCACTACCAGTTTATCTGGATGTCCCTGTTACCAAGGTAATGTTGTTGATGTAAGTGGGTATAGAGATAAGTAGGGGAGTGCTACAAAAAACATATTTTGCAAATATTAAGTGAAATTTTATGTGTGTCGACCTGACATCAGTGAGTAGATTTACACAGATAAAAAATATGCATTTGAAATTTTGATTAATTGAAGACGAAACGGATCTGAAGTACATGCATTTATTTACACAATTGTGTACAAAAATCCAATTTATATGCACAAATAGAGACAGCTTACATGTTGCCGAGGCTACCAAGGGGATGAGGCTGGACTTGCAGCTTAACATCCAAAGGGTCAATAAATTACACTCTTTACACTCTACTAAATTACTCATCATCTGGAATAGAACAAAAAGCTGGGGCGACAGCAAATCTTGAAAAAAACTATCTGTTGTACTGTGGCATGATCTTTGACATCAAGGCTGTGGCATGATCTTTAACATCAAGGCTGTGGCATGATCTTTGACATCAAGGCTGTGGTATGATCTTTGACATCAAGGCTGTGGCATGATCTTTGACATCAAGGCTGTGGTATGATCTTTGACATCAAGGCTGTGGCATGATCTTTGACATCAAGGCTGTGGCAGAAATGTTTTTACCAGTGAGCTTTTTCAAACAAAATTTAAAGACAACCTACCAGTGCCAGACAAAATTCCATTGCTGGAATTTGATCTGTCAACTCCCCAAAAATTTTATTAAGATTACTGAAAATTATGTGTTTTGAAACATTACTGTGTATAAAGTTATCAGAATTCAGAATTTTATTATTCATATAACACATACTGTTATGGCAGATATGAACTTAGTTTTATAGCAGATATGATCCTTCATGGGATTTAAATCTTTGAATTTCCATTAAAATATTATTGTTATAAACAGATCTTTCCATGGGTATGGTATCATGACCAAAATGGCACGAAGATGAGCTGAAATCTCTTTCCCTCCTCTCTCTATCTTCTTCTTTCCCATCTTATCATAATTGAGACATAACATATTTTTGGATCATGGGGTATAAAAATAAAAGTGTGATAATGGGAGATAACTATGTATGTGTCTGTTTCACTTTCACAGTTTTTAGATTTATCCATTACAGTACACATATACAATTATAAGCAAATTCAAAAAACCTACTGTACTAGTGTAATAATGTTTTAATTGGATAGACATGACTTTAATTTTAACAATGATGTGGAGTCCTCCTCATTGTCCGAACTTTTATGTTTTCATTCATGATCACTTACCAAAAAAAATAATGAATATTTTGCTCATCAATTCACATTCTTTTGAAAAAAGATAGAATTTTTTTTTTAAGTACATGAAATAGTTAATATTAATATTAATAGTTACAAAGTCATCACTTACAATATTGGCAAAAGTGCTGCCTTTCAAAAATATCTTTTCAAAGATTACATGTTTTTGATTATTGATTGCACATTCATTTTAACTGTTACATTTTCCAGGCAAGCACATTCCTCTTACATGGACCAGACTTCAGACTACAGCTGAGGCAGGGGGAACCACCATTGTACTGACCCATCCTGTGGAATGGAATGTGGGAGATGAAATTGTGATAGCTTCCACTGGTGGTTACCAGAGCCAGAGTCAGAATGAAGAAAACAGAATTGCTGCAATATCAGCTGACAAACAGAACATAACGCTGGAGTCACCACTAAAGTTTGAACATCTTGGTGTCATAGAGACATTTGATGGAACACAGGTGGAGTTCAGAGCAGAGGTTGGTTTGTTAACACACAATGTGGTTGTGCGTGGCAACTCTGATCCAGCTTGGAATGACAACATAGAAGCATGTCCTGCAGGAATTGATAGAGGTTAGTGAATGACTACAGGCCTTGAAGAAACTTGCTTTGTGTCAATATTTTTCATGTTTATTTGATGGTCTGTTTGTTTGATAAAAAAGTGGTGGGTAGTATTACACTGGCCATCTTTGCTCACATGGACATAAGTAAGTCTGTCTTCTCAACTATTTAAAACTCAGATTGAAAATCCTTTCATGTTGTGGAACTTTATGTTTAGATAGAAACAGTGATTTTTAAATTTAAATTGATTTTTTTTATTACATATTTTGATTAGGCTTGGGTTAAAGGCATGCCTATAAATACCCTTCCAAAATTTTAATTAAGGTGATTTTACAGTATATGTCCAGATATCATTCCAAAACTGTTGGATATATAAATGCAGATATACTCATACTCAGAGACTTTAGTCTTGACATGTTTTATGCTGATCATTATCTCTCCATTTCAGGGGAATTTGCAATTCAGACTTGCTTCCAGGGTCGTTTTGGAGAGGAGATTGGCAGTACTGGGTTTGGAGGTCACATTTTGATTAATGCTCCTGAGAGAAACAAAAACCTTGCTATTGCCAGGATGGAGAATGTTGAGGTGACATTTGCTGGACAGGAATTTCGACTAGACAGATACCCAATATACTTCCGTTTGAATGGTGACATGTCTAGCTCATACATACGTGGCTGTGCAATCCATCATACCTTCAATCGTGCCATTAATATACATGGAGTCCACAACACTCTTGTTGAGCAGAATGTCGTTTACAACATCAGTGGAGGAGCCTTCTTCCTACAAGATGGTATAGAGACTGGAAATACATTGCAATATAACCTGGCCTTATATGTGCGCTCTAGTACCAGTCTGTTGAATGATGACATCACTCCTGCCTCATTCTGGGTCACAAACCCCAATAATACAATTCAGCATAATGCTGTTGCTGGTGGTACACACTTTGGATATTGGTACCATTTGCAAGAACACCCATCATTTGATCCCAATATTTGTCCTCGCAGTGTTCTACTTGGACGTTTTTACAACAATTCTGCCCACTCCTGTGGCTGGTATGGTCTATGGATTTACCAAGATTACCATCCTGCTGCTGGTAGGGCTTGTACATGTGGTGAACCACGACTAGTCATTTTCGAGGCATTAACTTCATGGAATAATGTTAAGGGTGCAGAAGTTGCTAATGGAGGTGCATTGACTTTTAACAATTCTATATTTGTGAACAATGACAAGGCTGGTTATGAAGGGAAGAGAGTCGACCATGTTCCACAGTATCCAAATGAAGGGGCTATGGTTAGTAATGCTCTAATTGTAGGATCTACCACCATTCTGGATTCATCTCAGGGTCCCTCAACTGGTATAGTTTTGCCATATGGTAATGGTTTTTTGGTGAAGAATGTTCGCTTTGTCAACTACAATAATCCTGGTTTTGTGGCTCTGGCCTTCACTCATTTTTATGGTACATGCTCATCATATTGTGGGGGTTATAATTACCACTTCAAGGGTATGCAGTTCATCAACACACCTAGAAAAGCTCGATTTGAATGGGAACATGAAGGTGTGCTGGTCGATGAAGATGGAACCTTGACAGGAACATCTGCTGGGAGCAAAATCACACCAACAACTGGCACACTACCAACTTCATTCTGCTCTCCAGGATTTGATGGTTTCAGTGAGGGAGTTGATGCCAGTATATGCAATACCGCAATACGCTTCCATCGCTTTGCTATGAATAAAATTGTCCCCATGCGAGGAAAAAGGATGCTGCTCAGCAACAGCTATGGAACAAGTGCCATACCAGATAACTGGAATATGTGGGTTGGAACTGTGATTGATGGAGAGACATACAGAATGGCATTTGAGAATGCAGTGATGATCAGCAATATAAGTTTCTCAGCTGTTTTCTATCAGTTTGAGGTATACATTTTTGGTGATATTTGAGGGCTTAAAATAAAATTTCCAATGTTGTGATTGGAATTAATTTAAAATTACCATTCATATGACCAAGCTAGAGCTAAAGAGGTGCAACACTATCAAAATATTTTTCTTATTGATCATTCCAGACTCCTGATATTGCTCAAAATTTGAAGGTGGGCAAATGTAGCATATTAAATAAATTGTATGTGTAAAGGTTAACACTAGGTTCATAGTTATAATGAAATCATCAGGTAATACATTTCAGCTGCTAATGAATTGTTGGAATTCATTGTAAATTAATTATTCAACTCAAAGAGAAATGTATACTATGGTAAAAAAAGTTTTTTTCTGCCAAACACATGTGTTATTATTCCATTGATAATAATGTTAGTCTCGGCATCAATGATGCGATTCTATAATTGTCATCTGTTACGGTTTTTGGATTTTGAATGCAGATAGGGTACATCATACAGTGAAACATTGTATTATGTGGTGACCTGTATTTTACTTGTATTAGCAGATGATAATAGGAATTTGATTAATGTTCATATGTTTTATGAAGTTTTAAATCTTTTCTCTTTCTTCAACCTTCGGATTATGTTGTATTTGAGTTGCAAATGGCCCAGTTTCCAGACAGATTAACCATTGATGTTTCAAACTACATCAAACCAACAATCGGAGGTCTGAATGCCGCCAATTCTACAACTGGAGACTGGGAATGGGACAATGTGAACAATCTTGTTCAAATAGTTGGTAAATATCATGCTACGTCAAACTTGAATGTCTTTTTGATGTCAGTATGTCTCATATTAATTTCCATCAGGCCTTGTTACCTTCTACAACATGATTATATAAAAGAGATAATAGTTTTGTTTCAAGAATGCAGTGACTTAGGGGTTAGTATGCAGGACTTGGGAATCTGCAGAACCAGAAGAGTGTGGTGTTTTGATTCCTGTTCATTGGATCAGTCAGGGTCAGAAATAATCTTCTTGATTTTTATTTTGCTTTACTACATCAGATTGAACCAAATCAAAGAGTCAGTTCATAATTAAAAGTTAAAGGCTAACTTTTTGCACACTTTTGACACAAAAGGAGGTTGGCATAGAGCAGATAAGGAGATTTCCAAACTTGGGTCAATTTCTGCTTCTGATAAGGAGGATTTTTATTGACCAAATTTTTAACATGTGAATATTAAAAAATATGCAACTATTGTATAAATTACCCCTTTCTATATAAACATTGGGAAATATGCAACTATTGTATAAATTACCCCTTTCTACATTAACATTGGGAAATATGCAACTATTGTATAAATTACCCCTTTCTATATTAACATTGGGAAATATGCAACTATTGTATAAATTACCCCTTTCTATATTAACATTGGGAAATATGCAACTATTGTATAAATTACCCCTTTCTACATTAACATTGGGAAATATGCAACTATTGTATAAATTACCCCTTTCTATGATTAACATTGGGAAATATGCAACTATTGTAGTAATTACCCCTTCTATGATTAACATTGGGAAATATGCAACTATTGTATAAATTATCCCTTTCTATATTAACATTGGGAAATAAGCAACTATTGTATAAATTACCCCTTTCTATGATTAACATTGGGAAATATGCAACTATTGTATAAATTACCCCTTTCTATATTAACATTGGGAAATATGCAACTATTGTATAAATTACCCCTTTCTACATTAACATTGGGAAATATGCAACTATTGTATAAATTACCCCTTTCTATATTAACATTGGGAAATATGCAACTATTGTATAAATTATCCCTTTCTACATTAACATTGGGTCTCATCATAATACTGTCAGTCATTTTATTCTACCGGCAGTAGGACAAAAATGCTATTTTAAAGGCTGTCTATTGCATAATTTTTTACCAGTTTTTTTTAGTTTAAATCAACCAGTTTTTTGCTATCAACACATCAGAGAAAACAGCCTGAACCAGTCTAATGAGGGCCAGGACTATTGGAGAGCAGTCAGCAACCTTAAAAGCCCAGTAACAGGAAACTGAAGTTAGATGTTTTTTGCAGGCTGAGCATAATTGTCCTATAATTGCAATATTCTAATGCTGATATAATTGGGACATTATCACAAAATACAAAATGATTAAAGGGAAAAGTCTGGACTGAAGAACTACTGAGAGTCTGTTAAGTGTGAAGCTTATTTAATCACAGTGAATTTCATCACTGGCCAACAGACAGTAACCTTGGGAAGGAAACTTGAAATGCTATTTCAGGCTATTTGCAGTTAACTATGAGATACAAAATGCTTCCTGTTTCAATAATTGACAATATTAATTATTGTAATAAGAGATTCTAATCCATTTTATGTTCAAAACCTGCAGTTTTAGTTTACTGCAAAAAGAATACATATTGCAACAAATGCACTTTTTTGTTCTCAATTCTGTTGAAGAACATAAAATATATGCTGATAAATATCTACTGGAGTTTGGAAGCCAATCCATTGTCCAAAATTTGTAAATCTACTGGTTTGAGATCCTGGATCTATCCCTTATATGTTTGTTCAGGTATGAAAGCTTTAGCTTCTGCATGGTTATGATGTATAGCTGCAATAGTAACACAGGTAAAGGTGAGCCATAAGTGTGTACCAGCATTTTAGTGACGTCACCATGTAATGAGGTAAATTTAGTACCAAAGCTATGTTCTTTATTATAATGAGAACCATGATCATTCCTGTGGTATATGCAGGACTACACTTTATTGAGGTGTTTTATAGTAAGGACTTACTGTATATTATCAGTCAGTACATTTTAAGATGAACCTTGATTAGCCTTCTTCAAATATGTTACCATATCATAATACCTGATTTGTACAACTGCAACCTTGCACATCCAGCCCTCCCAAGCCATGTTTTTGCAATGTAAAAGCTAAAAGTCATCTCCCACACAAATGGGAGTCAGACAGGAATGATCTCTCAGGATGGTGGGATTGACACTAAATCCTATTATAGTACTCCCACACAAATGGGAGTCAGACAGGAATGATATCCCAGGATAGTGGGATTGGCACTAAATCCTATTATAGTACTCCCACACAAATGGGAGTCAGACAAAAATGATCTCTCAGGATGGTGGGATTGGCACTAAATCCTATTATAGTACTCCCACATAAATGGGAGTCAGACAGGAATGATCTCTCAGGATGGTGGGATTGGCACTAAATTCTATTACAGTACTCCCACACAAATGGGAGTCAGACAGGAATGATCTCCCAGGATAGTAGGATTGGCACTAAATCCTATTATAGTACTCCCACATAAATAGGAGTCAGACAGGAATGATCTCCCAGGATAGTAGGATTGGCACTAAATCCTATTATAGTACTCCCACATAAATGGGAGTCAGACAGGAATGATCTCCCAGGATAGTAGGATTGGCACTAAATCCTATTATAGTACTCCCACATAAATGGGAGTCAGACAGGAATGATCTCTCAGGATGGTGGGATTGGCACTAAATCCTATTACAGTACTCCCACACAAATGGGAGTCAGACAGGAATGATCTCCCAGGATGGTGGGATTGGCACTAAATCCTATTACAGTACTAAGACTTGTGCTAGCAAACATGATCTTTTAGAGACCTCACAAGCAAGTCATCGTTTGGTGCTGTTTTAAAGTCTGATGCATTTTCTCACAAAGTGAAGTATGAGCCATCTATATTTGTATCTTTTTCTTGCCCTGTTCAATTGATTTAACTTCATGGGATAATATGCATAATGGCACCATTTTCTTTACCTTAGCTGCCCGATGTTTTCTTGTATGTTCATTCAAATAACGTGCACTTTAATGTATCAGTTCTGTCCTTAATTATCTGATACCAGAATCGTCATGCATGTACATCTTATAGACATACATATTCATCATTAGCATTTTCTTAACATGAAGTTTATATCTATGCTTGAGAGACAAATAATGTTACTGCCTTGACTGGGATTTTCTTGTCTCAATCCAAATCCCAACATAGATTCTACATTTCTCAGAACAGCTGCTGGACAGAATAGCTTAGGTGTGAAGATCCAACAATATAGATGCCTATGAGAGCAAGTGGGGAGTGTTCTTCCAATTCTTTGAGTTGGAGAGCACATCATGTTACTTAAACCCTTGATTACCTAATGATTTTCTATTACTAAAAGCTTGGTTGGAAATGCTGGATTTGTAAGGTCATATTGGGTAAGATTTATCAAAGAAACATTTTTACTTAATTTGTATCACTGAATTTTGTATTTACTATGCCAATTGCAGTGTCAGGAACCAAGAGGTTGCGGAAGGAATGCAACATTTATTCGGAAGACCAAGAGTTTCCCTATTTCTTTGCCTTCAAGTGCTTCTATGAAGACTGTATCCCCCCGCAGTACCTCAACACTGTACCCCCTGTGGACTCCAGGTCAGCTGATTTTGTTTATTGGTCTAAAGCAGTTTGGATTTTGGGACAGTTCATTGATAATACAACCTACTATACCATTGGCGATGATTCTGTTTCAAGTGTAGGCATGCCACCAGCTTATGCCCATGTAGTCATCCCTTATGGTAAGTTAGCAAATTAGCATGCATCCCTTATTGTGATTCCCAAAATCAACATCAGCATTATCATTGAGGGACATTATTCAAAAAGATTGTAATGCTGCTTTTGTTTTCATTCTGATGTTTGAAAATTGTCAGAAGTACTTGCAGCTATATTTAGGCTAAGCACAATTGAGTATCTGTGTGACTGTAATAACATCCAACCCAGTTAAAAATGTTGCATATGAAAGTGTGATTTATATAATTATAAATTGTCAGATGTTCCTTTTAATTTTCATTCAGCATACTTTGTTGTTGAATCTATTTTGGGCAGGTTTTCAATTTAAAAAGAAGACATTAATGATGATAATCAACATAAATGGTTTATTGATATGGAACACCTTAAATTTTTCTTGGTAATTAACTCATCAAAGCTAATTAAAATAGTTACCTGTTTAATATGCATCCTGACATTTATCTTATTGAATGATGTGCTGTTTGTTATCATGTTACAGGTAAATGGGTTCTTGTTGATGTAGAAGACCTGAAGTTTAGTACACTGGAGGTGAAAGGGAAAATGGAATTAGATTACTTCCCAGATTCCAATGGAAACTACTATGACTTCAAAATAGAAGCAACATACATAATCATTCAGGTACCAGAATTTCTGTAGAAGATTTGTGTCTTGGCAGTTAGTGCAACCATATATGGGCTTTAATTCTACTACTGTTTTATCAGGTGGAATTAGCTACTGTAAAATGACCATGAAAAAGGTTGTTTACTCAGATTGTCTTAGCACTCAATAGCCTTCATATTAAACTCTGAATCAAGCAAAGAAACAAAAATAATCAATCCCAAAACCAAACTTTCTTCACGGTAGTACTTTGAGGCATGAAACTTGAAATTATTATTGATGTATAAATTCATGGATTGTTTGTGCCCCCTCCATTTTTGTCATTGAAGATTTGTTGGGTCTTTAAATTTGTTGTTAGTCGCTGGCGTAAATTTTGTGTCAAATGCAAAATAATCAAATAACAATACTTATTTATATCATGTATGTTGAAGACTTAGAATGTAATGTATCTACGGAGGGAGTGTACAGCCTGTCCTGTCCTATGATATCATAACTTTTGCTTTCCGTCATAGATTTTGTTTTCCCTGAATGACTTATGAAGGAAAGCATGGATTGAAATAAAACTTAGTATCGGGCTTTGCATTAAGAAGTCCTAGTTCAGATTTGAATTTGGAGAAATTGTATGTAATAATGGCTCCTTATTAGACTTTAAACTTTTATGTTCAATTTTGTAGTTTGCTGTTTGGAGGACTTCATTGATTTAAACAAAGTTTGCTAAGTGGCTATATCATGTTTTTTTTAATAAGTTTAATATCAGAAGTTTGCTGAGGTTAGCTCCAGTGTAAGTTTAAACTCTGCCTTTCAGTTTTGTTTCCACGCATTGATTTTTGGAGGACTTCAATGGATTAAAATTAAATTTTGCTTTTCAGTTTTGTTTCTACTCATTGATTTTTTGGAGAACTTCAATGGATTTAAATTAAATTTTGCTCTTCAGTTTTGTTTCCACTCATTGATTTTATAGGACTTCAATGGATTTAAATTAAATTTTGCCTTTCAGTTTGGTTCCGCTCATGGATTTTTGGAGGACTTCAATGGATTGAAATTATATTTTGCCTTTCAGTTTGGTTCCACTCATTGATTTTTGGAGGACTTCAATTGATTTAAATTAAATTTTGCCTTTCAGTTTGGTTCCACTCATTGATTTTTGGAGGACTTCATTTGATTTAAATTAAATTTTGCCTTTCAGTTTTGTTTCCACTCATTGATTTTTGGAGGACTTCAAAGGATTGAAATTATATTTTGCCTTTCAGTTTTGTTTCCACTCATTGATTTTTGGAGGAATACAATGGATTTAAATTAAATTTTGTATTTGGCTTTACATTAAGAAGATTTAGGTCATATATTTCACTATTTGAGTTATCTCCCCATTTTGCTTTAAACTTTTGTTTTTAATTTCTGCTTAATAACGTTTTAAAGATCAAATTAATTGAAACTCAGTTTTGTGCAGTGCTTAGTAGCACAGGTAAAGTGTAAGGTATCAAAACTGAGGTAGATACAAAGACACTTGTGTTAATTGGTATCATTGATGGAGTTAATGCCAACATAGAGGCCTTTCAGTTTGATATATACAAAAAGATACTTGAATTAAGTGGTACCATTGACAGTTACCATATATACTATAATGTTGGAACACCGTATTGTTGGGACACTATACATTAATTTTAAAAGTATAAAAGTACTTTTTTTGTGCAACTGGGACACATCTATTTTTTTAGTTATATGTTGTGGGACATCTTTTAAATCATTTGAAAACTACATGTTGGAAAATACACTCCAACTGGAATTTTATTTTTTAAAATATAAAACTGTGTATTTGAGATAAAACACTTTAATCCACTGCAGCTGCATCTCATAACAAAACCATTTCCTGCACACATACGATCCATTCTTTTGGTACATGAATATCTTTGTAGCTTTCTCATAACGTGAAAAATTATGAGAGGCAACACATCAATTGAAGTGGAAACTTGAAGGACTAAAGTCAGACATTTTCAAATCTGCCCTACTCTTGCTAATTCTCACAATTTTGACACCTATCTTTTCATCAGTCCATCCAGTAATGTGATCAAAGTACACTAGAATCTAGAAACTTTGACGCTATTTATTGCTAGTAATATAATCACAATGTACAACAATATTGTTTCTGTATAATTCAGATTATTAGGGAAAATAATTATTCTTTAGATGTGGAAGTAAACCCTCTCATATGCTGGGGTGTCCTAGTCACCTCATTCCTAACCAGTTTTTTTACTATTGTAACTCATCAGAGGGAATAATTTGGTATAATTCACTTGTTCAGCTAATCACGTTGTTAGAGGTTATATAGCCATTGGTCATCTGTGTAGCTGATACAGCTACTCTTGGTCATGTGACTAATATTGTCTCAACTTACAGTTGTAGCATCCGGGTTCCAAAATAAACCATGGTCTCATAGCCTGGTTTTCGATCTTATGAATTTTGATTTAGATCTATGGATACTTGGTTCAATAAAGTTGATTTCTGTAATGCAAAACATAATACTGCCATTAAACAAAGAGCACTAAAGTTTATGATGAGAACAAAGTTTTTTTCTTGTATAGATTTTTCTGCAGTCACTGTAAATGTGTGATCTTGACATGTCATGCTAAAGATTGGTGATATTTAAAGTTAGCATTGCTGTACTTACATTGGTAATTCATTTTTCTGTGTAGCAGTTGCAAACCTCAGAGAGTCAATGCATTATAATTTGAAGCTGGGTGGCATTTTGAGCATAGTTATTTCCTCAGAAAAGTGGAATATACCCGCATAATGACTATGGTGCCAAAACACCCTAGTTTGCATGGGAGGGAAAATAAAAATAAATTAAGTTAAACCTTTAGACCAAGATTTTAATCCATTCCACAGTTGCTGACATACTTTGCTATCATAGAAAAGAGGATATAAAACAAACCAAAGACCTGTTTGAGCCTCTATTCACTGACAAATACCATTTGACCTTTGTCCAAATGGAAGTACAGATCATGGGTATTAACCTGGCAGAACAAGACAACATTGGAATTGCTTTCAAAGCTTACTTAGGCAGTCAGCAGGCAAAGTCAGCAATACATTTCTTATTGATGGACCCATCTACATGCAGTTCTGCCATGATGGATTGTTAATGTTCATAAAGCCCCCTGCATTTATTAACAAGAGCAGTTTTCCTGTCATGAGCAGTTAGATATATTGGACCCAGAGCAAGCTCTGAAGTGGTATTTTAGGAATATCAAGCTGTTGAATCGAAGTGGATGATATTCCACATTTTACCTTCAAAGAAGGAAGAATGATATTTCAAAATAGGCATTTCATCATCAAGAGTGCTAGCTGTCATATTGGACTAAACCCATACAAATGGATTTGTAGATCCAAGTACACTTCTCCAGTTCTTATCAGAGAGATCTAAATTGTAAAAGTTGATCTTGTGGAATCTTTGCCCTGGGCACTAAAGTTACCATTTCAGATTGTTTGGCAGCTTCTTACAGACGTGGCTTCATTCATGACTTACATTTGGATTTGTGGGAGATGATATTTTTCACAGTTATGCCCCAACAGATGTATATTTTACAAGTCCGGTTTTCAAGAAGCTGTCTCAGATACAATAGAGGACCAAAGATGGTTTCTCTGGGGGTAAAGTGTATTTCCCTCCATTTCTTCCCTATTTTTCTAAGGTATTATGATTGGGTAATGTATTTAAAGTAGAAACCACATTTTTCATGTGAAATGTGTTTCTTTAAGAATACTTACCCTATCATAATAACATATACCCTTCCAGCCTCCCCACAGTTACATCCACATAGAGAGCATGCCTTACACTCCAGCAGTAGCTGAAATTTCCATGGGATTTGGCACCAATTCCTATACAAGGGGAGATCACTCTGCCCAATCACCACCAAGGTGGGCAGATAACATTTTGCTCTTTTTTATAGCTAAAAGTGTTATCTGGGAGGGCTGGATTTTCTCCTGAGGTATTATGATTGGGTAACTATTCACAAAGAAACATATTTTACTAAAAGTAATTGGATTCTAATGCCATTAAGAAAAATAATTCAAATGTGGATGCAGAAATGTCTAATGTATTTGTTAGTTTCAGTAGTAGAGATGTGTTGTCTTACCATTATGGTAGGCAATTATCCAGAATGAATATATAATGAGAGCATGAGAAAGCTGTAATTTTATTTCAATAAATGAATCATTGAATTTTCTTTTCTGTTCAGCAGCAACAGCCAATTTCAAAAGATTAAACTATTTCAATTTGATAAAACCATTGATTGTTCTCACACTATCATGCACATATTGGAGAAAGTGTACATACTGTACACATATTGGAGAAAGTGTACATATTGTACACATATTGGAGAAAGTCTACAGACTACAAAGAAGTGACAGTGCAAGTATTTAAAACATTGGATGTCATTCATTGCTTCCTTCAGTTTTACAAATGATTCCTATTTTGTCATTTTTAATTTTCATACAATGTGATCTCATTATACTATTGTCACCTAATTTCAACCACTATCAATTGAATGAAACCTTTTCTTGTCTATGTAATTAAAATAATCCGAGATAATTACCTAGTCACTTAGCCATTATCTCCAGTACATTGCTTGATCCAGTTGCCAGTGCATGGCCATTGATGCTTGTTTTGTATTTACAGTGACAGTCATGTGATTGACATGTCATGATGAAGTCTACTGGTTAGTTTTATTTCAGTTGTTTCCACTACCAACTCAGTTGGGATGTGCATTTTACTTTTGAAATTAGTAAAATCCTTAGTGCTGATTCAGTAAAATAGACACCAGTCTGGAAAAAATATATGGAATTATCCAGTGCCAGGCTTGCCTCTCTTTAGCCAGCCAAAGACCAACTGTTGAGTTTGTGGATTCAGATTGAGATCGCGGGATTACTCCCATGAAGGAAAAGAAAGATCCTAAGAAGAGAATGTAATGGAATAGTTCAACATTGAATGAAACATTTCCTATTCTTGTATGGAAATCATTGGATTGGATGGTAAGTCTTCCATAGTACTAACACCTGGTTTTGATCTACTTAGTAACAGGTGAGATGAGGTTAGGGAATGTAGAATTGCATAAACTTCTGTTGGCACCATCACAGTATATCATTGTGTATTTATTGGTATAAGTAGTAGCAGTAGTAGTATTAGCTCTTATTGTTGTTTTAGTTGCTGTTTTATAATTTTAAGAACTGACGTGGTGATTACATTTTCATAAGTGTAATTTGCAAGAATTTTGTTTTATGTCTATTCAGATAAGAAAAGGAGCATATGTTCAAAATGTAAATGTTTTGAACCTGTTAATAACACAAAAATATTTGATTATTCCTTCATGTATATTTGAAATAGTATTGATTATTCCTTCATGTATATTTGAAATATTATTCAAAACAAGCTGGTACTTACTGTGTCTACAGCAGGTAAATAAAAAACAAATTTCAAACAATATCTCAGCTCTCTGACATTGAAGCAATTGAACCATAACAAAAGTATTGATCTATTGTTACTAATGGAAAGGAATATACATTATTCCTTATATTAGTAGCTAGTAGATAGTAGCTGGAATATTGGCTATTCTTTCTTTATTAATTAAAAACTGTCTTGATTTTTGGTAGTTTACTTCTTTTTTCAATATTTTTTATTGCATACATTAATGAACTTGTTGTTTTATTTATTTCAGATAGGAAAGGTCATTTTAAACTGAACAGGATCAAGGGTCAAGGGCCAAGCTGTAGCAGAAGATACTTAGCCATTGTAGCAGAGCTTTCCAAGGACCTTGACTTTAACATGACAGTAAAGAAATATGGGATAGTGAAGGAAAGAGAGATATTTGTTGTTTAAATTGAAAGACAGTAATGAATTTTGTCATGACTGCATGAAAAATTATTGAAATAAAAACTACTATATAAATGTTTGAACTTTCTGTTATATTTCTTTAATTGTTTTTTTTATGGTATTAACATGTGTTCAAAATATTTTACAATGCTACTGGAAGTTTACTTAAATCCAATCAAAAAGTCCTTTTGAGATCCTCATTCTCACACATTTACCCTCCTCTCTTCCCATCAGCTGTCAATGAATAAAAAGAAATAGCTTTCATTTTGTCCATTTGAATAATTCCAATTTTTTATAAATTTGATAGGACTTGCATTCAATTCTTTTCATCCCATTTCAGGGTGGTTATTTTATTGGTGGCTGGCAGAATAATCCTCTTCAAGGTTCAGCAGAAATCACGCTTGTTGGTGAACGCTCAACACCAGAGTTCCCAACTGCAGATGGACCTCCTATTGGGAGTAAAGTCATAGGTGAGCTAAAGTTTTTGCAATAGAAATGTCACTACATGTTTTGCAGCACCAACTTTGCATCACATCAATGTTTACTTTAATCATCACTCTGGTGCCATCACTCTGGTGCCATCACTCTGTGAAGGAAATAGAAATGTTGAGACTTTGAAAAGGTTGTGCTTCATAATCATGCAAAATCATTCCATGCAGCAATGATTTCTTTTTGTTTATGCATAATGTTCTTTTTCATGCAAACTGTTATAATAATAAAGGCAATATTTAAAAAACTGTTTTCTTCCCAGGCTTGTGACTTATTAGGTCAAAGGTTGTATTACATTAAAAGAATTTGTTCCTGTGAGATTCATTACAGCAAAAGATATTTGTAATTAAATATTTTTTCTAATGTAACCTAGATTATGTGTTTTTGCAATTTTTGTTTTACATGTATGATTGGCATGTGAGGAGATGATTTCATGAGAATATCATGTTATGTATGAATATATATTTTTAGGGGGGGGGGGCTCAAAGGGCTTTGAAAACACATGTATATATCTTGCATAATTCTTTTATTTTTTTAAAGTAGGTAACATGATGTATATGTGTGTGTGTGCATGTGTGATGGGATTTTAACGAAACCCTTCCCAAGCTAGATAGTTCAAACTTTTGGCATGGTCAGATATGAAAATGAGTGTTTTTCCAGGTGTATTTGGACATTTAGACCTTCATGGCAAGAATGTCAGCCACACGTGGACCAAGTTGAACATGACAGCAAACGTGGGAGACACTCAGATCAAGGTACAGGATGCTGTGGACTGGAAGGTAGGAGACAGCATTGTGATTGCCCCCACAAGCTATAATGCCTGGGAGACTGAAAAGTTCCAGATCTCTGCCATATCATCCACAACAATCACCCTTTCTGGAGAATTAAAATATGAGCACTTAGGTATGGATGAATAAAAATATTTGATTTATTTACTGATTCTAAAAAAGGTTGTATAAACCTTACAAAAGTTACTCTTTTATAATTGTATGCAGAATAAAAAGAGATCTGACTATCACTCTGGTGTCCTATGTGGTTGGACCATCTGTCTTGGATGCAGAAGGTCATGATTTTGAACCCTGACTGAGTCAAACCAAAGATTCATAAACAAGGTACTGTACTAGTACCTGCCTTGCTTGGCGTTTATCATTGAGAGGTTAGTGTTAGGACTGGCTGGACTGGGTGGGACAGGATGCAACATGTCTTCAGCATGATGCCCCAGTGCTACTTATCACTATAACTGCCACAATGCATACATAGTGATATGATTAAAATTGCTAATGCTATGTTAAAAGAAAAACAACCACAGACTGGCACATTGTAATTTTTAGGTACTGGGTACTAAATGTTTGGAATTAGAGCTGGGTACTGCAAACAAATTTGTTCCGCAATATTTCTCAATGTACCATGATACAAACCACAGTATACCACAGTTAATATTAGGGACCAACCGTTTAATGTTCTAAAGCAGGAACACAAGACTTTTTTGTTTTGTTTTAATTCTGCAAACAAATATCTTGCTCTGATTTATAGCAAAATATTATATCCATGAAGTTATTATGAAAACTTTCTCATTATCTTGAGATTAAAGGAAAGAAACTATTTCAGCTGCCATCCCAAAATTAAATGGCCAGTACCTTACTGTAGACGAATTGCTACATGTATGTGCGTGTCAATTGTTGTATGAATTGGAAAAAAAAAAACTGTGACTAAATTGGAATGATTAAGCTTAAAAAACTGTGACTAATTGGAATGATTAAGCTTAATAAACTGACTAAATTGAAATGAATAAGCTTAAAAACATGTGACTAAATTGGAATGATTAAGCTTAAAAACTGTGACTAAAGTGGAATGATTAAGCTTAAAAACTGTGACTAAAGTGGAATTATTAAGCTTAAAAATCTATGACTAAATTGGAATGATTAAGCTTAAAAAACTGACTTAATTGGAATGATTAAGCTTAAATAACGATGACTAAATTGGAATGATTAAGCTTAAAAAACTGTGACTAATTGGAATGATTAAGCTTAAATAATTGTGACTAATTTTGATTAATAAGGTTAAATAACTGTGACTAATTGGAATGATTAAGCTTAAATAACTGTGACTAAATTGGAATGATTCAGCTTAAAAAACTGTGACTAATTGGAAAGATTAAGCTTAAATAACTGTGACAAATTGGGATTCATAAGCTTAAATAACTGTGACAAAATTGGAATGATTAAGATTAAATAATGGTGACTAAATTGGAATGATTCAGCTTAAAAAACTGTGACTTGGAATGATTAAGCTTAAAAAACTGACTTAATTTGAATGATTAAGCTTAAAAAACTGTGAATAAATTGGAATGATTAAGCTTAAAGAACTGTGACTAACTTGGAATGATTATGCTTAAAAAACTGTGACTAAATTGGGATGATTAAGCTTAAAAACTGTGACTTGGAATGATTAAGCTTAAAAAACTGTGACTAACTTGGAATGATTAAGCTTAAAAAACTGTGAATAAATTGGAATGATTAAGCTTAAAGAACTGTGACTAACTTGGAATGATTATGCTTAAAAAACTGTGACTAAATTGGGATGATTAAGCTTAAAAACTGTGACTTGGAATGATTGATGCTTAAAAAACTTACCTAATTTGAATGATTAATCTTAAAAAACTGTGACTAATTGGAAAGATTAAGCTTAAATAACTGTGACAAATTGGGATTAATAAGCTTAAATAACTGACAAAATTGGAATGATTAAGATTAAATAATGGTGACTAAATTGGAATGATTAAGCTTAAAAAACTGTGACTAATTGGAATGATTAAGCTTAAATAACTGTGACTAAATTGGGATTAATAATTTAAAAGACTGACTAAATCGGGATGATTAAGCTTAAAATCTGTGACTAAATTGGAAAGATTAAGCTTAAAAACTGACATGGAATGATTAAGCTTAAAAAACTGACCTAATTTGAATGATTAATCTTAAAAAACTGTGACTAATTGGAAAGATTAAGCTTAATTAACTGTGACAAATTGGGATTAATAAGTTTAAATAACTGTGACAAGATTGAAATGATTAGGATTAAATAATGGTGACTAAATTGGAATGATTCAGCTTAAAAAACTGTGACAAAATTGGAATGATTAAGCTTAAATAACTGACTAAATTGGAAAGATAAAGCTTAAAAACTGTGACTTGGAATGGTTAAGCTTAAAAAACTGACTTAATTTGAATGATTAAGCTTAAAAAACTGTGAATAAATTGGAATGATTAAGCTTAAAAACTGTGACTTGGAATGATTAAGCTTAAAAAACTGACTTAATTTGAATGATTAAGCTTAAAAAACTGTGAATAAATTGGAATGATTAAGCTTAAAGAACTGTGACTAACTTGGAATGATTATGCTTAAAAAACTGTGACTAAATTGGGATGATTAAGCTTAAAAACTGTGACTTGGAATGATTAAGCTTAAAAAACTGTGACTAACTTGGAATGATTAAGCTTAAAAAACTGTGAATAAATTGGAATGATTAAGCTTAAAGAACTGTGACTAACTTGGAATGATTATGCTTAAAAAACTGTGACTAAATTGGGATGATTAAGCTTAAAAACTGTGACTTGGAATGATTGATGCTTAAAAAACTTACCTAATTTGAATGATTAATCTTAAAAAACTGTGACTAATTGGAAAGATTAAGCTTAAATAACTGTGACAAATTGGGATTAATAAGCTTAAATAACTGACAAAATTGGAATGATTAAGATTAAATAATGGTGACTAAATTGGAATGATTAAGCTTAAAAAACTGTGACTAATTGGAATGATTAAGCTTAAATAACTGTGACTAAATTGGGATTAATAATTTAAAAGACTGACTAAATCGGGATGATTAAGCTTAAAATCTGTGACTAAATTGGAAAGATTAAGCTTAAAAACTGACATGGAATGATTAAGCTTAAAAAACTGACCTAATTTGAATGATTAATCTTAAAAAACTGTGACTAATTGGAAAGATTAAGCTTAATTAACTGTGACAAATTGGGATTAATAAGTTTAAATAACTGTGACAAGATTGAAATGATTAGGATTAAATAATGGTGACTAAATTGGAATGATTCAGCTTAAAAAACTGTGACAAAATTGGAATGATTAAGCTTAAATAACTGACTAAATTGGAAAGATAAAGCTTAAAAACTGTGACTTGGAATGGTTAAGCTTAAAAAACTGACTTAATTTGAATGATTAAGCTTAAAAAACTGTGAATAAATTGGAATGATTAAGCTTAAAAACTGTGACTTGGAATGATTAAGCTTAAAAAACTGACTTAATTTGAATGATTAAGCTTAAAAAACTGTGAATAAATTGGAATGATTAAGCTTAAAGAACTGTGACTAACTTGGAATGATTATGCTTAAAAAACTGTGACTAAATTGGGATGATTAAGCTTAAAAACTGTGACTTGGAATGATTAAGCTTAAAAAACTGTGACTAACTTGGAATGATTAAGCTTAAAAAACTGTGAATAAATTGGAATGATTAAGCTTAAAGAACTGTGACTAACTTGGAATGATTATGCTTAAAAAACTGTGACTAAATTGGGATGATTAAGCTTAAAAACTGTGACTTGGAATGATTAAGCTTAAAAATCTGTGACTAATTTGGAATGATTAAGCTTAAAAAACTGTGACTAATTGGAAAGATTAAGCTTAAAGAACTGTGACTAACTTGGAATGATTATGCTTAAAAAACTGTGACTAAATTGGGATGATTAAGCTTAAAAACTGTGACTAACTTGGAATCGTTAAGCTTAAAGAACTGTGACTAACTTGGAATGATTAAATTTATAAAACTGTGACTAAATTGGGATGAGTTTTCTGAAAGTTATATTTTGCCTGCTGATGAGGAATGTCAAAATCATTGCGAAGAGATTGTTACTCATTCTAAGTTACATTTAGAGAATAAAATTACTGTACATCTGGAATTTTAAGCATTTGGATATTATAACAAAGTCAGGTGCTGGAGGCATGATTTCATTTTAACTGTTTCTAATTAGACAAACTTGATAATTCCGAGAAAAATATTCAAAAGTGTACAGTATACTATCAGAGAAAATTTGAAAGTTATAATTTTAATGAATCTTTCAAAGCCTGACCAATTTCATGTGTTGCACAGTGTTATTAAATAGTCATTTCGTTGTACTTTATAGCTTTCTCAGAAATGCTGCCATCTGGAAAGGTCATTGAAATGAGAGCAGAAGTTGGCTTGCTGACGAGGAATGTTAAAATCATCGGGAAGAGTTACAGCAAAATGGAAGCTGAATCATTTGGAGCCAGGATTATTGTATCAAGCAGAAGTGAAAATGGACTGGCCTTTACTGGTAAGTTTAGACTTTTAGCTGTATATACCAGAGTATAGCTGTTGTCTAGCTACAAAGAGGATGGCACCCAGATCTGCCATTGCATATTATCAGAGACAGATAGAAAGAGTTTTCAGATTGTATCGGTTTATAGGATCAGGCATGAATTGGCAGACACAGACACACACACACACACACATATAATTATATACATGAATCTTGACAAAAATTTTCTTTGTTATAGGTAGAGTTCCCATTGTTCCCATATTAACATAAACTTTCTTTCTTTTCAGATTGCAATGCATTTTGATCCCAGTGTGTTTATTTAATTATTAACACCCCCATCGGTGACTAGCTAAAAAAACATACATTGTTTATTCAATCACTGGTTACAATATGGTCACGCTACTTAGTTATTGATAGTGGCCATAGATTTTCATGGGCTTCACTATTGTGTTTTATGTATTATTCTACTGACTGTATTTTCAAATTTGATTTTTCAAATTTTTGGACAGATTATTTCCGGATTATTGAGAAAAGTTTCAATGTAATTTTACACTTTTGTTTCTTCTCATCTTTCAAAATATAAATTTAGGCTGTTATAATTATGTTTGTTACTTTCAGGTGTTGTTGAAATAAACATGTCATTGATCATTATGGCACCATCAGTTTGTTTCACATCAAATTAAAGTTTTAAAATATAGGATTCTTTGTAATATGTTTAGCAATGAGACACAAGTCAACAAACTAGAATCTTGAACATTGTATAAAATTTTATCTGTACTTTTCATTTAAAATACATGAAGCAGAATGTCATAAGAAAAACATGATGAGCATCATTAGAAGTAACGTAGTCAAAAGGTTATTTAGACCAAAACATACCTTGGCAAACGAAAGTCAGGCCCTGTGTTGAATAGAGGCAGTTCAAAGCACAAAGTGTGTATATTGACCAATACCAATAATTGCTGTCAACTATCCAAACAGTTAATCAGCAAAAAGTTTCTAATCATGAAGGAGTACATATCTATCATTATGAAAATGCAGTTTTGTAAACTTTTGACATTGCAAGTATGTTGGAAATTTCCCAATAACTTTGCAATAATATATCTTATGACCAACCATTAGTGTGGGCCAAAAATGACTAAAAGTAGTACAAAATATTAATAAATATGAATAAAAAGAATTGTTATCCCAGTATCTGTAAAACTTGTTTAAAAAAGAATGCATATTCTGCACTGTTAAATACATACATAAAGCCGTTTGAATTTATAACTTATACTACTACTTCTACTACTGCTAACAAATAAATAAATAAATAAATAAATAAATAAATAAATAAATAAAAAAATAAAAAAAAAAATAAAAAAAAGAATAAATAAATAATAAATAAATAATATCTGGATAATAGATTTCATCATTTGATACAGGTCATGCTCGGTTGTCTAATGTGGAATTTGTCAACACTGGCCAGGAAGGTTACTTGGAGTTGGATGATGCCAGATTCTCCATTACATATTCTGATACTGGAACAGTGTCCAGTATCAAGCCATCCTATGTGAAAGAGTGTGCATTTCATGATGGCTTCAGTCCTGCAATAGGGCTTTTTGGAGCCAATGGGATGATCATTGAAAATAATGTCATACATCATACTGTGAAGCATGGTAAGTCTGTGTATGCAATTGACTTTAATTTCTTAAGCAACTGTATCTATAATTAATGTTTAATGGGGAATGTTGCCTAAATTATATTAAACACTTTCTAAACTAAGAAAAGCGTGTTTATATTTTTTTTGTATTGCCTCTGTCAGTTATGTAGAAGTTTATTTCTCCAGTTTTGTTTGTGAAAATAGGAAATATTCTTCTTGAGTCATGAAATTATCTTTTGCATGCATCTTTATTTCAAATATTCATTTCAAGAAATTTATTTTTTTGTTTTCCAGCAGTTTCAACATTATTTATTAATAAGAATTTGATATTTTCTTAAATAGCACTCTCATTTGAAAATATAAATAGTATGATCATACTATTTAAAGGACTCAAAATTTGTCACACCACGTCGGATCTGTTTATATTTAATATTGATGAAAAGCAGTTGAACATTTTTTGGTGTGAAGATTTTTTAATGCCTGTTTTTCAGAAAAAGTTTTATTTTATTTATTACATTAATGATTAATTTTAATCACTGTTTTTAAGACCAATTTTTTATTTTTATTACATCAATGTAAATCTAATTACTGTTTTTAAGCCAAAGTTTAATTTGATTTATTACATCAATGTAATTCTAATCAACATTTTTAAGACAAAATATAAATTTATTTAGTACATCAATGTAGTTCTAATCACTATTTTTAAGATAAAATTTAATTTGATTATTACATCAATGTAATTATAATGATTGTAAGAGAAAATTTAATTTATTAATTACATCAATGTAATCACTGTTTTAAGACAAAATTTATTTTAATTCATCACAGCAATATGGACAACATCTGTGAACACAACCATTCATGGTAATCTGGTTGTATTGAACATTTGGACTGAAAGTTATCAGGCAGCAATTGAAGCCATGGAAGCCACAGATCTAACATTGATAGACAATGCTGTGTCTGCATCAGAGAGGATGTGCTACCATGTGCCTGGGACTGAATGTGACAGTGGTAACACTGGGAAATACGTCAATAATATTGGTCACAGTTGTCTGATCGGAACAGGTCTCTTTCCTAATGATGCCGATGTCCACAGTTGTACAAGGCTGGCAAATTTTACTCTCTGGAAGAACCATGATTATGGATTGTACTACAATAACTTTCCAAATACTAAGTTGACGGACAATGTGGTCATTGAGAATGGCGTGAATATATTTTCCATGGTTGTAGGACCAAGTTCACTGGAACATCAATATGAGAATAAATTTGCACATGTGGCAAACACACTTATTGTGGGTAGAACCTCTTCTTTCTCATGTTCTGACAATGGCCTGCTTAGTCCTCCAGGGATTATCAATGGAGGGATGGTTGGACTTACTTGGACCACGTTTACTTCCGGTTCTAACAATGCTCCTGTGTATCCACTTGCAGGCATTATGGCCTATCAGGCTATTGGTGGCACAATGCATGTTTCAGGCAAGTCTGTGTACTTTTTATTTTATAGAAAATATTTTGATAGTATAGTATTTTCAAACATAATAAATATCTGGAAACGCGTTAACAGATGAATTTTTATATAGTTCATTGCACACAGCATCAAAATTTGATCCTATCTGTAACTGAGTAAATGTTCAGGTCAGCATCATTACATATAGTTAAAAGTACCAAATTGAAATATTAATACAGCCATGAGGCTTTTGTAATAGCTTAACTGCCTAGTAATATTCATATTTGACAGTATTTTTTACTTTTCAACTACATACACAAGTATGAAGGACAGTGTGAAAGTCAATGCAATAATGAATATATTTGGGAAATGGAAAGGACAGTGTGAAAGTCAATGCCATAATGACTACATTTGGGAAATGGAAAGGACACTGAAAGCAAGATTTAATGAACATCAAAGACCAAGTTCAGGTTTCAAGTATCACAGCGCATCAATATTGTTTGCCCTGGCCATACTATAACTTGGAACTTGCTAAAAATTCTAGATCGGTGGCCTAGTGGTTAGAGTGTCAGCCACGGAAGCGGGAGGTCATGGGTTCAATCCCCAGCCGAGTCATACCAAAGACTTAGAAAAACGGTACTGACAGCTAACTCGCTTGATGCTCAGCATTAAGAGGTTAGTGTTAGGACTGGTCGGCCTGGTGTCAGGATAATGTGACTGGGTGGGACATCATGCTACATGTCTACGGCATGATGCCAAAGAGCTAGACTTCACTATAAACTGCCTCACTGTAGACATCGTAGCGATATGACTGAATTTTTTTTAAAGCTATGTTAAAAATCCTAATTAAACAAACACACTAGGTCGGGAACAAGTCTGGTTCAAGCAAGGGTTAAGGAATTGATCTTCATCCATATGCAAAATTCAGTGCTGAGCAATGATGTGGGGTGTTACAACCTGCTGCATATCTGCAACGATCTATTAACGTCACTCACCATTCCACTGAGCAATGCTTACAGTCAATAGAGATTAAATCAGTATCCTGATGAAGTTCTTAGCGTGAGGATGAAAGCTTCATGTTAGCTGTCACTGTTGTTTGTGTATGTAGTTAAAAAGTTGGAAACAATGTCAAGTACAGCTAGGAGGATTTTCATCCTGCAATGAGGGATGTCTCTTGTTCCTCCTGTCTCTCACTGAAATCTCATGTGTATGCAAAATTGTTATTAAAAAATGTAATGTTGTGCTTTTTGTACATCTTGCATGCATGGTAGTACACACAGTAATACTACCCATGGTCATGTGACTGAATTGGCTTCATCATGGCATGACAGTTTAGTTGTTTGATTCTTTTTGCAGAGGCAGATGGTTTAAGTGTTTGAAGTTTGTCAGCATGGTTTATACTGTGTATAACCAGAAGTAATTCCAAAAGGATTAGACATTATTTGGTTATAGCTAGATTAGTAAAGAGCTCAATAAGCATAAAAACAATTACCGTTACTTTGATTCTCTTAACAGGGTAGGTTCTATTTCTCTGTTAAAAATTGTCAAGTTGGATTAGAGTCTGTGCTGTCTGTGATCAAAAGTAATTTGGACCAGATTAAAAATGTTAATTGATTATGGTTGGATTACTAAAGAACACAAGTGGCACAAAACAGGGATTGTTCAGTCTGTTTTATCTCTCAATGTAAAAGCACCAAAATCTAAGTAACCAAAAATATCACAGAAAATTCAGTAATAGTAAGTATTGAATAATTAAAATCATGTTAACCTCCCAATCAACTACATTTCTTTTGATGATGGATTTATAAAAGTATTTCTGATTTTTTTAATTGTCTTGTTTCTGTACAATAATAAATAAATAAATAATACTTCTTTATTTACCAAAAATTGTTCAGTTACATGGTTGTGATTAAGTCACTGGCAACTGCTATCTGGAAGTCCCAACAAAATTAAGCAAGATTCTTTTCCTAATATGCCAATGTAATGAAAAAAGGAAAGGTAAATCAATAAAAATGGGTTGGATATCACAAGATTTCATTGAAAATAATCAGACATTAAATTCATTAGGTTATCATAGGATCAGGAAGATGTCAGTTTAAATGAAGTTATAATTCCGATAATATGGGACTAGATACCTGATTATTCAATGTAAATTTGTTTTTCAAGATTTAAGATAAATTAAACAAGTTAAATTTTCATTTTCAGATGTGACATTTGCATATTTCCAAACTTCCTGCACAAACCAGACTGACTTTGCCATTGCTACAAATGAAGGAAATGATGATGGTAACCATCCCCTGATAATTGAGAGAGCTTCTTTGGAGTTTGTTGATGACGCTCTAAAGGTCTTCATTCATAGACCTAACATTGAGTATGTCTGATGCTTTTTTTGTGTTCAGATT
This sequence comes from Unio pictorum, assembly GCA_030141615.1. Taxonomy (NCBI): domain Eukaryota; kingdom Metazoa; phylum Mollusca; class Bivalvia; order Unionida; family Unionidae; genus Unio; species Unio pictorum. The sequence goes on from JARLTB010000207.1 coordinate 3,965,372, forward strand.
TTTTCAGGTGAATTTTTATGATAGAATATTTATATTACACAAACATAGTAATTATTTTGTTTTCACTAGTCAGTAGTATTTTTTGCCTAGATGTACTGAGTGATTCTTGATTTATGCCATTATGATTTATGTGCTTTCATTTTACCATCATTTATAATGAAGAAATAACATTCACTTGCTTCACAGTGCTCATGTATATGCCATCACTGGTGATGTATGCTGTGACTTGCATGTAGTTCACATGTGTATTTACATTACTTTTGAGTTACGCCGATATCAGTTTATGCTGTAACCTCAGAAATGACTCTGTGGCATAAATTGAGCATTACCTGTAATCTAATAGGTTAAAGTGTTTGATGCAGTGGAAAGTAAAAGTAGTTGGATGGACAGATAGATAGTTCAGTCATTGGATACATAGTTACAGACAGACAGACAGATCAAGAAATCCAATAGAAAGAGCAATATAGATGCAACAAGATAAAATATAAGCTCTAAATGATCAAGTTATTTTTTATAGGAAGATCAATCCAGCTGACTGTGTTGACATGGACTGTGATGCCAAGAAAAAGACAGTTATGACAGACTTGGATGGAAGTTTCCTTGGCAAGCAGGCATCCATCATCTCTCAGTCTGAGTTTGAATGAGATGTCAACCCAGTAAGAGGATTGGGTGACTACAGGATTCCTAAAGAACTCCTGACTGACCCTGTCACAGGGACCAGACTTAGTGTCAATAGTATTGCGAAAAAGAGAGGTATGCGAATTATTACATTATTACATTGTATTATCTAATGTAACATTTTGTGTAATGCTAGATGTCACAGTGGGTATCAATAACAAATCTTTATGCTGACATACATTTTTCTGATATTTAAAGAAAATGTTTAGTGAACAAGTGGCAGCAAGTCTTTTGAATTGAAAAGAGCAAAATTTCTCTAATTCTTTCTTAAGCAAAACATCTTAAATCAAAACTGTGCAGATTTTTTCTATATTGGTGTATTTATATATTTCAGGCATCATTCGGAATGAGAATTGCACACTGAGTGCTGATTGGCAGGCCTGGCTTTGTCAGGGGTTGGATTATCTGCTGCTTACTATTGAGAGTATGGATATTGACACCGAAACACGTCGGCTGTCTCCAATTGCAATTGTGGCACATTATGGTGATGGCTACATTGACCTGATCAATGGCCCCCAGGATCATGGATGGTGTGATGAACATACCTGCAGGAGGAGGCTATCTACCTTCCAGGCTGTTGTTGCTACTGGTAAATTGTAACCTTCTCATTTGTCTCTCATTACAGGGAAATAGTTGGATATTGGAGTTTTAGTAATGTATTATGATTTTAAGCAGTGTGATATTTGCAGTCCAGCTGGTTAGTATCGTATACTTTTCCTTTTTTTTTGTGTGTAACAGTTTCATTTTCATTACAGATCAATTACACTGAAAAAAGAAAACAAATGACTGCATAAATGTCCCTAATTTATAGTAATGCCCCTAATTCTGATCACAATATTGGTTTTAGCATTAATGTGTTTTGGTCATATATTTTAATTCCAGGAAGCAGTATTTGTTTATTTATAGACTTGGTTTTTATGGAAAATGATTTGAAGAAATAATTATTTAGAAATGGCTAACATCTATTTGAAGAAATAATTATTTAGAAATGGCTAACATCTATTTGAAGAAATAATTATTTAGAAATGGCTAACTTCTATTTGAAGAAATAATTATTTAGAAATGGCTAACATCTATTTCATTATAGTCAAATATGTATACACTTAAGTCTTTCATTGTTCTGAAAAAGAAAAAACAACACAAATTATTGGCAGTATTACGTTACCTTCTGTTATTGCTTTTTATATTGCTGTTTTGTCCTAGAGTTATCCTCCAGTCCAGTTATTAATTAAAGGTCAAGGATAAAAACATCATCCATGTCCGATTTCCTTAGCTATTTTTGCTCATTTGGAATATCATTTTTCTTTTCCTTGGACTTACTGTGTAGGTCTCACATTCCCTGAGCAGAATTTTTCATTATCTGATTTGTCTTTTGGTGGCACATTGCCCATTGCATCCTTTTCATACTGTAATTAGCATTTTAATAGCAGTCACACATTAGCTGTTATTACATTGTTATCTCTTTTCCTGACACTGGTACACAGTCAAAGGTTAATATTACCTCCTCTAATTAGTACTGGGAGGTTTATAACAAAAAACATCATAATTTCTGTCTCATACCTTGGCTACCAATATTTCTGTCCATTTAGAATATCGTCCTTTCCATAGACTTTTGTATAGTTGTCGCTGGGCATTCATAATAGTAATATCCTTTCTTATCTTTTAATTACTGCATGTATTTTCAGCCTTGTATATGCATGGTTTTTATTTGTTTGTGTCCCTTTTCATAAAATTGTCAGGTTTTGATTTGTGTTAGGATTTGTGTTAGGATTTGTGTTTGTTAGGATTTGTGTTAGGATTTGTGTTGTTTTGTTAAGTTGTTTATGTTAATTATTCCTTTTAACATTCAATATGCCTCAAGGTGTGGGTAAATGCATTCATATATTGGCTGCTTAGGACATGCATTCCACCTGTTACACCCAATAAGGGATATAAAAAAGAAGTTATCATCCTATAAATATGTTATCGATTCCATTGAGGAATGTTTTCTTGGCAACTCTGGTGGAGGAAAGTCGTCTTCACATGGTAGTGAGTCCTATGTTTCCTACACAAGGAAGCCTGTTTTTGTTCTCACTCAAGTAGATCTGTTTGCAGATTGAGGGGATCTCATTCATAAAACCTGAGTTCCCCAAATAGAGACTCTGCAGCACAGGTAGCCATACTTTATTTCATTACAATACAATGCAATTGCAACTTTGTGCACATAAATCCATGCCCAGTCAGATGAAGTTGAATTATAATTTAGTACCTATCTTTATTTGAGAATTTAAATCCAATTCACAATCAGGCTCCAAAATACTTGTTAAAATATTTATTACATGTAGCAAAGTGGATATATAAATTTTATCTTTTTAACTTGTTCTTGAATATCTGTTACAGGGCAGAACTTTGATGTGTTCTTCACCAGCACATCTCCTCAACATTCCCGATACCTCATGCTGGGTGCTTCTGAGTCACAGGCAGTGCGTGTATGTACATATTACAGCAATCCTAATCGACTTGATGTCTATCTTAATGGGACATATGTATTGCCTAAAAATGCTGCATACACTCCTACAGGTGCCATGGTCTTGAAAAGAGAGACTTATGAAGGCCAGTATATGCCTAATGTTAATTCCGATGGATCTGGCGCAAACTACATCAACATCAGGACAGGAATAATTTGCTTCATCGTAAAGGGTCCTAGGGCAGTGGAAATCAAGACTGCTGAGGTCATTATGGTAGCACCGGGACATCATGTCACAAAATATGTAGCATCATGTCCCATGCAATCATATTATCTTAACACCAGGCTGACCACCAAGTGAGGCAGCTGCAAGTACCAGTTTTATAAGTCCTTGGTATGACTTGGCCAGGGTTTTGAACCTGCAACCTCCTGCATCTGAGACAGACACTCTACACTCTAACCACTTAGGCCACCATATCAGTCTATAGCTCATTTAAAATTTTTAAACATAGCAGTTACAACTGATGTATTACACATCTTACAACTTTGTATAACCCTGATTTTTACCATGTACAGTAGAACCTGTCTTGAAAGACCACCTCTTCTGCCAAAAATTAATGGTCTCTCAAGACAGGTAGTCTTTCATAACAGGTTGTAACACTATATAATTAATAAGTCTGTGCATGGAAATTATTTTTTTCACAAAACAGGTGGTCTCTCAAACCAGGCAGTGGTCTCTCAAGGCAGGTTTTACTGTTACAGTAGACAAACTTTATGAATAAGAGACTATTTGACCATTTGATTGATTTATTTAGTATCTCTTACTTGATTAGTCAGCTTGATACTTTATATCTGTTATAGTTAGTTTTCTAACAACTGGTCAGATTGTTTGTTATGCATGACAATGTTTCTTTGAATCTTTCAGACATCAATGAAACTGGATCTGGGGTTGACCTGTCTCATGAAGAGCTGATGAACATATCCTACACCCTTCAGAATGAAGTTCAGAGTGGAACAAACTTCAGTGATGTGCTGAATACAACAATTCTCTCTGCTTCCATTGCTAACCCTTTACCCAGTCCTGGTTCCAAAGAATGGACTTCTTTTAACCCCCAAACCTCACGCTATGTCTCCTACGACCCTGTGGAGAGTTTTGAGTTCCACACTAAACTCACTCCAGCAAATGAAGGCTTACAATTCCACATCCAGCCTGTTCTCAAGTTCCTAGATGAAAATGTAAGTTTTAAATTGTGTACTTTGCTTACTGGAATGTTACCCTGGTCAGTGCAAGGTGAAAACTTGATGATTTTTTTTACATGATAATATGTGATAAATGTCAGTTTGTAAACTTCTCGTTTTGCACCTTAGTGTGATTTCAGTAATTCATTCATATTCTTAGATAAGTCACATTTTTTTCTAGCCTGCCAAAGCAATGTTTCAACTGGTGATCATTTTAGATTGCATATCCATCCGTCTGTGTGTCCATGCACATGTCTGTCCACATCCTTGATGAACTTTAGTGTTACAGTTTTTATACCTTCCTCTGCCTCGATATAGGAATCTATATGGCCATTCATTATGGATGTCTGGTCAGCACATATAATTTGTTACCACAGTTTTTGATCAATTGCCATGAAACTTATTACATATTGTGATTATCACCTGAAGATTTGCATATTCATCAAGAAAGAGCATTTAATTGTGCTAATATCAATCCAGTGAGAAAGCACGGAAAATTTAGCTGGTAAATTATAAATATTCCCTATTAAAGACTCAATCCATTTGAGAAAAGTCAAATTAATGTACTGGCTATCAAATAATATTGCTCCTGAATATTTACAATGACTATTTCAGTGTAGGCTACCTGGTAATATTCCCCACCTGCGATCCACGTCTACCAAACAGTATAAAATTCCGAAACCAAATAAGGAATTATTTTTAAAGGATGTTTCCAGTACTCTGGAACTTTGCAGTTGAACAGTATTCCAGTTGAAATTAAAAATGTACACTCTATTTCCTTCTTCCGAACCCAATATATCCAGTGGTTTCAGATGTGTAGCTAAAAAATAAATTACTTTTTATGAGGGCCACAAGCTAGATTAGTTCTTAGCTAATTGTGTTACCCTCTTTAAATGAAGATATTATTATTATTATTATTATTATTATTATTATTATTATTATTATTATTATACCAGAAAACTTTTTATGATAATGAGCTGTCTCTCTCTCTCTCTCTCTCTCTCTCTTGCACGCACGCACGCACGCACACACACACACACACTTGACAGTATAAATTATTCACTTAAAGCTGATCCCATGTCTCAAATTCTGTGTTTTCTTTATAGGGTTATCTAGTTGTTATCGGATCTGCTGAAAATGAGTGGCAAGTAACAGCAAGTATTCGTCCTGGGTCAGGTTACTCTTGGGCAGTGCTCAATGGTAATGCGACTGTGAGTTTTGTGAATGGTTTTGCCAACTTTACAGATCTTTCCATCTCTCATATGGGTCATGGCTATATTCTGGATTTCAACATATCAGCGCCAACAGTTGCCCAGCACTGGACTCTAAGTTCTGAACCTTTTGATGTCCCAGGCAGAAAGATTAGTGCTTCTCAGAATATCTCCGGAAATGCAATCCAGAATGATCTGACTCAAGTCACACTGGATCTGATTGATGCAACATCTCTACATAAGATTCAAAATATTGCTTGGACAGTATGTTAAATTTAGTCTCTCAGTTTGTCATATATTGTTTACATTATTTCTATGCCACTACTCTTTCTGCAGATCAAGCATTTTATGTGGCCCATGTCAATCTGTCCATCTGTGTTTTATGCATCTGTTCATAAAAAATTGTATTTGCAGCCAAAATTGTTTTAAATACCGGATGGAATCGATCCATATTTGGTATGAAAGTTTGAAGACCTTGGTTAAGTTCAGTTTCACTAGTTTTTTTTATTTAATTAGAGTTATGGCCCCTGTTTGACTTAGAACTCTGACCTGGCATACTGAAAATGGCATTCTTCCATTGCACCATATTTTGGGGAATATCCACATCATATGAATATATTCCTTGTTCAAATTTGATTTCAATTAAGAGCCATTTTATTTGATTTTGAAGTTCTAATATCTAGCATCTGTTTTGTTTCTTTTAAATTATCTATATAGGGCATATTAGTTAAAGTCTGTATAAGGTGCAATGTGCAAATGAAAGAGAAAAAGTGAAGAGAATTTTAAGCAGAAGAAATAGGTACATTGTAGGTGTATATTCTACTATGTCTGGAAACAGGAAGTTAATTTTCTTCAATGAATGGATAACTTGGATTTCCTGTCAGCTTACCAGATAGTATCATGAATGTCTAAAACTTTTTTAAAATGAAAGTTTGATTTATCATTCAGACAAAGTTTCATTTTGTTGTAGAAGTAAATAAAATTAAATGCACATATTAGATCTCAAATCATGAATGCAGGAATTTTGAGTCCTCTTTCATTCTAGAAGTGTTTGTAATTAAAGACTGGCATTTCTTTCAATTTGAGTTTTAAATTGTTGTTACAAGTATAACATAGATCATGTGCACATATTATACTTGAATATAGAAATTCTCAGTGCTTCTAAAGACTGAAAGAACTTTTGTGTTCTCATAGGGTCACACATGGAATGTGACAGCATCCTTGGTGAGTGGCAGTAGTTACGGTACACTGACAGGAACTCTTACTACAACCTTTAATCCCTCAACGGGGAAGGCCACCTTCAGCAACCTGAACTTCTCTGCTATTGGTCCAAACTACGTAAAGTATCACATCATGTCCGAGCCGGCATGGTATGATGAAATTTATTTTGGAGTGATTCATGTGATGTCACCAAGTCATGTCAACATGGTGGTGGAAGAGACTGCAGACATTGTTCTTAAGTTCCCTCAGGACTACAATCGATACCTGTCCACAGAATCAGCACGCTCCGAATTCCACCAGCTTGTTGGACAGTACTTTGCCAATAGGAATCCTGGTACACTGATTACTGGCATATCCTCCACACCAGGTAAAAGAGCATATCTGACAAGTTGCCAAGTATTACACACGTTTTGATAGACGTATTATGTATTTAATTAAGTGTACTTGTGTGTATATGTGAGAAAGAGTGATTGATATTGCTATTTCCTCCTTCCAATGAAGAGTACAGTAAATAATGTAAATATATAAAGAATATGCAACCAAAATAATAGCAGTAATTTGAGAGAATAATATCAAATATCAGAGAGAGAGAGAGAGAGAGAGAGAGAGAGAGAGAGAGAGAGAGAGAGAGAGAGGCAGGAAGAAAAAACAAAAATTTTGTCTGTATGACAATAAACTAAAGTATGTCTTGAAAAGTTACAGCTCTCCACTAACTTATGCAATCAAATTTCCTGGATTAGCATTTTCACATGAATTTGTTTTAATGTAATTTTTTATTTTAGTGAAGAATAAAAATTTATAAAATTATTTGTCTTAAACAAAAACGTAAACTGTTTAAAGGAATGGCATTAAATTGCATTGAATTACTTGTTTCAATTAAATTGTTTGGAGTAACTTCCCATGCGACTGTAGGACTGTTGAACATAGTTTGCCTGTAGCTTTCGGTTTTACGTGGTCAGCAACTTCCATTTATTCACAGCTCAGTAAGTGTTCTTCCTTTTTGACACAAGTATGAAGTGCACTTCTGTGACACTTTAAATTGCTGTTTATTTTTGTAACCCTGATCAGATAAGAGTTCTAAACACTGTAATACTGAATATTGAGAGGTAGAGAAAAGCTCTCACTTTGCAACCAAATTTAGATGTTTTGAATTGATGTGAAAGAGGACAGCACACAGCAGATATCCAATATGCTTTGGGTTTGACTGAATCAATGCTGGAAACAATCCATCTCAATGCTCCTCAAATTATTGAAAGTTGTAGAAGTACTACAAAGCTGAATTCAGCCTGATCTACAATTATTCATTCTAACATCATGGAAAAGATGGAGAGAAAGCTTCCTACATGGATTGAGTATTAAAATCAGCAAAACATGACATTTGCCAGGAAAAGGCAAAATCATTACATAAAGACTTTAAAAAATCTCAACCACAAGGAAAAACATAGCCTTTCACTGCAAGCTCTGGAACGTTTGAGAGATTTAAGGCCCGACTCAGTTTCCATAATCTAAGAATAAGTTAAGAAGTTGCAGCAGTGGAGAGTGTTACTGTGGAAAAATTGCAATTATACTATACAATCGTGGGAGACCACTGCAATGAAAGACCACTTGTCTTGAGAGACCAGGTTCTCTTTGCACATTTTAGTGGTTATATAGCATTATCAACTCTTACAAGAGACCAGCTGTCTTGAGAAACCATGATTTGTTAGCAGAAGGGATGATCTTTCAAAACAGGTTCTACTGTACTGCAAAGCAGGTTTTCAACCGAGATGAAACAGGTCTATACTGGAAGTGGATACTGAGTTTGACTTTCATCTTCTTAAAAGAAAAATCAGCACCCAACTTCAGAGCTGCTAAGAACTGATTTACACATCTGTTAGATGATTTACACATCAGTGGTGCATCAATTAAAATGGGTTGATTGTTACAGCTGCTCTTTTCACAGATTATTTCAGGAACCATCTTCACCAGGAATTTATATCATATTACAAGATAGAAAACATTCCTTTCAAATCTTTTTTTTCCTAGATAAGTCTCTTAGGCGCCTGCCAAAGCTTGATGACCTCATTAATGAATCACTGCGTTTTATCCTGTTTCTGAACACCATGTCCCTCATCCAGTAAATGATCATAGCATAAGTTTAGAAGAATATCTACTACCTTCACCAAGCCTTCTCCAGGCTTATAAAAGACACAGATGGAGAAGAATAGTCCACTATTACATAGTCCTGGCAAAGTTTAAATTATTAAAAATGCAATTGACATTGTTGGTGAGGCATAGGGGGAGGTCATTGAAAAGTATAAGAACGGGGTTTAGCAGAAACTCTGGCCCAAGGTGGTCAACAATTTCAGGTCCTGCACAGTGGGAGATGATGTTGCCAATGCAAGATGAGAAGTCATCAACATGGCCAGGAATGTTATCATTGATGAAATGGATGAGAATAATGTGAGGGAATTGCTTGACTCACACACAGTGGAACTGTCCTTTGAAGATCTTCTACAGCTGAAGGAAGAGTATAACAGGGAGGATAAGTAGTTAATTAATCATGGACATTTTTAATGAGAATGACCCTTGACTGGCAGAGAAGTTTCAAAGTTGGCTTGGAAGTTCCAGTATACTGTCACAGTGGCCTGTTTTAGGGAGTTCTATAAAGAGAAGCTGAAGTGTGTGATATCAGCTTGTCATAGACATATTCTTTAAATGTGGGACTAAGATATCAACTGATGATTTGCTATTCAGCAGGGAAACACAGTAAATAAATATAAATATTTGCTACAGTTTTTGTTTAAATGTTTTGTTTTTCTTAATTTGATTCGATATAACACATTCATTTTTTCCTCTGTTTAATGTTTTTAGTTTGTAACAAATGAAAAAAAAAGATATTTTCATACACAAAAGTAAATTTATGTAATTTGTGCATTATGTCACCTTCATTATAGCATTATTGCTATTGGGGAAAATATTCTGAGTCTTGCAATTTCAAGATACCTGACAACTCATGGGAACACAAAATATCGCATAAGTCAGGGATAACTGTATTACTATCAGATCCATCCATTTAAAAATATATATATTCTTCCTGCATGCATTTATCAATTATGTATTTGTCTGATTTGTCATGAGAGACTAATAGTCTTTATTCTGGCAGAAGGGTTTCAAGGTATCTTCTGCAGTGTTTCTAAATTTTGCTAAGTAATACAAATTCTACAGACTTAATTGTGTCTCTTTACAAAGCATTTGTTGTCACTATTATCATTTATATTATCTTCATTATTATTTTATTGTTATTGTTATTATTATTATTATTTTTATATTATTTTTGTATTTTTATTAATATTATATTAATTTATTATTATTATTATTATTATTATTATTATTATTATTATTATTATTAATTTATTATTATTATTATTATTATTATTATTATTTATTATTATTATTTATTATTATTATTATTATTATTATTATTATTATTATCAGGCAGCATAGTGGTAACCATAACAGTTGATGGTACAACATACGATGTCAACACGACACTGTTTTCTATCTGTGATGACATTGAGAACCAGACTCCCTTCAACTTTTCCTCCACAACAATGTACCTATCCTCATACATGGTTGTTGATGGTGTCAGTTACTATGGAGTGTCATGTGGACCAAAGGTAACAAGATTTTTTGAGTGACTCTGATTTTTTTTTCTCTATATTCTCTATTCATTGTCCTTCTTTATCTACTAATTATGGAAAATTAAAAATTGTCAATCAGTGCTCTTGGAGAGAATGATAAATATATTTACTATGTTGAACATGTGCTCTGAATCAGTCTAACAAAAAACAAACAACAGAAGGCATCAAGGAAATGAAAACTGCACAAACCTTATACTTAAATTCATTGATTTATAAAAAATATCTTGATTGTCACCATGTCATCCCAAACAATCTCAACTTGTTGGCATTTTGGATCAAACTGGAGTTTCTTTAGCAAGATGATCACCATATTTGCTTTGGCCTGTCTATGTTTTCAAGCAACATATATGATGTAGTTTACTCTCCATGAAAATCTTAATAATTCTGTAAATTTTGGATTCACAACTCATTGAACATATGTGTGCAAGAGTTCCTTCAATTTATTTGTTCAACTTGTGTTGGAAATATTATTAGTAGAAATTGCAAATATTTGGATGCAGATGACATACTTTGAACTGAAAAAGACTATCTTAGATACCAGAAATGGACCAAGAAAAGTCTGACTTTGTGTTTACATCACAATTTCCATTTATGTTGAATCATCATTAATGTGACATTCTTCAGGACCCAGATACTATAAATCAGTGATTTAAATGAATTAGTTTTCTGCATTTTTTATATCCTCATGCTTTTTTTTAATTTTATAATCTTTGAGGGTGGTTATATGTATACAAATACTTTGAATAGAGTATATGGTTTAGTATTAGTCAAAATTTATAATTTTCTACAGCATGGTGTAGCTGTAGGGAAATCTGTGTAAACTCGACCCCTGAATACACCACTTGCTTTGATAAAACACAAAGATGCTTGCAATGAAATATGATCTATGGATCCCAAATGTTTAGAAGTAATTGCAAAACAACAAGAAATCAATGATGACAAAGTAAACCTGATTTAAAAATTAAAAAGATTAATACTGAGCATCGAATAAAAATCTCCCATTATCTGAGCATGTAAATGTTTATGCTGACAAAAGACTGCTTTGTTCCTTGTCTAATGAAAACATAAAATTAAATGTAGAAAAAAACAAATGTGAATAACTCTACTTGGCCGCTATGTTTTTTTGACAACAGCTGAGATCAAAATGATCTTTTGAAAAACTGAAACAAACTAATTAACAGTTTAATTACCTTCAGCTGTTTACTGTATTTGTAAGATACATCCAGGTTTAGGATCAGATTAATTTCTTGTAAATGTCACATAAAGTTGATTAAATGGTCAATTTTTGTTTTTCTGATCCATTTAAGTTCTCTGGAACATTACAACTACTGAGTAACTCTCTGTGTTTATAAGCACATACAACATGGTGTTGTAGGCTATTCAATGCCATGTCCAGTCTAGTTTATGGCTGATGTTGTTGTTTTGGGTTTTGTATGCTATTTTTCAGTGCATGATACATGGCAGTCAGTATAACTGGTAGAGGAAAAACCAGGAAAACCCTGATGAGAACAACCCACCAGCGGGAACTTCCAGCATTCTTTTTTACATACCAACATTGGCCTGGCTAGAGGTTTGTGCCAAGGTGAAATGGCAAGGATTGAAAAAAAAAAAAAAGTGCTTTAGATCTGACTCAGACACCCTGGGCCCCCATTTATGGCTGAGTTATGCAGGTTTAACTAATAACATTCTGTAGATGCTGTGACTATCTCAAATGAAAGTCATAGGCTAGTGTTTTAAAAGGTCAGATTTATTAGACATATTAGATGGGTCATATCCAGACATTGGGTGACTGAGCAGTTTAAGGTGCTTGTCTCTAAATATCACATCTCACCTAGGTCCATGTGAGTTTGACTCACAGATTGAACAATGTGGGTATGAGAGAAAGCTTGCCAGTTACAAACTTCCTGTGGGTATGTGATTCTTTCAAAGTTATTCCTCCACCAAAAATATTGGCCACCATGTATATACAACCATCTACTAATAAGTACACTAAACTGATATATATAAACAGTCTTTGAAATGTATTTTAAAAAACGTCTTTTGTAGCAGCTTAAAATTTAACACAGGTCAGAGTAAAATGAGATTTTAAATTGAAACATTAGCAGAGTCTTTGTGTTTTCCTCCTACTGTATAGTCAATCCAGTATTATTGTTTTCTTGTTTATAGATCTCACCCTCCATATAATGCCCTTCATATAACATGATTCCTAATAAAAGTATAAGGAGTGTAAGGTTACGTATCCACTTTAATACATAACACATAGATTACTTGAATAATGTATTTTGTATAGGTCACAATACTTTATAATGAAGGATTACTGTACTGCTGCTTCAACTGCTAAATGGATTGCATTTGCTAATATTTATTATTACATGTATTATTATTATTGCAGTCATCCACAGAGAAAACACAGTCTCTACATCCAGCCATCTATGCTGCTATTGGTGTTGCCAGTGTACTAATTCTTGTTGCCCTCATCGTCATTCTTTGCAAGTGTAAGGCCAGCCACAAAACCAAGACGCATGGTGAGTATTTAGATATTTGGTATAGAAATAAAGCTTGACACCCAAAGGGTATCTGCATAAATGTATTAATTAATCTCAACTTATAGTAGCATCTTATTATATCTAATTTAAAACTGGTAACACTATGGGTAGCATCTAAATATTATCTAATTGAAAATTAAAATATATATCTCATTTAGTGATCATGCCAATCTTGATTGGCATTTTACTGGTATCAATGTAGTAGTAACAAAATGTTTGTTTGTTTGTTATGGTTTAACGCCATTTTTCAGCACAATATAGGCTATACATGGCGGCCCGTATTAATGGTGGAGGAAGAACCCGGACAACCCCTGGAAAGAACCACCAACCCACGAGAAGCTACTGGCAAGCTTTCTCACATAACTACATTTGCCGAATCTTAGACGCGAACACACGCAGACAGAGGTGAGATGGCAGTGGTCCATAACGGACAGCGCTTTAGACCACTCGGCCACTCGGGGCCCCTGTAACAAAATGAAGTTAATCATAAGTGTTGGATAGGCTGAAAAATAAGAAAGACAGTGGTTGAACTTTATTACTGTTTTTGTCAGTCCAAAGATTTCTTGTTCAATTAGATAAGAATACCATTTTCATCTAGTTTGTCATCTATTTGAGTCTTCACAGTGAATAAAATTGGATATTATTCAGAATTCTACCTATGTTTTATTTTTTGAACAGATATATTTTTGGAACTCACTAACATTGATGTTCTTTATCTGGTTATATTAATCAAATGATAGTGAAGCTTTTGTGATGTTATAATATCCTACAAAATGTATCAATCTATTAGTAGTTTTTGTTATTACTAATTTACTTACCCCTGGCAACTTGGCAAAGACATAATAGTGTGACCATTATCTATTCCTTAAAACACCTCTGTTAAGTTGTAGGTTAAGTTTAGTTTTCAAGCACTTGTGGGACATTCAATTTACATGAACACATTTCTCCTTCAAATATGTTACTGATGACATTTATTTAAGAGGATATAAGCCTGCTAACTCCTGAATCCAACCTTATTAATTAAGACAAAATTTTCCATTTCTCCAATACAGACTCTTTCCCATTACTTCCTGCAACCAACACGTGTCACTAGTTTTTAAGCTTTGCTTGCACAACACATCATATGAGACACCTGTGAAATCAGAGTCAATTTGTGTTGAACTTGAACCATCCATACATAATTTTGGATTTATTTTGATTAATATTCTTTCTTGAACGGACGGTAAATATTATTTGTCGAATTATGTAAATAGTTTGTGAAATTTTTACACTTTCATGGACTTGGTAATTTTTAAACCACATGGTACAACAGACTATCATTGATGCATGTCATTGTTTCATGCATGCTGCCTATTGTTTGCTCACCAAGTTAGTAACTGGAGTTGTTTTAACAACTTATTCACACATTGAATTTTTAATTTATAAATTATTGTTGTGTTTTGTTTTATCTTGTCATTTATAATCAGTGAAACCTGTCGACAAAGTGTAATATGTGCAGCAAGTTTAAGGCTAATGAAGAAATGCATGAATCATGGCTGGTGTATTCAAAATGAGGGTGATGACACAAATTGTAAACCTCCTACAAGTATATATTATTTAATGGGCAAGTGAATCCCATTTTTAAGCATCCCAAATTGCATAAGCCTCCCCCCCCATCATATCCAAGTATGGCCTTTTGGCCAGTAAGTACAGGTGCATCGGGATTTTAATGAGCTAATGAATCTGTCCTTTACTGTCATGTCACCAGATTTATGGCTTTATCTTTCAACAACTATTTAGATCGTATGTTGGATTTTCCATCCTATCATGGATATGACTAAATTTAATTATAATTACATGGATCTTAGTGATAGATCATCTATCTCACCATGTCTGCTGTTACAATTATGGAGATCTTAGTGATAGATTCCCATCCCAACATGCCTACCACTACATACAGTTACAATAATGGAGATCTTTGTGACAGAGCTATCAGTCTCACATGACATAAGAGAACCCAAGCACATTATAATGGGGATTTAAGTGAAAGATCCTGCTAGCCAGTCATGCATGCAATGCGGCTATTATTGAGATCAACCAGACTACCTTCCACATGTAACCTTGCTGGCCATATTCCCTGTAAACCAGCCATCTGTGCTGGCATTACAAAATCATCCAGACAAGCCCTGTTCTCTTTCATTCACTGCACGCTTGCAAGGTATTGGCCATAAATTATATAGAGATGGGGTGCCATTGTGTCATCAGTGATGCATGGAATGGTTTATCTTTAAACATTTCACTGCAATCATACTGAACCCCCAGCATTAGACAAACATTAGTGGATGTTAACATGTCTGCACGCTTTTTATAAAGGGCATTAAATAAAACAAAATAGAGGCGTTTCTTGCCATGTTGAACTTGGTTCAGGACATTGTTGTCATGTCATTGATGTTGGATTTGGCCTCATTGGCTATTTTCTGACTTGATTGCCTCCACCAATCTTTACCTGATGCATGTTAGCTCTAAATGCACTTTGTTAAAAAAAAGATTTTTCAAAAATCTGGCTGTAAGAGTCATTGTTATGGCTCACCATTGCTTGTTTGGGGACATAATGGAAGAAGTTTGGAGGCAGGCAACTCCAAAAATACCTCTACAATGTGCTCCTGCACCTTTTTATAACCTTATCATCCCTGCTACAATTAATGGATGACAGGCAAGACATCTTTTAAATCCCAGGTGACATTCAGATCTCATCAGAATCAGTGTTGGGGGCATCCTTTGCAGAAGAGGTAAGAAACCAGTTTTCTCTCCCTCCCAAGCTTCCTGTACCACACCACTAACTTAAAACCTCTACTGCCTGGAGTCTGCAGGGAGGCACAAGCCTCCTGCAATTTCAATCACATTGGATCAACCGATTGCTACAAGACAAAATTCATTTGGAAGAGCATTGTTTGTCCCATGCCCTCCTTTTTCATCCTCTCTCCTTCTAGTGGATATGAGAGGATAAAAGTCTCATCTTTTTGTCAGCAGATGACATCAGAACCAGTTATGGAGGCATCCTTTGCAAAAGAGGTAAGAAACCAGTTTTCTCCCCCTCCCAAGCTTCCTGTCCCACACTGCTACCTTAAAACCTCTACTGCCTGGAGTCTGCATGGGGGGTACAAGCCTCCTGCAATTTCAATCACACTGGATCAACCAATGGCCACAAGGTGAAAGTCATTTTGTAAGGGCTTCAGATGTTTGTTTTCCCCACCCCCTCCTTTTTCTTCCTCTCCCCTTCTAGTGAAAGCCTTCAGCTGCCACTCATTTACAAATGGGTGTTGTGATTGTATGAATCACCTAGAATCATGAAAGTTTCTTTGGTAAACTTGCCATGACAACATTTTACCAATTTAGAGTCTCTTCAGTCTACATATCAACTCCTAGGTCTTTACCAAATTATGGATTGTGTCATCATCAGTGACCCCTACTGCAACAGCTGCATTCCTGGACATTCTCATCCAAACTATTATGTAAGTTCTTTTCTCCTCAGGAATGGAAGCAAATTTTTGTCCCTTCTGAATCATCTTGGTTTTGTCATAGGTTGGCAAATAAGCAATCTCAATTTTGTAGGTCACAATATTTTTCTGTGTCATACAGACTGTTGGATTTGTATAATCATTTCCAACAGAACAACGCTGTCTGTGAGAGTTCTTGCTATTCCTTCAGGTATTCATTGTGACAGCAGATTTGATCCTGCTTGACTGCCATTGTATGCATTGATTTTACAATTGACTTTGTTGGTTTAATGCACCCTTTTCCAGTTCACTCGTTCAAAAGGTAAAACATTACAAACAAGATATAATCTTTACTATGTCAGTGGTGCAACCAAATTTGGCTCATGGCAGGAATTTCTCAGGATAAACCTCACCTGGAAGTGAGGGTATGTATTGATGCCAGTATGTACGGTTGGGGAGCCCACATGCTTCCAGAATTTGAAAAGTTTCAATAGGAAATAGGGACATGGGGAACTGCATTTTCACATCAACACCCATATGTCAAAAACACCTTTCAGTTCTTTAAGGACCAACTCTGAAGAGGTCAGTCCTCATTATAGGTGTGGCAGGCTCTGTTGTGGTGACTTACCACCTCAAACAGGGGTGCACAGGATTGCCCAACCTATGCGCTGGTTCATCTCAGGACAGCCTTGTGAAAGAAAGAATTTAGACCTTGTTTGTGGACAGAATCTCAGGAGCAAGAAGGTCCTCTCTGAATACTAATGAAGGAAAGGGGCATATTTTCAGGGTCAATAACATGGTCCTTTTGAGTGCCTGAATCCCTAAACAAGCAAACATTTTCTCTGGCTTTACAAGGAGAAAAGGTGGACACTAGTTTCCATCATATATGACACACTCATGTGTCATGGCAAATAGAGATATCAATCATGATAATGACCTACTAGACCTACTAGCTAATTTTAGTTTGAATAGGCCAAGAATCCTCACCCTGTTTCCAAATTGGAATCAGTCCTGGATCTTTTCATGACTTGGTTCAGAAAAATTTGAGCCATTAGTCCATATCTTGCTGAAGCTGTTATCATCCTGATCATTTTCTGATTATTTTAGATCTTGCATACAGGGTGAGCAACTTGCATGCCTTTTCAGTCAATCCAAACTATCTTAAGTTCAGATAGTATGGTTTATTAATTATCGTGTCACAACCAGGCTTAGTAGCAAACTTTATGTTTAAAATAGTAATTTGCTTTGATTGTAATTCATTGTAAACAAACTCCAAAAGTCTTGCCCCCCACCCCTCTCATTTGTGCCTTTTGTGATCATACCTTTTGTGCATCACTGAGTATGCTGTTGCTTCTGGTGCATAGTATCTGCTCCAGATTCTTCATTATTTGATAACACTGGTCAGTTGCTTGCACATTTTCAGTCAGCATTGTTGGATCAGCAAGTGATATGTTAATTTCCACCTGAGCATCATCATGCTGTCCATCATCGTGCTGTCATTGAATGGTATTGGACATGTTCCTGATGACTGTGGCTAGAAGATTGCTTTCAAAGTATCATAGAAGTTCTTAATATCAATCCTGTCTGTAGAGTACTGAATCTCATCAGCCTTTTTCTCTCAGCTAGGAGCCTTAAACTATCAGTTTGTATTGGACAGGTCTTAAATTTGAATGTTGTTGAAGGCTGCCTTCTTAGATGATGAAGTGCTCTCTTCTATATGGGCCTTTTGATGTTTCTTCTTTGGTAATCTTTATGGCAGCATCATTTTGATCAAATTAACAATCTTGATGTTTATTTTTGGTGGGACTGAATATTTTGGATGCAGCTAAATACTGAAAAAGCCATTTTTTTATTTGATATCTCGGATTTCTCATCAGTCGTTTCTAGTTAGCTGCACTGTTCTTCCACAAATACCATTTTCATAATTATTCTTCTATTTCAAGTTGGAGAAATTGTAAAGATTTTTGGGCATTAATTTCCCTTGTGCTTATCCACTAGGCTGAATCTGGATATTGTGCTTGGAACCTGTGTTGAGTCTTACATTTTGCATTTTTCATGGCCTCTGGCAGGGGGAAGACTGTGTTGGTGATTAGGACATGTTCAACACATTTTCAGAAGCAGGAGTCCATTGTTGTTGCATTTGCCATGGCCATGAGAGCCAGTTCCTGGTCATGTACAGAGATCTATGTTTACCCTTGCATTGAAGTTACCAAAGATGATAAACGTGTCTGCTTTTGGGACTTCTGTAATAAACTCCAGGTCTTCATTAAGTTTGTCTTTCATGTCATCTGGGTTGGTCATAGTCAAAAGCGTAGATATTCCAGACAGTGGGAGCCTCCTTTGCATTAGTCTGTCATCTTGGAAATTTGTAATTTTGCTGACTTCTGTGATTTTACAGTAAATCCAATGCCAGCATCATGTTGCTCTCTTCTCTAGTTATTATAAATAATGTGTACCCAGCACCTACATTCACTTATTTGTTGTTTCTTAGCTAGATGAGTTTTACTTGAGGTTGCCATCAGGTCATTGAATCAGGCTAGTTCTCTGCCAACTAGAGCTGTTTTTTTTTTCTGATTCCAGGCATGCATAGTGGCTTGTGTCACCTTTATCTTCTTGTTAGATATTTGACTGCTAAGGTATGTAAGAGAAAGGTTCACTTATTGGTCTAAATTGTATGTTTTCATTTGAGACATGAAAAAACTTAATTTACCTGTGACTGCAGTTGATCCATTGATTTAGCCCCACATGCATATCAGAATCAGAACATCCTTAACCATTTCAATCACATTTACATACAAAACCAGGAACTGCCCTCAAGCCCATGGCTGTTACTATGTGATTCTAACTTGATAACATAACATTTGAGAGATGTCATTGCTAACAGCTTTCCGACCAATAGTTGCAGACAGTTTCAGGCTATTGAAACTAAATGATGTCTTCAATTTTGTTTTATTACAAAGTTGCAGGAATAACAATAGATATTAAAAATGGCAATAATTCATTGATTTTTGAATTATTGTTGAATGTTATTCTCAAGACCAATCATCTTTGTACATTTAGATGGATGTCCATCTGCCAAATACTTCTCCACTTTTGAAATAATCACTATAATTATTTCTGAGTCTCCTTCATAGAGTGCAAGTTATTTTACTTGCATTGGAAAGACAATGGCGATGTTCTGAATGGTATATATCATTGGGAATGGGTTCAATGGGTTGTATATTATTTTCACATTGCCATAAGTTATATGTTTTGATGAATCAATTATAAAGTTTGAAAAGAATCCTTGAAGATAAATGTGATATATAATGAATAAAAAATCATTTAACTCATTAGTTCTGAATCAGTATTTACTAAACTCATTTGATATTGCATAGAAATATACATCTTGGTCCAATGGTCTCAGTGTACTCCTGTGCTATATCAAACTCATGGTGGAGGATTGTTGTTGTTTTGTGTCCTTGCTTTGTTGTATATTGTATATTGCACCTTCTGTGCTTTATGGATAGAAACCTTTGTTATATGCACAAATCTGATGTTTTGTTACATGAGTTACATTTTGCAGTTATATTTATAATTATCAAGTGTAAGTTCTCAGTTAAGACCTTGTGATAATTATTTTGTTTTATGTTTAAATCCTGTTCCAAACTCAACTCTCTACATTGTATCCATGTATAGGGGCATATATACATGCATTAGAACTTTCAGCTCTAATAATGTGGGATCATTTTGACAGTGGTGTGATGAGAAATAATTTGGGTCTGCCAGTGAGTCAGACAAATATTAATACTTTATGGAAAAGATTTCATGAATTTGGAATAAGCAGTGGTAATTTTGTTCAACAGAATTAATATATAATCCAGTTGTTGTTGAGTAGTTTGTATTTTGACTGAATATTATTGGAGTAGCAATGTTTATATTATGATTTTAAATGGACATTTAGTTTATCTGTTAAGTAATAAAACAGGTTTCACCTGCATTACTTTTCAGAATCACTGTTACATTAGTAGAATTCAGATTTTGTTACTTTGTACGACAGACCATGCAATTCAGATAGCAGATATACATTTCTGCAGTGTCACAAAGGCATAAAAGGATGTCATTTTTTCATTCCACATTTGTTTCAAGAGAAATGCTTTGACATCTAGGGATGGCATTTCTGGCTCTACTGCAAATGTTTTTTGCTCTTTCAGACAATGACAAAATCAGGTACCTTGGTGATTATCAGAAAACATTTGAACAGCAATTGTTCTTTGAGAATTCCTTCACCAGTCTTCGAGGTAAAATGATCTCACCACCACCTCTCAGCACAGAGTTGTCTGCAAAACACCCAAAGCGAATTAGAAGCCCTCTCAATCGCATCCAAGTGAAACCACAACCACACTCCCTTTATTGAGAAAGCCAGCCAGCCAGTTTATTGACAAAGAAAACAGGACCAGAAATACATTTGTGCTTATAGATTAAAAACGGCATTTTGCTTTTGAGAAATTATTTTATGCTTAATGCTATTTCTTTTTTTTTTGAATAACGTAATGAAAATTAATATGTAAATGGTAATGTTTTTTTATTTCCTTTAAATTAATAGCATAAAACATATGACCTAACTCTTGCATTTGTTTAATTTGCTAGTACCGCAAAATTCAAACTGTTTCTGCTTAATTTGTGCCTTGGTTTTTATATATAACAAATGGTCAGCAATGTTTATTGTATAAGAACATGCAGTGCAGTGTAAAATACCACTGAAGTTCCAGAATTGTTTTCCAATTATTATTTATGTGATATGCCTGATTTCTTATTTACTCAATAATTTTTCATTGTGCCTGTGATATGAATAACTTGTGTGCCAACAATGCTATATTTTTCTTTGTGAGTGCTAATAGTTTACTGTCTCACCATTTTGGACATTTTTGACATAAGATTGGACATTTTTGACCTTAGATTAGACATTTTTTTGACAATAAAGTTTGGACATTATTGACATAAGATTGGACATTTTTGACATTAGATTGGACATTTGTTTGACAATAAAGATTGGACATTTTTGACATAAGATTGATCATATTTGACATAAGATTGGACATTTTTGACATAAGAGTGGACATATTTGACATAAGATTGGACATGTTTGACATAAGAGTGGACATATTTGACATAAGATTGGACATGTTTGACATAAGAGTGGACATATTTTAAAGATTGGACATTTTTGACATAAGAGTGGACATTTTGGACATAAAAGTGGACATATTTAACATAAGATTGGACATTTTTGACATAAGATTGGACATTTTTGACCATAAAGATTGGACATTTTTGACATAAGAGTGGACATATTCAACATAAAATTGGACATTTTTGACATAAGAGTGGACATGCTTAACATTGGATTTTGATCATCTTTTAGGAAAGAATTCAGATTTCATTATCAGTGGCTCAAAGGTGATTTACAAATAGCAGAAAAGATATTAAAATTGGTTTGTTTCTAAATTATTATTAAAATCTCTAAATTTATAACAGATTCTACTTTGATATTTTCTCTAGTTTTCTTAAAAGAATTTTTGTTGAAATTAACATTTTTCTTTGATGTTGTAAAAAAATTTTCTTCATGAAAATGTAATCTTATTAAATATTTGCATTTCCTCCCATGGATTCAAAGAGGTTTTATGACTGATTTTGAATACTTCCAATTCCCAGTGATGTATTGGTAGTGTTTTGTCCATGGTCTCTACAATCTTCAGTCCAGTCAACTACATGCTGATTATTTATTTGAATCCAAGAGAAGTGACCTATGCTAAGATCTAGTAAGAGTCATAAGTCTGGAGTTGTACAGAGTTCTGATCCATGCAGAAAAAGATGAAAACATTTGAGAAAGCTAATTAGAATAACATGAAGAAGACTGACAAATAAAAAACAATTGTAGTGTTTAATGCCATTTTTCAGCAGACAATAGGATATACATGGTGACTAGTAATAATGTGAATTATTTATAATTTTAATTGAAGAAAAATGTAAATTAGCAATTTAACAAGCAACAGTTTTACTGATTAACACTTTTAGTCCACAATTTTATAATATAAATATATTTATAAGATTAATTTGTAAAATACCAATGAATTACTATGATCTTGTGAAAAAAGATGTTTGTAATGAGGATTTCTCAATTCTGAACTCAAACACATTAAAATCTTAATCTGTGACAGAAAAAGAGATAAATGCCAATATTTAAATATTTGAGAATTCAAATAAAAAATAACCACAATTATCAAAACTAGTAAATATCATTTTCTTTTTTACTTTATAATGCTAAACTTTCAAGATATAGAACATTTTTCAGAGGTCAGCTCAAAAGATCTAACCAGCTGGGAAGAACATGGAGCTGTCTAAAAAACACTGTAATGTGGAAAAAAATATTAAAAGTTAATAATAATGAATATTTCTGTGCTTGTCATTAAAATTAGTTTTAGTTAAAAGAGTCTGATGTACACCTATAATTGTATCTAAGTTTGAGATGTTCTTTACGTATTATGTTCAAGAGAAGGATTCTGTTTTGTGATGAACATTTCTTTTAAACACAATGTCTGACTTTATAAACTTTTTTGCAGGGGTCATTACTTAACCTCTATTACCTCTAAGATGATTTGCTAGGGTAAATAGGATTTGAATGTTGCATGTATTGTCATATTAAAATGCTTATATATTTTTTCATTTATGTTATCACATGACATGTTCTGTACATTATTTTGAAGAAAAAAAATACAAATTTGTTGCTATAACTCACAAGATTGTATTAATTTTTATGTTTGTATTTTTAGTTTTTAATAAAGAAAAAAATAACCCAATTATGCGTTCTTCCTGAAAAAGTTTAAAATTGAATTACTCAGAGAAATGAATACCATGGCCTTGAAATAAATCCAGAAGGACGAAATGCTGTAAATAAATGCCATTGTTCTGGTCATTTGTCCAGTGCCTTAACCTTTGAACCATTGCATTTCAAATTATGCCTCTAGTGGCAGTGTCTCAAGATGGTAAGGACAGACCAAGCAATCTAGGCAGACCTCATACATTAACTCACATGCAATGCCAAATATATATATATATATATATATATAGTAACACATTTAAGCTCTCATAACCAGTAACAAGAAAAAAGTGAAGACAACAAGTTTTTTTCTAAAATTTAACAAATAATTTATTATCCCTAGAAAAAACAAGTGAAAAATGAGAAAAAGAACTTATGGTTTTAAGAACTAAACCAAAACATAATCCAAAACTCACAAAATAAAATTCTTTGTAATAAAATATTCTATTGAATTTGAGTTTGAGTCCCAACAAAATCCAAGATGAAAGGTGATGACATTTGCTGTGGTCAATGTAGTATTGATGTGTCAACAGTTCTTTGTTGAACCACAGAAAATAGTATTCTGGTCTTTGAATTCTGTAAATTGTTTGATAACTATCTTTGTCCAATAATTAATTCTGGGCACAAGTATTTCCAGGGAAAAATAATATCTTAGAATCCAAATCATTTGAAGAAAAATTAAAATTAAACTCCAACTGGTCAGAACAGAAAAAACACCTTAATGTCTAAGTGTATAAAAGTCCAACTGAAATTATTTCTCTGAACATCAATATTCAAGCAGGCTACTGCATACAACCAATGGCTTGATGAGGGTCAATCTACCAGCAAAACTAAAATTTCTAAATAATTGCTACATGTTTTTTCAACAACATAGAAGCTATTTACATGTCTAAAGTTGCATACTCCCAGTACATCTTCGATTTTACTCTATAAATTGCACACTAAGAACAAAGTACAAAAAGTTGTTTATGTCAAATTAAGGTAAGGAATTATTCAGCTTTAGATACAGAGTAAGTTCAAATATTAGATTTTCGAAAAACTGAACTGAATTATTGCAAAATATCAACTTTAGTAAATAAAATTATATTACAGTAACATGTAATGAAATAATAAAAAAAATTAAATTATTTTAAAACCAACAAACACTTAAATTAAATAAAATATAAATTAAATATACATAACAGCCCCCCCCCCAAAAAAAAAAAAAGAAAAAGAAAGATTTATATAAAAAAGCTTTCATTTTACTATAGATTGGTTATACATGAGGCTTAAAAAAACACATAAGAAGAACTCTTATGAATTATAAACAGTGTACACAAAATAATACATTTCTAACCATGGGAAAGTGCATTCTGCTATTAAATTATCTTTTTCTTTGATATACCTGATGTCAATATTTTCTTCCTGTAACAATAAACTCCACCTTAATATTTCATTGTTATTTGTTATGAAAGTAAGGGTGTTGTCATCACCAAACACTGTGATCGAACTAATGTAATCTTCAAAATGTTGTACAGTGTAATGCCAATAAGAAAGACAAGCATTCCTTCTCCATTGTTGGATAATATCTTTGGTGCTTATTTAATTTCTTAGAAAAAAGCACACTTAGTGATTAATACCATTTTCCTTTTCTTGAATCAATACTGCACCAACCCCAATAAAACTTGCATCAACAGTTTAAATGATTGGCTGAAATTTGGAGCTGTAAGAACTGGCATCCTTTTAAGTATTGCTTTTAACTTATCAAAAGCCTCCTGACATTTTTCAGTCCAAAGAAACTTGTTTTTCTTGCTCTATAAATTTATCAGGGGTTCAGCCATTATGGATAAATTGGAAGAAAAAAAAAACAGTATCCGCCATACCTAAAATTTGCATCAGTTACTTTATACTAACAGGGATAAGGAATTCAGTGATAACCTTGACCTTAGCATCTATAGGTTTAGCTTGTCTATGTCCCATAATATGTCCTAGAAATGTTACCCTAGCACGGCAGAACTCGCGTTTGGATAAATTAATTATCAAACTTGCATCAATGAGCCTGTCAAAAGAATTTCCGAATTGTAGCAATATGTTGTTTCCATGACATCATCGATGTAAGCATCACAATTGTCTAGAGACATTGAAAAGTACTTGGAGACCCTTTTATCCCAAACGGATCGCTTGCTATTGATAAAGTCTATCTGGAGTCATGAATACCAAAATTTCCTTTGCTCTCTTCATTAGTGGAATTTGACAAAACTCTTTCAGAAGGTCAGATTTGGCGACATACTTGGCATTTCTGATTTTTTAAATGCAGTCATTGATTTTTGGTAATGGAAATTAATCTGTTTTATTTGGTCACACTGTTCACCTTCATATAATCAGTGCACGTATGGAAAGTTTTATCTGGTTTCAGAACAAGTATACATGGTAAACTCCAGTCACAAGTATACATGGTAAACTCCAGTCACCTTTACTGGGCTCTGTGAAATCTTGCTCCAGCAAATACTGAATTTCTTTTTCAAGTATATCTGATTGAGAGGTTTCATCTTGTATGGGTGTTGTTTCACTGGTTTGAAATTTATAACTTCAACATCATGGAAAATTTTGTTCTTTTAAAACATTTGGAAAAAATATGTCTCATATTCAAATAATAACTGATGAAGTTCAGTGTAAAAGTTTTTGAAGAATAGGTCTGTCTTGGTTCTGATGCTTATTTTTCACTTTGTAGCAATCAGAAATAACGTGTCCTTTCATCATGCAATAGGTACACGTAGGAAGAGACAAAGATATTTGATCAAGGTTAGAATCTTGACTTTAAAAGTTGTGCAAATTTGAGATATAGAATGGTTTGTATTAGGCTCAAATACTTTTTCTGCCAGAACACTGCTAAGCGTAAGTCTTATTTACAAAAGAAACTTTAAGAGTTAAAGTACACACGTCATCAGCATGAGCAGCATTTTCCAAGGTTTCAATCATATGCTCATCAAGATAGGTCTTAATGATGGCTCTTGAACTCTTCAAGTAATACAAGTTGTCTGAGACTTTCAAAATCTTGATCAACTTTCCTGGCTAATCACCATCTATCAAATAACACCCTTTTTCTCTTTGCAAATTCAAAGTTATTTTGTCCAGTTTCTATTGTTTTTATAGTTTCAGAATTTTTGTCAATATACCTCATAGCCTAACTTATAACCCTTAAGATGCATTCCTTAACTGCATCATAGTCACTAAGATGCATTCCTTAACCACATCATAGTCATTAACCCATAAACCCTTAAGATGCATTCCTTAACCACATCATAATCATTACCCATAACCCCTTAAGATGCATTCCTTGTCCGCATCATATTCACTAACTCATAACCCCTTAAGATGCATTCCTTGACCGCATCATAGTCAATAACTCATAACCCTTTAAGTCATTAACCCCTAACTCCTTAAGATGCCTTCTTTAACAACATCATAGTCACTAACTCATAACCCCATAAGATGCATTCCTTAACCGCATCATAGCCACTAACTCATAACATTTTAAGAATTGCATGCGTTAACCGCATCATAGTCACTAACCCATAACCCCTTAAGATGCATTTCTTAACCGCATCATAGTCACTAACTCATAACCCTTTAACATGCATTCCTTAACCACATCATAGTCACTAACCCATAACCCCTTAAGATGCATTCCTTGACCACATCATAGTCATTAACCCATAACCCCTTAAGATGCATTCCTTGACCGCATCATAGTCACTAACCCATAACCCCTTAAGGTGCATTTCTTGACCGCATCATAGTCACCCCTTAAGATTCATTCCTTGACCGCATCATTGTCACTAACCCATAGCCCCTTAAGATGCATTCCTTGACCGCATCATAGTCATTAACCCATAACCCCTTAAGATGCATTCCTTAAATGCATCATAGTCACTTACCCATATCCCCTTAAGATGCATTCCTTGACCGCATCATAGTCACTAACCCATAACCCCTTAAGATGCATTCCTTGACAGCATCATAGTCACTAACCCATAACCCCTTAAGATGCATTCCTTGACCGCATCATAGTTACTAACCCATAACCCTTAAGATGCATTCCTTAACCGCATCATAGTCACTAACTCATAACCCCTTAAGATGCATTCCTTAACCACATCATAGTCACTAACTCATAACCCCTTAAGATGCATTCTTTAACTGCATCATAGTCACTAACCCATAACCCCTTAAGATGCATTCCTTGACAGCATCATAGTCACTAACCCATAACCCCTTAAGATGCATTCCTTGACCGCATCATAGTCATTAACCCATAACCCCTTAAGATGCATTCCTTAACCGCATCATAGTCACTAACTCATAACCCCTTAAGATGCATTCCTTAACCACATCATAGTCACTAACTCATAACCCCTTAAGATGCATTCTTTAACTGCATCATAGTCACTAACCCATAACCCCTTAAGATGCATTCCTTAACCTCATCATAGTCACTAACCCATTACTCCTTAAGATGCATTCTTTTACTGCATCATAGCCATTAACCCATAACCCCTTAAGATGCATTCCTTGACAGCATCATATTCACTAACTCATAACCCTTTAACATGCATTCCTTAACCACATCATAGTCACTAACAATTAATTAATACAAGTTGTTTGTGATATTAAATTTTCTTGGCTAAGCACCAATTATGAAATAACTGATCTTTTTCAAACAAATTCGACATGAGTTTGTCCTGCCCCTTTTTATAGTTTCGAAATTTTTGCCGATAAGCTTCAGGTACTAACTCATAACCCCTTAAGATGCATTCCTTAACCACATCATAGTCATTAACCCATAACCCCTTCAGATTCATTTCTTAACCACATCATAGTCACTAACCCATAACCCCTTAAGATACATTCCTTAACCACATCATCGTCACTAACCCATAACCCCTTAAGATGCATTCCTTAACCACATCATAGTCACTAACTCATAACCCCTTAAGATGCATTCCTTAACCACATCATAGTCACTAACCCATAACCCCTTAAGATGCATTCCTTAACCGCATCATAGTCACTAGTGTTATTTTTAAATACTGTTGAATTGTTGTGATATAAGTTATATTCAACAAAAGCGAACTCAGTAGGAGAAATGTGTTTTCCAAAAAGATATACCATTAAATTGTCAATCAGCTGAAAAGTTTTACATTTGTTTTAAATATTTGTTTGTTTGTCCCAGTGCTAGATATCTCTATAAACTACCACACAGCAGACATCGTAGCAACTTGACTAATATTTCTAATATTGACTAATATTTAACGGCTAAGGGAGTGTAGAGCGGCGTTCGGACATTTCGATAATAATAGTGTTTGAATGTCTAATTAATAGGATTTTTAAAAAAACAAATGAAGGAATAAAAAAAAATAAAGTATTAAATATATAACACTACGTGTAATCATCCTTTCATATAAATGCATAGTACAAGTGTTGATAAGCTATTGCACCATTGTGTTATTGGAAGTGTGAACACTTAAATTCTCATGCAATTTTTACACCTAACCGTTGGGAATTTTCACATCAAATCCTCATATTGTATCCCTTCTAAGAGAGAGAGAGAGAGAGAGAGAGAGAGAGAGAGAGAGAGAGAGAGAGAGAGAGAGAGAGAGAGAGAATTTTCTCTTCGCATGGCTGCTAGCATTCTCTAAAATCGTTTTGTACGTAATGTTAACCACACGTGTGTGTAATGTATGCCTATCACTTCAACGGAAAATATACACAAGTCTCTTTAGCTGTCGCATTCATTAATTGGTAACTATTCAAATATGAAACGAATACCAACGTAATGGCTATGCTTTAATAGATACTAAATATGCGGTTGAAGATATGTATATCAGATAGGTATGTACTTAAACAGACATTTTAAAAACCTTTAGTGGTTTCTTTTGTTGGCACAATCTGTTACGATATAGGGCACTAAAATCATAATTTAAGGTGAAGTCGGAATGCGTTACCAAATCAAACGATTGAAAAAGTTATATACAAAAATAGAAATATAGAACTAGACTAACAATCGGTTACAAAATTTAGCTGTTGTATTTATATCCAAACCAGACAATGGACACTATAATAATGATTATTACTTCAACAAGATAATTTTCTGAACAGATAAACTATGCACACTTGTCCAGTTGTTTTTCTTATTAAACAGATGCTCCTTAGTCTACTCGTGTGAATAAATAAACTTATTATAACAAGCACTATAAATGAGGCCATAAATATGTATTGACATGTAATCTGTGTAAGTTGTTGCCTATTACTATGTCTTATTATGTTTGTTTAAGTGAATTCATATATTAAAATAGATAAAACAGATATTTTGAAATTATACTTAAGCATTTATCTATCCGGAGTTTCATTATTATTTGTATGCCTTTTTATTATATTTATCAACGATTACAATATATACAACTACAGCGTCAACCGTAATATAAAGAACAATTGCAGACAGATGAATGCACAGGGACACAATTATAAACTCCACAGCACAGACCCGTCAATTAAGACCAATGACTCTGAAAATTAAATGAAATCAAAGTTTGTATTCGCGAGTGATTCATTACGATTCTCAAAATATCCCGGAAGTGTTTTCCTCCATTTCTCTACTTGCTCATAAAAGCGTGTTTAAATAGTCACTACTGCTCTTCTAATTTAGGAAAGACTTTGTGTGTGTGTGTGTGTGTGTGTGTGTGTGTGTGTGTGTGTGCGCGATAAGGATTTTAACTTAGCTTTAACAATATTTCAGTCATATCGCTACGATGTGGCAGTGATACAGTTGATAGTGATGTCTAACATTGAGGCATCATGCCGCAGACATGTAGCATGATGTCCCACCCAGTCACATTATCCTGACATCAGGCCGACCAGTCCTAACACTTACCTCTTAATGCTGAGCGCCAAGCGAGGCAGCTGTCAGTACCATTTTGTAAGTCATTGGTATGACTCGGCCGTGGATCGAACCCACGAACTCCCAATCCCGCGGCGGACGCTCTAACAACATGGACACCTGTGCGGTTCATAAGTCAATGAGCAATTTAAAGCGATAAATCGGCAGACAATAACCGTTATAAAACCATTATGCGGCAAGTATTTAAGGTCACTAACCAATATTGTAATACAATTCAAACTCAAACAGTTGCTATTAAATTCGCAGTGTGATTCAAATGAATAATTAACACGTGTCTATCATAAATTAATAATGCACTTTCATGTCAAACAGACTGCATGTACTCGGATTTTAAATTTTCAAACATACAAGTGACAAAGGGCTAGCTTGTTCATTGACTAAATAGTGCAGTTATTTAAGTTGATTACATTGTACTAGATATTTTAATGCTATTATACACGTATTTGTCTCTTGATTACCCGTTCAGCGTATATGCTTATGCAATACATCCATATATTATCTTATCGTCATTGTATACACTGTACATACTACTTATGCAGTCTTCATTCAGCAACATATAAACCAGTCCTTTCTTGTAAACGTTGACAAACCGCCAAAATTGGTGATCACTGAAAACAGAAAATAGTTTACGAAACACATCATAGGTTCCGTATATGTTAGACAGTGTGCGTGCATGCGTGTGCAATTCTGCAGTAATGTACAGCCTTAAATCTGTCCAGTATAATTTATAAAATCAATTAGATGCATTGCTTTAATAAAATGTTATCCTTTGTTAATTTAGTTAAAGACCTTATCTTTGATTTGACTGGCCTATGTTTTCAGAAACTTAGTGACCGCAGCGATAGCATAGTGGTTAGCGCATTCGCCTCTGATTAGCGGATTCGATCTTTTCCCAGACATACCAGCGGTTTATATAAAAGTGGTACTAGCAGTTGCCTCGATGAAGTGACTGATAGAACATGATATTACATGTATGTGGCATGATGTCCCAGTGCTAGATATCTCTATAAACTACCACACAGCAGACATCGAAGCAACTTGACTAATATTTCTAATATTGACTAATATTTAACGGCTAAGGGAGTGTAGAGCGGCGTTCGGACATTTCGATAATAATAGTGTTTGGATGTCTAATAATAGGATTTAAAAAAAAAAAACAAATGAAGGAAGAAATGAAAATAAATAAAGTATTAAATATATTACACTACGTGTAATCCTCCTTCCATATAAATGCATAGTACAAATGTTGATAAGCTATTGCACTATTGTGTTATTGGAAATGTGAACACTATCAAATTCTCATGCAATTTTAACACCTAACCGTTGGAAATTTTCACATCAAATCCCCATATTGTATCCCTTCTGAGAGAGAGAGAGAGAGAGAGAGAGAGAGAGAGAGAGAGAGAGAGAGAGAGAGCGCATTTCTGTGAAAACCTGTACGATGTTCATATATAAAAAAGGGAGTATAATTTTTATCGTTATTGTATTACAACACTAATGATTAATCAGTGGAAATTCGTCACAAATTTAGAAATTAGTTTTTCTCTTCGCATGGCTGCTAGCATTCTCTAAAATCGTTTTGTACGTAACGTTAACCACACGTGTGTGTAATGTGTTCCTATCAAGTCAACGGAAAATATACTCATGTCTCTTTAGCTGTCGTATTCATTAATTGGCAACTATTCAAATGTTAAACGAATACCAACGCAATGACTATGCTGTAATAGATACTAGATATGCGGTTAAAGATATGTATATCAGATATGTATGTACTTAAACAGACATTTCCAAAACCTTTAGTGGTTTCTTTTGTTGGCACAATCTGTAACGATATAGGGCACTAAAATCATAATTTAAGTTGAAGTCGGAATGCGTTACCAAATCAAACCATTGACAAAGTTATATACAAAGATATAAATATAGAACTAGACTTACAATCGGATACAAAATTTAGCTGTTGTATTTATATCCAAACCGGACAATGTACACTATAATAATGACTATTACTTCAACAAGATAATTTTCTGAACAGATAAACTATGCACACTTGTCCAGTTGTTTTTCTTATAAAACAGACGCTCCTTAGTCTACTCGTGTGAATAAATAAACTTATTTTAATAAGCACTATAAATGAGGCCATAAAGATGTATTGGCATGTAATCTGTGGAAGTTTTTGCTTATTACTATGTCTTATTATGTTTGTTTAAGTACATTCAAAGATTAAAATAGATAAAACAGATATTTTGAAATTATACTTAAGCATTTATCTATTCGGAATTTCATTACTATTTATATGCCTTTTTATTATATTTATCAACGATTACAATATATACAACTACAGCGTCAACCGTAATATAAAGAACAATTGCAGACAGATGAATGCACAGGGACACAATTATAAACTTCACAGCACAGACCCGTCAATTAAGAAAGATGACTCTGAAAATTAAATGATATCAAAGTTTGTATTCGCGAGTGATTCATTACGATTCTCAAAATATCCCGGAAGTGTTTTCCTCCATTTCTCTACTTGCTCATAAAAGCATGTTTAAATAGTCATTACTGCTCTTCAAATTTAGGAAAGACTTTTCGAACAACAGTGCAGATTAGATATAGCTTGGTGGGAACAATTTACATTAGATACACCTTGGTGGGACCATTTACATTAGATACACCTTGGTGGGAACCATTTACATTAGATACGCCTTGGTCGGAACAATTTACATTAGATACGCCTTGGTCGGAACCATTTACATTAGATACACCTTGGTCGGAACCATTTACATTAGATACACCTTGGTTGGAACCATTTACATTAGATACACCTTGGTTGGAACCATTTACATTAGATACCCCTTGGTCGGAACCATTTACATTAGATACACCTTGGTTGGAACCATTTACATTAGATACACCTTGGTCGGAACCATTTACATTAGATACACTTTGGTCGGAACCATTTACATTCGATACATCTTGGTTTAGATTAGAGAAATGGTCATTATCATTTACACTGGACTAACCTTGGTCGGAATAGTTTATGTTTACATTAGATAACCTGTGGTAGGTACCGTTTATATTATATTATATTATATTATATTATATTATATTATATTATATTATATTATATTATATTATATTATATTATATTATATTATATTATATTATATTATATTATATTATATTATATTATATTATTTATATATCACTTGGTCGGAGCCATTTACATTAGAAATAACTTTGTCAGACCATTTACGTTAAATATTTATTGGATAAATCCATTTACCTAGACATACCGATGTTAGAACCATTTACATTACAAAGATCTTGGTCCGATTCGTTTACAATACATACATCTTGGTTTGAAACATTTATATGAGTTTTATGTTGGACGGAGATATTTGCTTGAGGCCAGTACTTGTCGGAATAGTTTAGATTATATACATGTTGGTAGGACCAATCTACATTAGACATACCACGGTCTAAACGGTTCACATTAGATATACCGTAATCAGAACGAGATGCCTTATATATACCTCAGTCATATTTTCGTTAGATATGCATTGGTCGTAAACGTTTACCTTCGACATACTGTAGAGGGTGCTCCAATATTATTTTAATTATTACAGAAGACCCACCCTGGCTCGTTTTTGTCAGAAATTGAAGTAGTAATAGAGAGATGCAAAGCTCCGAGCTCCCAGTCAACGGCAATACAGTTAAATTAATGAATACACATTATATTTAGTGGAAATATTATTACGGCGCTAGTCCACGCATTCACATTATGGTCATTTTTATCGTACAGAAAAATATGATATTATCAGACGCATTTCTGTACATTGCACTTCTACAATGTGTACACAGATGTGCACATATCCATGTGCTGATATATCCTTATATATGATACTCCTACAAAGTATACACAAATAGGCAAACCCCTATTAACTAAGGTTGTACACAGCAACCATTATACAAAGTTTAGAATTCAATTCAAGATTTGCAAATCTATAATATCAAATGAAAAGATGCATAAGGTTACTACAACTTACATAAACATTGCTCATATCTCAAAATATGCAAGTATATCAAACACTACGAATGAATCAACCTACAAATGGCAATTCTAGGTACAGAAGTGTACACACTGCAATAATTAAAGTACACTTACTTTGCAGTAATATATTACAACATCAATCGAACAAATAGTCACTGCATTGTACTGAAGCTCCTTGTAACTCTCAGACTATACAATTTCCCCGCCAATTTCGAATGAGGTCGGAGTAGCTTATCTTCCCTTAATTCACGCAAGCTGGTCTTAGCGACTACTGCAGTTTAGCTCTCAAGATAATATATTTAAACTTGCTTCTTCTAATGTTAGCCACGCCTGGGTCAATTCCGAGTGGATGATAATTCAAATAATTATCACACATTGCTCCCTCCCAGCAGTCTGTCAAGGGTGGGTTTACGACCCCCTTTTATCCGAAAATAGCATTTCTTCACTTACCTGTGAACCCTGTGATCGCATTTAGTATGTAACTGGCTTGGCCAAAATACGGCGAGTTACGAATTTTATGGCTATGTCAATTAACTGGCTTGACACATTTTGCTCGCCGAATTGACCTTCATACATATAGACTGCGCGAAATTATTGACTCAGGGTCTAACATATACATGTTGAAATCTGGTTAATCCTTAGAACGTGGCACTGTTGTTTTTATGGAAGATATGATTATTAATGTTAATTCGGAGTAAAATTCTGGATTTAAAATACACAACATTACGTTGTCAGGTGATCATAGAAATTTTCCATGTGCAATTCGACTATCTCATATTTTTTATAGAAATATTAGAAAAGTTATATTAATATTAATTCAAAGTCAATGCAGGATTTAAAAGACGCCTATCAATGTTGTCAGGTAATCGTATACATTTGTCATGCACACCACTATCTCACATTTTCGGTTTTTGTAGAAATGTTAGAAAGGTTATTTTCAGAGCCAAGCATACAGTTGTACTCATACGAATAAGTGATGATATTAATGTTATATGGAGACATGCAGGCGATGCTGGTAAGGTAGTATTATCGAAACTCTCACTGTGGATGCCAGTAATGACTCCATCGATCGCAGAAGGACAGAAATTATTGTCACTTATGGATACATGTGGTAAATCATTACTATCATGGCTAACAACAACAACATATATCATTCAGAGTAATATCGGTATATTTACATGTCACATAGCATCACCACAAGGTGTTTCTGCACCACGACATATATTTGTTTCGCTACAAGATGAAACACGATCAAATTCTCAAGAACGGAGTCATATGATATTTGACAAACTAGGTGTTTCTGAGATTTGGTTAGGAATAAACGGCCAACAAGAACACGCTAAAGATATTTTTCTTAATTTTAGACAAAACAAAATATCACGTGGATATACTCGTTTGATGACATTTATGGGACGTGAT
Source organism: Unio pictorum (assembly GCA_030141615.1). NCBI lineage: Eukaryota > Metazoa > Mollusca > Bivalvia > Unionida > Unionidae > Unio > Unio pictorum. Next base: position 4,001,141 of record JARLTB010000207.1, read on the forward strand.
TAGAATGTAAATGCCTGTCTGCAAATACACAGCTAGAGTTCACAACCTATTATCCGATTCATTAATTTTCAGTGGAACATTTTTATTTAACCAGACAAACGGTCATTGATCTACACTTCTGAGCTCGTGTAACTCTTCCGGCTGCTCCAGCCCCATTTCGGCCTAATTACAGAGCAATCGCTGTTATACGTAGCGATATATCTATGCTATTTGAAGGTACTGGTGGACGAATGAGTCATTGATGCACCAGTAGAACATTTGTAATACAATTAGATTACTTCTAATATTGGTAATGTCATATCATAGTGTAAATGTTACTCTGACTTCGGGTCAGAATAGAAAACTACAAACCGTGTCAGTGAAAACAATTCGTAACCACAATAAAGCTAAAACAGTCAAATTACAGGTGGTGAAAATAAATTTAATGATGCTAAACACTACAAGACTTGAATCCAACTTACTCTATCAGTTGGTGCCATTTCATATATAACCAAATCAGGCGGTATATTCCCACTCCTCGCGACAATGCCAACATTAATCACAGCTACTAACCCTCTGTCTCGAAAACGGCAGCGTTATGCGCTGTCGGCACAGCGGCAGGAATGGCATTAAAGAAAGCAAACTGAAAATGATATAGAAAAGCGAAAGGGTCTAAGGCTACCAGGGTCTCCACATTCATGGTACGGAAAGGTTCTAAGGCTTCCATGGACTGTTTAATAACTTCAATGTCAAATTTTGGTCTAATCGATGCTTCTAAAGTACTAAAACTAAAAAACATTAGTGGTGTTTTTAAGCGAGATCAATTACCAGAACGACCAGACAATATTGAAACCGGTATTATTAATCTCGATAATTCCATCGGACCTTGAACTGACTTGATCGCATACGGGATAAATCAACGTGGAATTGTTTATTTTGATTCATGCGGGTTAGTCCCGCCAAATGAGTTTATCGAGCATGTTAGCGTAGCAAAATATCCTCATAAAATGAGGATGTGGTATTCAAAATGACCAACGCTGACTGTCGCAGAATTTAAACTGAATGGGTTTTGGACCAAACAAATAACTCAAACACAATGTGTGAAAGATGAAAATGTACTAACTTAATTAGTAAAGAAAAATGTGTGATGTAGAAATACAATGATTCTCACACACTCTCAACACATTCAGTCACTCTATACTAACAGTCACACATTGAAAATAAGCCAATACGATTATATCTATCTGATATACAGCTTCAAGAAACCTCGCTTTCAGATATCAGTACACACTAAGATATTCACCTAATTTCACGTACAGAATAGGCCTGAGATTCAAACAATCTCAAGTTTTCAAATATGTCTCAAATGTTCTGCAGTCAGTAAGATTCACAAATCTCCTGGAATTCAACTAAGATTCAAATAATCTCATGTAAATATAAATATACCAATTGAAACAATAATTGGAATAAACACATGCTTCTTGACCCTTGTACAGTCGCATGATTTTCATACATCGATAAACCGCACAGTTTCATCACGTCCCTCGGGTTGACCCACTTTCTTGTATCGGCCGCTCGCATCCTTCATGGATCCACTACATGTACAGTCAGTCATAAGTATACACACGTACAGACAGCATACAGCACCATTGTATTTGTTACGTCTACAGTCGTGGATCCACCACATGTACATACAAACGTACATACGTATAGACATCTAGATAGCTCTACTCGTTAGCCTAACTCATCAATCGCGTAACACCCGTTACGCGATTGATGAGTTAGGCTAACGAGTATTTTTAACTCGTTAGACTTGTTAGACTCGTTAGACGTATTAGCCTCGTTAGATTGGTCAGACTTGTTAGACTCGTTAGACTCGTTAGACTCGCTAGCTACAATAAAACCAAACTGGTAATAATACTGAGTTCTGGAAAATACTGTTACTTTAAACTCTTAAAAGCAACTTGAATTTCACAATTCACAACGTTTCAAATCTGCGTTGTAATAAATTAATCATTACACGATATGACAATACAAACTGAATAAACTTCACATATCAAATACAATATAAATTTAACACTCACCACTATGGCTATAGAAATACCACGTGTGCTTTCCTCAACAGATCCAAAGTGACCAGTGTCGGTTATACATTAATCGTGCTTAAATTAATAGGACAGTGAGTAATATTAAGGGTAAAATACCCGTGTATATCGTGATTATTATGTCCGTAGCCGCAAGTAGTTTCCGGCGAGACATATGTTGGTTCCGTCACTTGTCTGAAAAAAAACCCCAAACATCTGTTTACCCTAGATAGCGTTGTGCGCATGCACAACCCAAATAGTCAAATATTTCTCAGACATCACAAAAGTTTTTTTCTCTTCTAATTCTGTGACACAGACAATAACCGGCCTACCAATATGCGGCTGAGAAGTAATTGCTATACTTGATGCTGTATCAAATATCAACCAAACCTCGTTTTAAAGAGATCTTAAATTATGATGGTAGATATTTACGGGAGATCTTTCTTGAAAAAAACCCCATTGACTGGCTTTAAATGAGGGTAACAAAATCATTAACGACGAATTATCCGAGTTACTAAATATTGCAAATGTAGATCCAAACAAAATGGTTGTATTTCAGAATAAGCAAGGAAAATTAGAAACGAATAAACTTTCATTGCAGGATATTATCTGTAAAATTAATGGCATAATGGCGTAAGATAAGATCCGGTTATACAATACAGGCGAATTCAACATGAGCGGAAATAAATAAAATATCAGTACTTGGAGATCCAACATTTGACATGGACGCGGCAACAAAACAATAAGTCGACGCTAACTACAGCACCGTAGACCATAAATTATCAACGTTCATGTAAGCTCGCTTGCAAATCTCCGTCGAAAGTTTAGATGAATTGATGAAATCACAAATAATTTTTTTGGTACTCTGTTGAACATTGTTATGGAACTTTCTGATATCAAGGCGAGCATTGACACGATTAAGCGAACACAGGAAAATATTGTTTGTGATTTTTCTGTTATCGCTGAATGCCTCGAGAAGGTTAAAACACCACATCAACAAAATATAAATACCGTGTACTCAGTAGTGTAAGGATCTTTCACATGGACACCTCAAAATAACACCAATCCAGTTACTGCATCTGTTCGAGGTATATACCGATTAACAGTGATTTCACCGATACAGAGCAGTGTGTCATCATGTAGATCCACCGGCGTTAATAATGTCAGTGCAATATTATAAAATGGATCTACTGCAACATTTTGAATAACCCGCAGCAGTGGTAATTTAGCATCATCGTCACTCATATGGTATGCAGAATTTATAATTAATTTAATCTCATAGGATAATGAGCTGTCCAATGAAAGTGTAATAGAATAGATACAATCAAGTGCATGAATTATAAACTAAACTAAAGAATATCATTGACACCGTAAAAATAAGAAAATATAGGCGTGCTGTCGTCGTTGATATAATTGTATATTCAGTGTCAGCTTGTTATAGCTGTCAAAATCATTCGGGAATCTACAATGAAATACTTCTCTGGTATTAGCACAAAAAGAATAATTGAGATGGAACAACTGACTGGATTATTATTGGGATACCAACAGGTAATTATCAAATCGAAGAGATCAATGATGAATTTCAGAGTATAATTACATCTATTACAGTTAATCAAAACAGTTATTACTGTGCACGAACCAACATTCTCAGGGCTATGCCTTTGATATTTACTAATCATGAATTATAAGTGTTTTAGATCAGTCTGAAGTTGTATCGGAAGCACCAACACCGATACAGGAACCAATACGGTCTGATTTTACGACGGATAAACAATGATAGTGGTAATTTACCCCATCATACAAAGAGCATTTACTAATTATAGAAAATGTAATGGTGGGTAGTGATTTTAACTTTAAAAAGCAGGAATATATATGGTGGAAATTTATTTTTGAACGAACCGCTATAAAACTAATTAAATATATGATTATTCACATAAATGAAATTATTATTTTACAATCATTACTCTAGAACATTAAAAACAACGAGAAAACAACAGCAAAGTTTTCAAGAATATCTTTATGATATAACAAGTTAACGCAATGAAATCATTAACCAAATTGAAATGATCATCAGCTCGTATCTGATATGGAATATCTTAAGCAGCGAATAATTTAAGCAATAATTGATTATCGTGAAATAAATCGCGATAAACAAATTTGTTTTAAATGCATTTCCGATAACACAATCTAATCTATCGATTTGTAAATTCTCGGGTATCACGCAGACTCACTAAAGATATTCACGAATGATATAATCAATGAAAACTTTCCTTAAATACTCTCTGCGTAGAGATAAACATCACCGTAAGCAGCTATTCTGAAATATAATAATGTTCCATATGTTGATGGTAGACATATATGAAACGGAACCGTAAATGTAACATCTGTGATCGCTGTTAATATGGTATTTAATGTAATTGATGAAAGTTATCCGACAAACACAGAAATATCAAATCAGGTTCGGCAGGGTCCTATTATGTATACATTCACTTCTCAAGTACCATGTAAAATTTTGATAGTACTAGTACCGATTAATTCGTACTATCTGCGGTGTCATAATTCATTATTGCGAGAATACAATTTAAACTTAATGACAAAATCGGTAGCGTATTGGATTTATCGGGGGTTGGGTGGGGGAGGGGAATCTAAAACTGAATCTCTACATAAAGTACTAGTATAAACAGACCTGAAAAACAGAAGGACTAGAATGATGAAATAATTGTTCTACCTACAGACAAACAAAAATATTACCTTTCATATTTTTCTCGAGGGAGGAAAGAGGATAATTACTATAACACAATTTATGTACTGTTTCATCAGTGTCAAATTTTGTTTACAACCTTTCAATTTTTATTTTATGAAGGATCGAAATGACAAAAGAATGAAAGGTGGTTCGTGATTTTACTAGCAATAACCCAATCGTGAAGAACAAAATTGTATGATTTTTGCGCTGACCCCTAAGTCGAACTTACTAGTTTTACTTTCATTAATCCTTTTTAGCTGTCTTACACGTGTTTTTATAGGGTTTTTTGTTTCATAATCGCGAGATAGTTGTATTCTAACTTTAACTATTGCGTTAAAAAGAGGTACCATTCTCTTTAATGCTACATCATCTGCTAATGAAGAAAAGACAGCTTGTTGAATTTCTTTGACGAATTTATATTTTGATGGCAGAGTATATATATATATATATATATATATATATATATATATATATATATATATATCTCCGTGCTTAAGCTCTTGTAAGTATTCGAAATCAGATTTTTTTCAGGATTTAGGTTATTAGATAATTGTATTCCTTCATCTTTTAAATTTGGAATAGCGGCTATTATATCATTTTCAGAAATTCTAAGGTGCCTTTATACTTTTTATAAGGTCCAGTGGTCACGTATATATGGCAACAAACTCCCATATTAACCCCTAAGTTCCCGTATGACATCTTAGGAGGCTCAGAGGCACACGAAACACATCAGTCTAGTATGTTCAAGAGGGCGTGTTTAGTGGATGACGATACCACACACGATTTCCTTATGTAGACTCCTAGAGTGGCATATGACATCTTAGCAAGTCCAGAAGGATACAGTAAATCTTAATTAAGGACAGTACAATACATAACTCTTAATTAAGGACATGACGGTACATAAATTTTAATTAAGGACATCACAACATACGCAGGAGTCATTCTCTACGCTCAATAGATCAACATCAGTACGAGAATCAGCAGCTCTAGCAATAAGCTAACGGTTCTAATCGACATATATATATATATATATATATATATATATATATATATATATATATATATATATATATATATATATATATATATATATATATATATCATGTCATCTATATAGCACGATGATTGTGGTCATCAGTCTAATATTTATTTTGTCCTTGAGAGATGAATGTACAACTCTCTCCGTAACACACCCATAGTGTGTTGCTAAGATAAATTTTAATATTGTAATTGTAGATTGAAATATGTCTCTGTAAAATACAATAATGTGTTTGTAAATAAACAATATTAGACATGGTAGGTTGGTGACTACTGCATACTTTGTAACAATACAAATTAAAAAATATAAATATCCTTCTACTATAAAATTATTTTTTGATCTACCAGATTCACTCGTATTGCATCATTCGAGTTTGCTAAGGGACTCCATCAAATCTATTATATTTGGTTTGGTAGACATTTTCAGGAAAACGCTAGGCATGAATAGTTTTTTTTTACGATATATGCTCAAATTGTAAAATACTGATATCGCTGATTGTAAGTGAAGCAATTATATCATTTCAGAAGCAGTCAGTTTGGTTAACACAAGATGATGATACAAGCGCAAAAGATCTAGGTGGAAGTATATCCGGTAAATTTATACAAGGTGGTGCATATGATCATAAGCAACATTATTCACAACTAATTCTTGATGATGCTGGATATGATTTTATTATCGCAGATTTAACCAATTGAATGTATATTCGGTTTGATACAATTGTTGGCCATATCAGTGATATATCGCCTCTATGCTCGCTTATGTTTCTATAAATTTGCTATTGGTGATAAATAGATTCCTTACCAATGCAGTCACAGTTGCAACGGATTCATTTTGTATGAAAAAAATCATACAGAATTAGTGACTCAATTTTCAAGTACTGATGCTGCGTGGAGTTCGTGGAGAATAACACAAGAAATGTTATATAACTATCCTGAACTCGCAGTTGCTGAAATCAGGAATACTTAACTGATAAATTCAGACACAATAATTAGATATCAGAATTATCGTCTGCGCCATCTATATCCGATTTAGTCTCCAGACAAAAGAATGTTTATCTATATGAACCTGGCGGTTGCGGTAAAATAACTCGTGTTACTGAATTATTTAGACAGAGTTTGGGTGATATGGTTGTTTTAACACCGACACAAAGACTCGCAAGAGAAATTAAACAACGAGGAGTGCAATCATGTACTTATCACAGTTTCTTTCGGTACAAGGGTGACAAATGGACTGAATGAATGGGTGAGAAATATATACTAAACATAAAACTTTGGAATGAAATATGCGCCGTTTCATTAGATCTTACGCAAATGTTTCTTGATTATTGATTGTTAAAGAATAACGCGGTGATAATGTGTGGCGATTATGGTCAACCACCGCCATTTGTTGGATTGTATCTGCACGAAGAGTTAATAATATTGGTAAATTATTACGATGAGATAATTAATGATCATAGAGCGCTTGACTCAGAATTAAGAGAATTTAAGAAATTAATAAGATTATAGTCGAATAAAATCCATTGTAGAATAATGCGTGAAATAATTTCAGAAACGTCTATAAATGATTTTTGGAATTTGTGGAGACCATACGAAATAGAAAGATAGTTCGTGATAAACGCCAACAGCAATTACTTCAGTTACATAAAGAAAAGTTTTTAAAATTACCTATGCTGTTATATTATCGACCAGCTAATACTCGAAGACAAAATATTGATGTTGAAATTCCAGGATCATCAGTGAAACAGAATATTGTGTTAAATGATATTGTTATATTTCCTGTCAGTGTTCTTGAGGATGTATTAAAAGACAAAACTTCATGGACGCTAGAATATGCAATGACAATCCACTCATCGCAAGGATGAACTACTTCTGACACAGTTGTTTGGATTATTTAGTCTAGCTTACAGTATCACGAGTCAGAGAAATATCTCTTGCTAGTGATGATATGGTAAGAAAAAAACATCAATAATTATAAACAAAGTGACAAAAATATAATCGCGACATTGATACTGATGCTGAATTTATCAATCTGTTGAAACAGCAACAGAATAATCATTGGGCAAGCTGTAACATAATATTGTTGTGGCAGTATTCAAATAATGATTCAAGACAATCTACCGTAGATAGAAAGGGTAGTAGTGTTGCTCATGCACGAGAACATGCAATGTTGACCTCTCTTGAATATAATATACGTATAGGTGCTAGTTAAGTGATCGTGATGGAAATTGTGTATCTTCGGCTATAATTTGTAATTGGTCAAATCTGTAGAATGCAGCTCTACCTGTAGACCTTACCATGCTGGCAATTGCATGTATCGTAACACTCTAGATAGGATCAGTCGCTCTTTGTTTACCACCATCAGTTCACCCTGCACATACAAGTATCTTAAGATAACCTTACCTAATACTGGTTGTTTCTTGAGATTTCGTATCCTTAATTATTTCCTTTGTGTATTGATATCCAAATAACCGCTCAGCAAGAGTTCGATTAAATCGCCTAACGATTGCTTGATCACGAATAATTGCGGATTGTCTTCGTCTGATTTTGACATTATGTTTTTTTTTCATCAGACATATTACTACACCAATTAATTCATTGCTAGGATCTTCATATATTAGTTGTGTCCATCGTAGACCACCACGTTGATAACTTCGTTCAAAAGCTAATACAACGTATGTTGCTGTCTTTGTTAATAACGGCTTTGCTTCTTTATATCTACATGCAACGTCAACGACAGTCAATGGTTATTTGTACGTTTTGTGACGTCTACCAATTTTGATAGTATCTTGTGGTAAAAATAAAATATCCACCTGATGAACTTCATTAGGAACGCTGAGATCGAAATGTGCGTACTGAATTCGTTTAGGCGGTGGTAGATAAATGTGTCATATTGCCTGTTATACTAACCACGTACGAGAGCGTTTGACACCTGTCGCATCAGCGAGTTTATCATTTGCAGACTTGCTCTTTCAATATCATTTTGGGCTATCTTAAACCGATTCAATAATATTAATAATCATTCGATTAATTACCAGACCCTAATACTAGTTTACCTTTCATCTCAGATCTCACCAACCAATTTGCTAATGATTCCTTGACAGATTTATATTCTATGGAATTTAACGCCTGAATTTTACATCTGCATTATATCTATGCTGACGATTGCTACGATAGTAAGCTAGATCATGAGCGCGACATGGTTTATCAATTTCATTGATTGTATACTCCCCCGATCTTGGTTGATCCTGATTATTAAGTCTGATATCAAGTTTGGTTCCAGGATCACAATAATTTTATCCTAGAAGATGATATTCTCCTGGGTACTTAGACCATGGAGTTCTCGGTAATTTCCTAATTTTGCTGCAATATCACCTCGTTTTGTTATATATTCCTTGAATTATCAAGAGTAATCAATTTAAATATCTTTGTACCACATTGTACACACTTATCTGTAACTGCTGATCTGATATTTTTTGTTCTAATAGTTGTTAGTGTATCTGTAGGGGTACTCGCCCTGCATATACACAATACAGATGCATATTGTTTATTATATTTATATAATATTGAGCGGCAAGAAAACGAGAACCGGTGAAACATCATGCAGCGCTACCAAATTCTATCAGAATGATTTACCATAGGTCCATTTGGAAGTAGTAAAACGCAACTGCTGGATAATTTCATAATGAGATGGCTCAATTGGGATAAACTATATTCAGTTGCCACGTCTGTGGATTATCAGCGATGCTACGAAGTGGAAAATACTTTAAAGAAAATGCAAAGACGATAAATGAAGATGGTGATGATATTAATAATTGTATCACTGATATTGATGAAGCAACGTCCGTGGATGACCTTGCTGGATTTATTTATAACTTAGTTGTGTACGATGATATAATGCTGGATAAGCAATCTAATCCGGCAAGACTAACCCAAGTGTGACTCTCTCGGTTAGTTAGAGGCTCCGGTTTATTGTTATTTACGTTAATTTTCCCCTCGTTTTTGTAAGATGCCTTAGTTTAGCAAATGGACGCTTCTACTATGAGGTCTGTTCACCGTCTCTGCTGCTAATGTTGAATAACGGATTGGACTATTTTAAAGACGAGTGATATGAACTATATTGACATATTAAAAACATTATTTTGGTGGTGCCATTCCATAAGAATAAAAAATCAATTTCACGTGGATTAATCACGTATGCAACGCGATGATTACCTGGACCAAACGATCAATGATACCGGTTTCAACATTGTTTGGTTCTTTTTGGTAATTGGTCAGGCATAAATTCATCTCTAACATGCTTGATATTTAGTTTTGTAGAGGCATTAAAAAAATGAAAATTTGACATCAGAGGAAACCTATTGTTTATTTTTAATTAACGAACTGTTTCTGTAAGTCTCATACCTTTTCCGTATCAGTGGGGGCTGTTGTTGTCCTGGTAGTCTTAGACCCTTCCTTCTTTTTAAAAAAAAAATCCCTTTCCTTTTGCTTTCTTTAGTGCCATTCTAGCAGCGGTTGAGACAGCACCACGTACTGCTGCTTTTGCAACGGTAGATGCGGCTGCGACAATTAACGCTAGAATAGCTATAGGAAGCGGACATATATCACCGGTTTTAATAATATGTTTAATCGCGCCAGCAGAAAGATCAAAATTGACATCAGAATTTGATTGTTTGGCTTTATATAAATGCTTAAGTTAAGGTTCTGAAAATTATAGGTTCTTTGGACCATTTGCGATTTGATTTTACTTTACTGATATGTTTGTACCAGTATAATGTTGATGAAACTGACACTAACACTAACATGATGATGATATTAAAAATATCATTAGTGATTTAATTACACGTAACGGTTACATGTTTTTCACTGAGGCATGAAAAATTTTCATTCTTCCACCAGTACCTATAAGTAACATTGTTATCTCGTTGAGTATAACAGTAATTACTTTGTAATTAGCAATAGCTCCAACATGTCTCTTTACTTTTGCTCGAAAGTGTATATCAACGACACATTGTCTAACTAAATCAAGATCTTCCAGCGAAAAGTAACATATCGGATATATATTTTGAAAATCTAGTATTATTTACAAACCAGTATCTACATTTTAATCACGTCCCATATATTTCATCACACGATGATAATCACGTGATTTATGTTTTTGGTCCAAATTCAGTAATCTTTCTTTCGACGGTTCTTCACGTCCATTTTTTCTAAAGGAAATTTCGGTAATTCCTTTTTATAAAATATCATTATAGTTTCCTCTTGATTACGTACTTGTTCAGTATTTTTAAGGGCAATGCCGTGGTGAATAAACATCTCGTTGTGATGTTATATAGCTGGTAAATGGTCTGTTGTTACCGTTAACCATGATAAAGCTGGTTTACCATATTGATTCATAAAAGAGAGTAATAGCTGTTCTTCAGAAAGTTTTGGAGTCATTACTGGCATCCAATCGAGAGTTTTGTTAGTATTAATTTTCCATCAGCAGCTACAGCAGCACGATAGATTGCATCGTTGTCATCACCATTTTCATTACAAGTACAACTGTATGTTTAACACAGAAAATGACTTTCGAACATTTCTTCAAAATCCAAAAATATGGGACAGTGTGGTCACGCATGATAATCCTTTATTAACAGCCTTTAACTTTAAGATACGTGTTGCAAATCTAAGATCTGATTTTGATTAGGACTAATCATTACCACTCGTAAATCAGCATCGGCAGTGTTTTGCACCGTCTCTTGGTCGTCCTATGTTAAACTATCTGTGCTGAGGAATGTCATAACGTATTTAGTGAACATCACTGACGGAAAAGCTGATATTGTATAATCGTCGAAATATCTTGCTAGTCCAGTTATCGTTGTAGTAACATCGACATCTTTTTGAATTGATTCAATATTTATTCCACCAATCATGTATATGGCGCAAACAACGCCACACTACCATTATTAAGAAAGCAACTGTAGCATCAGTGGCATATGGCGTATTAGCAGGAACATTTGTTACAATTTCGCATTCTAATTCAATAAACACTTCAGATGGTAAAAACTATCTACTTGTATCTTGAACTTATAGTTCAATTCTAACTCGCTGATTTGGTTGACGTGCGTCAAAAGACTACTATTGATAATCGCGTACAGAACTGGTACGTCTATATCAAATGCCGTGTCAGATACACGTTTCAACGTTTTATTATAATTATTATCGTCTATCACGAAGACCACGTCCTACTATTAAATTTGCAGTTAAATTTCTTTGTGCGTCTACGGACAAATCTGCTAGGATTGTTTTAAAATATGCACTTAGATTTATTATTTTACTTCAGGGCTGACCAGTTTCACTGGTAGTTGTGATTTTCGTCGTATTTATTTTGTTAATCTTTCTTTGATTGCCGTGAACCTTTACTGGCAACATCACCAATCGCGTCAGGACTGTTTCAGGAACACGATCAATAAATTTCATTTCTCACTGAATAGCAATCGGTATTGCTTTTGGAGCTATCGCAAATAAACCTTAAACAACACCACTGAGTCCATCACCGTTGATTGCGTTGTATATTGACAATAACGAATTGATAAAATCTGACCATGCTTTTTCCATGTTGTACATTATGTATAATCATCTTTATTTTTCATTTATATAACCGTTGTGATCTTAATCACTGTGATAGTCATAAATTATTTCATCAAAAACATTCTATCCGAAATCATTGTGTTACTCTCTCTCTCTCTCTCTCTCTCTCTCTCTCTCTGGGAGTTGGATGATATATTTGATGATATATTGTACATGTTAGTCAATGGCATAAACGATCACTTTCTGTTAATGATTGCAACGGATTTTATATGCATAATATATAATGGGGGTGATGAATAAAATGTATTGAGTAATAGATAGACCAGTGATTGTTGTCGGTCAATGAATATACTTAACCAATGGACAACGTAACATTACATTTACATTTTAAATTGAAATACTCAATATGTCGGCCTAATTTAATTGAATGTTATTTATCACATCTGCTTTTGTCCCTGTTGAGACTCGTTTATTAAGACAAAAGATGGCTTGTAAAAGTTTTTCGCCATATCATTCTCCTTACCTTTTATACTAGTTGTTAACAATATTTATCATCATATCATTTACATCCCGGCGATAAGTGCATTGTAAGGAGGAATGTTCAAATTTATAACACTTATCATTATTCCTCCCTACGATTTGTTTTAACTGAAGAATTTGTTTTTTTAAAGTTATATATAACAGCTGACTTTCCTTCGTGATCGTTATCTCAAAGTTTGGAGTGTGTATATCCGTCTTGAACTCAGTGTCGTAGTTGAAGTGACTCACCTGTTGATCAGATTTTTAAACCCGTAGAAGTATCATATTTCCCTGGTAAAACACTGCTGATAGTACCTAATGTAAGACGTAATTGTAACGGATGTATATGTGCCGATTAAAACGATCATCTTGTTGATGGTTTAATCGTAATAGTGTACACTTAATACAACTAAGATTTTCGGCCTGTATGAGTCGTTAAAATTTACTCACTGGTCTAAATGTCAATAAACTCGCATTCTCAATGTTCATATTTGTATCGCACAGCCCCACATTTCTATAAGAAAGTATATATGTCTAACTTTTCGCTTCCAATGTAATAACATGGAATAAATAAAGCGTTGTGATTTCAGGTACGCAAGACTTCCACCTAGAGTTAGTCTTTCTGGCACGTAGCCAGTTATGCGATAAATCTTCCTGCTTGTAACAAAATACACTTATTAATCTTACAACTGCAACTTAGGATTTAACCTTGTTCTCTCTCTCTCTCTCTCTCTCTCTATATATATATATATATATATATATATATATATATATATATATATATATATATATATATATGAAATGCGATAGTTGGTATCGTTTGAAGTGTAGCCCTTTTTCACAAGTACCTATACAACCACATTCACAATGCTCTGTGAATGCGTGTCTTAAAATCAATCTCATTCGTTATCATTTTCGTCAAGACGACTCTCTGTTGCATTAATCCTATGATCAGACAGTCTTAAACATGGCTGTCGCGAAGTCTATGTACCATGCTGGAATGTGAGATTAAATTTTCGATGTGCTTTCAACCAGGTATTTTTTTTTCTCGCATTCCATTGCTATTATTATTATTATTATTATTATTATTATTATTATTATTATTATTTATTATTATTATTATTATTATTATTATTATTATTATTATTATTATTAACTCTATTACTGTTGCAAAGTGATTTTGTTTCTAATTTCAAGCTATTGTAATTCGATTTAGGATAACGAATGTATGCACAATTCTCGTTACTACCACAGTCCCCAACTCAATTGATACATGCGTATCCAATGATCACGTATGTCGTCTTTCGTCTTTCTTGCATTTGTTTACCACTTAATTTCGGTATGTCGTCTTTCATGGTTAGATAGCATAAAGGCCGTAAAAGACTAAATGAAGTCTGAGCATATCGAGATGAGGATTTCTCTTAAGACAGTTATTGTAATAATATGGTTTATATTGAAAATGGTAGTTCTGCTTGCCGTGTATTGCACAGTGTATGGGATAGAAGAATACTAAGTTTCATGTCAAACCGTAAAACCATTCTTAAACATGCAATCAAATCAAACCAAAAGCCGATAAAATTACACACACACACACACACACACACACACACACACACACACACACACACGTATGTATGTATGTATGTATGTATGTATGTATGTATGTATGTATGTATGTATGTATGTATGTATGTATGTATGTATGTATGTATGTATGTAACATGCCAACAAAACTCCCATTATCACGATTTTAAAAAGTGATATTTATCAAACCAGAGATAAGTTCGTTTTATAAATTATATAAATAATACTTTACTAAACATGCGATTTCTTTATTTACGACACTTGTCCTCTCGAAGGCACCACACTTATATCTGCACCCACACATGCATAGATGTACTGGTGTATACGGTGCTTTAAATGTACTGTTTTTTTAAAAACCTTTATATCAACTTGCACCAATCTGGAATGATTGTCAGAGTGTATAACATTATACAAGCGCGTGTATATATTGATTATACAATGACTTGGCTTATCTTTCCGTGACTAAGTTTTGTATAGGTACATTGTACTCCACCTTGATAATGTAAGATAAGCAGTGTATACACAACATGAATATATGGATAATGTTTGCCGTTGTGACATACTTTGATCTTATCTAATTACATATATGACATTTGCTGAAGTTATAAAGCGCATTCAATGTTTCTTATGACGTTTAGAGATTATATATGTATAGTTTAAAATAACATTTCAATATTTACATAGTTGTGCTGAAATTGGCTTAACTCTTCCTTCCATAATGGACTCATTTAGCAAACTTTGCGGAAAGTAAGGAAATAAGCTACTCCGACGCCATTCTATATTGGTGGGATTGTTATTCCAGGAATAACCAGAACTTCGGAACAGGTAGTTATTATTTTCTCAATTGTTGTAAAATATTACTGCAAAAGTAAGTGTTCTTTTATTATTGCAATATGTATACTTTAGTACGTAGAATTAGCGTTTGTAGTTTGATTCATTTGTAGTGGGTCTCACCTGGATTACATGTTTAAGGAAATGTTGAAAATAATGAATAATATATAATATGCATAACTCACTCCCTATCTGTATTTCTCCATCTAACAATTAGACCTGTGTAAAAACAAATAACCTGACTCCTTAGTTGCAGTTCTAAATTGGATTTCCTAAATGGACTCGTTTATTTATTTTTACACACTGGCTATTTATTTCCATGTAAAGTTGTATTATCCAATATAATATATCTTGTACCGCCTATATTAAATTATCAGTTGATAATTTCCTTCTTTTAAAGCTTGCTAAATTTAAATGTAAACTCTATTTAAATGTATTACGATTCTTTGTGCTAACCGTTGCATATTTGATGCAATATAATTTTAATGATATTATATTTCAAACTATGAACAATATAATGTTGAATGAAACCCTAATAAATACACATTATTATTTCCTTGTAAGAGTACTCAAACAAGCTTATACAATGTATGAAATATTTTCCTTTTCAATAACTTGCACACTAAAGATAATGATTATTATCTTTAGACGGATGTTGCAGCGCTATTAACACATAGTCTATGCCAAAGGATTGAACCAACATGAAAGAAAAACGCAACACCGATTTAGAATTGAATGAAGGAACACTGTAGGCAGTAAAGATATGAATATAGGATCACACAATTACGGTAATACGTGTGGCAGGTCTATGCTGGTTTTTCCGTTCAGGAGGTACAACGGGAGGTTTAATTGAATGCTACCATATAGTTAATAACACGTCAAAGCTAAAACAATACTGTGTTCTTGAATACACATACAAAGTATACATCGAGGCCAAATTAATTAAATAGTGGAATCTAGGACAAAACTAATTGAAATACAGAATGAGACATATACTAGTAAAACATCTTTTGGTTTAAATTTCATGCAAAAATGCTTTGATACCTTTTTTAAAAGTCTCATCGGAACCAAAAATTAAACAAAATTACAAACATAAAAATACATTACAAACATATATTGTAAAAATAAAAACAATACAAAACCGTTTGTTAAATAGTATTGCCGACGAGGTTCCCCACTTATCAACATAATTGAACAGAAGTTAATCTTCGTCCTTACAATTAGCTACTTACATTTGAAATGCGTATGTCCATTTCAGTTTAAATTGAGCCGTGGCCGACGTGTTTCATACATAATGAAATTTCCATACCGTGTAAGAGCGATGCTAATTTATATATGCAGATGCTTTACATTTAATTCTTTAGG
This sequence comes from Unio pictorum, assembly GCA_030141615.1. Taxonomy (NCBI): domain Eukaryota; kingdom Metazoa; phylum Mollusca; class Bivalvia; order Unionida; family Unionidae; genus Unio; species Unio pictorum. The sequence goes on from JARLTB010000207.1 coordinate 4,017,854, forward strand.
TAATTCGTGTACGTTTTAAAAAAAGCACTCTCTACCACATGCTGATATGAATGCCTGTGTACATGATTATACATTTTATTCTCCATGTATGTGAGATGTTTGATACTATCGGACTAATTTGAACATATGAGCTGTGATGAAAGTTGTGTTGTTATTGTTGTTGTTATATTGAATACATCCAGGGATGATTTACTTTTTATACTTGTGCAAATGTATTTAAATGTAATTTAACTAATGCATGTACCTGTCCAGAATAACGCAATGATTACCTCAAAGTGCCCCTCAGTACGCGCAATATATAAAGCATATGTTTAATTCTATGGAATTGATAACAATATGTTAGCTTAGTTTCGCGTTCTTTTATTGAATATGTTTTGGGACAGGTTATATTTCAATCATAGGAGGATTTATTTAAATGCAATTCCAATTTGATTCATGAATTTAATATCTTTATATTGTGCAGATATTCCACCAGTATTATCAAATTAAACCATACATCTGGTAGTCACATTCGCTCACGTGCTTCAGTTTTGGATTCGTAATGCAAGGATCGCTGGCTCGATACCCGCTCAGGTCAGCCTCAATCAACTGCTCCTATATGTCCTGTCGAAATACATTTCATCATGTCACTGGCATGATATAGCAAAGTATTTGTAAAATGCCTAAAAGACCCACAAAACGCATTATTCGTTTCCTTTTAGTGATTATTTACATTACAAACTGCAAATATTTGCTCTACTTCAGAAGGTTTATGGCCAGGGTCGTATCTCACTTTCAAATCGATACGTTTATTTACCCTTAGATTCATCCAGTTAACGTATGTTTCACATACACATGATCTCTGACCATTGTTCACTGCAAGTATGGCCCAATCGGGTTGCTCACTGGACAAAACCGCAAAGAAGAAGGAAAGAATATAGCAAGTCTATTTGCCAAATTTGTATTACTTTTAGTATCACTAGATAAGGATATATCATACAGGCAAAGGCTATTCGGAAAACAAACCACTGTTTAAAGTGAAAGTGAAATTTTAGCTGATTGACAATTCAATGGCATAACTTTATGGAAAACAGCTATCTACTACTGTGTCCGCTTTACTTGAATAAAACTTATATCACCACATTCTAACGGTATGTTTAATCTAATGATGGTATTTGGGGAGGGGAGAGTTTTTTGGCAAACGCTGTAACTGTATAAAACATGTTTCCTTATTTACAGTGGAATAGCAACTCCGATACTGTAAATGTTGGCAACACTTCCTTTCACAGATTTTCATTTAATCCACAAATCGTTTAAAAAAGCAGCTTACGTTTGACTTCCTATTGATATAATTAAACTTATCGTTACTTGTATATGTTTGGAATAAGAATGATAGACAAAGACCATTATTATCACGGCACAAATACGTTTCTTTTGTAACCCCTTCCATAAATAAAATGGACAAGCCAGAAAGTCCAAGAAAAATAAATTATGTATATAATTCAAACCTGATTACTATTTTCCACTCTACCCCATGAGTAAAGTCTCTATTGGTTTCTCTCTCTCTCACACACGCACACACATATACCCCCTCAACTACTATCGTATTAAAAACACAATATATAACTTTGTCCGTTAACAAGATGTGATACGAAAGTTAGAGTAACAGTGTGAAACTTAATGTATATAGAAACGATTAGCGAGACAATAGACATGGACATGAACATTTCATTCCAAAAGATTGTATTTAAAATACTAGAATACATTTTTGGATCCTCTTTGTGGATAATAAGTGAATGTTGCATGATCTCTGTAGGTATGTTATAGGTTTTTGGTTATGCTTGCGTATTCTGCTAATATAGCCAAATGGATACCCAATACATATTTGTGTAAAGTGATATATGTTATACCGTCATCGTGTAATATGTTGACATTTTAAGCTGAAAAAGAAAGAGTAGTGTTAAGACAATATACTGTAAGTCGTGTCGTTGGTACAGATACTGACAATACAATAGTTATTATAAGGTATTTATCTCTGGTAAAGGAGTCAATGAAGTTGCAGAAAATATGATTTATATTGCTCTTATAGGTAAAATATGGGCATTTATGAAAAACATTAGTGCATTAATTAGGGTATAAGGAGACGGGGCACCAAAATTACTGTCGTCAGCGGTCTTGAAGCACATAAAAATATGTTTGAAGAAATTAATGCATTACATTACTTAATATGATTAAGATAATCTGTGTGACTTCACCGAACTTAGAAGATTTCACGTATGATGAAGAGTGAATGTGTAATGCTTGATATGACGTAGTAACTGATGAAATGTATCTCATTTATTCGCTGTGTAAATTGAGACTGGCGTAGAACCGCTATGCCCCGTGTGGTGTGTGTTAATGTGGGATGTTAATGCATGACGAATGAGCCATTTTGACTAACTATGGTCATTACAGGACATGTGGAGTCGATTGATAGCCTTAGCATGTGTTTAGCAGCGATAGGAAGATCTAATAACGAGGAAGGGTTAAGGCAAAATCCCATGTATCATAAATAACAGGTAATTATTTAAAAGGGAGAAAATAGCTCCCGTGACGCATAATCCTGAAACGCAATCCTGTGTCGTATCAGTTCTTAGATTAGAAGCATACCGAGAAGTAAAGAGAGAAGTGTAGCGGAACGTACAATCATGTGATGTATTCTAAAAGTATCGTGAGACGGCTTGTCAAAAGTCACATCCTGAGATCCAGGGGTCTGAAAAGCTACAGTGGAAGTAGAACAGGTTATACAATCGAATAATATACACTTATTAGTTTAACAAATATTGGCTGGTATTCAGATTAATGATGTGAGAATTCACGTTATTTTTAAAATTTAATTTAGTCGTATAGAACATTCTGGCTAAATCGTTTTGTCGTTATAAAATGCTGATTAATTTGCCAATGACATGATTTTAACGTTTAATATTTTTTCATTTTAATTAGTTGTTAACCTTTTTAAAATAAATTAGTCACAGTCTATGCTGTGCTTTGTTCGTTAATATTTGAACGGTTGCCAACCGATTATAAAACACATTCGTATTTTGTTACTGATTGACGTGATCGGCATTTGTGGTATACCGTGTATCTATGTATGTATTTTGCAGCAAGACTATTTCATGCAAGTAAAATATATAACGTAAGATATCCTATCATTATGTATACTCGTGCTGGAATTTTCTCATATGATTGCACCTTCCAAAATCTGAGAACTTTTTGCGAATTTTAGTGTGGAATACTTGTGGTATGTATAATTTGAAGCGACTTGTCCTGATTTGCTCGAATATGTTACACTTTTAAATTAAATATTGAGAGTATAACACAATATACACTTTTAATGTTTAAAATTATATCCATTAATCTAAAGCTCCAAATATTTTTTTTTTCCTCATCAGGCCTTCTGAAAGCTGGTAAAATTGAATATACTCACGAGGATTAGGATTCTTGAGATCAGGTATGAATTCAGTGTAGGTGATACATATCGTTTTCGCAGACGGATTAATTTCGGCTGTACTGACTCTACGATGCTTACAAACCAGACATAAGCCAGTTGGTGTTTGTTTCTTGTAAATCAAGCATGCACAGCTAACAAAAATTCCGTAATCTTTGTCTCTGTTCCTCTTGCATACAATCCTGCGTTATTGAAACTATATTTTGTTTGATGTTTCTAAGATGTTTTGTACACTACTCATCGAATATAGACGCATTAACCAAAATCTGAGATGAATGTAAACAATTGGCTAATAAAAGTAAAAATTCTCGGTTATTCCACATATCAGATTTGACATTGGAAACTGTTGGTGTCTTGTTTTAAACAATATGCCAAACTATATTAACCATTTGTAAATAGTGATGTCTTATTCAGTCTTCGTAAAATTACGCTATTGAATATCGTTAAATAAGTAATCAAAGTGAACGGTATGTAGATGAATATATAGAACACATACGTTTTACATTATTACACTGAATATTTGTATCATCATTATTTAGAAAGCTTTAAATGAGGGAACATATTAACTCAACTATTGAATATATATATATATATATATATATATATATATATATATATATATATATATATATATATATATATATATATATATATATATATATATAGCGCTCTCCAATCTTCGATGTACAATCAATTGCGTGTTATTTACTCTCTTATTTTAATTTACATTGAGTACAATTATTATTAATAGTATTATTGTTGATGTTGTATTTTATTATTTGTTGTTTTCTCGTTCTTGCTATTATGTTTAGAGTTAGGTTCTACCTTTTTTAGATACAAATCACGTTACAATCAGTTCTTGCTGACATTAGACAAACACTGTTGCATTGCATTTACATTAGTCATATCTAACATTCTCTTGATGTATGCTAACCACATATGTACTCTATTATATTTCTTGTATTTGTTTTACACTTGAAAACCTTCTTTCAAGTTTGGAAGAAAAATGAAACGACATAAAGGACTAAATGCAACATAATAGATGGGTTGACATGTTGAAAATGGTTGTTTCATTTTCATTTCCTATAAATTGAGTAAGAAGAATATTTATCGAGATGATAAACAGTAAAACCGTCCTGTCAGAGGAAACGAAAACAAAATAGTAGGCCAGTAAAGTATATATCTTATGATTTCGACTGATTCAGGTGTTGATCTTTATGTATTTGAATCATCTATTACATGAAACACATGACTGAAACTTGAATAAATTAAACGCTTCACAGAAAAACCCACCCTTCAAATAAAAAAACAAAACAAAAATAAATGAATAAATGAAACTATTTTGATATATTATTATAAAATTCAGATTGTATTGGTGGTCTGGGGTGGCCTAGTGATCTAAGGGGATCACCTTTACAAATCAAAGAAATCAAGACACTGTTCTAATTGGGTCTCATTTCGGCTCGTCCCGCGAGGGTATCTAAAAGCCTTGCCAGTAACTTTCCGTGAGTCAATCGTGTAGCACAGTTTGGATAAATAAACTATATTCACCTCTTTTCAAAGTGGCTTTGATTACGACTTCTGTAACATTTGATTAATACCCACTAGGGAATGAACCGTTATTTACATCTTTATCCAGGGCCCCGGAATGACGGAGTGGTCTAAAGCCATGTCACCTCTGTCTGCGTGGGTTCTAGTCTCCGGTTCGGCCAATGTGGTACATGAGAAAGCTTCCTATTAGCTTCTCCTGTGTCGGTGGTTCTTTTAGGGCTTTTCAAGGTACCTACTTCACGACTTATACTGGCCGTCATTGTTCTGAAACATGATGTTTAACACAAGAAGAACAATATCCTCATCTAAGATTGCTCTTTCATTTAAATTTCGCAAGTTTATTGTCCTACTATATATTTGGATCATATGCTATTATACTTATCATCATTAAGATTATTTCTAAGTGTGTGGTTTTGATATTAAAGTAGCTTTAATATATATGTCATACCGCTATGATGTCTGCCGTGTGGCAGTTTATAGTGATTAGAACTGAATCATCATTTCGGAAACATACGTCATCATGTCCTACCCAGTCACTTTATCCTGACACCATATCGATCAGTCTAAACACTTAAAAATGTGTGCTTTCGAGGCAACTGTTAGTATTGTTTTGTTTATTATGATTCTTTGGTATGACTCGACGCGTTCGAACCCGTGACCTTTTACATTTTTTGCGGACGCTTCATCCGTTTAGGCCACCAGAGAGGTCATCAACATTCTGAAAATGGAGGTCAATAAAACCAAGGATAATATCGTTTTCTAAATTATTAAAAAGATAACATCACATTTCTGGAGAATTTTGCATACAGGCATGCACAATGCCTGATATATACGGCATCTCTGACTTGTTTCTAAACTATATTTTTTTTTCAACTAGTACCGACTTTGGCGGATTGCCAACATTTACGAAATGCAGAAAGAACTAGTTTTCTTGTCCATGAATAAAGGAATTGTACATTATACCCCATGTGGATAAAAAAATAAATCAATGTTTTGTATAGGTATATAAGCTTTAGAGGTAATATGAGTATAATGACTAAAGATTTTGAAGCTTGTGATGCACTCAAGAAAAACCCCACAGATTTTATCTAGTACAGTTCGTTTGTTACATATATGTTTAAGACATTCAATTCAGAGTACATATAATGTGTTTGGCATGAAATTGCATTTTTAAGTTATACCTGATACATGTGTTGATCAGTCATTTGAAAAACATATTGCCCTTTAAAACAACTTTTGGAATTTAAACTGCGTTACGATCATGGTTAGTTGCTGTAGGTACCGGTAGCAAAATGACTTTATAACAGATGTTGTCTGCCGATTTATTGCTGAAAATCAGGTCGTAGCCTTACGATAGTTTGTGATAGCATAATATACTGACTGATAAAAATGCGTATTAATTTCTCTCTCTCCATGACATTATGATACCTTTAGATGATGCATTTATACATGTCAGCCGTCATTTGCATACCTGTAGCAATTGTAACGGCTAGAAGACAATTCAAGACAAAACAAAGTGCTACATGTTTAGGCACTAGTAAATAGTAACATTAGTAATAGTAACAAAGCTGAAAACAACAAGCTTTGTAAACTTTAATAAATAATTTATATCCTTGGAACAAGATGTCACAGATTGAAATAGAACATAATTTTAAGATTCCAATAAAATAAACATTTAGCAGCAGAGAGGGTGAACCTCACAACTTTCCGAGCGTCGATTCGGCAATCTGAGGCTTCCACCAAATAGTAAAAAAATAGCGTCTATTCGATAAAATAAGATTTCCTTATATACGCCAACGTCGTTGTCATCCACCCTCTCTGCTGCTGCAAATGTTTCATTTGTGGTTAATAATTCTTTTACGAGTTCAACCAAATATTTGATCGAGTCTTTAGGACGAAAATCCTTTGAAATTGCAAAGCAATTTAGGATTTCACAAACAAACTAATCGCTAACACCTCTTCTTGTAAATCAATCAGATTATTTGACTGGTCGGTGAGTTTGAAATTAATTCTCGTTAACGAATTATTATGGCATCGCATGTAGACAGGATTAATTGGGTTCTCAATAATTAGGAATCCTGGAGGAGCTGTTGGTGCAAACGAATAAAGAATATATCCTTGCTGAGCTTGATTTGATTGTTCTAGATTAATTTGATAGCTTCCTTCAATTGCATCACATACTAAATTGAGCGCAATCACCGATGAAATATTCACGTTGAACGGAGCGATATGCCTACCACCGCCATCTGGGTCATTATTATATTTGAGGAGGACAGATGGATCTTGTTTTTGTAGCGCCTTGATATCGGTTTTAACAATTCTTGCTAGTTCATCAGCTTTGTACCCGGGAAACTTGAAATTACGCAGATTGTCCTCTGTGATATTGTAATCGGTTAGGAATCGTTGTTTATTGTCGCTGTTGTCATTAATTATTGTTTGAATAATTAGTTCATAGATATATTCCATATCAGATATAAGTTGATTTATTATTTCAACGTGTTTTTGCGATTTTGTTTTCCGTAGTTGTTCTAGTCGTGTTTCATATAATTGTTTAATTTCATTAAAATAACCACGGACGTCAGTTAGCGTAAATGAAATAGTAACAGATGAGTCGGTTGTTCTTTTAATGATAAAATCCCATTGCAATGTGTCTTTGTTGGTAAATATAAATCTATCGGCGATTCTTCCTTTTCTTATATCAGATAAATTATCTCGATAACTGGGATTGATTTCATGATATGATTGTACGTCCGTGGTTAAGTCGGCGGTGGAATTTTCCGGTGGTTTTTCAGGCCATCCTAACACTGTTCTTAACGAGCTGTTATATATATCTACAATGTATCCCACTGTGCTTATTTCGATCGACGACGAGAGCGTCGGTTGATGAAGATTAATAGCTATTTTTGATTCTTTTCCAGTGATTGATTTTATTCTACGCTGAATTTCAGCATTGATTTGCTTAATTTGGTACGACCCAGTTGGTAACGAAACAGTTTCCCACTCTGGAGTACCATCGGGTTTATTCTTATACGAGAACACCAGTGCGTTATTGGGTTGCTGACCGCCAAATGCAACCGATCTGATATTAGGCCAGCTATGATATACTCGTAATTTTGCCAGCGCGATCTCACGCACTGGAATCGGAGAAGGGAAGTTCACACTAAATTCAGGACTCGTTGATGTTATTGATATCATGCTTGTTTGTACTGGGTTCGTGTTCTCCACTATTTGTTGAAGTAATTCCATCGGTGTTGTCATTGTTATTATACTCATGATTTATTTCTAATTTTGGTATCGAGGAATCATAAATACTGACCATCACTGAGAACTCACAATCTGGTATGGTTGAGATTATTGAGATCATTCTGGTTTTTTTTGGGTTTGTGTTTTCCAATTCCATCGGTGTTGTCATTGTTATTATATTCATGTTGTTGCTCTAATTTTGATATCGCTGAATCAAAAATACTGACCATCGCTGAGAATTCACTATCTGATATAATTGTATTATCGAGTGACGATGATATCATCAATGATAATTGCGAATATGCGGTTGATGCAATATGAAATTGAAGTAAGTAATTCTGCAGTTTACTCTGGCTGCATGATGATATCTTTTTTGCTATCCCGGTTGATATACCCCCGATTGTAGCCACCGCAGAAATGCAAATTGGAACTACGACCGGGGCAATCATTATAACCGATGCAAGTATTATTCCGGCGCCAGTGAGAACGCTTGACACCGAGTACATAGTAATATCAATTGCGGTGATTCTTCGTCGGTATTTTTTTATTTTTATTTGATACTCCTCGGCGAGGGTTTTGAGTCTATTTTGAAATTCTCTGACCTGATCATAGCGACATTGCGTTGATGAAATCATTGTTATTTTAAAAACACTAGTGTTTTCAATTATTTGCCATCTTTAGCGGGAATTGTTAGTAGCTTCAGCCTGAAAAATGATCTACGAGTTCTAAACACCAGTGTATTGTTGATCTAATTGTACTATCAACCGCGACAATCTCAAATTCTTCTTTACCATTGATAATTACTGTCGCGGTGCCACCAAAGTAGGTTTTACCTTTCACGATGATATCAAATTGCTTGGTAGAGACTAACGTCATCCTGTAGATACCACTGGACCCCTCCCCGATATCGATTGGCAATCTAACACTAGATTCTTTTACCCAATCAAAGGTCCCATAATCGACCGTATACACGATATTTTCAATGCTTCCGTGTGGATGCGGAATCTTTACCTTTTCAAAGGTTTCTTTTAGTTTAAGAATATCATTATACATTTCGAGGTAATTTGTCTTGATTTCGTTAGTATTTATCGTCCTCACCGCCTCCTTGTTAAAAAAGAACGAAATCAAAAGGTATTTAAATTCATCGAGAGTTTTTAGGTGAAGAATATCATTGTAAATCTCGAGATAATTTACCTTGACTTCGGTAGGAACCATCATCCTCCCACCCTTCTTGCTAAAAAAGAATGAAATCAGAAGGTTTGTGAGTCCAAGCTTTGCTTGGTTTTCAATATACCAGTCGATGTTCGAAAATTTTGTCGTGATATCCTGGGGTTTACTGCCCTCAAAGAAATTTTTAACAAACTCGTTGGTGAGTTTTTGTTCGTCAATAGCGCTTTTAACTTCAGCGAGAGTCATGCCTGTCAACGATGTGGTTTCAGATTCATCACGTGTTCTCCCCAAAAATTTATCAACGATGGTATTAAGTGTTGTTTGTCTCACCATAAACTTAATAATATCGTTGAGAGTCATCGTAGATGTAGCTGGGACACCAAAGAAATTATTAGCGACGTAGGCATTGTGAGTATGCCTGATAATAAACTCGCTAATTTCAGCGAGAGTCGAGTCTGCCACAGGTGGGGATCCAAAAAACTTACTAACGACGTCGTTGGTGGGTTTTTGTACCTTTTCAAGATTTTCTATTATTTTAGAAATATCATTGTAAATCTCGAGATAATTTGCCTTGATTTCTGAAGCAGTCATCATCCTTCCAGCTTCCTTGTTAGCGAAGAATGAATTCAACAAGTCTTTAATTTCAGCGAGAGTCATGCCAACCACAAGCGGGGTTCCAAAGAATTTATGTACGACATTTTTGCGAAAATTATTATAACCTCGTATAAGATCATTCAGCTCACGTTCGTTGGTAGCAATCGCGTCGGTGATCGTAGAAATAAGATTACCAGGTTTAAGTCGTCCGTCGTTGGAATACAACGCAATAGAGTTTTCAGCGGCATCGCTCTGCCGTATCAAAATGTCATTCACGGATATATTACTGCTTTTCAATTTACCCTGTTTGTCTTGAAATACAACTAATTCGTTCGGGTCAACATCTATTAAATTTAACATCTCAGCGATTTCATCTTCAATTATTTTTTTTACATCCTCGATAGAACCCGCAGATGTTTCCGCGGTGGGTTCCGACATTGACAGAGATTGTCCCCAAATATCAATCATTATTGTTAGCGTAACTTGTGTTTTCAATTTATTGATCCTTGTAATTTCCCACTCGTGTATTCGTTTACAACAACATGAGGTGGTTTCCACGGAGATCCAAAGGATTTTAATGAAATCTCCGCGAGGACATTTAATACTTCACGGCCGCATATCGGTGGATCATTTAATTGTTGTGTTGGCAGCGTGGAATAAAAAATCGGAAACTCTTTGAGTTTCGTCGAAGAATTTATATACCGCATAAACTCTTTCGGTGGGGCTAGCCCATATGAATCGAAATAGACAATTCCACGTGGATCAATCGCGTATGCAACCCAGTGAGTTCCCGATCCGCCGCTGTTATCAAGATTGATGATACCGGTTTCAACGTTATTTGGTTTTCTTGGTAATTGATCTCTCATAAAAACCCCTCTGAAGTTTTTTATCGCTAGTTTTTTAGCAGCATCAATTAAATCAAAATTGGACATAGGAACCATAGGTTCGGAAATCGAAGATTTTTCAATTAATAAACCGTTCCTGGTATTCTTCTTAGACCCGATCCGTTCACGGATTTCCCGCTGTACCATGAATACGGGGTTCCTGGTAGGTACAACCCTTTTCCCTTTTTTTTATATCCTTTCCCAGTTGCCTTTTTCAACGCCATCCCTGCCGCGGTACCAACGGCTCCCAACGCTGCCGCTTTCGCCACCGCTGGGGCAGCCGCTGCAATCAATGCTGGTATTGCGGCTAACAATGGAAATATACCACCTGATTTTATCATGTTCGCGACTGCGGCTTTTGAAAATTCTATTTGAACTCCTCGCTTATTTTTCATTGCATCATTAAAATGTTTTATTTGACGATCCGTTAATGATATTTTATGTGTACCGCCGGACATCTGCGCTGGTTTTAACGTTATTGTGGTTCCACATTCTTTAGCGGATTTTGATTTTAATTTCTTGACCTGACCATCAGTCAGCTTGACACTAACAACACTATATGTCATTTTATTGTAAAACACATTTATGCTTTCAATTGATCTAATTGTGAAAATCGTTTACGATTTCAATCATAGATTTTCCACTGGTGCATCAACGATTCTCATTCGTCCGCCAGCCCCTTCTAACAACATTGATTTGTCGCTGAGAATAACAGCAACCGCTCTATAATCAACACCACCAGGATCTATACGAGCCCTAAAATGTATGTCAACAACGGATTGCCTTGTTAAATCAAGATGTTCCAGTGAAAAGTAATAAATTGGATACAAGTTCTTAAAATCGAGTTGCGATATTTGCAAACCGGTATCAACGTTTTGATCACGACCCATATATGACAGCATCCGATGATACACACGTGCTATTTGGTTGTTTCCGTAATTAAGCTGTATATCCTCAGATGGTTCTTGTTGTCCGTTTATTCTCAGTGAAACCTCACTTACCCCTAATCGATCAAATATCATATGACTGCGTTCTTGGGAACCTAATCGATTCCTATTCTGCAGCGCTATAAATATATGACGTGGAGCTGAAACGCCTTGTTTTGATGCCAAATGCCATGTAAATGTACCATTAACATTATCCTCTTTAGCATCAGTCGTTGTTGTTAGCCAACTTAGCAATGATTTACCACCGGTTTCCATAAATGAGAGCAGCCGCTCTTCCGTGGTAATTGATGGAGTCATTACTGGCATCCATAATACTATTTTACTCAAAACAACTTTACCATCAGCGGCACCAGTACGCCATATTGCCTCGTTGTCATTGCCTTTTCGCACTAACGCGATTGTGTGTTTGGCTCCATAGATGACCTTTCTTACATTTCTGCAGAATCCAAATATATGATGGAGTGGAATCGCACATGAAAAATATCGCTGCTGTTCTTGCAATGCTAATTTTCGTGTTGCAAATCCTAAATTGAAATTACCATTAACGCCTCCAAGAATATCAAACGCAGCTCCTGGTCTAGCTCGACGTTCTGGATTAGTTGCTTCTCGTTGATTATCAACTGAAGTGTCTTGCGGTGTTAACACTTTAATGTATTGAAGGTGGTCAGCGTTATCAGAGGTATCCTTTGCAAACATCATAGACGGACCAGCCGATCTTGTATAATCATCGGAGTATCTTGCTAGCCCGATTATTGTTGTTGCAACATCAACCTCGCGGTCTATTGATTCAATCTCTTTTCCATCAATGAGATATCTTGCACTTTCAAATAACGCCATTATACCATTATTAACAAAACCAACTCGGATATTTGGATCATTTTCATATGGTGTATCAGCTGCAACATTTGTTACGAGTTTTCCCTCGATTTCAATAAATGCTTCACACGGCAAAAAGTATTTACTGGTATCTTGAACTTGAAGTTCAATTCGCGATCGTAGGTCGGGTTGTATTGCATGATAGGAATAGTATTGATAATCGCGGACGGAATCATCTTTGCGCACTGGGGCTTCCATATCTAACGCGGGATCAGCTGTTCGTTTAAACATTTATAACATTACTAGTGTTTTCAATTGGTGAATTGCAAAGCAATTTCATCTTTATAATCATCGTCGTTGAAAATTCTTCGAATTTCTTTTTTGTTTCAAACCACTTCCTGCTATCGCGTTCATGATAGCGCTATCTGTTACCGGTGGTGACGAAGTCAATTGCGCTAGTTTTTCTTCCACTGCGTTATTTATTGCTTTGCTGATTTTTGCAGGCATCACTGTAGTTGATGGCAGCACTAATGACGAAGTCATTCCTGGTTTCACCACTGACGAAGTCATTCCTGGTTTCTTTCGCACCAATGATGCTATTTTATCTTTCGCGGCAGAAAATGCCTTTCCGGCAAGATTTCTAACGAAATTGATTCCCTTATCACGGATAGCATCAATGGCTTTCATTGATAATTGTTTAGCTAACGGCGCCACCTTGGGAGCCATTCTTGTAAATAACCCCGCAATGGTATTGCCGAAACCATCTCCGTAATATGCTCTATAAACAGGCAATCGTGAGTTCACCACGTAGACGCTTACTGGTTTATCATGATTGTAGTGTATAATCATCTTGTTATAAAACTAGTAGTTTTTCAATTAATGATCAATCGCTTACATCCATAAGATTTTCATCATCAATGACGTTGTCATCATTGTGATTTTCAACTAATTCAGCAATAAGTTCTCGATATACATCAATGTCCATGATACCGCCGGCAAATAATCGTCTACAGATATCAGCTGCTTCATTAATTACTTCCGGTGAATTATTTCCGGCTCGTTTCCCTCCGATGAGAACCTCTAACCTTGATATATCACTGAGAATGTTACCAGGGCATGTCACGGTAGAGTCAAAGACTCCAGCGTTGAAATCATTTGGATTTCTAATCGAATATCCTTTTCCACTTGCTTTCTCAGTTGTACCAGTTGCGCCCTCACTATCATCAAGTAATTGCCTTTGTCGGCCTCGATCTTGTTGTTTTTGTATACCATAACTATCAACTCCTGCTTTAAAAGTTCTGTACTCAATTGTATCCTTTTTCAAATTACCAGTAATATCCTTGTTTATTTTATACAACCAATTAACCCAGTCATCTCGGCTTATTTTACTGTTTTTATACTCGTCTTTTAAAAACTCTCCCCTTGAATAATAGTTTTGGACAGCGAAAATACCAAAATCCGCATAATCTTTGAGTTTTGTTAATTCAGGTTGTTTGATTTCTGTTATAGCTTCTTCGGTGAATTTGTCTATAAAGGGAATACCTTTTGGGGTGACGACATCAACAGGTTGTGGTTCAGGTGTGGAAACTCTTTGAGTTTCAGGCGCAGAATCATCAATATCAGCTAGTCGTTCATACTCGCGTTGAGTTTTTATATCACTGGATAGCTGTTGTATCCCTGCGCGTGTTTGTCCGGTCTCTGCTGCTATCTTTTCAAGCACACCAAGAACAGGCACTTCTCGTCGCTTGCCTTCCTTAGGAATATCTCCGTATATTGCTCGTTCAGTTGCTGTTTTCACATCTTTGGTCGCACTTGTTATCGGAGTAAACAGTTGTTCACTTGACACAGAAAAGTCAGTCTGCGCTTGTTGTCGTTGTTGAAGTTTCTCGCGAAGTCTGTCTCGAACCGGTATAAACTTTTTAATTGCTGCTAGCCGCTCTCGGGCTAATCTAGTTGTAAGCGATTCACCTACCATATATTGTTTATGAACTGAATTTTCAAATGTAAAACCCTTTGGGTTTCCATCACAATTAAAAGCTTAGTTATTAAATAACTTAGTTATTAAATAATGTACCATCAAGCTAACGTATCCATCTTCGACAGGGTTAAACTGTACGACGCTATCCGCGAGTGTTTCAGAAATAACATCGCTGGGGGTTTCAGAATTGTAATATCTGAGAACGGCGATGAACGATTTGTGTTAACGACGCGGCAACAACAACAACTACGTGAAAATGGAGGCGTCGCGGTGATTACTTGCTACTACGACCAGATCATCCATTATGCACATAACTGCATGGGCAAGTCCAGACTGATGAGCATTCTTTCAGGAGAAAATCCTATGTAACTTGTGTAACAAGTGTTACAAAAAACGCTAAAAAAAAAATAAATTATTTAAATTATTTACGAAAGCCTATTTTTTTTTTTTTTTTTAGTAACACCCACGTGGTTAAGATACTGGTTTTTCCTCGTTTAACATTTTTCTAAGATCACGAACCTTAGAACTAATTTCAGCTCGTTTTTGATACTCTTGGCCGAGCTTTTGACGTATTGCTTCAACGGTGCTAAATAGCGTTATGAATACATTAATGTCGTTACCGTACAAACAAGCACTGATAGATTTTTGAATTCCTTTCACGAGCCTGTACATTCTAGGTAAAACATAACGACCCTTACTACACTGATACTCAATGTCTTCATATTCCGAGGCAATCTTGTCAGCGTCGAGACTTTCAGATAATAATACCCCTTTATTATTTAAATTTGAGATTTCAGCAATTATAGCATTTACATCATTGATATCCATTATTTATAGTTTTATATAAATATAGTATACTGTATCTCTAATTATTAAAAAAAAAAAACAAAAAAAAAACACTCATTTGGCAATCTCGCTGGCGCCCTATGACGTCAGAGAGACCCAGAGGTT
The DNA here is from genome assembly GCA_030141615.1 of Unio pictorum. NCBI lineage: Eukaryota > Metazoa > Mollusca > Bivalvia > Unionida > Unionidae > Unio > Unio pictorum. The sequence continues at coordinate 4,033,454 of JARLTB010000207.1, forward strand.
TACGACAACACATCTTTGGAACTCCTTGGTTGCCTTCGCATCCAAGTAAGCCCAAGGGGACCCGAAACATACATCTCCGGCGGGAGGCCTAAGGTGGCAAACGCCATCTTAGACCGCCCAGAAGATATGCTTGGGGTGACGTCACAACGTCACAACATGTACTTAATTAAGGATGGATATATTCAATGAAACGATGATGGAATTTGTGATGTAATGATGTGGGCGTGGTAAACCAAACCAACATGGCAACCCATGAAATCGAATTCATGGTTGCATGAGTTGGAAAAAAACACCAACCCACGCTACCGAGAATGCGATAGCATGAGTTACAATGTTGGTTTGGCTGAGGGGGATCGCCCCTCCCCCCCAATTAATAGAAAAAACATCTTCCGTTTCGCCATCAAATAATGTATCTGCTATGGGGACCGAACACGTAGTTGATAGATCTATGTTTACAAGACAAACACGATACCATTACACCACGGACTGTCATACTGAATAGAGATTTTTTAATATATATATCTTCTGATATACTTAACAATAAGAGATTTTTAAAATAGACAATTTTATGCTGCAACAATGAGAAATATTTTAAACAAAATAATACAGTTGTTAAATAAAACAGCGTTTTTACTCTGTTATAATTCTCTAGATAAAATACATTCACAAAGAGCTGTATACAAGGAATTTTAACCACGCCCACCTACTTCAATGAATAGAAAACACTCGCGTTCCGGCTGAGCGAACATAGGTAATGCGTTAGATTATAAAGAATTTTCGTACTGAAAAGAACGAGTTAGCTGTCTGCTTTACTGCTAGTCCACCCCCCCCCACACACATGAGATATGTATGTAGATAAATAAAAAATTTTGTACTGAAAAGAACGAGTTAGCTTAAATAAATAATACAGTTTTAGCCCACAAGAGCGACAATAAAAAGTTTTATTCTCTATCGAAACTCATATATTATATCTCCATTACAGTCACGTGGGCACGCCTAGTCAAGTACAGGTAATATAGCAGGCGACAAATTCCTTTGACGTCATAATACAAGGGAACTTAGTAGGTAGAGTGTTTTGAGTGGTTGGATTTGTCCATGGGGATTTATCTCCCTTGAATCGTTTCAGGTGTATACGAATCTTACTTTATGACCATTTTTTTTAGACAGAGATGTTTTAATTAAATTTTGTGCAACAAATCGAATTGAAGGCACGCAAATGTCAAAGTATCTACTGGCTTCGTTTATCGAATGAAAGATTCTCTCCTCGCTGGTTTCTAAATCAAACGATTTAACTCCCCTAGGACGTTTTGCATATTTGCCTGTTCCACCTAATTTTGCATTCAGACTTTGTGAGACGGCTTGAAGATTCTCAAGACAATTATCAGTCTTCACGCCATTTATGTGATCAATCACAAATCCGTCTTCGATTAATCCGTTATGACATTCAAAAATAATTCTGTGACAAAGATATGTTTTATTTCTAGCACTAAACAACAAATAACCCATATTATTCAGATATCCAACCGTTTTTTTTAGTCTGCGGTGCCTGACAACACCATCACTGGAGGCTTCGTAATTAACAAGCACTGGATGAGGTCTGAAATCTTGGCTCATTTGTATAATAATACTATTTGTCTAATTTATTATAAACCTCTTGATATAATCTTGCGGGGTTTTGATGATTTTGTCCTTGATTTTATCAAGGACGGAGTCATTGATTCGTTTGTCATAATAGCGTTTTAGTTCCCTGTATCGTTTACCCCCACAAGCAAGACACAACTGCGATTTTCCCCTTACCCCAACCCCACATTGGAGGCATGGGAGAGGACCTTTTGAACCGTTTCTCACACTTTGCATATGATACCCACAGAATTCGCTTCTGCATGATTTGTTACACGGGGTTGTTGATCCAATCATAAGCCACTTGCAGTGATTCATTATACTATATTTTTCTATTTAAATACTTGTTTTAATTATAACATGGAGGAGTTCCAAAGATTATCGAAAATTAAGCCCTGGAAAAATACTAAATTCAATCTTGCTAGGGAGTTCCAAAGATTATCGAAAATTAAACCCTGGAAAAATACTAAATTCAATCTTGCTAGGGAGTTCCAAAGATTATCGAAAATTAAGCCCTGGAAAAATACTAAATTCAATCTTGATAGAGTCTCTGATACATCAAAACGTCTAATCGGTGATAGAACTATACTCGGTAAAATCAGGGAGTGTTTTAATGAATTCTACCGAGACGGTGCAGCATACTGTTGGTCGACATTTCGAATTATTGATGAAGATGTCAATGTACCCATCATCGATGCTACTATGAACGATAAAAGAGCAGCTGAGATAATTTCACACCTTGGCGTAAAATCCAAAGGTGGAAATCCAAAGGTGGAAATCCAAAGGATTTCAAGCAAAGCAATTCCCAAACAAAGCAATTCCCATGAGAAATCCAAAGGTGGAAATCCAAAGGTGGAAATCCAAAAGATTTCAAGCAAAGCAATTCCCAAACAAAGCAATTCCCAACAAAAGTATTTTTTCAGAATAAAATTCATTATCGAAGTCGAAGGCAAATGGATTATCAGGGATAAATTTGAACCAATCCTCAAGGATAAAAAAACTGTCATTGTAAGTAGAGATTCCAAACCAGGAATTCTAACTGGAATTGACAAACCATACTACGAGAGATCTTATCCCGTAACAGCAATCGTTTATGGGATATATCCGTTAAATGATAAACCCGATATTGCAAAACTAGCTCCTATGAAATATTCACCATTGACTTCATTAAGGCTCAATTGTGTAGCAACACGGGTAATGTAACACTTCACAAATGCATCCCGAGGAAATAAACTAACTGATCTGCGACGTAGGAAAATAACAGAATGGGAACTGACAGTGAAACAGCACGGTGCAAAGATTTCTGATATAGCTAAATTAGAGACATTATTAAAATTCCCAATATCAGTAACGACAATAACCGGGGAAGTATTACACGAACCGAAATATAGATTACAAGGAGCGCCAATACAAATTATTGATCATAACGAACACGCGTGGACACCTGCGGTAACAATATTTCCACGAGAACGAATCGTGAGATATATCCCCCGGAAATTTTCCGGGGAATTTTCCGGGGATGTTTTCTATGAAGAGAAATTATTTGATGCTATTCATGCGTTGTGTAAAGAGGACCCTGTGTCAGTGTGGTTACTTAGCAGTGCTGGTTCCGAATCAGGATTCGATCAATTTGTAAGACCAAATGGTGAATTATATCGCGTTGAAGAATTAGATAACAGAATGAGAAAAATCGCTAATGATTTTTCACCAGAGAGTTTCCATGAAAAACTACTCACGGATAGTTTTACTATTTCTTCAGTGGTAGCTCACTTCGCAAGAGAAAAAAACTCCTGGCGTCCAACACGAAGTGATTTTCTCGAGGACGTTAAATTGAGTTGCATCGAATTTGGTCATGGAGGACTGTGGAATACAAAATACCATCGTGACGGTATGATTTCAATTGATATATCCGCGTGTTATCCTGGAAGTTTTCTCGGGTATGGAGAATGTAGTAACTATTTTAAACGATTTGGACACCTCACGCATGAAATGACTCGTGTTGCGATTAATGGACCATTACCTGATTTTGATTTAACCGGATTCGCTCGTGTGATATCATTTGAACTCGCTACAGGGTTACATCCGTGTAGTTATGTTTGGCTCGGTAGACACCTATCTGAAAAGGCCTGGATGCCAATAGTGTTACTACGATATATGATTGATTGTGGCATGCTGATATCGTTGATTGTTTCCGAAGCTATTATATGCTATCGAGCTCAGAAAGAAGTTTGGCTACCACAACCCGATCTAGATCGTATAATCAGCGAACTACGAAAACAGTGTCCAGATGGAAATTCTTCGAATTTTAGTGAAGAAGAAATCATAAATTGGTCTAAGAAGTTATTTGAAAGTAAAAAAGAACAAGCAAAGGATTTTGGACGAAGAATAATCGGTAAATTTACCCAGGGTGGAAGATACGACAATGCAAAATTTTCCTCGCGGTTGATCATAGACGTCGCTGAATACGATTTTCTTGTAACGGATTTAACGAAACAGGGAAAACTTGTATCCCGTAAGGATGCTTTTCTATCCAATGGTGAGAAATCGGGTACGGTTGTTACCTACTGTGATGGATATAATTCCCAGTACACACATTTGAGAAGTTCTATGCTAGCTTATGCTTCTATCAATTTATTTTCGATGATAAATAGATTTCCTAATACCGCGGTTAGAGTAGCTACTGATTCGATGTATATACACAATAAATACAAATCAGATGTAGCTAAATTCACATCCCAGGAGGAAGCGTGGGGGTGTTGGAGATTTAAAAAGGAGACGCTACATGAGTATTGTGAATCGGCAGATGTTACCATGGATGAAAAGTACTTAAAATGTGATGAGATTCAATCAGAATTTTCTAATGCACCACCGGTATCTGATCCAATATGTAGATACAAGACAGTTTATTTAAACGGTTGTGGTGGGTCAGGAAAGACAACTCGTGCAATTGAATTATATCGTCGGAAAAATCCTACGGATTTCACAAACATGATTGTGTTAACACCGACTCACAGACTCGCCAGAGAGATGATACAGCGAGGGGTAAATGCCTGTACTTATCATAGTTTCTTTCGATGGAAAGGCGATGAATGGACCCCTGATCGAATGGGTGATAAATTCATTCCTGAAATCATAATTTGGGATGAAATATGCACGGTATCGTTGAGAGTATTACAAACATTTCTCGAGTGGTTGTTAAACAAAAACACAAAAGTCGTCATGTGCGGTGATCACGGCCAACCACCACCATTTGTCGGTGGATCTCCACATGAATGGCTAAAGGGTTCTGTAGACTATTATGAAGAAATTAATACCGACCATAGATCACTTGATGAACAATTACGCGAGTTCAAAGCACTGATTAGATTACAACCGGATAAAATCCAATGCGAAATAGCGCGTGAAATAATTTCAGAAACTCCCATGAATGATTTCTGGGAAACGTGGAGACCAAATGATTTGATAGTAGCAAGTAGAAAAATAGTCAGAGACACACTTCAGATGAAGTTATTTGAAACGCATAAAGAAAAATTTGCAGCACTTCCAGTACCGTTGTGTTATAGGCCTTCGGATACACGAAAGCAGAATATTGAAGTTGATATTCCAGGGAAGAGTGAAAAGCAGATTCTCGTGTTAAATGATATTGTGCTGGTTGATATCAGCGTCGTCGAAAATGCATTGCGTGCTAATAAATCCCCATGGACGCTAGGATACGCAGCGACGATACATTCTTCACAGGGATTAACTATATCAGATACAATTGTTTGGATGGTAGATAATCGCATCGAATGGTCGAATTTAGTCTATCTCGCAGTATCCAGAGTACGAAGAATAAATCAGCTTCGAAGAGTTGTCGTTGGCGAAGCCAGTGGCGATGATGAAATCATTTGTGGCGATGATGACACCACAATCAACGCCGACAACGTCAAGGATATAATCAGAAAAAAACTCTCTGGTTATAAACAACAGGATAAAAAAAATAATAGAAAATTTGACATTGATGCTGAATTAATAACTACGCTGAAGCAACAACAGAATAATCACTGCGCGAGTTGCAATTGTATAATGCGTTGGCAGTATTCGGATAAAGATCCTCGCCAATTTACCGTAGACAGAAAGAATAGCAGCATTGGTCATATCAAAGATAACGTTATGCTGACTTGTCTTGAGTGCAACAGACGCAGAGGTGCAAGCACAATGCCTCTGGCATCGGGTGCTAGTTAAGACCACGCGGTGGTAATTGAGTATCCTCGGGGATTACCTGTAGTTGTTGTCGAGTAAATCCTCGCTGAGGAGCAGTTGAATCCAGTTTATAGATTGCTGGTCTACCCGTAGATCGTGTTATAGTAGATATCTTGTGTGCAGTAACACTCCAAATAGGATCGGTAGCTCTTTTTTTACCACCCTCAAGCTCTCCTGGTTCGTATAAGTACCTTACAGTGACATTACTACCAAGAATTGATTCTTTGAAATCTTTTTGTGAAATTCCTTGGATTTCCATTTTTGGTATAGACGCTTTCTTAATCGCGTTGACAGGTTTCATGTTAATTGTTCGAGTAATCTCGTTATTGAGCGCGGTAATCACAGCTGGTAATCTCTTAACCCATTCACGGGATCTTTTATCCTGAATAAACTCCTTCGCGTATTGATATCCAAATAACCGTTCAGCAAGAGTCCGATTAAATCGTTCAACAATTGCCTGATCGCGATGTAGTGCAGTATGTCCTTGTCTGATGGTGACATTGTGATGTTTCATCGCTGATAAAACAGCGCCTTGAAATTCCTTGCCAGGATCAACTTGTAACAGATTTGGCCAGCGTAGAGGGCCTCGTCGATAAATCTTTTCAAATGCAGAAGCAACTTCAGGTGATGATTTTGTTTTTAGCGGTTCTGCTTGTTTGTATCGACTAGCAACGTCAACTACGGTTAGCGCGTATTTGTAACCGTTGTCATGTGGTAAAAACAATAAATCAGCCTGATGAACTTCATTAGGGACAGTCACATCAAAATGCGAGAAATTGATTTGTTTAGGACGCGGTAGATAAATTTGCCATATAGCCTGTTTGGATAACCAATTAGCCGCAGTAGCCTTTTTCACTTTTGCGGCGTTGGCGAGTTTATTGATTGCAGCGTTACCCCTCCAGTATCCTCTTGGGGAATAATAAATTGATTCCATATTATTAATTACCAGCACCCATCATCAATTTGCCTTTCATAGCTGATTTTACCAACCACGAAGCCAACTTTTCTTTAAAAGATTTATCAGGAATAGCATTTAACGCATGAATTAATTTCACATCCGCGAGATGCCTGTTTTGCAGATTGCTGCTTTTATATGCAACATCATGAGCATGACACGCCTTATCAATAGCGTTTATCGGATACTCGCCGGATCGGGGTTGATTTTGATCATCAAGTCTGATATCTAATCGTGTTCCGGGACCACAGTAGCTATATCCTGGAAGGTGCTTTTCTCCCGGGTACTTTGCCCATGGGGTTCCAGGGAGCTTTGCCAATTTGGCTGCGATATCACCTCCTCGTTTTTTTTAAAAACATCTCCGGATTGTAAAATCTTTGATTTTGTAGAAATAAATCTAAACTTTTTTATACCACATGTTGCACATCTACCAGTAAGTGCTGATCTGTTATTTTTAGTTGTAACCGTCGTCACATCATTTGTGCTAGTACGCGTTTTACACTTCACACAATATAGATCCATAATTTATGTATAGAGATATGAATATAATTGATTTTTCAGCGACTAAAATAAGAGAACCAGTTAAGCATCATGCAGCGCTACCAAACTCTATCCGTGCAATTATAATCGGGCCATCTGGATCCGGCAAGACTCAATTGTTGCTCAATTTAATAATGAGATGGATGAAGTGGGATAAGTTGTATTTAATTGCTCCTAGCGTAGATGATCAACGATGCTATGAAGTGTTAAAGGATTTTAACGAGAATGCATCAGAAATTAAAGGTGAGAATACCATTGATTTTATAACTGATATTGACGAGGCGCCATCCGTGGATGACCTTGATGGGAGCATTAACAATTTAGTCGTATACGACGATGTGATGTTAGACAATCAAAAAAACCCAGCTAGAATATTTTCCAGAGGCAGGCATAAAAACACTGACGTGATATATGTCACTCAACGATACACTCAGATTCCAAAAGTGATTAGAGACAACTGTAACTTACTGTGTGTATTTAACGGCGTTGATACTCATACGCTTCGAAATATTTGGCAGACATGGTGCTCTGATATGGACTTCAATCAATTTAAAAATTTCTTTAGTAACGCTCAGTCGACTCCGCACGGATTTATAACAATAAATTTACATGATCCTCGGACACGATATCGTATCGGACTCGATCAAATATTTGGTTGAACTCGTAAAAGAATTATTAACCACAAATGAAACATTTGCAGCAGCAGAGAGGGTGAATGACAACGACGTTGGCGTATATAAGGAAATCTTATTTTATCGAATAGACGCTATTTTTTTTACTATTTGGTGGAAGCCTCAGATTGCCGAATCGACGCTCGGAAAGTTGTGAGGTTCACCCTCTCTGCTCATTTCCATGATGGACCATAAATTAAATAAAAAAAATCATAAAAATGAAATGTTCTAATTAATTTAACTTTGAGTCCTAATAACAAATCAAAGGTGGAAGACGATGAAGTATGCTGTAGTCTGTGCTGTGTTTATCTACAGTTCCTTGTAGAAACGCAATATGTAACAAACGAATAAAGTTTGATAAACTGTCTTTGTGCAAGAATTCTATATGAGCACATAAAATATCTTCAGAAATGCAACTTAATCCTTTACAATCCGAACGATTTGAAGAAAATATAACAAAACTCGAAACTAGCTACAACAGAAGAACTTGATTCCATGTGTATAACCTCAAAGATTTCTCTCACTAAACGTCTCTATTAAATCTAAATGCTGCGCGTTATGAGTTTGTGTTGTTTAGCTTTTCCTAAATTAATATTGTGCATAAGTTACATCAAAATAATAATGAATAACATTTAAATTGACATACAATACCTGGAGCTAAGCAACAAAGAAAGAGGTTTCCAAAATATACTCACTGCCAAAGGTTGGCTTATTTAGACAAATTTAAAATTGAATATCTGCAAGAACTGAAAAGCACTATTATTAGTGTTAATTACTGCGTTTGAAATATTTTGGTCGGGTATGATCTGTATCAAAATAATTCAGACTATAATTATTTTATCTGCATGATTCATATACTACATGACTGTATCACTTTCAAAATCCTAGGATATTTTAGCTGTATTTCTCACTGCTGAATGTAATACCGTTCGAGACGATATTAAATTGATGTGTCAAAGATGACGTCTACACTATGCATATACCTATGTTAAATCTGAGTCCAAATAGGTTGGAGGCTTCAAAGAACCTATCCATGATTGAATGTTGGTAAGTCTCTTCATGGGCCATAAGGGCACAAATATCTGCGAAGAGTGCTTCAGCGATGAGTCTTTCTAACATTTTGGTTTGTGCAGCTAGGCTGCGGAGATCAAACACTGATCCATCCAGGAGATATCTAATGTAGATACCAATGTCAAAGTCACGGATGGCATGGAGCAATACATATGTGAATAAGAGCCTGAAGAGTATCGTAGCGAGTACACATCCCAGTTTTGACACAGTTAGATATGGAAAATGTCTCCACTTTAAAGAATCTCTCCATTCATGACATCGTGAAAGATCCGGATGAGATTGGTAAAAGTTCAAGCTTCTCAAGCACTCCCCAGGAAGCTTCTCTGTTGATAATGTCGAAAGCCTTTGTTAGGTCCACGAAGACGGCATACATATTCATGTTCTGCTCAGTGCACATATCATGGATTTGTCTCACTGCGAAGATCATGCCGACGGTGGTGTTATTTGGGCGAACACCACACCAAGACTCAGCGTGGTTATCTTCGAACACTGCTGAAAAAGACTGTTGAGAATGCTACGAGCAAGTAATTTGCCGACTATGGAGAGCAAGGAGATGCCGATAATGTTAATGCAGTCCGCACTTGTGCTTTAATTATCGGATGTCGTCTGGCGTCCAGATGCTGGTTGGCACATCGAGAAATGCCTTCAGAGTCTGTTCACTTAGAGCCATGTACACAGTCCTTTCCATGTGCCCTGCACCACGTCAATTTGGTCATTGCTGTCTTCAGCTTCTCTATCGTTTTACAGAAGATCCAGTTGCAGGTGTGTTGACTATTGGTGTATCTGGTCAAGAACAGATTGGCTGAGATAAGGGCAGGTTTAGGAGCTAGCCAAAGTGTTTATTCTATATTCCCTTAATGCCAGCCTTGTCCTTTATTAGTGGACTGCCAAGTGTAGCCAGCAGCAGAACAGAGCCAGACTTTAAAGTCCCGAAAATTGACTTGATGACGCTGTAGATCACTTTGGAGTTGTTAGTGTCGGCATAGCGTTGCATTTCATCAGCTTTCCTTTCCCACCGCTGATTATGCATTTTGCGGATTTCTCTCTGAGTCTTAGCTTGATAGGGTTTGAAGCGGTCTAAAAGACAGTGCGCACAAGCTTATGTCGCCTTTTGTGATATGTGGCAATGCGCAGCTTTAGGGCAATTAAAATCAGTCTGTGGTCTGTCCAGCATTCCTCACCTCGCAAAGCCTTGGTGATGAGCACATCGTGCTGCGGACTATTACGTGCCATAGTATGTATACCAACTATTATTGTATGGTTAAAGTAATGCATTGTCAATGTGTATCGTAGAAAGGTCAGAGTGACTGGAGAATATGCAATGTGAAATGACGAACATACATTAGGTAATTCAAAAATTGAATATCATCAGCGGCATACAAATATAGTTTATCAGGTATCTACTTGATTTTTTTCGTAAATACATTTTTAAAAAGTTGATTGAAGGAAAGGAAAACAATTCCCGGCAGAATAGAGACTAGCTTCAAAACTTCGTGTTGCAGAGGGCCGACTCGTACAGAACGCGAACAGTTATGTCTCTTGGACAAAACATCTTGTAGTCAACCATAAAATTAATTGAAAAGATAAACAAATATATGTATGTTGTATGTTTGTGAAAGGTATAAATAGAAATATAGGCGAATGTGTGTGTATGGTTTGGATTTGCAACGTATCATTAAAAATGTTTTAGCCATTTCGTTACGATGTTTGCAATGTGGCAGTTTATAATGATGTCAAGCACTGGGGTATCATGCCGCAGACAGGTAGCATGATGCCCAAGCCAGTCACATTATCCTGACAGCAGGCCGACCAGTCATAACACTAATCTCCTAATGCTGAACACCTTTATAGGTAGCTTTTACTACGTTGTTTATAAGGTCTTTGAGATGACTCGGCCCGGGATCTAACCAGAGACCTACCTATCGTTGTTAAAACATTCAAATATAATTTCATTTAAAATAAATTTAGAATCACGTGAGCTCACTTTATTATATATATATATATATATATATATATATATATATATATATATATATATATATATATATATATATATATATACATATATATATTACTGACCTGCAAATGTTTCTCAAATGACACTAATATCTACATAAATATGGACATATATGCACCACCTTTTCTCTTACATATAAACACTTGACCCTTGCACTGCGATTCATTTTATTATTGAATAGTCGCCAAGTTTCAAAATAACTTGATAGACATATATGTTAGATCGTTCCTCACAAATGACATTACTTTTATATTATAGTCGCATTATATGCCTGAAGAAGACGATTCAGATATTTAGATGTTAAATAAGATGACAGAATAGTAAAAATCGTATCTGGCTATGTACATGTGGAAAGAATGTTTAGTTAGAAAATGGTCATTTGCACCATCGTCACTCTGACTTAGTGAATTTGGCGTGAACATCAAAACAAAGTTTGCAACATTTATGAACAATATGCGCTTGAATTTCTTAATGCATCACCGATCAGCTATGGAGGTTTCTAATATAACGCAGCTTTAAAGCTTTCCTTAATCTGAAAACTGCATATTGGCATATTTAGCTATATCATTTACGTACCATATACATATAGAGTGAAAAAAACAAGCTTGTAAAACTTAATAAACAAATTATTGAGTATAAATATTGTTCAGAAAAGAAAAATAAACTTACGGGTTTTAAGAATCAATTCCAAAATTAATCCAAAATAATTCAAAATATTATCTACTAGAGAAATGGCAAAAATCCTGGTAGTAAAATGTCCAAATAGTTCTAAGTTCGAATTCCAGCGAAGTATCCAAGATCGAAGACGATGTCACTTGATTTAGTCAGTTCTTGTTAAGAAAATCTCTATGAGCACAACTCTTTCCCAGATAAATAATAAAATAATTCCTCTTGATCCAAACGAATGGACACAATTTCCAGTACAATGTAATTTATAATAACTCAAAAAGACACACACAACTTAGTATTCTAAAAGCCCAAACGTCTGCTAAATAACTCGCTCCAAAACATAGTCTATATACCTTTTTTTACGTAAACAAGAAAGGGGTCACGACTTTCTAGAATCTCTCAGAACAATTATACGTTCAAAAACTCACGTACCCAGCGTATGATCCAACTAAAATTAGAAAGATGTTTATATTAGGCTCCAAAATGTCCTTGGAACCAACCAATCATTTTAAAAGCTTGTTTACAACTCTGAAACCAGGTCACAAATGAGGTCAACACCTGGTGTTTACTCTGTAAAGGACAGGTAACCCCCCTTCGATGAACGAATCTTAAAACTTAAGCAGCAGAGAGGGTGAACAGACCGAAACTATTTCAGACAAACCGAAACTATTTAAAAAAAAATATATCGCACACAAGGGGGGGGGGGCTGCTTCGGAGCAGAGAGGGTAAACAGACCGAAACTATTTCAACCGAAACTATTTCAGCAGAACGGGTAAACAAAATGAAAAAAAAAACGACGCCGATATCTTCGATGTTGTTGTTGTCACGCCCCTCTCTGCTGCTATGGGTTAACTGAATTTTGTTATGATGAAAAATCATTTATAATGAAATTCATTGTTGAAAATCCATAGGATTTTCCATTGCAAAGCAATTTACGACTTTACAAACAAACTAATTTGCAAAACTTCACCTCGTAGATCAATCAAATTATTAGACTGGTCAGTGAGTTTGAAATTAATTCTCGTTAAAGAATCATTATGACACCGCATAAAGACGGTATTAGTTGGGTCCTCAATTATTAGAAATCCTGGAGGAGCTGTTGGGGCAAATGAGTATAAAATATATCCCTGCTGAGCTTGATTTGATTGTTCGAGATTTATTTGATAGCTTCCTTCGATGACATCACATTCTAAATTCAATGCAATCACCTTGGATATATTTACATTTTGAGGAGCGATATGTCTACCACCTCCATCTGGATCATTATTATGTCTGAGGATTATTGTTTGTGGTTGTATCGCAGTAAAATTTTCATCAATAACATCATTAACAGATTTTTTTAGTTCCTCTGCGTTATATCCAAGAAACTTGAAATCCGGCAGATCGGCTTCTGTTTTATTATGTAGTGTTAGAAAATTTTGTTTAGAAATATTGTTTTTAGTATCGGTATTAATAATTATCTGAATTATTTTCATGTGAATACATTCCATGTCGTGTACAAGTTGATTTAATATTTCAATTCGTTTAATAATTTCGCGCTGATTAGACTCACGAAAGGCTTTTTGTAGTTGTCGTAGTTGTTGACTGTGTTCTTGATTGATCTCTCTAAAGTATTCAATAAATTTATTTTGTTCAATATCTGCATAATCCGTTTCTGGATTTGTACCGATAATAAATCTCCAAAAACCGTGATTGTTATCAGGATAAAAAATAGTACTACCTTGCAGTTTTGATCTTTTTATATTTAAGAGGTCTTCTCGATATGATGGAGTAAATTCATGGTATGATTGTTCGTCTGTGGTAAAATCGGATCTTTTTGGTTTTTGTCCAAGTGGATGTTCAGGCCAACCCAGTATTGTTCTAATAGAACTCTGATAAATATCTACGACATAACTAGGGGAGTTGATCTCGATCGCAGATGATAACGTCGGCTCGTGAACCGTTATAGCGATTTTCGATTCTTTTTCGGTAATAGATTTTATTCTTCGTTGTAATTCAGCATTGATTTGTTCAATTTGATATGACCCTGTTGGTTCCAGTCTGGAGTTCCGTCTTCCTTATTTTTCCACGCGAATACTAAACTGTTATTTGGTTGTTGACCACCAAATGCTACTAAACTAATATTAGGCCAACTATGATACACTCGTAGTTTTGCCAGCGCTATCACTTTCACGGGAATCGGAGTCGGGAAATTCACGCTGAATTCAGACGCGTTGAAGTTATTGATATCATACTTGTTTTCACTGGTGTGCTATTTTCTACTATTTGTTGAAGCAGTTCTTGCGACGATATTATTATGATTAGCCCGCTCTAATTTCAACATCGTTGACTTGTACAACTGAGCCATCGCTGAGAATTCACTATCTGATATTGTTGTATCATCCAACGACGATGATATCATCGAGGATAATTGCGAGTATGCAGCAGATGCAACATGAAATTTAATTACATAATCGTTCAGTTTACTCTGGCTACACGATGATAATATTTTTTTTGTTATTCCGGTTAATATAACCGCGACTGTAGCCACCGCAGAAATGCAAATTGGAACTACAACCGGAGCAATCATTGTAACAGATGCGAGTATTATTCCGGTTCCGGTGATTATCCCGGACACCGAGTACACGGTAACATCAACCGCGGTGATTCTTCGTCGGTATTTTTTTATTTTCATTTGATACTCCTCAGAAAGTGAGCTGAGTTTAGTTTGAAATTCTTTCACCTGATCGTAGCGATATTGAAATGATGAAATCATCGGTGTTGTCATTTTATATAAATCCGCTAGTGTTTTCAATTATGAAATTCGAACGATTTTCCTTTCAAATTGCTGGCAATTCAGTTTAATTGTTTACTTAAATCCACTACGAATTCCACGTACCACGTTACTGAAACCCTGACTAAATTTCTATCTGCGGTCATTATCGTGAACTGTTCGGATATATCCATGTCGATGATCGTTGATATCGTATTATTAACTCCAGATGAACTCGACGATGATATATTAAATTGAGTCGGCGATACTATTGTTAATCGATAAATACCCTTGACGGCTGCAGTGACATGTAAAATGTTGTTTGTAGGAGTCCACGGAAATGATCCGTGTTGAATCGTGTATACGATATTACTGGTTTTCTCATGAGGAATTTTTGTTTTTTCAATGACGCTTATCATCCTCGCTGCATCAGCCTTGATTGCTTCGATGAAGTTTTTCATCTCATCGATGGATTTTTTAATCTCGGGGAGGGTTATTTCAATTTTATCGAATGGGGTTCCAATAAATTTATCTATGATGTTTTTACGAAACGTTGAAAACTGTTTCACGTGTATTTTATATTCGGATTGAAGTGTTGCTAGCTCCAGCATTGAATCCTTTATCGAGGCGAGTTTGGCTGTGGTCACACGTGGAACGCCAAAGAAGTTATCGATGCCGTCAATGAGTTGATTAAATTTATCATCATGTTTTTAATGAATTCGTAACAGATATGTAATTGCCATCGAGTGATGAAATTTTATCTGGAATTGTTGAAATAATTACACCTGGTTTGAGTTTACCCTGATCGGAAAACAACGCGATAGTATTCTCTGTTGCGTCTCGTCGTTTAACTAAAATATCATCAAGAGAAACATTACTAGTTTTCAATTTACCCTGACGATCTTGAAATACAACTATTTCACCGGGATCAACACTTGCTAGGTTCAACGTTTCAGCTATTTCATCTTCGATGATTTTTTTTACACCCTTGATTTCAACTTCATCAGATTCGGGTCTCTTCAGCGCTGATAAAGGTCGTCCCCAAATATCAATCATGGTATTTAAAATCCTTTCTCTGTCTAAATCCGAAGGATTTCACCTAGGGGATTTCCAGCGACCGCTAGTATATTCATTAACGAACATGTGAGGTTTTTCCCTTGGGGTTATCCAAGGTGGGTGAAATAGCATCAAGTACATTCAATACTTCATTGCCGCATATTGGTGGGTCAATCATCGTTTTTGTTGGTAACGTAGAATACCAAACTGAAATGTTTTAAACATTAAACATAAAAATGATGTATATCCGAGGCTTCAACTAAATATAAACGATAACTTGATGGTCCATTTCTTCTTGGTTCAAAAATTATAATATTTTATATATCGCCTATAAGGCCAAACAGTAGCACTTGATTCGTTCTTCAAATAAAATGATTTGTACAATGCCAAATTCGGGGATATAAATAAAAATCTCGAGAATAAATGGATTCCTGCTTAACTAGAGCGCTATTTATCTTATTGGAATCTAAAAACTACTCTACAACGATGTAATGTCGTATCATCTCTGCTTTTGCACCACTGAACCTCATTTATCGGAGGTTTTATATTCATATAGGTATTTCATATATGCTTTTATATATATATATATATATATAAATATATATATATATATATATATATATATATATATATATATATATATATATATATATATGCATATATATATACATACATATGCATGCATGTACACGATATGCATGCATGCACACTCATATCCACATATATACACATGCATATGCATATATATGCATATATATATATACATGCATATGCATATATATATATATACATGCATATGCATATATATATCCATGCATATGCATATATATATATATATATATATATATATATATATATATATATATATATATATATATGCATATATATATGCATATATATACATGCATATGCATATATACATGCATATGCACACACACATATATATATATATATATATATATATATATAGATATATATATATATATATATATATATATATATATATATATATATATATATATATTGTTTTCTTTTACATTGCAGATACAACACAATGCCAGAATCTCGATGTTGTTGTATTTTCCTGCTAGTGTTGGGAGGACTGTATTTGGGTAGGCAATGATAACACAACTGTTATTTTCAATTTCGTTTAATATAGTGTATAGCTTTTAAAATTGAACAAATATTTGAGTTCATGACAAGACTTGTATGTTTTGTACGTCAAAGTAGGTTGAAGGATGACTCTGTCTCTCACAGACATCCGATCGGCAGGAATACAAGAATTATTAAAAAATACAGTTCCTGAAAGCGAGCCAGTACAGTTTAATGTATTTTAAACACTGCAATATGTTTAAAACTATTAACGATGTTGACTGCGGAAGCAAATTGCACAGAATATATGCACTGTGTTCTGTTTCCAGTTACCACGTATTCAAGTAAAGACACTATTACAAACATTACACCTGTCCTGTTAGCCTTAATTCGGAGAATGATTTATTTTATTGGGTATAGCTGCATGCAATAAATGTGAGACATGTATTTCAGTGAAAATATCTCACATATAAGTAGCATTGTACTTTTAATACTCTTTTACTGTCTAATTACTAGTCCGAACTATAAACGAAAGAGAGAGAGAGAGAGAGAGAGAGAGAGAGAGAGAGAGAGAGAGGTAAGTAACTGAGATCTTTGTTTTAATATCTCCAAATTCTAAGTATACAAATGTAATACTTTCCAGATTGTCGACATATCTCCAACAGTTGAAATAATGTTTTGCGATTGAATAGATAGCTATGCTGTACACAAAGTGGGTATTGCTGCCTTGAGTGAGAACCGGCTTGCAGAAGAAAGTGAAGTCTGTGAAAGTGCCTCTGTATACATTTTCATTTGGAGCGGTCGAGGATGTGGTGAGCACAGTGATGCTGCTCTCGGCTTTGCTCTGAAGACATCACTGATTGGAAAATTGGCTGGACCTCCCAAGGGAGTAAACAAAATACTCATGACCATGAAACTTCCCATCTGGTCTTGAAGAAAGCACCTTTCCATCATCATTTGCTATGCTCCAACGATGACCGTCCCATATGAATTGAATTTCCATTTCTATGAGTACCATCCCTCCATCATTGCCGACGTTCTAATGACAGATAAGCTCGTCATTCTTGGCGGTTTCAGTGCAAGAATAGGCTGTGATCACATTGCCTGGGATGGAGTGAAGGAGAGCACAGAGTTCGTCACCGTAACAGCAACCTTATCCTTTTTTCCAGACTTGCGTCGAGCATGAACTGCTGATCACCAAAATAGCCTTTCGCCTACTTATCCATAACATGACGACATTGAATAACCCATGTTCTAAGCGCTGACACCTCTTCGACTACGTCATTGTCAGAAAGAGTGACATACAGGATGTAAATCTGATCAAGTACATGTGCGGTGTTGACTGCTGAACAGATCAGTGCCTCATTATCACCACAATCAACATCGGCATTCAGCCCAAACGACGCCCACAGGGAAAGAAGGCTCCTCAACCACTGAACATTGCCAAGCTGAAATACGCCAGTACCAAACAGTTTCTCATGGATGCCCTTGAAGAGCGTCTAAAATCCACCCCTTTACACAATTAGAATGTGGAGACCGACTGGATGGCATTCAGAGAACTGGTCTATAGCACAGCTTCATAAATCCAAGTACCCTCAAACAGAAAGAGTCAAGACTGGTTTGATGGGAACTGCGACGACATCAAGCAGTTGCTGGATGAGAAACACTGCATCCTTCTAGCCTACCGATTACCTTAACAACCTCAAGTCCACCTATAGGAAAGATGCGTACAACAAAATACACAGAACTGTACAGCAAAATCTCCGCCAGATGAGAGACACATGGCTGAGCAGCAAAGCTGATGAGGTACTGTGCTACACAGACCATCATGACATGAAGAACTTCTACAATGCCCTGAAGGAAGTGTATGGACCTCTGGATAACCCACCTTTCTCAGTACAGACAGGAACGCTCATTACTGAGCCAATGGCATCAGTCAGGGTATTGTTCTGGCACCAACACTGTTCGGTCTATTATTCTCTGCTATGCTGACAAATGCTTTCAGAGACGGTGAGGGTGGAGTCAGCATTAGGTACCGTACAGATGAAAACTATTCAATCCTAGGAGGTTTCACGCGAAACCCATGGTCATGACACACCATCAAGGAATTCCTATTTTCTGATGACTGCACTCTTTATGCTGGGTCAGAAACCAACTTGCAATGCAACATTGTAGAGTTGTCCAGTTCTCGCACAATCTTTGGTGTCACCAAGAAGACTGCTGCATCAGCTGGCCCCTAAAAAGCCATATATTGAGCCCAACATTGCCGTCAACGTCCAGAAACTCTTCAACTTTCTTGGCAGCATACTGTCATAGAGCGTAACTATTTTAGACGAGGTGAACCTTCGCATTGCCAGAGCCAGTACAACTTTCGGCAGATTGTATGCCAACATCTGGAATAGAAGAGGCATCAGCATTCATACCAAACTAAAGGTCAAAAGGGCAGTTATGCTTCCCACACTATTTTACGCATGCTTGACGCGGACGGCGTACCAACGCCGCACAAGGACGCTGAACAACCTTAACAACACAATTCTCAGGAAAATCATCAACATCAAGTGGCAGGAGATGGATCTAGTCATTGAGGTACTCCAGCAAGCATGTCTCCCTAGCATAGACACTGGCACTCCTGATGTGCCATTTACGCCGAGATTTACAAGTCGTACGCATGCAGACCCCACGTTGCCTAAGAGATTCTTCTACAACGAGGACATATATCCCACGGAGGTCAGAATATATGCTTCAAAGACAATCTGAAAGCAGCATTCAACATAAACCCGGAGTCCTGGGACAAACAGCAAGCGATCGAGACACTTGGCATTCCTCTGTACACGTTGGCTCGAAGTGGTGCGAGTCGAGCAGGACAGCAGTAGCAGAGTGGAAGAATCATGCCAGAAAAGCACGTGCCAGCAACCCTCCCGAAGATGTCCCATTCATCCCCTGTCCCTAATGCAAACGAACATTTCGTGCAATGGTTGGCTTCATTAGCCAGCTGCGCACACAGACCAAAACCAGCCCATCAAACCATCGGATGACTAGAGAGGTCCTCGTCGAATCGACGGACGAACAACACAAGCTGAAGAAATATGTCTTACCCATCATCATAAATAAAATAAATAAAAAAACATGTACTACTCTTTTTCTTCTTCTTCTTCTTCTTATTATTATTAATATTAGTATTATTATTATTATTATGCTATCTCGTTGATCTCGTATGGTGATGATGACAGTGTAAAGTCTACTTAAAATGTATTCTTCAATTTCAGTAACCGGATATGTGTCCATATCTGGCTGCAGCGGCGATTCGATCGTACTTTATCCAAACATTTCATTTGATAGTGACAACATAGTTGTTTATCTTCACAAAAATGGTGAAAATAATACTTTGCTTGCCATGTGGTCCAAGCAGAATTCTGACCCTATTAAGGAAACCATCGAAAACGGATATGGTAAAAAGGTGTCACTTCATAATGGAAATATATATATTCACAACCTTAGCAAGTATGACGAAGGAAAATATGTCATTCAGCCTGCAATACGATCCTGGAAAATAATACTCGAATTACATCTAGTTGTTTTGCGTGAGTATATTTTTTATATACCGGGTTTAACTGTATTTAGTTTACATATTAGGTTACAGTAGGCAACCAATTATAAGTTACCTAATAATCGACCCATGATAGCGTATTTCAGTTGCCGTGTTATTAACAGTACTATACAGGTTTTGGAATTACTGGAAAAATATACACAAAATTGTACAAAATTAGCGAGAAATGATTGTCACATAGTTAACAAAATGGTAAAATATTCAGATCATACACACAAGCACACACATGTAGCAGCAGAGACGGTGAACAGACAAAATCGAAACGTCACCCTTTTTTATTACCAAATCGACTAATGGTGACTAACATAGAAGTCAATCAATGACTACACCTAGATTTACCCAAACAAATGTTGTAGTCAATCTTCTCTGCTGCTCTCTCCATGTTTTAAATTGTCCTGAAGATAAAGAAAATCTTGTATATAAATCAAACAAAATGAATAATTCACACAAACGATCGATCTGAGAGTTTTTTGAACTTTGAGTAATATTCTTCCTCGGTGCTGCTACAAATTAGCCAAGTATTTGATCGATACATGTAATTAAATCATTATATATATATATAAGATCAGCCGTTCCATCAGTGATGTTTACAAAGGATACAAATGATCATCCAGAAAACAGAAATGTAACGATGAATGCAGTTGCAACTGAAGTTGCGTCCATGAATGAAAATTTCAGTCTCTGATTCGCAGCACGTAGATCAATGTTAAACGCAAACGAGATGTTTTCATGTGCGATTCCATTATCTCATATTTATAGTTTTGCAGAGATGTTAGGAAGGTTATGTTTCGGTGCTAAACACACTGTGGAACTTAACAGAAAAGAATCCGACAATGATGCAATCTGGCGAGCCAGAGGTGAAGCTAGTTATGTAGTACTAACAAAATTATCATTGTGGATGCCGGTAATGGTTCCATCTGTCAAAAAAGAAAATAAATTGCTTTCTTTCATGAATCAAGGTGGTAAAATCCCTGTTATCATAGAAAACAATGACTACAGATAGTAATAAAGGTATTGCAGTTGGTTTATTTACATGACATATAGCAGCACAACAAGGGGTTCAGCACCACGAGATATTTTTATTGCATTTCAAGCAAATGTACGAGTAAATAATCAGAAAAGAAATCCGATGGTATTTGACACACTAAATGTTACCGAGATCAATTTGAGAATAAATGGAAATTAAAAACCTGCCGAGGAAGTTACTTTGAAGTTTGAACATAATAAAGTTGCACGTGCATATCATCGTTTAATGTCATTTATGGGGCGTGATCTAAATGTAGATACCGGTTTGCAAATATCACAAAAAGATTTCACAACATTATATCCGATTTATTTCTTTTCACTGGAACATTTATAGTTATTCAGACAATCTTTTGTTGATATATATTTTAAAGCTCAAGTAGGTTAATTTCCTCCTGGTGCCGTAGGTCCACCTGTTGTAAATGCTGGTTTCAGAGCGAGTGAGATTATAAAAAATATTCAAAGACGATTATCAACGTCAGGTGGTGGATTAACAGGAGAACTTTCCATGAACGGAAATAAAATTACTGTCTTGAGAGATCCAACATCAGATGAAGATGCGGCATCAAAAAGATACGTTGACACTGTTGATGGTAAATTTTATACGATAAAAACCGAACATGATGCCGTTAGTTGTAAACTATCCACTTTAAAAATCGAATGGGAAACTCACATAAACGATCACACTTCGGTAGACGGAAAATTATCTACGTTGAGAGCCGAGTATGACGTTCACGTAGGTGCGTTTACAAGTCTCCGTAGAAACTTCAGAAAGATCGATGAAATTACAGTTGAAATTTCCGGAATACCATTAATCGTTGATACGAAACTTTCTGATAATAAAACATCAATCGATACGATTAAGAAAACACAGGGAGATATTGTGAGTGATGTTCATAATATTATTAAAAAAATTGAACCCCTTGAGAAATATCAAGATAAAATTTTCCATAGGCGCATTAAGAACGTTGTATACACAATATCATCAGGATCAAAAACTATGTCTCAATAAAATAATACTATCAAACATACAGCGGAAGTTACTGGCGTGTGCTGATTGTCTGTCTTTAGTAGTGCAAAATTTACCACGTATCTATGGCTTCACTCAACAGACAGGTTTTCTGGAACAGAATCTGTTATATTAAACCGTGGAGATGAAGAAACATTTATCCTGGTTGCATCCGACAAAAAATGAACTGCAGCAACGATCTGGTGGTGTCTAGAATTTGTTGCCGAAACACCTCAATTGATTACAGCGTAAATAATATGGACCACAGATAGAATCAAGCGCGTGAGTGGCAAGATAAATTAAAATCTATCGTTGATACTTACACCATAAAAGTAAAAAAATATCACAGACGTGTAATTGTCATTGACTCAGTCTACGCGGTTGTTGCTGGAGCCGGTCTTTTATTATCCGCGGTAACAATGACATCAACTGCGGTCATAA
Source organism: Unio pictorum (assembly GCA_030141615.1). Lineage (NCBI taxonomy): Eukaryota > Metazoa > Mollusca > Bivalvia > Unionida > Unionidae > Unio > Unio pictorum. Next base: position 4,056,219 of record JARLTB010000207.1, read on the forward strand.
CGATCTGTGTTTCAGTGTCGACTGCGATCGCAGGAGTGTTTAATATAATCGCCAAAAAAAATATCGACATGCACGAATGAAAAATTATCCGATTATGCGGTGAAGTTACATGCGGCAACGATAATGTATTCTAAACTATCTTAGTTAATTAATGAAAGCCTCAACGATGCTTCAATATAGGATTCGAAGTTTGCATTAATGACTACAAAATTCTCCGAAGCAATGCCTGTGATATAATGTACACGCATTACAGATAAATAGATAAATGTCTGCACAAGAACTATTGCAACAGATTGCCACGAACACAACACCGGTATAAAAAACTATGATATCAGTAAGCACAACCAATCCTGAATTTAGCATTAATTTTCCAACTGTAAGTTCAGCAAGGGAGATTGAACTTGCACATCTACGAGTATATCATAGTTGGCCAAATATTAGAGCTGAACCATTTGTTGGATTACTTCCTAATAATTCGCTTGTACTTGCAAACAAAAATAAACCAGATGGAACCCCATATTTCTTTGTTGTTTATATCTCCACAAGTAGTTATCAGATTCAACAAATCAACGATGAATTTCAGCGCAGAATTAAATCAACAACGAGAAAGAATAAAATATAACTATTCCTGGTCACGAACCAACATTATCATCTGTGATTGAAGTAAAATCTCCCGATTACGTCACAGATATTTATCGATCATCGATACAAACTGTTCTAGGATGGCCTGATGAAACTCCACAACATCCTGATGATGTTCTCAGATTTATCAATAATCCAGATGCTGAAGGCAGGCATATTTCACCAGAGATTATGAATATAACATCAATGATTGCAGTCAATCTTGTATGTGATGTAATCGACGGTAGTTATCAAACAGATCTTGGAATTTCAAATCAAGCTCAAAAAGGATATGTTCTTTACACATTTACTCCAATGGTTCCTCCTGGATCCTTGATCCTGCAAGAACCAATCAATACGTTTTATTAACGCACTCATAATCAATACTTGTGAAGAATTAATTTTAAACTCACAGACCAGAATGGACACTAGATTGATTTACGTGGCGATGTTTTACTGATCTCAATGTAAAATCGTAAACAATTTTTTGATCTTGATTCTCGAATTAATCGGTTAAATATTATATATGTACCAGCACGTAAAGGTTTTTATACACGACAAGGAAGCACTTGGAGATGCAATCAAATTAATATTTACACAGTCTTCATTCAACATCGTTGATATAGTCATTGATGAGTTAGGTGACGAAGATTATTTTACTGACGCAAGAACAGTTAGATCGATTGCGGCGAAACATATTTCTATGATCACGTGTGACCGAGATCAGATTATAAACTATGCGCCTTCCATCATTAAACTTGATGAACTTAAAAAATATTATATAGTTCTGAATAAAAATCTGATTTCCGTAAAACAGAAAATTTCTTTACAGAGTTTATGAAATTTCATCTTTTTTTTTTATCCTTTTTAGTCAATTTTATCGTAGAAAATCTGATAGGTTTCTGATTCTTTTAAGGTAAGATTCCCAGCAATTTCCTAAATGATTTATCGATAAATCGTAAATTTCAACTTTTTTTGGTCTGTTTTTTGTTTAATTTATCCGATTTTAGTTTTTTTATGAGCAGCACATGGCAAATTTAACGATTCATCGATAAATCATTTAGATAATGGCTCGGGGTTTCACCTTAAATATTTTACAATTTTGACTAAATGGTTAAGAAAAAGGATAAAATTTCATCACAATTTACAAATCTGAATAAAAAAAGATATTATAACAGAATACAAAAGTATTATAACAAAATAAAAAATATTATAACAAAATAAAAAAAATATTATAACAGAACAAAAAAATATTATAACAGAATAAAAAAAGAGATTATAACAGAATAACAAAATATTATAACAGAATAAAACAACAGAACTGTAGAGGAATTAATCCAAGCTGCCATCTGTAGCAGCGTTTTCATTTATTATCTTTTTTAGTTGTCTCGCGTGTGTTGATAAATTTGTTCGTTTCATATTCGTGAGACCGTTTTGATTTAATATTTTCTACTGCGATAGAAAGAGGTACGAACTTATCTACATCTGTATCTTTTACCATTGTTAAGGACTGGAACATTATAGACTGTATGTTCTTTATCAGCCTATACTCCGTTAAAAGTGTATAACCACCTTCAAGATTTCGTTGTTGGATCGACTCGAAATCACAAAATATTTTTTCTGGATCGAGTTGTATATTTATATTTTCATTTTTAATTTTTTTAAATGCAGATATTATATCAATAATATTTTCGATGTTCATATATATAACATATATGTTTAAATTTAAAATTTTGATTTTGGACAATACAACTTTTAACCTCTAGGTTCGAGTATTCTAGCAGGTTCAAGGCATATCAAGGACAGCATAACCTTTGACCCCTAGGTTACCACAGTATCCTAGCAGGTTCAAGGCAAATTAAGGACATCACAACCTTTTAACCGCTAGGTTACCACCGTATCCTAGCAGGTTTAAAGACACCTGAAACATTTAATCTTAATTAAGGATAGCACAACCTTTAATCCCTAGGTTACCACCGTGTCCTAGCAGGTTCAAGGAAATTAAGGACAGCACAGCCTTTGAACCCCAAGGGTACCACCGTATCATACCAGGTTCAAGGGTACATGAAAAACACAACATTAATATAATACGAAGACACGAAACACAGATCCACGTTGTGAGTCTCTAAGCTGTCAAATAACAGTCTAGAGCCTTAAGGAGACGTGGTTGGTGAATTACGTATTACCTCTCTACAGATTATGTACACCTCGGATATCAAATTCGGGTGAGTAATATGATTCGAATCATGGTGAGATGTGTGTACATAATTCTGCTGAATTTCGATTTGAGGTTCTGAACCCTCCACTATATAAGAAACCCATTTGAATCGGTACCGACAAACAATTGTCCGTTGCGAGATTCGAACCACGGCCGCCAGAACCAGATTTCTACACGATACCAATTTAGCCACGGATTCATCTGAAAAAATATATATGTTTCCGTGAATATATAGCTATCTGTACAGAACTGACAGTCTAAATATAATTGTATATATTTTCACAGACATTATATATTTTTACAGACAATTTGAATATAATATATAGCTATGTACATACAACAAGACAGTCAACATGATTATATTTAACAGTTTGAATATAATATATAGCAATCTACATAGAACAGACAATCAACACACGATTATATTTTAACAAACAGTTTGATTATATTATATAGCTATCTACATAGAATAGATAATCAACACGCAATTATATTTCACTGATATTATGTTTACAGAACGTGGTTTTTTTCCGAAAAATTCAGGTGTGAATACATATAAGTCGTAAGGAATCTAAAAATAACTTACTGTATTACGTGTGTAGCGTGATATATTTTCTGCTTCGGTTCTGTTTGTATTCGAGAAACAATATTTTATCTTCTACTAATTTTGAAACTATTATCCAAATATGTTGCTTCACTGATATTAATTAGGACGTAGACGGTTAATTAGTTCATTACAGCGATACAATAAATCACGATCTACAGAAAAATATGTAATATGGAGTTAGCTCCCATTGTTCAGTTCATTAACAATTCAGTAGTATATATGGGAGAGATGGCACATTTTTTAAAATCCTGAACATCATGAGATATTTTACTGAAAATATCCCAAATAATAAATATATTAAATAAATAGTAAAGTAATATAAGCAACATAACTACATAGAGACAGTCTCTCCCTTCCACAGTATTGAAATGTAATTTTTTTAAATTTTTTTTTGAGAGAGTAGATTTGGTAATATTTTCTGCGACATAATATACTGATTTTGATTGAATATCAAAATATTTGGCAGCTGTATTCATTGGTGGAAATATTATTTCTTCGTCTGTCTCTGTATTTACAGATGTTTTCATCCGTTTTCCTATTGTTTTACATCTACCAGTATTACTATATATATAATTCTGACTCTGCTTGATAGCTCTCAGATTAGATAAAGTGTTGACGAGTTTAACTCATCAATATGGTCAATGACAAAACCGTCTTCGATCACCCCACGGAAACACTCGAACACGAATCTGTGACAGTAATATGTTCTTTTTATTTCATTGAAACTGAACATGAGATAACCAGTATTAATAACAAAACCGACTGGTTTGTTCGTATACAATGTCTGATAACACCATCACGATTTACTTTGTTGTTCGTTATGATAGGATATCTCATAAATTCCTTTTGCTCCATTATGTATAAATATATTTTTTATAATCCTGTCGCTACACATTATTTTTTATCATAATATCTTTTCAACTCTCTGTATCTTTTACCACCACATTGCACACATATGCGTGTTTCCCCTCGTACTCCAACACCACATTGTAAACACGGTTTCAGTCCTAGACTTCCATCTCGATCACATTGCGAGTCGATTCCGCTGAATTCGTTTACGCAAGATCTGTTACAAGGAGTAACAAAGCTGATCATCAAGCATTTGCAGAGATTCAATGTTTCAATCATTATATATATGTAATATTTTTAATTTAAATACTTGCTTTAATTATAGTGATGGGAAAATTCGAGAGATTATCCAAGATGGAGCTTTCTAAAAATAAAAAATTTAATCTTGACAGGATATTCCCTGTGCCGATGCGAGATCTTGTTGATCCGACATATAAAACATTGATCAATAAAATACATGACGCCAAAAACGAATTTCAGAAAAATGAAGCATCTCATGTGTGGTTGAGGTTTAAGATTATTTGTGACACTATAAATATAGATGCTACGATGAAAGACAAACGCGCAGCGTGGATCATTAACTACCTTGACGATAGAAAATATCTTTTAAAAATAAAAATTTATCTATTATCAGATACAGACATTTGGATTATTCGTGGTAACTTGATCCTGTCCTTCATTACGATAAAGCTGAACCGCTTCGGTGGCCTAGTGGTTAGAGCGTCCGCCCCGGAAGCGGGAGGTCGTCGGTTCGATCTCCGGCCGAGTCATACCAAAGACTTACAAAAATGGTACTAAGAGCTGCCTCGCTTGACGCTTAGCATTAAGAGGTTAGTGTTAGGACTGGTCGGCCTGGTGTCAGGATAATTTGACTGGGTGGGACATCATGCTACATGTCTGCGGCATGATGCCCCAGTGCTAGGCATCACTATAAACTGCCTCAGTGCAGACATCGTAGCGATATGACTGAAAAATTGTTAAAGCTACGTTAAAAATCCTAATAAAACAAACAAACAAACAAACGATAAAACTGCCATACTGAGTAAAGGTTCCAAACCAGTGATGTTGACTGGTATTGATAAAATATTTTACGAAAGATCTTATCCTCTAAGAGCGGTTATTTATGGGTTATATCCGCTTGAGAAACCCAACATTGATAATCTAAAGCCGATGAAATTCTCAAAGATTAATTGTGTGGCTGAATGAATAACAAAACATTTCACTGTTTCGACTCGTGGGAAGGGGTTAACGGATAACCGACGTAATATAATAAATTCGTGGGCAGGAATAGTCAAAGATACCGGAGCATCTATCAAATATGTTGCTGAAGTAGGAAAGAAATTAAAATTTCCTATAACAGTAAAAACGAAAACAGGATAGATCTTAAAGGAATCGAAATATAAATCACAGGGAGCTTCAATTGAAATTATTGATCATAATGCGCATGCGTGGACTAATGCAGTAACAGTATTTCCACACACGAGAACGGGTAAATTCTATACCGGTGATATGTTTGACTTCATTAACGAAATAAGTAAAAACGATCCTGTATCCATGTGCTTGTTTAGTTCTAAAAATGAATCCGATCAGTTTGTAAGACATAATGGTAATATTTTTCAAACAGAATCCCTCCACGAGAAAATGAGAAAATATACTCCTGACGAAAAATTACTCGGTGAATGTTTTACTGTTCCATCAGCTGATGCTCATTTTGCTAGAGAGAAAAATTCCTGGAAACCAAATCGGTTTTATTTTATTGATGATATAATATTAAGTTGTGTTAAATATGGTCACGGTGGACTGTGGAACCGTAAATACTCGCGTAAAGATGTCATCTCGGTTGATATGGTTGCATGTTATCCTGGAAGTTAATTAATAACTGGACCATTACCTGATTTTGATATTACTGGATTAGCTTGTATCGAATCATTCGAGTTTACAAGAAATCTTCCTTAGATTTGTTACGTTTGGTTCGGTAGACATTTTTCAGAAAAGAAGTGGGCTCCAATAGTACTGTTACGATATATGCTTGATTGTTTAATGTTGACGTTGATTGTCAGTGAAGCAATTATATCATACCGAATGCAGATGGAGGTTTGGCTACCACAACATAAGGAATATTCTGATGAAGAAAATCCTGATAAAACCGACTTTGAAAATAATATTGCAAAAGATCTTGACAGGAAAAAAATAGGAAAATTTACCCAAGGAGGATCATACGATCATAAACGACATTGTACAAGATTGATCATGGACAATGCTGAATTTTATAATCGTTGATACAACAAAAAGAAATACATTTCGAAGTCGGGATACAGCTTTCTTATCAAACGGAACTAAGTTTGGTACAATTGTGAGTTGTTTTGATGGTGAATCACCGCAAAATACCCATTTTAGATCTTCGATGCTCGCGTACGTTTCGATTAATCTGTTATCAATGATAAATAAAATTCCAGAGTTTGCTGTCAGAGTAGCTACCGATTCGTTTTATATCAGTAAAAATATTCAAGATTGCTAGACCAACTAAATATCATCAATCATTCACCATGGGATGAATGAAGAATAGAAAAGGAAAATATACTCAGTGATTCTGAATTAGCAGATGTTCCAATCAAAGATATTTACCATAGAAATAATCAGATATTAAAACCATCGTCTGCACCATCAATATATGATCCCGTAGCGAGACACAAAACGATTTATCTCAATGGACCTGGAGGATCACGAAAGACGACACATCGTTTGAACTATTTTAGAATTCTGATATAATCGTTCTGACACCTACACACAGACTTGCGCGAAAAATGTCCCAACGAGGAACGCAGTCATGTACTTATCACAGCTTTTTCAGATAGAGTGGAGACGCATGATCGAATGGGAGATAAATATATTCCGAAGATCATAGTTTGGGATGAAATATGTACAGTATCATTAGATAATCTACAATATTTGTTGATTGGTTGTTGACGAAAAACACTGCTGTAATAATGTGGCGATCATGGTCAACCACCACCTTTTATTGGACCGTCTCCACACGAATGGCTAAAGAGATCCTTTGACTATAACGAAGAAATAACTGACGATCATAGAGCACTTGATTTAAAATTGAGGGAGTTTAAAAAATTAATCAGATTACAACCTAATAACATTCAATGTGAAGTAATGCGTAATATAATTTCAGAGACCTCTTTGAACGACTTCTGGGATACGTGGAGACCAAATGATCTGATAGTTGCAAGTAGAGAGATAGTCCGTGACACACTTCAAAAATTATTTCTGCTTCATAAAGAAAAATTTGCAGAGTTGCCGGTACCATTATGTTGTCGCCCAGCAGATACGCGACAACATAATATTCTGGTTGACATACCAGGACAGAGGAAGAAAAAAAATCTCGTGTTGAATGATATTGTTTTAGTTGATGTCAATGTTGATGATGGTGCGTTATCGGATTGGACGCTAGGATACGCAATTACACTACAGTCATCTCTATGATTAACTATTTCTGATACAGTTGTCTGGATTGTTGATGATCATATCGAGTGGTTGAATTTAGTTTATCTTGCTGTTTCTCGCGTCAAGAAAATATCTCAGCTACGTAGGATTGTCGTGGATGCATCATAAACCACTGACAATGTTGATGATATTGTAAGAAAAAAATTAGATAGCTATAAACAATGTGATACAAAAAATAAACGCGACTTCGATCTTGACGTGCAATTTATCATAACATTGAAACAACAACAGGATTATCACTGCGCAAGCTGTAATTGTATAATGCTGTGGCAATACTCGAGTAAAAATCCTAGACAATTTACCGTAGATAGAAAAGATAACAGTGTAACAAGATAACCGAGACGGATATTTCGGATTGATGACAAACACCTTTTATGATACAGATAAAAAGATTATGGTTTAATGTGGCGATATATATGTATAAGCAAAACAATGAAATGCGTGCGTAGTGTATCCAAATATTGGATTTAATTAAACATAATTACGCACAGACTAGAAGATGCAATAAATCATACAATGATACAAATCAATGATACAATGATACAAAACAATGATACGAATCAATGATACAATGATACAAAAACAATGATACAAAACCCCAGCGAAAAAAATATACAAAAAAAATGAATACAGTTTACTCACGTAGTAAACAATGCAGGATTACTCATATAGTAAAAATGTATACGCTCAAATAGCGAAACTATATTGGAAAAATAATAACAGGACAGATAACAACTTATCGTTCCAGTCCCAAACCATATACTGGGTTCCGCAAACCCACATTAGCCCACGGCTAACAATTTACGAATAAATATATATATAATGAACTATTAGTATACAGCTCCACAGCTGGTACAATAGAACTTCACAATTTCTACAGACTCCGGACCCTCGGAATACTACGAAACATTAGACCCTCCAGACACTCTGGTCATTTAGACAGCTCCACAGCTGAGTCACCCTTGTCACTCTTGACATTAGACACTCCGGACGCTAGACGTTAGACACTCCGGCACATTAAACAGCTCTGGACACACCAGTGCATTTAATCACAGCTCCCGACGTTTGACAGCTCCGGGCACCCCGGACGTTTAACACCCTCGTACAAATAGCCCTACAGCTAAAGTTGTGCAATACTCCCTCCCTCGGATCTATAACCCTATAGCTACAGTCCTTGAAACCAGCCGCTTGTTGACAAAACCCGTAGTAATGTAAAGACCATTTACATATAGCAAAGTATTTATACGGATTCGTGCTCCGTATCAAAACACTTTGCACGAGCGGCATATAGCGAATTGTACTCACGATTCCGAAGTACAACTGCCCATATATATAAATAAATAAAATCACCCTCGGGTATCGTTGCACACGATAAACAAAACCCGAGTACATGTCTTTCCTAAATAAAAAAACTACAACATTCCGTGACAAACAGTCATGGTCATACACGTGATAATGTGATGTTACATTGTCTTGAATGTAATCGGCATAGAGGTGCTAGTTAAGTGAATGTGGTGGTAATTGTGTATCCTCAGGAATTACCTGTAGTTGTTCACGTGTAAATCGACGTTCAGGGGCATTTAAATCTAATCTGTAGATTGCAGGTCTACCTGTAGATCGTACCACGCTGAATATCTTGTGTTTTGTAATACTCAAATAGGATCTGTCGCTCTTCTTGTTCCTCCTTCAAATTCACCTCGTTAGTACAAATACCTGACGATGACGTTACCTAATACTGGCTGCGGTGAAACATTAAATAAATATTTCCTTGTAATCGCATTAATAGGTTTCATGACAGTTGTTCGAGTAACCTCATTGCTTAATGCAGCTATCACACTTGGTAATCTTGCAACCCATTCACGAGATCTTGTATCCTGAATGAATTCCATCGCGTATTGGGATCCAAATAATCGTTCAGTAAGTGTTCGATTATATCGTTCTACGATCGATTGATAAATTTCAGTATGTCCTCGTCGAATTTTAACATTATGTCGGTTCATTAATGGTGTTTACTGCACCACGAAACTCTTTGCCAGGATCGACTTGTAATAGTTGTGGCCATCGCAAGGGTCCTCGTCGATAAATCCGTTCTAAGGCAGATGCAACTTTGGTAGCTGCTTTAGTTGATAATGGTTCTGCTCCTTTATATCTGCTTGCAACATCAACAAAGGTTAATACGTATTTAAATGTTACTCTACGTATACGATCATGAGGTAGAAACATAGTATCAGCTTGATGAACTTCATTAGGAGCTTTAACATCAAAATGTGCGTACTCGATTAGTTTATGCGTTGGTAGATAAATTTGCCATATTGCTTGTCGTGCTAACCACGCGGCGGCGGTAGAACGTGTGATATTGGATGCATTAGCGAGTTTATTGATTGCTGCTCTACCTTCCCAGTATCCTCTTGGGGGATAATAAATTGATTCCATTATAATTAATTACCCAGCACCTATTCCTAATATTTGATTTTCATCGCAGATTTTACTAACCAATTGGCTAATCCTTTCTTGAGCTTTTTTTTTACGGAATTCAATGCATGAATCAATTTCACATCTGCGATATGTCGTTGTTCTAGATCTTCACTTTTGCATTTACCGGATAATCACCGGATTTTGGTTGATCATGTTCATCAAGTCTGATATCAAGTCGAGTGCCAGGACTGCAGTAATTGTGTTCTGGAAGATGTTTTTCTCCGAGATATTTAGCTCACGGAGTTCCTGGAAATTTTGACATTAATATTGCAATGTCACCACCGGTTTTTTTTGTGGTAACAATGAAAATTTCTTTGTGCCACATACGGAACATTTTCCACTCTATGCTATTCTTTTATTTTTGTTGTAACCATAGATAAACAGTAGTTGGAGTTTTAACGTTACAGCGTAAACAATATAAATCCATGATATAATATATCATGGATGTAATTAATTTTCCAGCGACACAAAAACGAGAACAGGTAAAACATCATACATCTTTACCAAATTCGATCAGAATGATGCTAATAGGCCAATCTGGATCTGGTAAAACAAAATTATTACTTAATTTGATAATGAGATGGTTGAAATGGAATAAATGTATTTAGTAGCACCATCTGTATATGATCAGAGATGCTCCGAAGTACTTAAGGAATTTAATGAAAACGCAAGATTGCTGAGCGATGGTGATATTATTGATTTTATAACCGAAATTGATGAAGCACCATCTGTCGATAATCTTGATGGATTAATTAATAAAGTAGTTGTGTGTGATGACGTAATGACGTAATGCTAGATAAACAATCAAATCCGGCAAGAATATTTTCTCGAGGAAGACATAAAAATACGGATGTTATTTATGTAACTCACCTGTATACACAAAATTCTGAAAGTAATCTGAGATAGTTGTAATATTTTAGCAGTCTTTAATGGAATTGATACACACACGCTAAGAAATATTCATCATACCTAGTGTAGCGAAGACATGGATATAAATAAATTCAAAAAAAAATTTTCACGTGCGCAAGCAACACCGTATGGTTTTATAACAATAAATCTGCATGATCCCAGGACAAGATATCGTGTAGGTATCGATCAAATATTTGGCTAATTTGTAGCAGCAGAAAGGTTGCCCCCCATAAGTCGTTATAAATACCTTTACACCACTTTAGTACGCTTTGAGCAAACAAAATATCAGTCCTTTGTACACTAATGTATAAAACTATATGCTGCGCATGGAAATTGATTGCGAAAATATGAATAAGTTTGAAATAGATCGTTCACAGTGTCTAGTTCACATGTACCATATACGTATCAAAATCTCGATGGAATGTAATATTAATAAATGAACAGTGAGTTGGTGTTTGTAAACTATTTGCAACATAAAACAAAGGTAAGAATCATCACATCTGCCCAATTACTATTGGCAAATAAAAATAGTATTTTTCTCACCTCTTAATGTTGTGCTTGACATTGTTATTTTGTTAATATCGTTCAATTTATGTGCTGCGTAACGAGATCAGCAGCATGTGAAGCTGTGGAGAGGTACATTTGTTACAGGCAGACTATTTATTATCATTACTTATTCTAAGTAAATGTTTGTTTTGTATGTGGTATCATAGAATCTGTATTATAATTCAAAACCGGATTTCGTATATACATGTTATACTAATACCGAATATATAATCTAGGCTAAATTCTTTGATTTTTACTTTGTTAGTGGCACCGCTCAAGCTGTGTATACCAAATATCACACGTGTAAAGGATGATTTGGTTGCTTCTCTGGATATCGAAGACTGTGGCAATCCTGCAGCTCACGTGTCATGGTACAAAGTACGTAATCATACCGCATACAAACACTAATATAGATATGTATGTATATCATTGAACTTTGCCATCTGTTTCTTGTCATGATGTGCGCACAAAGCTAATTTTTAGGGGATCAGACCAATGTCAAATTTCAACTAATTCAGTTATTGATAATGCAGTTTAGTAGTTCAACGTCAAATAGCGAACTCTTTAAATCAATCGTTATTATCCGCAATCTAATTGCTGCATGCAGCTTCATATCCAAAACAATAAAAACCTCGGTTTTCAGTTTATTTCCAGATATATGTATATTAGCTATTGAAGTTCTTGAAATAAAGTCGCCTCTTTTTTGAAATTATGATGCGTTGGTCGATGTAGAGCAAGTTAATTGCAATTAATTTCATTCGATCATATGGTGTAACTAAAAGACACTAAATGAACCGATATATTCTTTAGTGATTACACGTTTTAAAGCACCCATGTTCTTTGAGTGTGATCCTTTTAGACTGTGACTCCTGGCATTAATGGATCAGTTATAATTCCTGTTGCAGTTGATTATCATGTATTAATGCACTATAAAGCATATAATATGATGATCACATGCAATATAATGTTTTGAGTCAATTTTAAAAGCAACTTAAAATATATTTTACAGAACATTTCTCAGATTGAGTATCGTGTAATGAGTTAAATACATATGTGCATTATTAAATAATGCTTCATACGATCGAATTTTGAGGGAATTATCATTGAAGATAATAAATGAATAAAATACGTTCTAACAAAGTTAAACATACGATACACGTATATGTGGTTAGACTAGAATCCAAACTGTAATATTATTACCATAACCAGCATATATATATATATATATATATATATATATATATATATATATATATATATATATATATATATATATATATATATATATATATATATATATATATATATATATCGCTTGGAGAATATATGATATTAAAAACGTATCTGGATAATGTCACTAAGACAAATGCAATAGATTCTATTGCTATTTTATGCATCCTTGTTTCTTAAATACAAAACAAAATTCAGAACGGGCAATTTTACATATTTCAATAACAGTATATCACGTCAATACTTTAAAAAAAGTTCCTCAAAAGGTCTTTCCATTTTAGAAACAACCTTTCAGTTAATGCGAAATAAAATTTTAAAATTATATGTTGATAACCGTTTCTTTAAGATAAATATATAAATGTATTATGCATGTGCTTTTCAGCTCATATGCGCATTACATTCTACTATGTGTGCTAAGGGAAGGAAAGTAGATTATTTTACCAAAGATTAAGCTGTTTAAAAATATATGCATAGTAGTAATATAAATATAAACACTTTCTAATATGTCTGAAGCATGAAGCTTGTAATGTACATACACCGAATTATTTCAAAGAGAGAGAAATGAAACGTTTAAAACAGTTCACTCAAAAGAAAACAACTCGTTTCGATTGTGCATATTGTTATAGTAGTTTTCATAGAATCCAAAAGTGTCATAAAACACTTGTATTACTTTCACGCTGCAGATGGACATTTCCCCATACCATTTATATTTTACAACTGCATTTATTCTAGGTCGCATTAAATGACCAAGAAAAGCAGACAGGAGTATACTTAAACGTGTTAATATGCTTTCAACATTTAAATGAATATATTAATCGCGATGAGGTACTGTGGCAGCACACAACTCAAATTTAGGCTGCTGTTTTTGTTGACAAGTACAAGTATCATTTATTAAAGTACGTACTTCGTGTGACTTAATTCACATTGAAATGGTCACTGTTAGAGTATTTTACTTGCAAGATTGATGTGAACCGATCTGCAACAGACCTTAAGCGGATAGTGAATATGCTCAGAATTTCTGTTCTGTTCTTAATTTCTAATGAAACGGTCAGATATACAATTAAATTATTACATGATTAAAGACAATAGCTAAATATTGGGAGGCAGTGAATCACATACACATGTATTTCATTTGACAAAGGTAACTATTTATTCGATTCCTATAGTCAGAAATCGCCATTCAACGAATTATATTATTATCAATGGGCCTTGAAAGAATGCCCTATTTCTAAACAATTATGTATAGCAGAGACATTTCACGACACAAGTAAGATTTATCTATACTGTCTCCTTAAGTGTATGTTACCATTTTTCACAGTTACACGAGAAGTCGTAAATATTTGAAATCGTATAGCAGGATACAAGAACATGCTTGAGCATAATTAATGGAAATCTGAAGGAATCATACAATACAGTTTTTTTTGAAAGAAAGGTCCACGGTATGCAAATTATCTTAATGTATATATCTCACCTGTCATGTGATTCGGATGCCAATTTCCCTGTGAGACAGGATTGAGGTTATCCTAATAGTTGTACCTGTAGAATATGCCTAGAACATTTAAGGGCACATTTATTGTAAAACGAAGCATGATTTATTTCAACGTCACTCTTCCTTTCCGACAAAATGTTTTAGAATCCTCAAAGTTATAATATTCAGTTTGTTCACTAAGTTTCATACAGACTGCAAAGCCTGTGTAATTCAAAATGTATACTTGTCTTAATAATAAATAGTCCCATCCACAAAACAAATATAACGTCTTATCGTAAACTATTACACATAACTTTGTACGTGATGGTGTACGCATAATACATCATCTTTCCTACCCATGGTAGCTATCGTCCGCTTGATTTGCAGGTTTACGACTATCATGTATTGTCCAATCCATTGTAATTTTGTTATGTTACGATTTGCATACAAATACTGATTTGAATTATTATTGTATAGATCCACAAGATAAAGGGTTGTAAGTAAAGTTGGTGAACAGTCCACGTTTACATTAGAGCAGGTCTCTATCAATAATCTTGTATGTATCATAAACAGTAGAATAGTGTCCTAGCGGTCTAAATTCCAGTGAAAGGATATAAGTTTAATAATTTAAATATTACAGGTGTTCCAGAGCAAACGAAAACTTGGATAACATTTAACAATTCCATCAGTGCACCTATGCCTCAGTCATTTGTTTTATTAGTATCTTCCTAACGCCGTTATAAACATACGTTTCTTTATACGAATATCACATTATAGGCAAGGCATGGGGTACTTTCATTTTATCTTATACACAGACAGTCATAAAATACAATTTACCATACTTATCAGTTACATATTTTATGAAGGGAATCAATTACAAAAATCGTGTACATCATCCACGGTGTTTTCTGTGTCTAACACATTTGAATAAGCACTATCTATATTATTTTACAGTTGAGAAGGACTTTCAGATTTTAGTATTGACTTTGCAACAGTTTGAAATGTATAGTATAAACCATTCTCCGGTTAATGGTTGCTTTAATTACATCCACTTACTCATTCGCAGAATGAAAAACAAATATCAGAAATTGTTGAGATGTAGTTTGATGTTGCAGGAATACAACGTATATATATATATATATATATATATATATATATATATATATATATATATATATATATATATGTATGTATGTATGTATGTATGTATGTATGTATGTATGTATGTATGTATGTATGTATGTATGTATGTATGCATGCATGCATGCATGCATGCATGCATGCATGCATGCATGCATGCATGTATGTATGTATGTATGTATGTATGTATGTATGTGTGTGTGTATCTGTGTTTGTGTATGTGTCATTCATAAGTCATCGTTTATAATTTATATTATTATGTTATCATATGTCAATGAATAATATTTAAACGAAAGATTTATTGTACACATCTTTATTTGATTTTATGAGGGTGATATTATTTATATAGTGTGATCTGTTTGGTCATTTGTAGCGGACTATATTGTTAGGTAGAAAAAGTTTGCAAGTTTTCAACTCATCCTTAATAATGAACATGCTGAATTGTTTTTATATCTGATGACTGAGCATTGCAATATTGGTTAGGTGGGTTGTATTTCGAGATAAGTAAGGTATTGTGAAATACGTCACATGGACGAATTGCAAGATACGGTCGTACTTGAGCCGTGAGGATTTATTAAAAGCGATTATTCAACAAGTATGTTTATTCGATTCCCTGGTATTATTACTGTTTTAAAATAATTCCGAGTTTGCGAATATAGTTCTAGTTTACGATGCATCAATTAAATAAAGTATTTATTGCAATTACAACATTTTGTAGGTTAATGTTGGGCAAAAACAAGAAAATGTAAGCATTGTGAATTGGCACAGGTTATGGATAATGCCATTGTGAATATTTTTAATGCGTTATCAATTAGTATGTATTATTATATTAACAACACAGTATTCAATAGTAACATTTCTCTTTATAGTGTTATTTACATATAGACTTTTATATTAGTTTACTTGGTAACGCTTATTTTTGCAGTTATGGGCGAGTGACAGAAATCTTCCAGTAAGTGAATTTAATAATACATGGGAACAGAAAGGGAAGGTACGTAATCAAGATTTACATAACTGTTTCTGTATATAAGTTAGTCCACAAAACAAGCAATGCACGAGACTGATAACAAACTATTTCATAGTTCTGAATACATATACTTTCTTATTCAACTATTCTATTTCTGATATCCGCAGTGGTATTGGAATTTGCTAACATACTATAATTAATTGAAGGGCATTTTGGCTGTTGATCCATTGACATCAATCACTTCACTGATACCGGCTCGCAATTAAATGATGTTTAATTTGTAGCAGTTTAGCAGGCTAGCCAAAGCACATGGAAACCGATTCGTACCATCTGCTTCAAAAAGAAAACATTATGACATAATGACTTGAAGGGCCAAGGCAATTTTCAACATTAATATTATCATATTTAAAAATAAGAGACTATTCTAGTTCCATAGCTTATGATAGATAGAATTAATATAGCAGTTATAATTTTCAACTTTAATAAAACATCATTTTATACGAAAAGTTACCCACCTCAAAAATGTAAACTCACATCTGCGTGCAAAATGTCTCAATAATACGATATGGTAGAAATGTATGAAATTTTCCTTTTAAAAATGCCTGATTTTAGAAGATGAAAATGCCCATATATATATATATATATATATATATATAGATCCAGATGTGTGCATAAGAAATAAGAAAATTGTTACGAAATAAAAATGAAACAGAATTATATTTTTTTTCAGACTATATCAAAGATAGTTGTCGAAAAAGAAGCACACGGATACTGTGCTTGTGCAGAGAATTCTGCAATGCATTGTGATAGAGCACATGGCCGCTTTGACCATTGTACATGTATCGCAACAGAGAAAGGTAATTAATTTGTACCATTCGCTTACAAATGTCATTCGTGTGGACTTGTCTAAAAGTTTGTATTAGACAATCGGCATAAAGCTAGTCTTTAAAGTTAATTTTAGCCAACTTCTAATCTTCGCTATCTCTAATAACATATGATTTGAACAGACAATGGCGTTTGATTAGCATGCATTATGATTAAGTCTGACATTGTATAGACTCTCATCTTGCTGAGGAGACCGAATTAAATAATTTATCGAATTTGTGGCATCAACGTATTGCAACATGGTCTGTAAGTACTTTAAATCACTCTCTTCTCGACGCATACTTTTGATCTCATACAGCATTGCTTTAATCTCATATCGCATTGTTTTGATCTAATACCGCATAGTTTTGATCTCTTACCGTTTGGCTGGATTCCGGTTTTCAAAATTGGGGGTATATTGTAGTACCATCTCGTATGATAGTTTTACGATCTTATTGTCTGAGTCATATTTCATTAATCGTTTCACTTTTCCAGACCATTCTCGACTAGTGAAAAGTAATTGTAGACGTTAGTTTGGTTCTATCGCACTGGACGTTTGAGATGGATGTTTGGTTTTTAGTTGTTGCAATACTATGTTTTAACGATAGCGAAAGAATGAATCGAGGTCTCAGAAAATGCTTTAATAATTTCAGCAAACTGGCAGAGAAACAATTTTCACATATGGTGTCACATTCATACAAATAAGGTCAATTCGTTAAGACTTGACTGTCTTTACTCAAGGTAGGAGGGCATTTGAAGTGTTTGATACTGATTATTGGCATGAAGAATGGGTTATGTATGGTGCAGCAAAACATAGATGCTGGTCAGGAAATATTTGGTATGCAGAAGGTAAGGATGAGAACACTGAAATT
Source organism: Unio pictorum (assembly GCA_030141615.1). Lineage (NCBI taxonomy): Eukaryota > Metazoa > Mollusca > Bivalvia > Unionida > Unionidae > Unio > Unio pictorum. The sequence goes on from JARLTB010000207.1 coordinate 4,074,498, forward strand.
TATAAAACGTTATTCAACTAGGTTTTGCCTCCTCAATGCTCTTTCACGGTGAAAAAGTAAGGGATGTAGAAATAATACGTTGCTTATATTTAATGCTTACACTTGCTCAAATTTGGTTATTATATACAAGCATAGATCAATAACCAGTTTATCTTGCTGCATAAGGCAATATATATATATTCAAACACAATCTGATCACAACACAGACTTTCTCATTCACATCGTTTACCTTAGACAATGAATATCAGCAACACCAACATTAAATTCACACAGTACGAAACATAGCTGTTACGCTTGACAGTACAGTACTCTCATATTTCACCAATATGTCATGAACGTTTGCAATGCTGAGTATCTTGAGCTGAGACGCATCAGTGCCATTCGCATATATCTTTCAGTTGATATTCATCAGTACGTTCAAGACTGGAATATTGTAACATAAATATGTATGGTTCGTCTCAATATCTACTCCAGAAATTCGAAAAGTTAAAAACACAGCTGCTTGGATCAGAGCACATATCCCTGTAAACTAGACCGGTTATCAATGCGATCCAAAATCAAACAAATAATTCGTTTCCTGTGCTATGTTTCACTGACCTACGCCAGTCCAACATATCTATCCGACCTCACCTATGTGTACCAGCACGATACTTACACTCCTCTTCTGACAATCGTATGCTCATTATTCCCACTATAAATACGAAGACATATGGACAACGCTCTTTAGCATTCCAGGGCTCAGCAACGTGAAACGAATTGCCCAATGAACGTATACACAAAGACACAGTAATCCCTTACGAGAGTGGTCTTTAAAGTCAACCTTTCCGACTGCAAGAACAAACTTATGGACGTAATGTTTCCTAATTTAAATATTTTCGGCATGTTTTACGTTTGTTTTCTAATTTCACTGTGTTTGTTTTTTTCTTTTGTGTAGTCATATGATTATATATGTTGTAAAGTGCTTACAGCTTATAAGTTCATTATTATTATTATTATTATTATTATTATTATTATTATTATTATTATAATACAAATATAATGTCCAAATCTAATGACAGCGTTCAATTTAAGCAATCAGGAGCTTGTCTTGCTTATCTCATGTTTATAAATCTATTGAAGTGACAACCAACCAGAACCATGTCATCACCAATCGGCAAATCCAGCAATATTGAGAAAACATGCAATTTGATCTTTAGTTCACATCAGATAACATCTTTTCAAAGGAAATACGATTTATAAAGGTTACTTCTTCAAGCAATGCCTCTATGAAATTCTCATCAAATTTGTCTATGCCATATTTCTTATTTGCTTACTTACACTATGTGCATAAGACTTATTAACCGTAGCCATAGGAAACATAATCCTAATATTCTGTTTTGTAGAAGACTTATTTGGATATAGGAATGGAGAATCCACATTTATAAAGAAGAAGGTTCAAGTTACACAAGTTTTGAAATTTCGATATGTGGATATTCTTGCCTGGCATGATCACTTTTTGTGACGTCGACACTAGCTCAACCGTGCTCGATAATATTTTGTTATAAAGTAAACGTTTTGCCCTTGTGCCAGAAACATGTTCATCAAACAGTAAGGACTCTACTTCTTATTGTCACAGACGTAGATTAAATTACTCTCTCTATATCAAATGGAACAGAGTCAATATGCAGATGATAAATACTGGTGTTTTTTGCTAACGCCAATACTAGTTACTGAAAAACCTTGCTCAGACTTTGCAATTTTGGCAGTATATTACGGTTAATGGGGAAAGCAATCTCGCTAACATTCAACACATTTTCATATATGGTACCCTTTTCTTGTCTTAGGTAGGGTATGAATCGGAGAATTCATCCCACGTAACACACTTGTCATTCTTTGTGACGTTCATATTGAATGGCCTATTTTTATATTAGCTGGCATCTCCATATATGACGTACTGAGGAGTGGATTATGTTTTGAAGTGGATCATACAACGTGTAACAGAATCCATCCAGAACCCTCGGATTGGAAGTTCTTCATAGTTTCTCTGAAATGGGTACTACATTTATTTTGCCTATCTTGTTGCTAAAGGAGCCAAACTAAGCGTAAACGTTAATTTATTTCTGTGTTTTCTGACTTTCGTATTACTCTATTTGCCAACAAGGGATCGCAGCACATCTATATATGTGTTAGTGTTAATATTTTGTTAAGCGATTCAAAGTTGTAATCATTTGTTTTCGCCATATCTTTCTCCGACGTCTTTCTTGCATTCAATGAACGTAGAGTACTTATATTCTGTTTTGCTTAAGCCAATAGTCAGATATATTGTTATAACATTCACCTCGGATATGTATATATATAGCCGTGCTTGTCTGTGTGATAAGGATGCAAATGCATTTCCGATAGCGATGCTGGTTTTATATTCAATTGGGAAATCCCCAGTATAGCTACTGAAAACGTCTACACCATTTAGCGGAGCCTAAAGTTTGTGTTGTCTATGAAATATTGTATATTGTTTGTAAGATCTATCGACAAAATATAAATATCATTAGCAATAACTCTGCACACAGGATGACGGTGTATTGCTGTATTAAGTCATTTATTTGCACGTACGTCGTCCATTTTCGTATGGACAATTATTTAAACACCTGTGTATTTATGACGTGCTTGACTTATGTCTGTCAGACTTTACTGTTCTGGCCTATGTTTTGGGAGGTATGATTGCTTCTACAAGAAATATATTTTGCAAGCTTTATAGTGCCTGTAATAAGAATAGTTTTTATCTATGATCTCTCTACTTAAATTAACTGGATTGCGGCTTGCTCATCAATTATATTTTAAATTCCAAAATGTTTTGTTTTGTACGTCCTCAACAGTAAATGTCATGTCGCATGAAAGTGGCGTCTGTTTATATACGAGCGGGTCTATGTGTGTGTCTGCTCGTGCAAATTAGTATATCTTTTTGTCTAAAATGGTTGGCATCGTAGAACAGTAACATAAGAAAATGAATCTAACAATTCAAGTAAAGTCAGCAAGCTAGTTATTTATCTAGGTTACACTGTGTGATCTTTTGAAAACTCAGTATTGTCAATTAAATGCAAACTAATCCTGAATGTTCAATCACAAGACCAACTAATAGAATGCTCTGGAATGCAACACACGAGTCTTGAATATTGTGATATGTCACAATGATATAATCTAGAATGTATTTAATTGATTTGACAAGAACCTAAAATAATGTGTTTTTCTAGTAAATGGACAATTTAGCAAATTACGATTACTTATGTATATAATTAACTTCGAGTTGTGTCTGAACGCAAGTACAATCTTTGATAATGATTCTCAAGACTGGTATGAAACAGGAAAGAAGAATTTGTTTACAAATTCCTTCTATGTAAACATTCATTGATTTAAGAAAATATGGAATGTTCTAGAATTCCCTAGATATGAATCATTTGATTGTGAACTCAAAACGATGTCATCTTCTTATTTATAACTTACAATCATGGACACTGAGTGATGGATGTTACATACATTATATACTGGATAATATATGAGTGGAAAACGTTTGACTATCGTGAAAGACCTTCGTCGAGCTCTGTAACTGAAGATGTAGATGTTGGTACCGTCTCCACCTTGCGTGTCCTAAGATCCATTTTAACAATGTTTTTGTAAAAGCTGTTTATATCTCTTATGTTGACATGAAATCATCATTCTTCGCTAGATTCCAATGGATCATTATGACTGTTGTTTATTGTTAAGTCAACTAAGTAGCCCGCCTTAAGTGAAATGTTCATTTTTAGTGTTCTCGCCAATACAACCTCGTTTTTGACTGCTTATATCCTGTTATAGCCCCTCTACTAATGGTAAGCAGCGTTCAAGCATCATTGTAGGAAACAATATACCAAGATGTCTTGTTCCAGAAGAAAAGACATTGTTGCTTCCCTTCGCCATATTGGAATCGAAGAGAAGAGTCGGCAACATGGATATATCACATTATTAAGCAGAACGTTATAATTGGCCATACAAAGTACGCATAATCTTATCAAGTATTTCAGAGGTTTTGTTGTCAACTTCCATGTCAAACGTTGCTCTTGTGCTACCTGCCGATTGCAACTAATTCATGCAATGAGTTCACATTTTTAATTACAAGTTTCTTCAATTACCTAGTATCTCGTTTTATTTCCTATTTCTGTTGTCCAAGTTTTCTTTTCATGTCTGTTCAGTTTTGTAACGCAGATGGCAGTGCCTTTAACGGGTTCCTTAAACACTTAAACACTTTTTCCAGTACGGCCATTGTTTGGGTAAAACTTGTGAAACTGTCACCTGTGGCTTTGACTCTATATATTCGAAGGCTCGTCACCAATCATGTCAACATCCATAATTAGGGTTGGTTTGTACAATTAGTTCCTATGATATCGATTAAGCTATTTTGGTTTATTGTTGAAATCGTGGTATGAACTCAGGAAGCTCGCGTTGTATTTTCCCAAAACTAATGTTAAATTGTGGTTATTTACTTTCTGATCTTCTACTCTTCTAAGCATACCCTCTTCGACATTAAATCTAGAACGTAGTTGTATTCAAATAGAAGTTTAATTGCCTCATCTACAACTCTTGTTTTAATTAGTTATTGTAGAACACGACAATTTGGAGAAAATATATCCAACAGTTGCACGACTGACTTTTAAGTATGCAAACTTGCTATTCCTCTAAAGAGATCTATATTCTCCTATCACATTCAATATCATCCACGAACATTATTCAGACGCGTTCAGAGTCATTCCACCAGGAACATTGTAATTATTTCCTGTTAGAAATCAAATATTACTTTAGAAATCGGCAACGTCAAGATTCATTCATGCCGACGGCAACTGGTCATGACTATGTGGAAATAACTAATATGCAGTTTATATTCGTTTGGTCCAAATGATGACATTGTAGTAAGGGCACCAACCAACAAACTGGTACATCAGTTTTCATGTCTTTGAATTGGTTATCAAGCAAAATGTGATGTGTTTTACAGTCAAGTAAGTATTCAAGCATCATAAAGCATTTTAATTTTAAATCACGTTAATGAGCCTATAGTTTGGGTTATTGCAGCTGGTATAGACAAGAAAAATGCATTATTACAAATTGCAGGCACAATATTTGACAATGCAGTTGCTGTGACCAAACAGAATGCTGCTCACAAGCGCATTAAAATCTTTGATCGAAATGTTCCAACGATATCATGAAATATTCCAATACAAATTCGATTTCTGGATGCTACTTCATGTAAATACTCGAGAGGGGAAAACGCGTTTTCCACATTGTTACACGGCTGCGCTAAGGTACAGTTGAAGACGAGTAATCGACTGCTTTTATTATTAATAACTTATCTCTACAATGAAGATGTCCAGCTTCGGTCCCAATATGTTAATTTCAAATTGCTAGAAGTAAACATGTGAATAGCTGGCATCAAAAAGCGTCAAATCACGCAAAAACCCAGATCGCATTTTATGGTAGCAGTGTGGTAATATATTATTCTATGTACACTTATGATTTACACACACTGGCACAAAATAGTTTCTTTCTTTACGGCTTTGTTTTTCTCTAACATTATTTTACCATAGCCTGAGTTTCGTAAACATTTTACACGAGAGATTATTTTCTTAACACATACACATCAGTAAATATCTAATATATATGAGTTGTTTACATAATTAAAAAAATAAACGATTACGGTCATGAAGAAAATGCAAATGGTTTGGGAGATAAAATCCAACGTACACATATCTATATTATATACTGAAATCAAAAGACCTAACAAACAATGTACATTCAATATAAATAACACCATTATAAAATTGTATACAATCACAAATGGGCATTGCCGTAGCTATAGTGAAGATGCATTTTGCAACTATACGAAATAGTATGATTATGAATATCCATTTGATAGACAATCAGAGATAGTAGCAAACCACGTTGACATTATTGCACCTCTACATATAATTACATCAGTTGTACATTATTTTCATTCGCGTTTTATTACAGATAACATTCTTACGACATTGCCGAGACGGCCAGAAACGACAACATGGTCCAAATTATCAGACTCGACGAAAAGAACTACAGACATTCACGCCGAAAGGTTGGAATTACCTGAGTGGATTAAGGGCATTATAGCAGCACTTTCAATCGTCTCAGTCCTTGCAATCGTAGCAGTTATAGTAACATCGATTTTACTTTACCGGCGCTGTAAAGGTATGTTTGATTTCAAGTTACATTAATGGTGTAACATTTATGCGTTCCAAAAAAATTAAACTCGATTACTATGTATGTATGTGTGTAGGTATTTGTGTACCTATGTTCTATGTATGTTGTAGGTATGTATGTGTGTATATAGGCATGTATATATATAATTATTATTACAGTTAATATGGTCGCCCTTGTTTTTGTAAAGGGTCTCAACAGTGGCGTCGCGCATGTCTTGGGGTCTGCTGCTTCCTTCCAGCATAGGCAAAGTAGTTCATGCAGGGGTTGAAGCAGTGCGGGCTTCCCACGTTTGAAATCTTCGGGCGGGATGGTGTCACTACCTGGTGCTTTGTCATTTGGGATTGAGTAAATTGCTTTGCTGAGCTCTTCTAAGGTTGGCATTTTGTCGAGCTTCTCCATGGTGGGCAGATTATTTATGCTGCCGACGGCTTCATCCGTGACTGACGTTTCTCGGGAGAATAGATCTGAGTAGTGATTTGCCCATCTGGTGGTTCCATCTTTGATAGATGTGTTGAACCAGTCCTGACTGGGTCGTTCCATTTTGCCAAACGTGGACATCGCTGTTCTGTAGTTATCAACCTTCAAGGCGTTTCTCGTGGCTCTGGCATCGTGTTCTGGCAGTTCCTGGATAGCCTTGTCCAGGGCAGACACATACTCCTGCACTTTGGAGGGGACCGACATCTTTGCAGTGTTTATGCGGGGGCGTTCTTTTGGATTTGAGCGGTTTACTATGTGTGGCTGTAATCGCACCCTCCTGCACTTGAGGGCATGGTCGGAGTCGCAGTCTGCAATTTCTACAATGTAGTAGGTTCTGGTGGAGAGGACGCTGTTGAGGGCAGAGTGCCTGCTGATGACTAAGTCGAGTTTGTGGCAGCGATGGGACCTGGTGTGTTTCCATGACACTTTGTTTTGTGGCTTACACTTGAAAAAGGTGTTTGTGATGCACATGCCATGGTAGGTGCACAGCAACAGCAGTCTCTGACCGTTTTCGTTGGACTTTCCAGTACCATGATATCCGAGGCAGGTAGGCCATGACTCATGATCCTCACCTACTTTGCATGCCTGGACGTGGAATATGGAGATCCTGGGCTGCCCAGACGTCAGGATCCTTTCACGTCCTTGCTAGTGGGGTCCAAATGAACGCTGACCGTGACACATGGCACCAGTTTGGATGCAGGAGCTGCCAGAAAGAAGTCGAAGTCGACACCCAGCAGCCTTGGGTGCTCCACTTCGGATTTTCTGTCTGGGTTTACTCCCGTAGACTTTGCTTCTCATGAAGATATACACAAGGCAGTAGAGCCATCATCCAATGGATGGGACTTGGTGGGTTTTAAATCAGAGTATCCTACTCCTAGACGAATTGTCTTGACAAGGCTAACGAGATTCATCTGCCCGGGTTTTGAGTCAGAGTTTCCCTTCTCTTAGACTGGCTACCTGCCAAGGTTAATGAGTCCAGTCTGCCCACCCAGTTATATCGCCGAGCACTCGGTCGCGCCACACAGCACGCTCTGTGTAAACAAGGGGTCCCGCGTGATGGTGCTGCTGTGGACATAATAGTGTAGGAGAGGCCATATGCAAGTAACATCCTGTCTCGCAGAACGACAAGTGGTCCCGCAACGATCACTACACCTATATATGTAGGTATGTGTGTATGAATCTATGCAAGTATCTATGCATGACAGCAAATATATTAATCAGTGAGTAGATAAATATTATAATAATGAAGGTTTCTTACATATGAAATATGCTATGAGTCGACACGACGCAGTGGTCTCGATCATTTTCATTTTTACCATTGAAATGTTTCTTATTTTCATTCTTTTCTCTCTGGTCTATACATTTAGTTTCGAGTTATGTTTTCAGTATATTATATGGGGTCCCTCTTGATGAACACCATTGCCATCTTTTAACATCTGTTGTGCAATATTAACGTCACCATTTTAAGAAATTTATAAACAAATGGGAACAGGTAAAGAATGACGGGATTCATAGTATTAATAATATGTTAGTAATGCTAAATGAATTGTACACTTTTATCTGTCTGTTTGTCTGTTTGTCTGTCTTTCTGTCCCTCTCTCTCTCTCTCTCTCTCTCTCTCTCTCTCTCTCTCTCTCTCTCTCTCTCTCTCGCTCTCTCTCTCTCTCTTTGTTTGTCTATCTCATAAATATGTATAACGGCGCATATTCAAAAAGGTTTCCAATTTTATTGGTCTAAGCAAAGTCTTGGCCATGAGAACCAATTACATACAAAAAACAAATAAATACTTTCCACAACCCCAACATAAAATTCTACATGTTTGAATCACTAAGGGAAATTGAAAAGAGTTGATATAACTATGAAAGCATTGTGCAGGAATCTAGCAATAGTAAAAAAAGCAGGTTCTTTTTTCTATCACATATCTAATGGGACTGCATACTTTTGTGTGCTCTTTGCGCGCAACTGGCAATATGTTTCATGCTCGTTATATAACGTGCCGATGGCTTATAAGTCAGCGACACCCCAACCTATGTCCACTAAACATGAGCTCTGAATAACTAAAGCTTATCTTGATATAACATTTTTTTCAGTTTGATATTGCTCCACGTGTTTATGTATATTCAATTTATATCGTGTGCTTGACTTTGTTCGTGATTGAAGTTTGTAGAAAGATATATATATATACACACACACACACACACACACACACACACACACACACATATATATATATATATATATATATATATATATATATAGTTTAAGCTATCTTTCTAATAAACTGGTCTGTGTACATATTAGTTTAAAATGGTATTCCACTGATTTTATGAATGTAAATCGTTCTTAGTAGCTAATTTTTTTGAAAACGGTTTCTTTCATTTTGATTATTTCTTTGACACTACGTGGTTATATGCCTCTATTTGATTTGAATTGTTTCATTTATATTTGACTAATGATCTGAGAGATTATGATGCCTTAACAATATTTTTACCAACTACATAATGAGATATTACTCATTTAAAATTACATTCGAATCGATGTTTCCCGTTGTCATGTCACCTACAGGTAAACTAAAACAGTAATAAGTTTAAAACAATGTTTCTAGAATTTGTTTGGATTTTAATTCTTGCAATATGTTAGCGCTTATGGGAAACTTTTTAAATCTAAAGATGAGATTTCAAAAACAATTGATAAGCACTATGACTATTGAAAAGCCTATTCGTGTTTTTAAACTTGTACACTGCTAAATTAGGCATCCATTTTTTCTGTTTTCTCGTGAGAGTCATTAAACGTTTTTGATGATTAGGAAAGTAAATTCGACTGTAATTGGCATTTCTGGATCAAAATATTTGACTCATTTGAGGAGATTATTAACATTGTGACAACCTGGTGTTGTAGAAAAAAGATATATAATTTAATTTGTATATTATTATTATTATTATTATTATTATTATTATTATTATTATTATTATTAGTATTATTATTATTATTATTACATCGTTTATTTTAGTGGGAAATCCAGACCCTTCTAAAGATCTAAAGACATATTCAGCTGTTCTTTAATTTTTTTTTTACAAATTGCCTTTCGCAATATAAAATATTACATCGTCAAGTTTTGTTTTCCATCTCGACAAGCAGAAAATATTCGTGCAGTACGATTATGGTGACAAATATTAAAGTTTAAATTTGAGTCTCACTGCATTTGTGTTGCAAGTCCCTAAACAACAATATATAATATATGATATATATAATGCGACTGTATGAATTAGTGATGCAGCTAAGTGATAATTATCATCTTTAACAATGGCATATAAAGATGGCCTCAGCTTATATCTATGCGTCTTTTCGCGATCAGCATTTCAGAATTAAATCATTTAATTAGTTTTCAATACTTTTTCACAACATACGTGAATATCAGCTTACTCTTTAGAAAATGTATCCGCTTGATAAAAGTGATACTCGCAGAGATAAACGTTCCTCAAATTATATTTTCTTACCAAGTGAAGAAGTTCGATAATCAGCTTAATAATAATAAGCAATAATAGTAATACTATTCAAACCATCATATTTTTAATTATTTTGGATTGTTTTGTAATTCTATCAAAAGAATTGGCAAATAAAAAGAAGTTTCAGAAGTGTTTCAAAGACCAATTTTATTGTAAAGAACCCCGGTAAATCAAAAAGTCTAAACAGCTGCGTTAAGCATGTGTACATTCATCTCTTTAACATCATTCTTCGGTCAGGACTAGCACAGCAAATCACATAGTTAACAAGCATAACTTCATCAAGCATAATCATCATAATGGATGTTTCATAGTTATTCGTCTTATAAGCCTTTCTTTTTATCCTCTACTTATAAATGACGATATGCGCAACGTCTTAATCATTGAAATCATGATCGAAATTACTTTGTCCATCGTGGCGATTTTTGTATATATGTTTTGTAGTATAGATACAAGCTGTTTTCAATTAATGACATAAATGATGAAAGGTATCCAGTTTGAATGATTAACTAATTTACGAGTTATCACTCAGAGTGAAAATACCAAACGCGGTCGTACAGGAATGCATAAAACAAATACGAAACATGTCAGATCTATAAATATTGATTCGGGAGTAGAATTAATATTTGAATCGATGAATGAAGCCGGCAAGCAGTTTGATTTTTGTATACCCTCGGTTCGACGTGTTGCGGAAAGTATATATAAGTCGGCTCATTAAATAAAATGCGCAAAAAAATGTACTTTACATACAGAGATTGAACCATTACCAAAGGGAGATAACTAACCAAGGATGTGTCTGTGTGTGTGATAGAGTTTCTGTCCTTCATGGGATTCCCATATATTTTATAAATATACATAACTCACGGTTTGACTATTTTTTTAAAAAAAAATACAAATATATATTCGTGTTCAGTTTATTTCAGCTACAAATATATATTCTTGTTAAGTCTATTTCAGCTACAAATACATATTGTTTTTAAGTTTATTTCAGCTACATGTATGTCTCAGTTAACTATATATTAATTTCAAAATATAATATATGTTACATTTGAACATAGCATAATCGATAACGCGGTTGAGTATCGTCTCGGGGCCCAGCGTTCGAATATCGTGGCAGGCTTATTGTCGACTGTCAACAAGACTGTTGAGAAAGAGCTGTCGGCCAAAAGACACGGTCATAGAGTCCAACAAACTCTCAAAGAGACAAAAGATCTCAAAGAAAGAGTTATCAAAACAAAAACACAAAGGCCTGATTAGGAACCCAGTGAATGATAACCGGTCATCATGGCTAGTGTTTATTTTTGTAATTTTTGTAAAGATATATTTATATATTAAAGTTATATTTATTATATAATAAATTATGAAAATATCAATGATATAATTTCTGCTATTACGGATTTGAAAAATCAACTATTACAACTATCCGATAAATTAGATTGTGATAAAATCCTTTCTGACTTTCATTCTTTAGAAGACATAACCCTTGAAAATAAATATACTCTACCGTCTCAATATAATATATTAAACGGATACAACAAGCCATTAATGAATCATTAGCTGTAAATAATGAAATAAATAAGTTCGTACCTTTGTTTACCGCAGTAGAGAAAATAAGAACTTTCGTATCTAAACAATATGAAACCAAACAGACAATAAATTGCCGTGTCAAACAACTGAAACAATTTATTCAAAACAAAAGTAGTAAAACACTTCCCGATAGCGAAAACGCCTTTTAGGTATGGGAAGCAAAAGTAGGTCAGTTATATTATTTTTTTTTAATCCGTCAAAGGAAGTTAATATTAAACCGTACACGCGCTATATCAGTGCTATCAAATCGTCAACGCACTTGATTTACACGAAATCTTAAGATGGAAATCCATTAGGATGAAAGTCTTTAAGACGAAAATCCTTTAGAATTGAGATTTACGATGGAAATCCCTTTAGGATAAAAGTCTTAAGACGAAAACTTTTAGGATTGAGATCTTACGATCTTACATACAGTTATATTTGTAAAGTCTCCCCCACCCCCCAGGTCAAGTAAATTATTGGATTGGTCAGTGAGTTTAAAATGTATTCGTGTTCATAAATCATTATGACTTCGCATATAGGTTGAATTCGCCGGTTTTTGTATTATTAAATATCCGGTTGGAACCAGTGGTGCAAACGAATATAACATGTATCCTTGCTGGGCCTGATTTGAGTTTTCGAGATTTATTTGGTAACTTCCATCAATAGCATCACATATTCGATTTACTGCAATCACCGAGGATATATTAACATTTTGAGGAGCAATATGCCTACCTGTTTCGTCTGGGTCATTATTATGTTTGAGGAGAGTTGCCTGTGGTTGTGTTATTTTTTTCCATGCGGTGAGTATCAGAGGGAAATTCTCATCTATGACATCACTGACGGATTTTCTTAATTGCGTTGCATTATACTCGGGAAACTTGAAATTTGGTAATGTAGCTTATGTTATGCTATTTTGATATAAAAATTCTCTTTGTTATCCAACACTACCTTCAGGGGGTATATAATCAATTACTGCCTGGACTATTCGCTGGTTGATATATTCCATACAAGCTGATTTAAAATTTCTACGTGGTTAATGATTTCATCACGTGGCCTAGTTATATCAGAGAGATGTTCGTTAGCTGGTTTAGTTTATCTAAATCGCAGCAGCAGCAGAGGGGGCGAATCGTACATCTCAAATTGGGATGGATTTTAAACAAAATATTTAAAGACTCCTTTTCCCAAATGGAGCCTTAACGATTTTAGAGCCCTATTTGTCAAATTAGGGGTTTCTCAAAACTAAAATGAAATGCAAGGGGCAAACTGTACAAACTCTTTTACGAAAACGAAAACAAAATATTTGCCAACGTCGTTATCGCCGCCCCCTCTGCTGCTATGGATTTAACGATCTCTTCGAGATTCATGTAAATGATTTTAACCGAATATTTTATCAAGTCCGTCACGATATCGCGTCCTAGGATCTGATAAATTTATCGTTACAAATCCGTGTGGGATTGACTGAGCGTGACTAAAGAAATTTCTAAATCGATTATGATCCATATCACCGCAGCACCAAGTTTGCCAAATATTTCTAAGAGTATGTGTGTCAACTCCGTTAAACACACACAATAAATTGCAGTTATCTCTGATCTCTTTTGGTATTTGTGTGTATCGTTGAGTGACATATATCACGTCGGTGTTTTCATGCCTGCCTCTGGAATATATCCTAGCGGGATTAATTTGATTGTCTAACATGATATCATCATATACGACTAAATTGTTAATATCTCCATCAATATCACCGATTCTCGGTGACTCTTCGATATCGGTTATAAACTAAATAATACCATCGCCGTTAATTTCTATTGCTCTCTCGTTAGCTTCCTTTAACACTTCATAGCATCGTTGATTGTCTACACTCGGGGCGACTAAATACAACTTGTCCCATTTCATCCATCTTGTTATCAAATTAAGTAGCAGTTGTGTCTTGCCGCTTCCAGATGGTCCGATTATAATTATTCTAATTGAAGTCGGCAACATCGCATGGTATTTAATAGGTTCCCGTCGTCGGGTAACTGAATAATCAATTACATTCATGATATTATATATAAATTATGGATCTATATTGTGTGAAGTGTTAGGCGCGTACTGGCACAGATGACTTTACGACGATTACAACTAAAAATAACAGATAAGCACTTTCTGGTAAGTGTGTACAATGTAGTACAAAAAAATTTAGATTTGTTTATAAGGATAAAAAAAACAAACGAGGAGGTGATATTGCAGCCAAGCTAACTAAACTCCCAGGTACACCATGGGCGAAGTATCCAGGAGAAAAACACCTTCTAGGGTATAGTTATTGTGGACCCGGGACACGACTCGATATCAGACTAGATGATCAAAACCAACCTCGACGTGGTGAAGAACCAATAAACGCTATTGATAAGGCGTGTCATGCTCATGATGTCGCTTATAAAAGCAGCAATTTCCAACACAGACATCTCGCAGATGTGAAATTAATTCATGCGTTGGATTCAATCACTGATAAATCCTTCAAAGAAAAGTTGGCTTCATAGTTAGTAAAATCGGCTATGAAAGGTAAATTGATGTTAGGTGCCGGTAATTAATAACAACATTTAATCTATTTATTATTCTCCAAGAGGATACTGGAGGGAGAAAGCAGCAATCGGTAAACTCGCTAGCGCCGCGAAGGTGAAATATACCACCGCGGCTAACTGGTTATCTAAACAAGCGATATGGCAAATTTATCTACCACCGCCTAAACGAATTAACTACTCGCATTTTGATGTGACCGTTCCTAATGAAGTTCATCAATCTGATATGTTATTTCTTCCGCATGATGATGGTTACAAATACGTGCTAACTGTAGATGATGTTGCCAGTCGATACAAACAAGCAGAACTGCTAAAGACAAAATCATCAACTGAAGTGGCTTTTGCATTTGAAAGGATTTATCGAAGGGTTCCTCTGCGCTGGCCAAATCTATTACAAGTTGATCCTGGCAAGGAATTTCAGGGTGCGGTTCTATCAACAATGAAGCATCATAATGTCACCATCAGACGAGGACATACTGCACTACATCGCGATCAGGCAATTGTTGAACGATTTAATCGTACACTTGCTGAGCGGTTATTCGGATATCAATACGCGAAAGAATTCATCCAGGATAAACGATCCCGTGAATGGATCAAGAGATTACCAGCTGTGATTACTGCGCTGAATAACGAAATTACTCGAACAGTCAACATTGAACCTAACAAAGCAATTAAAAAGAAGTCTATACCATTACAACCGCAAAAGATTTTTCAAAACAACCAATACTCAGTAATGTCACTGTAAGATATTTATATGAACCAGGAGAACTCGAAGGTGGTAAAAAAAGAGCTACTGATGCTATTTGGAGTATCACCGCGCATAAAATATCTAGTATAACACGATCTACGGGTAGACCAGCAATCTATCGATTAGATTCAACTGCTCCTCAGCGAGGATTTACTCGTGAACAACTACAAGTGATACCCGAGGATACTCAATTACCACCGCGTGGTCTTAACTAGCACCTCTTCGTCTGTTGCACTCAAGACAAGTCAGCATCACACCATCTCTGGTATGACTTACGCTGCTATCTTTTCTCTCTACGGTAAATTGTCGAGAATCCCTATCCGACCAACTCCAACGCATTATACAGTTGCAACTCGCGCAGTGATTATTCTTTTGTTGCTTCAGCGTAATTATTAATTCAGTATCAATGTCAAATTCTCTATTTTGTTTTTGACCTGCTGTTTATAACCAGAGAGTTTTTTTCTGATTATGTCCTTGACTTTGTCAGCGCTGACATTATCACTTATTGTAGTGTCATATTCATCTAAAACAACTCTTCGAAGTTGATTTATTCTTCGTACTCTGGATACTGGGAGATAAACTAAATTTGACCATTCGATGTGATTATTCACCAGCCAAACAATTGTATCTGATATAGTCAATCCCTGTGAAGAATGTATCGTCGCTGCGTAACCTAGCGTACACGGGGATTTATCAGCGCGCAGTGCATCTTCGACGACGCTGATATCAGCCAGCACAATATCATTTAACACTAAATTCTGCTTTTCTGTCAAGCCTGGAATATCAACTTCTATATTCTGCTTTCGTGTATCCGAAGCCTATAACACAACGGTACTGGAAGTGTTGCAAATTTTTGTTTATGCAATTCAAATAACTTCATCTGAAGTATATCTCTGACTATTTTTCTACTTGCGATTATCAAATCGTTTGGTCTCCACGCTTCCCAGAAATCTTTAAATTGTGTTTCTGAAATTTTTTCACGCGCTATCTTACATTGAATTCTATCGGGTTGTAATCTGATTAGCTTTTTGCGCGTAATTGTTCTTCAAGTGCTCTATGATCGGTGTTCATTTCTTCATAATAGTCTACAAACTTCTTTAGCCAATCATGTGGCGATAAACCGACAAACGGTGGTGGTTGGCCATGATCGCCGCACATGACGACTTTTGTGTTCGCGTGCAATAACCAATCGAGAAATCTTTGTAATACATCTAATGACACCGTGCATATCTCATATCAAAAAATGACTTCAGGAATAAATTTCTCACCAATTCGTTCAGAAGTCCATTCATCGCCTTTCCATCGAAAGAAACTGTGATAAGTGCAAGCATTTACGCCTCGTTGTTTCATCTCTCTTGCGAGTCTGTGTGTTGGTGTTAACACAATCATGTTTGAATATCCTACGAAATAATTCAATCGCACGAGTCGTCTTTCCTGACCCGCCACAGCCATTTAAATAAACTGTTTTATATCTACATATTGGATCAGAAATCTGCGTTTCATTAGATAGTTCTGATATTGTATCACCTTTCAAGTAATTGTTTTCAATTGTAACATCTGCTGATTTGGAATAATCATGCATCATTTCCTGCTTAATTCTCCATGACCCCCAACTCTCGTCAGAATTAGTGAATTCAGCCACCACTTCTCGATGTTTCGCGTTGATATAAAATGAATGAGTGGCGACTCTAAATGCGGTGTCAGGAAATCTATTTATCATCGAAAATAAATTGATTGAAGCATATGCCAGCATAGACGCCCTCAAATGTGTATACTGAAGATTTTCTCCGTCTGCGTAAGTAACAATTGTACCAAATTTTGTTCCATCGGACAAGAAAGCTTCTTTACGATCCACGTATATACCCTTAGATGTTATATCCGCGATAATAAAATCGTACTCAACGCTATCTATAATCAACCGTGAAGAATATCGTTAATTGTCGTATTTGCCACCCGGAGTAAATTTACCAATTATGCTTCTACCGAGATCTTTTGCGTCTTTGTTTCTGATTTCAAATAACTTTTTGGACCAATTCATGATATATTCTTCGTCGAGATCGGAAAATTGTTTTTTGTTTTCGCTGCTTAAGCTATCTAGATCGGGTTGTGGTAACCAAACCTCAGTGTGCGCGTGATATGATATAATCGCTTCACTGACAATCAGCGATATCAGCATTTTAGAATCAATCATATACCGTAATAGCACTATTGGCATCCAATGTTTCACAGACATACGTCTACCAATCCAAACGTAACAGCACGGATGAAGTCCTGTAGCTAATTCAAATGATACCACACGAGCGAATGCGGTTAAATCAAAATCGGGCAGCGGCCCATTAATCGCAACACGAGCCATCTCATGAGTGGGATGTCCAAATCGCTTGAAGTAGTCAGGGGCATCTCCGTACCCGAGAAAAATCCCGGGATAACAGGCGACTATATCAACTGAAATAATAGTTTCAGGATTGTATTTTGTATTCCATAATCCACCATGGTTATATTCGATACAGCTTGATTTGATATCTGTGAGAAACTCACCTCGCGTTGGTTTCCATGAATTTCTCTTTCTCGCAAAATGAGCTGCAACCGACGGAATTGTAATACAATTTGTTAGTAATTGTTCGTTGTCGAAACTCTTCGAGAAACTACTAGCTAGTTTCTTCATCGCGTTATGGAGGTATTCAGTGCGGTATAATTCTCCATTGGGTCTTATAAATTGATCGAACCCGCCCTCAGAGTTAAGTAACCAGACTGACACAGGATCGTTTTTACTAAGTTGGTGAATAAAATCAAATAGTTTCTCTTCTCCGGAAAATTCCACGGGTATATATTTTATGGTTCTATCCCGCGGAAATATTGTTACTGCAGATGTCCATGCGCGTTCGTTATGGTCAATAATTGTGATTGGAACTCCCTATAATTTATATTTCGGTTCGTATAATACTTCTCCTGTTATCGTCGCTACGGTTATTGGGAATCTTAATGATGTTTTTAATTTGGCTATATCCTGGATCGTTGCTCCGTTCTTCCTAACTGTTAATTCCCATTCATTTATTTTTATACGTCTTAGATCAGTCAGTTTGTTTTCACGCAACGCATTTGTGAAGTGTTCTATTATTGGTTCTGCTACACAATTTATCCTCGTTGACGAAGTCAACAGTGACAGTTTCATGGGTTTTTGATTTTCAATACTCGGTTTATCATTTAACGGATATATCCCATAAAAAACTGCTCCTACAGGATAAGATCTCTAGTAGTATGGTTTGTCAATCCCAGTCAGAATTCCTGGTTTGGAATCTCGACTCACAACGACGGTTCTTTTTTTATCCTTCAAGATAGGTTCGTATTTATTTCTGATAATCCAATCTCCTGTTTCGCCGCGGATAATGAATTTCACTCTAAAAAAATACCTTTCCGCCCAAGATGTGAGATTATCACTGCTGCACTTTTATTGTTCATGGTAGCATCAACGCTACCATCAATTCGAAATGTCGACCAACAGTGAGATGCTCCATCACGTTGAATTCATTAAAACAGTCACTGATTTTACTTATCATGGTTCTATCACTTATTAGACTTTCTGGTTGATTAGAGACTATCGAGATTGAATTTATCATCTTTCCAAGGCGTAATTTTTGATAATCTCTTGAACACCATCATATTAGAATTAAAACAAATATTTAAAAAGAGAATTTATTATATAATGAACCATTGCAAACGGCTTATAATTGGATCAGTAACCCCGTGTAACAAATCATGCAGAAAGGAATTCTGTGGGTATCATATGTAAAGCGTTCGACGCGGAAGCCTTGGTCCAATTCCATGTATAAGATGTGGGGTAGGGGTGAGAGGAATATCACAATTGTGTCTCGGTTGTGGTGGTAAGAGATATAGAGAGCTAAAGCGCTATTATGATAAGAGGGTTAAAAAATCAATCAATGACTCCATTAATGACTCTGACTCTGACAGTGACAAAATAATAAGAACACCCCAAGACTACATTAATAGATTCTCAAGTGATGTTATCATTAGACCAAATAATTAATTAGACAAACAATAATATAGTATATAAATGAACCAAGAATTCCGACAACAGCCCTGTAATTCCACACTACGAGGCATCCAGTGATGGTATTGCCAGACACTGCAAGCTGAAGAAGCCAGTAGGGTGGGACAATGGGATGGGATATTTGAAGTTTGGTGCTGGAAAGAAAAAAATATTTGTGTCATCGATTTGTGTTCGAATGTCACAATGGATTGATCGAAGATGGTCTTGTTATCGATCACATTGATTCTAATTTAGGAATAATTCTTTGAATAATCTGCAAGCTATTTCTCAAAGTGAGAATTCCAAACGAGGTAGGACTGGCACTTGTAAAACAGATTGGAAGAGACCTATAAGATCATTTAATACAGCACTAACGAAGAAATTATATTTAAGCCTAGGAATGAAGCCGGTAGATATTTCGATATTTGTGAATCCTCAATATGGTTTGTAGCAAGGGGAAGAAACCGATCAGCTTTTTCAAATCGTTTTAACAACAAGATTCAGTTTTCGTATGCCTAATTATGTTTTTGCATTATTCTATATAGTATTAAGGGAGATAACTCGTTTAGGTGTGTTTACGGCCTATGAAATAGTTATCTCCCTTAGATTGTTTCACCTAATTTTGATGGGCTATCTTCTGATTGGCTGTTATAATTATCATGATTCTCAGCAGGGATAATCAATTATCTGTTTTTGTAAGAAAACGAATCAAATACGAACTGTTTACAAACAGCTGTATTCTTTTTTTAGTGTTTTTTAAGCATTCAGTCTTGCTTAAATGCTGTTAATAATTATTATTAAAAACACGAAAGATATAGCGATCACACACCTTTGTGTTCAACTTTCATATATAATCAGCTTATATACCATATCGTCTGTGTTATTATTGGGTTTTAGCGTCGAAAATAATATGCGACTAATTCATACAACCCACACACTATTCCACGGTGTGTGGATACTTTTTGTATCATTACAACCTGGGAATTTTATCTGGGTTGTATGAATTAGGTCCGTATGAATGTAGACTCGCCCATCATCTATCCCATCATTCATTTCATCCATCATTCACTTCATCCAATCCCATCATTCATTTCATCCCATCCCATCATTTATTTTAAATACCACATCATTGACATCATTCATTATACAGCTACCATAAAAACTCGATTTCGGTAAACATATCCTCTTGTGATTATAACCCGTTATTTGACGAGTTAAATTCACTCTTAGGGGAATATGCTTCGTGATATATAATCTATTGTTTGTGACGTCCATTCATCAAACGTACCCTCTTGTTGGTCTAACCCGCTATTTGGCGAATTAGACTTACTCGCGGGGAATACGTTTCATGACCTCTTGGCCCAGTTAGATGAAAATACACCTGACAGGACCCTATGAGATGTGTTGTCATATGTGTATAACCTTTGGGCGCCCTCCGATGAAAATACACCTGATGGAGTCCTATGAGATGTGTTGTCGTATATTTAACCTCTGGGAGCCTCCGATGAAAATACACCTGAGGCGCCCAAATGGGGTTAATATAAATATATATTATCATCTAATCTCTGGACGTACTAAGATGATCAAACACCTTAGCACGGACATGATTCATCATCATATATCATCGCATAATATCTCTTGACGTACTAAAATGACCAAACATCTTAGCACGGACAGAGTTCGTTTTTGAAAAAATATATTTTTTGTATTAGAAATATATAATTATATATAATATATGAACTCTGGAAATATCGATAAGATTATATCCGAGATTTCAAAATTGAAAAAAAACAGGAGATTAAATTTTCTGATAATTTGAACCGTGACCAAATTATGTCTGATTATCAGGATATAGAATACGGTATAATTACGAACAAATATATGCTACCAAAGAAATATGCATTAATAAAAAAATTCAGAATTTTATTTGCGATTCTCTTGCATTCTGTAGCGATGTAAGTGTATTCATCCCGTTATTTACTATCGTAGAGGGAATTCGAGATGAATTGGGCCGAGATTATGAATTAAAAAAGGAGGTCAATTCGAAGATTAGAAATATACGAGCATTAATTCAAGGAAACGAAAAACCCCTTTAGATACCTCCCGCTATAGGCTTGTAACTACAAGGTAAAATTTGTACTATAAATACTCCATGGACTGCAATACAATGGAACAGATGTTGCAATGGAAAGGTATGTACGCTCAACTGTATAATCAAATACCGGCTTGATCAATAAACAAGGAAGTAAATTGCCTATAGTGAAAAATATTTTAGTTAGTAGTTTTTTTTTGGTTATTTTTCATTGATGCTTGTCTATCTGAGTTGGGTTAAATAGTCAATTCTTTTTAAATGAATCAATTAGACTCTTTCCATTTGAAATCCTTTGGATTTTCATGTATGATGACAAATTCACTACATGAAAATCTCTTCGGGATTCAAATTGGAAGATTGTTTACGATTTCAATAGTGGTAAATGAAGTATTAACCGCTCGATTAGCGAGAGAGAGACTGGCGACTATCAAAAAATATATACCCGTCCGTGATTCTGTCAGGAGTAAATTACAGAATCGGCAGAGTCTTCAGACTGACTTTTCCGTAGGATCTGAACAGTTATTTCAACCGATTACCACGGCAGCAAAAGGGATAATATCAGCTACTGAGAGAGCTATATGGGGGGATGTTCCCAAGGGCGAACCAAGAAAAGAAAAGCCTCTAATTGGTGAACTTGAAAAAATAGCAAAAAGATCCAAACAAACAAAACAAAATCGTTAAAAACACTTCCTGGTGATATAGTAACTACCATAAAACAACAAGAACAACAAGAACAACAAGAACGAGAACAACAAGAACGAGAACTTCTTGAAGAACTTGCTAATAGACCACCACTTATCGCATCACCTGAACCAGAAGAACAACAAGGGTGCTGTTGCAATAGAAGAATATTCACCTGAAAAGATATTTAAGGCTGATGCGTTAACTGAAATTAGAGGAATTGAAACAGACTTTGATTTAATTAAATTTACTAAAGAAAAATTAAAAAAAATATAAGAAATAATTATTTAAAAGGCGACAAGTCTAGAAAATTTATAAAAGACTTAGACACCTGGGCGAATAAAGTGTTTTTAGCAAACCGCGATAAAACTAGAATCACATAAGAAATAAGTCCTGATTTTAATATTTTTCTAGCTTCAGTAAAGGGTGGCCCACAACCACGAGGGTATACAGCAGACCCAATCCCAGGTGAAATACGAATAATGGCAGAAGCTGATTCTGAAAAAGGTGCAACTGGTATAACTAAAAAATCAGCCGGGAAGGTAGTGGTCTAATTCAATGTTCTGGTAATATTCTCAGTGACATATCACGATTAGAAGTTCTCATCCGAGGGAAACGAGCTGGAAATAACTCTCCAGAAATAATTAATGAAGCAGCTGATATCTACAGGCGGTTATTTCAAGGTAGTATCATGGATATCAAAACATATCGAGATTTCATTAACGAGTTAGCGGAAAATCCTACTGATTATTACAGCGAATGAAAATCCTACGGATTTTTCATCTGATGACTTCCTCGAATATTCTTCGAATTTCGCGATTAGATAAATATAATTTTAATAAGATGATCATACACTACAACCATGATAAACCAGCCAGCGTCTATGTAGTAGTAAACTCGCGTGTTCCAGTTTATAAAGTGTACTATGGTGATGGTCTCGGTGATATAATTGCAGGGTTATTCGCAAGAATGGCTCCAAAAGTGGAGCCGCTAGCAAAACAGTTATTAATGAAAGCCATTGATGTTATTCGTGATAAGGGTATTAGCGCTGTTGGAGATACTGCCGGAAAAGCGTTTTCAGCCGCGAAGGATAAACTAACAGCGCTAGTTCGGCGGCGAAGGAAACCGGGACCACTGCCATCTACAGCGGAAATTCCCGCGAGTGTTAGTAAAATAATAAATAACGCAGTAGATCAGAAATTAGCGTCGCTGGTGACTAACGCCCAAGATAACATAACCGCAAATATGATAGCGGGAAGTGGCTTAAAAACACCACGTCTACGAAGATGATTTAGATCAATGAATACAGAATAAAATGTTCAAACGGTCACCTAATACCGCGTTTGATATGGACGCCCCAGTGCTCAAGGATAATTCCGTGCGTGATTATTAATTTTATGCCTATCACGCAATACAACCAAATCTTCGATCAAGAATCGAACTTCAAGTTCATGACACCAGCAAATACTTTCTACCGTGTGAAGCGTTTATCGAAGTAGAAGGAGAACTTGTAACAGATGTTGTAGCTAATACACCATACTCAGATGACCCACTTGTCCGAGTTGGTTTTGTCAATAATGGGATCATGGCGTTATTTACTAGCGCTAGATATCTCATCGATGGAAAAGAAATTGAAACCATTGAGAATAATGTTGATGTTGCTACAACAATAATAGGGTTAGCAAGATACTCCGACGATTATACAAGATCTGCGGGTCCATCTATGATGTTCGCTAAGGATATTACTGATCACCCTAATCACTCCCCGTATATTAAAATACGGACACCGCGAGCTACTGCAATTGATCCAGGCTACCCCGATACTTATGAACATGGGGGAGGGGGGGTAGACCAGCTGGTGGGTTTGATATTGTCGGAGGCGCTATCTCGATTACAATTTAGGATATGAACATGCAAGAAAAGCAATGCTACAAGGAGAACATCGAAGATTTTCATGCGCGATTCCACTGCATCATATATTCGGATTCTGCAGAAATGTCCGAAAAGTCATCTATGGAGCAAAACAGACTGTAGTACTCGTGCGAAAAGGTACTGATAATGATGCAATCTGGCGTGGTGATGATGTTGCTGTCGGTAAAGTTATTTTATCAAAACTATCACTGTGGATGTCAGTGTTGACTCCATCAATTACCACGGAGGAACGATTACAATCATTTATCGACCAAGGAGGAAAGTCGTTGCTGAGTTGGTTATCGGTGTCCACAGATACTATAGATTCTGATATTAATGGTACATTTACATGGCACCAGACAGCGCGACAGGGTATTTCAAGACAGCGTCATACATTTATTGCACTACAGGATAGAACGCGATTAGAAAATCAAACACGTAGCCATATGATATTTGATAAATTAGGCGTTAGTGAAGTCGCGCTGAGAATAAACGGCCAACAGGAACCATCCAAGGATATACAACTTGATTACGAAAACAATCATATTGCACGCGTATATCACAGGTTGTTGACATATATGGCACGCGATCAAAATGTTGATACTGGTCTGCAAATATCACAATATGATTTTAAAATTTTTTATCCGATCTATTACTTTTCCTTGGAACATTTTGATTTAACAAGACAGTCCGTCGTTGATATACACTTTAGAGCTCGTGTAAACCCCCCTGGCGATGTTAATTATAGAGCGGTTGCTGTCATTCTCAGCGATAAATCAATGCTACTCGAAGGTGTTGGCGGAAGAATGAGAGTGATAGATGCACCAGTGGAAAACATGTAATTGAAAATCCTTCGGATTTTTCCATTAGAATCAATCTGTTATTGAATAATGTCATATAGTCATATTAGTGTCACGTTGACTCCCGGTCAACTCAAGAAATTGCAATCGGAATCAGCTAAAAAATGTGGAACCACAAAAACGCTAAGACCCAATCAAATGACTGGTGGTCAGAATAAGTTGTTGACTTCTCGTCAAAAGAAACACTTCGATGACGCGCGTGAAGCAAAAAAAGGCGTTAAGATCAATCTCTCTGCGAAGGCGATCAGCAAAATGAAAAAGTCAGGTGGTATATTCCCGTTGTTAGCTGCGATTCCAGCGTTGAATGAAGCAGCAGCCACAGCGGTGGCTAAAGCGGCGGCGTTAGGAGCCGTTGGTACCGCGGCAGGAATGGCACTAAAGAAAGCAACTGGACAGGGGTATAAAAAAAGGGAAAGGGTCTAAGACTACCAGGAACCCCGTATTCATGGTACAGCGGAAAGGGTCTAAGACTACCAGGAAAGGTTTATTAACTCAGAAATCTTCGATTTCTAAATCTTCAGTTGTGGAATCTTTAATTGAGGAACCATGTCCATTTTTGATATACTCGATACTGCTAAAAACATGCGATTAAAAACTTCAGAGGTGCCTTTATGAATGATCAGTTGCCGGCACAACCAAACAGCGCTGAAACCGGTATTATTAATCTCGATAACAGCACCGGACCGGGAACTCACTGGGTTGCATACGCGATTGGTCCACGTGTAATCGTTTATTTTGATTCATATGGGTTAGCGCCACCTAAAGAATTTATGCGTTACATTAACCGCTTAAAAACTCCTCGTTGGTATTCCACGCTTCCAACACAACAAATGAATGATCCACCAATATGCGGCGGCGAAGTATTGAATGTCCTTGATGCTATTTGAACATCTGGAAAACAACCACATGTCGTCGTAAATGAATACACGAGTAGTCGCTGGAAATCGAAGATTTTAGAGAGAGTAAGAATTTTACAATAACATGATTGATATTTGGGGAAGACCACTATCAGCGCTGAAGAAACCAACCACTGAAATATATGCAACCGGTGATATAAAAAAACTCAGCGAGAATGAAATAGCTGAGACATTGAACTTAGCAAGTGTTGATCCCAATGAAATAGTTGTATTTCAAGATCGTCTTGGTAAATTGAAATCTAGTAATGTTTCCCTGGATGATATTTTAGTTAAACAACGAGACGCAACCGAAGGAGCAGCAGAGGGGGCGAATCAGACGACATTTTTTTAGGTAAGCCCTCATGAATAAGGGGCTTAAACCAATGAAATCAATGAAATCAGTCAATGGTATAGGCAAAAAAAAATCAATGAAATAATAATGAAAAATCAATGAAATCAATGAATGACTAATTTTCAACCGAATATTTGATCCAGTCCGATACGATATCGTGTTCGAGGGTCATGTAAATTTATTGTTACAAATCCGTGTGGGGCAGACTGAGCATGACTAAAGAAATTTCTAAATTGATTGAAGTCCATATCGGAACACCATGTCTGCCAAATATTTCGTAGCGTATGTGTATCAACGCCGTTGAATACAGCAAGCATATTACAGTTATCTCTGATCACTTTTGGAATCTGAGTGTATCGTTGAGTGACATAGATCACGTCCGTGTTTTTGTGCCTGCCTCTGGAAAAAATCCTTGCAGGATTTTTTTGTTTATCTAACATTACATCGTCGTATACAACTAAATTGTTGATACTTCCATCGAGGTCTTCTACTGATGGTGCTTCGTCAATATCGGTTATAAAATCAATAATATCCTCACCAGCAATCTCTGAAGCGTTTTCATTAAAATCTTTTAGCACTTCATAGCATCGTTGGTCGTCTACGCTAGGGGCAATTAAATACAACTTATCCCACTTCATCCATCTCATTATTAAATTGAGCAACAATTGCGTCTTGCCGGATCCAGATGGCCCGATTATAATTGCGCGGATAGAGTTTGGTAGCGCTGCATGATGCTTCACTGGTTCTCTTGTTTTAGTCGCTGAAAAATCAATTATATTCATATCTCTATACATAAATTATGGATCTATATTGTGTGAAGTGTAAAGCGCGTACTGGCACAGAGATGACTTGACGACGATTACAACTAAAAATAACCGATCAGCGCTTTCTGGTAAATGCGTACAATGTAGTACAAAGAAATTTAGATTTGTTTCTAAACCCAAGGAACCCAAGGAACCCAAGGAACCTTTAAAATAAAACGAGGAGGTGATATCGCTGCCAAATTAGCAAAACTCCCTGGAACCCCATGGGCAAAATACCCCGGAGAAAAACACCTTCCAGGGTATAGTTATTGTGGACCGGGAACAAGACTTGATATCAGACTCAATGATCAAAATCAGACCCGACCCGGTGAGGAACCAATAAACGCTATTGATAAGGCCTGTCACCTTCATGATGTTGCTTATAAAAGCAGCAATTTGCAACACAGGCATCTAGCAGATGTGAAATTAATTCATGCGTTGAATGCCATTCCTGATAAATCCTTCAAAGAAAAATTGGCTTCCTTTTTGATAAAATCGGCAATGAAAAGCAAATTGATGTTAGGTGCTGGTAATTAATAACAACATGGAATCTATTTATTATTCCCCAAGAGGATACTGGAAGGGTAACGCTGCAATCAGTAAACTCGCTAGCGCCGCAAAAGTGAAAAAAACCACTGCGGCTAATTGGTTATCCAAACAGGCTATATGGCAAATTTATCTACCACCGCCTAAACAAATTAATTTCTCGCATTTTGATGTGACTGTTCCTAATGAAGTTCATCAAGCTGATTTATTGTTTTTACCACATGACAATGGTTACAAATACACGCTAACCGTAGTTGATGTTGCGAGTCGATACAAACAAGCAGAACCGCTAAAAACAAAATCATCACCTGAAGTTGCTTCTGCATTTGAAAGGATTTATCGACGAGGCCTACTACGCTGGCCAAATCTATTACAAGTTGATCCTCTTTAAGGAATTTCAGGGTGCAGTGTTATCTACAATGAAATATCACAATGTCGCTATCAGACGAGGGCATACTGCGCTACATCGTGATCAGGCAATTGTAGAACGATTTAATCGGACTCTTGCTGAACGGTTATTTGGATATCAATACGCAAAAGAATTCATCCAAGAAAAAAGATCCCGTGAATGGGTTAAGAGATTACCAAGTGTAGTTACCGCACTGAATAACGAGATTACTAGAACCATCAACATGAAACCTATCAACGCGATTAAAAAGAAGTCGATACCTAAAATGGAAATTCAAAAAGATTTCAAAGAACCAATTCTTGGTAGTAATATCACTGTGAGGTACTTATATGAACCAGGAGAGCTTGAAGGTGGCAGAAAAAGAGCTACTGATCCTATTTGGAGTATTACTGCACACAAGATATCTAGTATAACACGATCTACGGGTAGACCTCCAATCTATAAACTGGATTCAACTGCCCCTCAACGGGGTTTTACTCGACAACAACTACAGGTAATTCCCGAGGATACTCAATTGCCACCGCATGGTCTTAACTAGCACCGTTGCGTCTATTGCACTCAAGACAAGTCAACATCACATTGTTTCTGACATGACCGAGACTATTATTTTTTCTGTCAACGGTAAATTGGCGAGGGTCTTTATCCGAATACTGCCAACGCATTATACAATTGCAACTTGCGCAGTGATTATTTTGTTGTTGCTTCAACGCAATTATTAATTCAGCATCAATGTCAAATTCTCGCTGTTTTTTTTTTGTCTTGTTGTTTGTAACCGGAGAGTTTTTTTATCAATAATATCATTATCGTCACCAATGATTTCATCATCGCCTGACTCTGTCAGGACAATTCTTCGAAGTTGATTTATTTTTCGTACTCTGGATACTGAAAGATAGACTAAATTCGACCATTCTATGCGATTATCTACCATCCAAACAATTGTATCCGATATAGTCAATCCCTGTGAAGAGTGTATTGTTGCTGCATAACCTAATGTCCATGGGGATTTATTAGCACGCAATGCATCTTCAACGACATTGATATCAACCAGCACAATATCATTTAATACGAGAATCTGCTTTTCACTCTGTCCTGGAATATCAACTTCAATGTTCTGTTTTCGTGTATCTGATGGCCTATAACAAAGAGGCACTGGAAGTGTTGCGAATTTTTGTTTATGCAATTCAAATAATTTCATCTGAAGTGTGTCTCTGACTATTTTTCTACTTGCAATGATCAAATCGTTTGGTCTCCACATTTCCCAGAAATCATTCATGGGAGTTTCCGAAATTATTTCACGGGCTATTTCACACTGGATTCTATCCGGTTGTAATCTAATTAATTTCTTAAATTCTTTTAATTTTTCATCAAGTGATCTATGATCAGTATCAATTTCTTCATAGTAGTCTACAAAACCCTTTAGCCATTCATGTGGGGATGCACCGACAAATGGTGGTGGTTGGACGTGATCACCGCACATGACGACTTTTGTATTTTTTAATAACAACCACTCAAGAAATATTTTTAAGACATCTTCGGACACTGTGTCTATTTC
Organism: Unio pictorum; assembly: GCA_030141615.1. NCBI lineage: Eukaryota > Metazoa > Mollusca > Bivalvia > Unionida > Unionidae > Unio > Unio pictorum. The sequence goes on from JARLTB010000207.1 coordinate 4,103,734, forward strand.
ATCCCAAATCATGATTTCAGGAATAAATTTCTCTCCCATGCGCTCAGGAGTCCACTTATCTCCTTTCCATCTAAAGAAACTATGATAGGTACAGGCATTTACCCCTCTCTGTATCATCTCTCTTGCAAGTCTGTGTGTTGGTGTTAGCACAATCATGTTTGGATTTTTCCCACGAAATAACTCAATTGCCCGGGTTGTTTTTCCTGACCCACCACAACCGTTTAAATAAACTGTTTTATATCTACAGATTGGATCAGAAATCGATGGTGCACTAGAAAATTCTGAACACTGATTGCTTTCTAAGTAATTATTTTCAATGGTAACATCTGCTGATTGAATATAATCATGAAGCATTTCCTTCTTAATTCTCCATGTCCCCCATTTCTCGTTGCCAGTAGCCTTAAAATCAACCATTTTGCTGTTTATGTAAAATGAGTCAGTGGCAACTCTAACTGCGGTGGTAGGAAATCTATTGATCATTGAAAACAGATTAATAGAAGCATAACCGAGCATAGAAGCTCTCAAATGTGTATACTGCGGATTGTATCCATCAGTGTAAGTAACAATTGTACCCAATTTGGTTCCATTGGACATAAATGCGTCCTTACGATTGACATATAGGCCCCTATTCGTTAAATCCGTGATTACAAAATCGTATTCAGCGTTGTCTATAATCAATCGTCAAGAATATCTCGTATTGTCATCTTTGCCACCTTGGGTAAATTTACCGATTATTCTTCGTCCAAGATTTTTTGCTTCATTGTTTCTGATTTCAAATAACTGTTTGGACCAATCCATGATTTGTTGTTCATTAAAATCAGGAAACAGTTTTCGCTCTTCGCTAATTATTTTTTCTAGATCAGGTTGTGGTAACCAGACTGATTTCTGTGCTCGATAGGATATAATTGCTTCACTGACAATTAATGATTTTAACATCTTACAATCAAGCATATACCGTAATAACACTATTGGCATCCAGTGTTTTTCAGACATGTGTTTACCAATCCAAAGATAACTACACGGATGAAGTCCTGTAGCCATTTCAAATGATACCACACAAGCGAATCCGGTTAAATCAAAATCAGGCAGTGGTCCATTAATAGCAACACGGGTCATTTCGTGTGTAGGGTGTCCAAATCGTTTGAAATATTTCTCGCATTCTCCATACCCAAGAAAACTTCCTGGATAACACGCAATCATATCAACGGAAATAACGGTATCAGCGGTGTATTTTGTATTCCATAACCCTCCATGACTGTATTCAAGACAGCTCAATCTGACATCTGATAAAAACTCACTTCGTGTTGGTTTCCACGTGTTTTTCTTTCTAGCAAAATGTGCTGCAATTGATGGTACTGTAAAACAGTTTGCTAATAATTGATCGTTGTCTTCCCCTTCCCCAGAAAACTCACTAGCTAGTTGTTTCATTTGATTATGCAGCTCTTCAGTACGGTACAATTCTCCGTTAGGCCTTACAAACTGATCAAATTTGCATTCTTCGTCTGAAGTACTATGAAATAGCCACATTGACACAGGATCGTTTTTACTCAAATGGTAAATAGCATCAAATAATTTCTGCTCTGAAAAAAACTCTTCGGTTTGGGATAGATATTTTACGGTTCTATCCCGTGGGAATATTGTTACTGCAGATGACCACGCGTGTTCATTATGATCAATAATTTCAATTGGAGCTCCCTGTGATTTATATTTCGATTCGTATAATACTTCACCGGTGATTGTCCTTACCGATATTGGAAATCTCAATGATTTTTCTAATTTGGTTATATCCTGAATTGTTGCCCCATTCTCTTTTACCGTGAACTCCCATTCGGTTATTTTTTTTCGTCTTAGATCAGTTAGTTTATTCCCCCGGGATGCATTTGTGAAGTGTTCTATTATTCGTTCTGCTACACAATTGAGCCTTGTCGAATATTTCATGGGTGCTAGTTTTGAAATATCAGGTTTTTCATTGATCGGATATATCCCGTAAACAACTACTGTTACAGGATAAGATTTTTCGTAGTAGGGTTTATCAAGTCCAGTCAACATTCCTGGTTGGGAATCTTGATTCACAGTGACAGTTCTGTTGTTCCTGAGAATGGGTTCAAATTTATCTCTAATAATCCATTTTCCTTTATCATAGTTAATGAATTTGATTCGAAAAATATTTCTTTCTTTCCCAAGACGTGAAATGATCACTGCTGCTTTTTTATCATTCATGGTAGCGTCAAAACCACCACGAATTCGAAATGTTGTCCAGCAGTGAGATGCTCCATCACGCTTGAATTCCTTAAAACAGTCTCTGATTTTACTAATTATGACTTTATCAAGAATTTTATTCTTGGGTGTATTAGAAACTATATCAAGATTGAATTGAGCATCTTTCCAGGGTGATCTCATGTTTCTGTCTACTACACGTTTTTTGGGTCTATCGCGATTAAATCTAGGATTGATTTTCAATAATCTCTTAAACTCCCTCATGTTTCCGTCTATTGGACGTTTGTTACGTTTTTTGGGTCTATCGCGATTAAATCTAGGATTGATTTTCAATAATCTCTTAAACTCTTTCATGTTTCTGTCTACTACACGTTTTTTGGGTTTATCGATATTGATTTTCAATAATCTCTTAAACTCTTTCATGTTTCCCTCTCTTGGACGTTTTGGACGTTTGTCACGTTTTTTGGGTCTATCGAGATTAAATCTAGGATTGATTTTCAATAATCTCTTAAACTCTTTCATGTTTCCGTCTACTACACGTTTTTTGGGTCTATCGATATTAAATTTAGGGTTAATTTTCAATAATCTCTTAAACTCTCTATCAGCATTAAATTTAGCATTTTTCGAAGTCAATCTCTTGAACTCCTTCATGCTATAATTAAAACAAGCATTTAAATGAAAGTTTTATGTATAATGAATCACTGCAAATGGCTTATGATTGGATCAGTAATCCCGTGTAACAAATCATGCAGAAATGAGTTCTGTGGGTATCATATGCAAAGCTTTCGTCGTGGAAGCCTTGGTCCGTTACCTTGTATTCGATGTGGGGTTGGGGTCAGAGGGAAATCGCAGTTATGTCTAAATTGCGGTGGTAAGCGATACAGGGAATTGAAGCGTTATTATGATAAAATAATAAAAAATGGACAATCCATCAGAAATTTTGACCCTGAAAAAGTCTCTGACCCTGACAACGTCCTTGACAAAATCATAAGAACCCCTCAAGACTACATCGAAAGGTTCATCATTGAACCAAACAATGAATTAGACAAACAATAGTATTATGTATACGAATGAACCAAGAATTCAGACAGCATCCCTTGATTACAAATTATGAAGCATCCAATGATGGTATTGTCAGACACTGTAAACTGAAGAAATCAGTTGGTGCTGATAATGGTATGGGGTATTTGAAGTTTCGCGCTGGAAAGAAATTTTATTACTGTCATCGTTTCGTGTATGAATGTTTCAATGGATTGATCGAGGATGATTCTGTCATTGATCACAAGGATTCTAATCCGAAAAACAATTCTTTATCAAATCTGCAGGCTGTTACTCAAAGTGAGAATACCAAACGAGGAAAGACTGGCATTTGCTCAAAAAAAGCGAGACCAGTAAAATCTTTGAATACAATAACTAATGAAGAAAAAATATTTTCATCTATGAATAGCGCCGGTAGGCATTTCGATATTTGTTCACCCTCAGTACGATTTGTTGCAGAGGGGATTTGTCGATCGGCGATTTCAAAAAAGACGAGACAAAAAGTTCAATTTAGTTATGTCTGATACGTCATATTTTTCAATTAGAGATATGTCATTGTTATAGAATAATGAATTCTAAAAACATGAATAGCATCATAGTTGAAATAGCAAAATTGAAAAATCAGGATATTAAACTATCAGATGGCTTAAATCCTGATCAAATTATGTCTGATTTTCAGGATATAGAATACGGAGTTAGCACTAACAAATATATGCTACCCAAGAAGTATGCACTCATCAAAAGAATTCAGAATTCTATTAGAGACTCACTTTCATTTTCCAGTGACATCAGTGTGTTTGTCCCGTTGTATACTATCGTAGAACGAATACAAATAGAATTAGGTAACGAATACGAATTGAAAAAAGAAGTCAACTCTAAAATTAGAAACCTACGGGCGTTAATTCAGGAAAATTGATTACCCGACCATTGATTGCCCGACCATTATCATTTTTTGATTGTGATCGACCCTCATTTTTTTTAGCCGACCTTCAAGTGTGGTGTCAAAAATCGATGGATGATCAAAATAGAAATGTGGAAACTATCAGTATTATTTATTTTATATACAATTATGATACTTTCCACATCACTGATAGAGCTGTTAAAACAACAAAATAACACTTCCATGACCGTATCAAAAATCATCTGACATGTCAAAAAAGTGGAGAAAGTGTCAGTATTAATTATTTTATATACAATTTTGACACTTTCTAAATCATTGATAGAGCCGTTAAAACATCAAAATAACACTTCCATGGTGGTATCAAAAATCATCCGACATGTCATTGATGAGGGAAGTGTGATATTAATTATTTTTATAAGGATTTCCACACTTCCCTCAAACCTGATAACACCCTTAAAACAATCAAATAACACTTCCATGACCGTATCAAAAATCATCCGACATGTCAAGTGTTTTACAATTGAAAAATTGTTTCTGATTTCAAATAATGGTCAATGAAGCATTAACAACCCGATTGGCTCGTGAACGATTAGATGCAATTAAGAGATTTGTACCAATTCGTGACTCTGTAAGAAATAAACTGCAACAACGACAGAGTCTTCAGACTGATTTTGCTGCGGGGTCTGAAGAATTGTTTAAACCAGTAACCCCAGCAACGAAAGGGGTAGAGCGTGCTTTACTGGGAGATGTTCCCGAGACGGGAAAATCTGTTATTGGTGAACTTGAAAAAATAGCAGCGAAAACTGAACAAACAAAACAAATGAAATCAAAAAGAACAGTAGATGATTTACGCATGAGATTTAACGAGGAAGGGTTAGCAAAAATTGATGGGACTGATCCAACAGAAATTCCTACGCTTGTTGTTACGTCTTATGAAAACAGAAAAAAAATGTTGAAACCAGAACATCATAAGTTTGTTAGAAATATAACCCATTGGGCTGATATATTCTACAAAATCAAAACTGAAAAAGTCAAAAAAAGACAGATAGTGCATCATACATTGAATATATCAAGATGGTGGATCACGTGTATAATCAATACGAAGAGTTTAAACAACAACAAAAACCGCCAAGATTGCAAAGAAAGCGACAGCAACCTGCAAAGAAAATATCTTTTTCTCCTAAAAAACAACAAATACCACGTGATGATGATGATGATGATGATTATTTACAAACTACGGATTTAGAAAAACTAGATGAAGCAACTGGTTATAGCGGAAGTGGATTGCAAAATCCAAGGATTTCGTGTCCTGATAGTGTTATCAATGATATATCACGATTAGAAGTTCTCATCGGAGGGTTCCGAGCTGGAAATAACTCTCCAGAAATAATTAATGAAGCAGCTGATATCTGTAGACGGTTATTTGCCGGCGGTATCATGGATATCAAAACATATCGAGATTTCATTGACGAGTTAGCAAATGGGTATCACAGCGATTAAATAACAATTGAAAACACTATTGTTTTTATAATAATGATCATACACTACAATCATGATAAACCAACCCTCGTCTATGTAGTTAATTCACGGTTTCCAGTTTATAAAGCATACTATGGAGATGGTTTAGGCAATACCATTTTAGGATTCTTTTCAAGAATGGCCCCAAAAGTGATGCCGTTAGCTAAACAGTTATCAATGAAAGCCATTGATGTTATTCGTGATAAGGCTATTGGTGCTGTTGGAGATCTTGCCGGGAAAGCGTTTTCAACTGCGAAGAATAAAATAACATCATTAGTGAGGCGAAAAAAGAAACCGTTACCGTCTACAGCAGAAATGCCTGCAAGTGTTAGTAAAATAATAAATAACGCAGTAGATGAAAAACTAGCGTCGATGGCTTTAACTCCCGACCCAAATATGATAGCGGGAAGTGGCTTTAGAAAACGCTAGCGTTTTTCACGATGAAAATCGTTTACGATTTTACGATTTAGACTCTGATAAATAGAATAAAATGTTCAAAAAGTCACGTGATCCAGCATTTGATATAGACGCCCCAGTTGGCAAGGATGATTCTGTACGCGATTATCAATATTACGCCTATCATGCCATAGACTCAAATAGTCGATCAAGAATTGATCTTCAAGTCCATGATACCAGTAAATACTTTTTGCCTTGTGAAGCGTTTATTGAAGTAGAAGGAGAAATTATACGAACAAATGATACAGAGTATCCAGCTGGTACTCAAGTCGGTTTTGTCAATAATGGTATTATGGCGTTATTTGAGAGTGCAAAATATCTCATTGATGGAAAAGAAATTGAGGCGATAGATCGCGATGTTGATGTGGCTACAACAATCATAGGGTTAGCGAGATATTCTGATGATTATACAAGATCAGCAGGACCTTCTATGATGTTTGCAAAAGATATTAAAAATACCGCTGGAGGAAATCAATTTATTGTAAGACGACCAAAGAATAATGCTGGTGCCGCTGATGTTGATGTTGAAAATATGATTATAAATGCTGATCCTAATTTAAATCTAGGAGCTGCAACACGAAACGCAATGTTGGAAGGGCGGAGTAAATCATTTTCATGCGCGATTCCACTGCATCACATATTTGGATTCTGTAGAAATGTTAGAAAAGTTATCTACGGGGCGAAGCATACAGTATCGCTTGTACGAAAGGGTGATGATAATGACGCAATTTGGAGGATTCCAGCGGATGCTGCAACTCCCAATGCTGATGCCGGTAAAGTCAAATTAACAAAAATATCATTGTGGATGCCAGTGTTGACTCCAGCAATCACCGCAGAAGAACGATTACTATCATTTATGGACCAAGGGGGAAAGTCGTTGTTGAGTTGGTTATCAGTGAGTACAGATGTGAAGCAATCAAATATCAACGGGTTATTCACGTGGAACCTAGCATCAAAACAAGGTGTTGCTGCGCCACGTCATATATTTATTGCGTTACAGGATAACACACGAGTTGGCAATCAACTCTTCAGCCATATGATATTTGATCAGTTAGGTGTGAAAGACGTCTCACTGAGAATAAACGGCCAGCAGGAACCATCCGAGGATATACAACTTAATTACACAGAAAATCATATTGCACGAGTTTATCATAGATTGTTGTCATTTATGGCACGTGATCAAAATGTGGATACCGGTCTACAAATATCACAATATGATTTTAAAAATCTGTATCCAATCTATTACTTTTCATTGGAACATCTTGATTTGATGAGACAATCTGTTGTTGATATACATTTTAGAGCTAATGTGACTCGTGGTGCTATTGCTAATTATAGAGCGGTTGCTGTCATTCTCAGTGATAAATCAATGCTACTTGAAGGTGTTGGAGGAAGAATGAGAGTGGTAGATGCGCCTGTAGAAAATCTTTGATTGGAAATTGCTGTGCAATTTCACCATTGAAATTGTAAACGATTTAGAATCAATCTATTATGTATAATGTCATATAGTGTTATTAGTGTTGCGTTAACTCCTGGTCAAATCAAAAAATTGCAATCAGAATCGGCTAAAAAATGTGGAACCACAATCACTTTGAAACCGAATCAAATGACTGGTGGTGCAAATAAATTATCGCTGACAACTCGTCAAATAAAACATTTCAATGATGCACTTGTAGCAAAAAAGGTGTTCAGATTACTCTTTCTGCGGATGCTATCAAAAATATGATTAAAACAGGCGGCATATTTCCATTGTTTGCTGCGTTACCAGCATTGATTGCAGCAGCAGCCCCAGCAGTCGCAAAAGCGGCCGCATTGGGGGTAGTTGGAGGCTTGGGGACAAAAGCGGTACAGAGCATTGCTGAATCATATGAACCGAAGAAAGGTCGAGGGTATAAAAAAAAGGGAAAGGGTCTAAGACTACCAGGAACCCCGTATTCATGGTACAGCGGAAAAGGTCTAAGACTACCAGGAACCCCGTATTCATGGTACAGCGGAAGGGGACTGAGAATCCCAGGAACGGTTTATTAATTGAGGAATCTTTGATGGTTCCAATGTCCAATTTTGATTTAATGGATGCTGCTAAAAAACTAGCGATTAAAAATTTCAGAGGTGTTTTTATGAAAGATCAATTACCACATCAACCAAACAAAACTGAAACAGGTATTATTAATCTCGATAACAGCACCGGACCTGGAACTCACTGGGTTGCATACGCTATTGATCCACGTGGGATTGTCTATTTTGATTCATATGGATTAGCCCCGCCAAAAGAGTTTATGCGTTATATAAAAAAATTTCCAATGAAGACTTGGTATTCTACGCTACCAACACAACAAATCAATGATCCACCAATATGCGGCAGCGAAGTATTAAATGTCCTTGATGCTATTTCAGCATCTAGAAAACCACCTCATATTGTCGTAAATGAATACACTAGTAATCGCTGGAAATCGAAACGATTTTAGAGAGTGGTGTATAAAATATCATGATTGATATTTGGGGAAGACTTGTGAAACCCAAACCCGATGACACTGCAACCCCTGATTCTTTCAAGGATGTAAAAAAACTAATCAAAGATGAAATCGCTGAGACGTTGAATTTAGTAAATGTTGACCCGAATGAAATAGTTGTATTTCAAGACAAACAGGGTAAATTGAAAACTAGTAATATTTTTCTGGATGATATTTTAGTTAAACAACAAAACGCAATCGAGGATACTATCGCGTTATTTTCGGATCAGGGTAAACTCAAACCGGGTGTACTTTTTTCGACGATTACAGATCGATTTAAAACTCTCAACGATTCTGCGTTGGAACTAGCAACACTTCAATCTAAAACCGAAGAACACATAAAACACTTTACCGCATTTCGTAGAAATATCATTGATAAATTTATTGGAACTACATTCGATAAAATTGAACTAAAACTCCCTGATATTAAAAAATCCATCGATGAGACGAAAATCTTCACCGAGGCCATCAAAAATGATTTTTCGAGGATGATAACAATCATTGAAAAAACAAAAATCCCTCATGAGAAAACCAACAATGTAGTATACACAATCAAACACGGATCATTTGAGTGGACACCTACAAACAACAAATTAGATATCACTGCAACCGTTAAGGGTATTTATCGATTAACAATAGTGAGAACGACTCAATTTAATATTTCATCGTCCAGTTCATCTGGGGTCAATAATACGATTTCAACGATCATCGACAAGGATACAACAGAACAGTTCACGTTAATAGCTACTGATAAAAATTTGGTTAGGGTTACAACAACATGGTATGTGGAATTCGTAGCGGATTTAAGTTGAAAATTGAAAGGAAAATCCTTCGGATTTCACAATTGAAAACGCTAGCGTTTTTAAAATAAAAAATGATTTCATCATCGCAATATCGCTATGATCAGGTCAGAGAATTTCAAACTAGACTCAAAACCCTGTCTGAGGAGTATGCAATGAAAATTAAAAAATATCGCAGGAGAATTACCACAATTGATATTACTGTGTACGCTGTGAGTGGTGTAATCACCGGAGCTGGTATTATACTGTCTTCAGTAACAATGATGGCCCCGATAGCTGTTCCAATTTGCATTTCTGCGGCAACAACAATCGCGGGAATAATTTCAATAATCACAAAAAAAATATCATCATGCAGCCAACGAAAACTACAAGACTACATAATTCATTTTCATGTTGTGTCCACTGCATACTCGCAATTATCCTCATTGATATCGTCATCTCTCGATGATACAATTATATCAGAGAGTGAGTTTTCAGCGATGGTAGATATATATGATTCTGCGATGTCAAAATTAGAAATACATCATGAATATAATAACAATGACAACACAGATGGAATTACTTCAACAAATAGTGGAGAACACAAACCCAGTACAAACAAGCATGATCTCAATAACCTCAACGAATCCAGAATTCAGTGTGAATTTCCCCTCTCCGGTCCCAGTGAAGGAAATCGCGCTAGCAAAATTACGAGTGTATCACAGCTGGCCAAATATTAGGTCAAAATCATTTGGTGGTCAACAACCCAATAATTCACTGGTATTTGCAAATAAGAATAAAGACGACGGTACCCCAGACTGGAACGTTGTTTCCATACCAACCGGATCATACCAAATTGAACAAATCAATAATGAATTCGCGCGTAGAATAAAATCGATTACTGGTAAAGAATCAAAAATAGCTATAACAGTTCATGAGCCAACACTATCATCTGCCATTGAAATAAGCACAGAGGGTTATGTCGTAGATATCTATCAGAGTTCTATTAGAACCGTACTAGGATGGCCTGAAATCCCACCCGGGGGGAAAACCGTTGATTTACCAGAACCCAAAAAAAACCGATTATATCACAGACAGGATAAAATCTGATAATCCAATAAAGAGTTATAAAGATCACATAAATATTATAGATTTTTCTAGTTTTTTTGATTTCAGATACAACGAAACTAGGGAGTGGAGGAGAGGGGAAGACATAGAGCAGCAGAGAGGGTGAACAGACCAACTTTTCTAGGCGTCAATTTAGTAAACTAAGGCTTCCTTGAAAATACTTTTACAAGCGTCAATTTAGCAAACTGAGGCTTCCCGAAATTGCTTATATAGGCGTCAATTTAGCAAACTGAGGCTTCCTCAAAAATGCTTAATAGAAGCCTCCATTCAGCAAAATAGCAGTAAAAAAAAAGACGCCATTTAGTTGACGTTCACCTCCTCGGCTGCTAATGCGCTAACAATTTTTTTACGATGAAAGTCTTTAAGACGAAAATCCTTTCAGGATTTCACAAACAAACTAATTTGCAAAACTTCACCTCGTAGATCAATTAAATTATTAGATTGGTCAGTGAGTTTGAAATTAATTCTCGTTAACAAATTATTATGACATCTCATATAGACTAGATTAGTTGGGTCTTCAATAATTAGAAATCCTGGAGGAGCCGTTGGTGCAAATGAATATAAAATATACCCCTGCTGAGCTTGATTTGTTTGCTCGAGATTTATTTGATAGTTTCCTTCGATAACGTCACATACTAAATTCAATGATATCACCGAGGATATATTTACGTTGTTCGGAGCGATATGTCTCCCACCGCCATCTGGGTCGTTATTAAACTTTAGAATATTTACTGTAGGATTCTTCGATTTTTTCCAATTATCGTGGATTCTTTTGAACCCAATATCAATAGCATCGTTAAGTTGTTTTTTTAGTTTATCGGGATCATATCCAGGGATTTTAAAATCTTTAATCTCCGTTTTATTAATTTTGTATATATCCGCAAAAACATCATGTGATATCTCATCGTTCAATACTTCATGAATAATTACCGAGTGGAATACTTTCATATCATAAATGATTTTATTAGCTGTTTCTATGATGCTGATAAATTCATCTCGTGTGAGAGAGCCGGATTTAAGAGATATTAGCAGTAGTGAAAAATCATTATTCATTGCTGTAAAATTATTGTTAATAAATAGAACGTTAATAACGAGAGCATTATAGTGGGAGGAGGAGGATTTAATTACTATTTTTTCGGCAGTATGATCTCGATAAGTCTTGATTTCATTGACAGATTTTATTTTATCGGTGATATAATCGGATTTTTTAGGTTCGGGTGGAAAATCCTTCGAATTTTCTCGCGAGTTATCCGGTGGTAGTTCAGGCCATCCTAACACTGATCTTATAGAACTCTGATAAATATCTACAACATACCCAGGGGAATTAATCTCGATCGCAGATGATAACGTCGGCTCGTGAACCGTTATAGCGATTTTTGATTCTTTTCCGGTGAGAGATTTAATTCTTCGTTGAAATTCAGCGTTGATCTGTTCGATTTGATATGACCCAGTTGGTAACGAGACAACGTTCCAGTCTGGGGTTCCGTCTTCACGATTTTTCCACGCGAACACTAGGGAATTATTTGGTTGTTGACCACCAAATGCTACCGATCTGATATTAGGCCAGCTATGATACACTCGTAGTTTTGCTAGCGCGATCTCGCTCACGGGAACGGGGATTGGAAAATTCACACTAAATTCAGGACGCGTTGAGGTTACTGATATCGTGCTTGTTTTCACCGGTGTTGTATTTGTTACTATTTGTTGAAGTAGTTCTTGCGACGACATTATTATTATTATTATTCTCTAATTTTAACATTACTGTTTTATACAAGTCTGCCATCGTTGAGAATTCGCTATCTGATATTGTTGTGTCGTCGAGTGATGATGATATCAACGAGGATAATTGCGAGTAACCGGCAGATGCAATGTGAAATTTAATTACATAATTGTGTAGTTTACTCTGGCTACACGATGATAGTTTTTTTGTGATCCCGGTTAATATCCCGGCGATTGTAGCTATCGAAGAAATAACTATTGGTACTACAACCGGAGCAATCATTGTAACCGAAGATAGTATTATCCCAGCAGCAGTGATTACTCCCGACACTGAGTATACGGTGATATCAACTGCGGTTATTCTTCGTTGGTATTTTTTGATTTTTATTTGATACTCCTCACAGAGAGAGCTGAGTTTAGTTTGAAATTCTCTGACTTGATCATAGCGATACTGATTCGATGATGGAGTCATTTTATTTTAAAAGCGCTAGCATTTTCAATTGCAAATCCTTCGATTTCCTATTTACTTAAATCCACTACGAATTCTACGTACCACGTTACTGAAACCCTGATTAGATTTCTATCTGTGGTCGTTATCGTGAATTGTTCAGTTGTATCCTTGTCGATGATCGTTGATATCGTATTATTGACTCCAGATGAACTACTTGATGATATATTAAATTGATTCGGTGATACTATTGTTAATCGATAAATACCCTTGACTGCTGCGGTTATGTTTAAAATGTTATTTGTGGAAGTCCACGCAAATGAACCGTGTTGAATCGTGTATACGACGTTGATAGTTTTATCATGAGGAATTTTTATTTTTTCAATGACGCTTATCATCCTCGTTGCATCCGTTACGATGTTATTAGTGGTCGTTTTAAGCTCATCGATGGATTTTTTAATATCAGGAAGGGTTATTTCAATTTTATCAAATGAGGTTCCAATAAACTTGTCAATGATGTTTTTACGAAACGATGAAAACTGTTTCACGTGTTTTTCATATTCGGATTGAAGAGTTGCTAGTTCCAACATAGAATCTTTTATTAAGGTGAGTTTTGGTGTGGTCACTGGTGGATTTCCAAAAAATTCTAGCAGGGGTTTATCAATTTTGTCAATTGTATTTCTTTGTGTTTCACTAAACCGGTTAAATACAACTATATGATCGTCATACTTATCATTGAGTGATTTTAATGAATTCGCTGTGTTATCGACTGTTGTTAATTTATCCGTAATCGTTGAAACAAGTACACCTGGTTTGAGTTTACCCCCATCAGAAAATAACGCGATATTATCATCTGCTGCGTCTCGTCGTTTAACCAAAATATCATTAAGAGAGATATTACTACTTTTCAATTTACCCTGACGATCTTGAAATACAACTATTTCACCAGGATCAACATTTGCTAGGTTTAATATTTCAGCTATTTCATCTTCGATTAGTTTTTTAATATCCTTTTCAACTGTTTCAACTCCACTATCAGGTTTCTTCAGCGATGATAAAGGTCGTCCCCAAATATCAATCATTATTATAGAAATATTTTCTCTTTCTAACGGATTTTCAATCAATGATTTTCAATCCAACGACCGCTAGTATACTCATTTACTACTATATGAGGTGGTTTCATCAAAGATTCTCGTGAAATAGCATCAAGTACATTTAATACTTCATTACCGCATATTGGTGGATCAAGTATTGTTTGCGTTGGTAACGTGGAATACCAAGTCTTTATTGGAAATTTATTTACATAATGGTTAAATTCTTTCGGAGGCGCTAATCCATATGAATCGAAATAAATAATCCCACGTGGATCAATCGCGTACGCAACCCAATGAGTTCCAGGTCCATCGCTGTTATCTAGATTAATAATTCCGGTTTCAATATTATTTGGTTGTGCCGGTAATTGATCTCTCATAAAAACACCTCTGAAGTTTTTTATCCTGAGTTTTTTAGCAGCATCAATTAAATCAAAATTAGACATTGGAACTATCGGTTTGGAAATCGAAGATTTCGGAACTATCAGATCGTTCCTGGAATTCGAAGACCCTTTCCGCTGTACCATGAATACGGGGTTCCTGGTAGTCTTAGACCCTTTCCTTTTTTTTTATAACCCTTTCCAGTTGCCTTTTTCAATGCCATTCCAGCCGCTGTACCAATGGCTCCTAACGCTGCCGCCTTCGCCACCGCTGGGGCCGCTGCGGCAATCAATCCTGGAATCAACCCTAACAACGGGAATATACCACCAGTCTTTTCCATGTTACGGATCGCGCTTGCAGAAAGAGTAACCTGAACTCCCTTTTTTTCTTTCAGCGCTTTATTAAAATGATTAATCTGAGTTTTCGTTAGCGATAGTTTATTCCCTCCGCCATTCATTTGATTAGGTTTCAGCGTTATTGTGGTTCCACATTGCTTAGCTGATTTGGATTGTAATTTTTTTATCTGACCAGGTGTCAACGTGACATTGATATTACTATACGACATTATACAAAATAGATTGATTCTAAATCGCAAACGATTCAATGGCAAAATCCAAAGGATTTTAATTACATAGTAATTTTCAATTACAGATTTTCCACTGGTGCATCTACCAGTCTCATTCGTCCACCAACACCTTCGAGTATCATTGACTTATCACTGAGAATGACAGCAACCGCTCTATAATTAACAATACCAGCAGGACGGGTTACACGAGCTCGGAAGTGTATATCAACGACGGACTGTCTCATCAAGTCGAGATGTTCCAGCGAAAAGTAATAAATCGGATATAAACTTCTAAAATCCAACTGTGAAATTTGTAGACCAGTATCGACATTTTGATCGCGTCCCATATACGACAACAACCGATGATAAACTCGTGCAATGTGGTTGTTTCCTTAATCAAGTTGTATATCCTCTGATGGTTCTTGCTGTCCGTTTATTCTCAGCGAGACTTCACTACACCCAATTTGATCAAATATCATATGGGAACGTTCTTGATTATTTAATCGCTCAGTATTCTGTAGCGCAATAAAAATATGCCGTGGAGCTGTAATACCCTGTTTTGATGCTAGATGCCATGTAAGTGTACCATCAATATTAGAATCCATGGTATCTGTGGACGTTGACAGCCAACTTAATAATCGCTTCCCCCCTTGATCCATAAATGACAGTAACCGCGGTTCTGTTGACAACGATGGAGTCAACACTGGCATCCACAGTGATAGTTTTGATAAAATGACTTTACCAGCGGGAATGGCAACGCCAGCGGGAGTGGCAGCATCACGCCAGATTGCATGATTATCAGTACTCCTTCTCATTAGCGCTATAGTATGTTTTACCCCATAGATAACTTTTCTGACGTTTCTACAAAATCCAAATATGTGATGGAGCGGAATCGCACATGAAAACCGTCGACGCTCTCCTTGCAACGTTGCTACTCTTGTTGCAAACCCTAGGTTGTAATTGGGATCGTTATTTATAATCATATTCTCGATACCAAAAGCAGTGCCGCCTACAGTAACCTCAAAAGCAACAGCAGGATCAGCACGATTATTTGGGCGTCTTATAATAAATGGATCTTTCCCAGCGTGATCATTAATATCCTTGGAAAACATCATAGATGGACCAGCTGATCTAGTATAGTCATCAGAATATCTCGCTAACCCGATTATCCCCGTAGCAACATCAACCTCGCGTTCAATAGCTTCGATTTCTTTTCCATCAATGAGATATCTAGCACTTTCAAATAACGCCATAATGCCATTGTTAACAAAACCAACTTGGATATTATCTGCATATGGTGTATTAGCTACAACATCTGTTACGAGTTCACCTTCGACTTCAATAAAGGCTTCCGCGGGTAAAAAGTATTTACTGGTATCATGAACCTGAAGTTCAATTCTCCCGCGAAGATTAGGTTGCACTGCGTGATAAGCAAAAAATTGATAATCACGTACAGAATCATCTTTAAGTACTGGGGCTTCCATATCAAATGCAGTATCAGGATTCTGTTTGAACATTTTTATTATATACCTGTTGGTCTAAATTAGAAATCGATAGTGAAAAACCCCCGGAATTCATGTTGACGGATTAGCTAAAAAAAATAAAAATAATTTTTATAAATTAATTATTAAGTTGAATATATTAATAATGATGATGAAAATATCTGAAAATGCTGATGATAATAAAGATAACGTTAATAGAATCATAAGTGATTCTGATACAAGTATTTCTAACATTAGTGATTCTGATACAAGCATTTTTGATACAAGTATTTCTAACATTAGTGATTCTGATTCAAATGATGACGAATATCCAAGTATTTCAAATATAACCATAACAACTGAGAATCCTATTCAAATAAATAAAAATCCTAGTGTTTCTAACACTAGTGTTTCCACAATAACTATAATAATTGGAAATCCTGTTCAAATAAATATTTCTAACGTTGGAAACACTAGTACTTCTAGCGTTAACGTTTCTGTCGAAATTTCCTAAAGCCGCTTCCCGCTATGGCATTTGCTATTATGTTATCCCCCAATGACGAAGTCATGGATGACGGAGTTATTAATGACTGTAGTTTTTTATCCACGGCGTTATTTATTATTTTACTAACCTGTGTAGGCATTACTGCAGTAGATGGTAGTGAAGTTATTCCAGGTTTTGAAAATCTGGAAGATTTTCCGCGTCGAACTAGCGCTGTTAGTTTATCCTTAGCGGCTGAAAATGCCTTTCCGGCAAGATCACCAACAGTGTTAATACCCTTATCTCGGATAACATCAATTGCTTTCATCGATAATTGTTTTACTAGCGGAGCCACTTTTGGAGCCATTCTTGAAAATAACCCCATTATAGTATTACCGAGACCATCTCCATAGTATACTCGGTATTTTGGCAATCGTGAATTTACCACGTAGACACTAGTTGGTTTATCATGGTTGTAGTGTATGATCATTCTCTATATAGAAGTATTATACTTCTAACACTAGTGTTTCCAAATGCTAGCATTTCCAATTATCTAGTCACTGTGATAACCGTGAAAATTTTCGGCTAACTCTTCAATGAAATCTCTATATGTTGCAATATCCATGATACCACCTTGAAATAACCGCCTACAGATATCAGCAGCTTCATTGATTATTTCTGGTGAGTTATTCCCAGCTTGTTTTCCACCTACGAGTACTTCTAATCGTGCTATATCACTAAGAATATTACCAGGGCATGTTACACTAGAGTTTCCAACTAAGCCACTGCCTGTTTTTGAAAATTCTTTGGATCTTTTAGTGATACCAGTTGCACCCTTCAGAGTTGAAAACTCTGGAGTTTTACTCTGGGAATCAGCCTCTGCCATTATTTGTATTTCATCAGGGATTGGGTCTGCTGTGTATGCTGGCGGTGGGAATGTGACTTTATTTACCATAGCTAGAAATTTGTCATAATCAGATTTTATTTTTTTGTTGATTTTATTTTCCCCGCGATTTGCTAAAAACACCTTATTTGCCCAAACGTTTTCACTTTTTACAAAATCCTTAGCCGTATCGTCTATTAAATGTGTCACTCTTTTCTTCTTTTTAAAGTTGTCGTTGGTAAATCTAGCTAATCCAGCGAGTGTTGGGATACCTCTGATTGTCTTTAACGCAGCATCTGTAAATAGTTTTTCAGGAGGATAGTCCCTTTTTGGAACAGTTTCTTGTTCTTCTTCTTCTTGAATTTCTTCAAGTGGTTCAGATGGTGGTGAGGAAATATCAACATCACCTAATCGTTCAATTTCTTCCTGAAGTTCTCGTTGTTGTTCTTCTTGTCGTTTTGCAGTGGTTATTATATCACCTGGAAGTGTTTTTAATGATTTTTTTGTTTGTTTAGTTCGTTTTGCTATTTTCTCCAACACAGGGAGAAGAGGCTTCTCTGTTCGTTCCCCCTCTTTAGGGACATCTCCGTATATCGCCCGTTCAGTAGCTTTTTTCACATCTGTAGTTGCAGTAACAACTGGTTTGAAGAGTTGCTCTGTATCCTCTGTGAAGTCAGTTTGAAGTAATTGCCGTTGTTGAAGTTTTTCGCGGATTTTATCACGAAGTGGTAATATTTTCCGGATAGCGCTAAGCCTTTCTCTAGCTAATCTCGTTGTTAATGATTCTCCTACCATTATTGAAAGAGTATTACTATTGTCAAATTAGAAATGCAAAGCATTTCTTTGCAAAGCATTTCATTGCAATTTTTTAATTTAGAAATGCAAATCATTTCTTTGCAAAGCATTTCATTGCAAAGCATTTCATCAAAGATTTTTAAGTAAAAAAAAAATCACTAACCTAAAAATGCAAAGCATTTTAATACTTCCTTGTTATTGTACTGGGTCACACACACAATTTTACTTCCTCATAGTGTGATTATACACATGTTATATACCGTACTGGTTATACAAACAAAGGAGGCTCTCTACGCGTGGGGCTCATCACCTTCAGAGTTTTCCATTAACATTTTTAATTGTCTCACTTTACAATTAATAAACCTCTTTTGTTCATATTCTAAGCCTAATTGCTTTCGTACACGTTCAACGATGCTACATAATGGTACGAATATACTAATATCTTCAGTATTTACTAAGCTCTCACGTATAAGCTTTTGTATATTTTTGATTAAAAAATATTTCTTAGATAAGACGTATTTTCCGGTCTGTTCTGCAAATTGTATATCCTCGAAAACGGTCATAATTTGATCACAATCCAAACCTGAACATAGTTTTATATTTTGATCCTTAAGTTTGTTGATTTCAATAATAATCGATTTGAGATTTTCAAGATTCATATTATATATAAAAATATATTTGTTCAAATACAAAATATGAAAATTCTTTAGAATTAAAAATACAAAGTATTCAAAATGAATTCTGGATACACTAATGTGTTGATCACATCTTAGTATACCCAGAAGCTTAATGCGATTATAGGTGATTATGAATATATATACAATGAATGACAACCCCTGATCTAGTGTGGTAGGCAGTTGTATTATACACATAGGACGGTACAATTACACATTCACCGTTTTGAACCCCCTTGGTGTTTTATACATCAAGCAGCGCTCAACGGTTACAACCGACAAACACATAACAATAGATTATAGGTGATTATGATATTTACAATGACAATGAATGACGACGGCACTTACAACCCCTGATCTAGTGTGGTAGGCAGTTGTATATACACATAGGACGGTACAATGCCATATATATCTCCGCGCTCGAGTGTTGCGGCAAATTTTAGGCATAACATGTACTTAATTAAGGATGGATTATAATTCAATGGAACGATGGGCGTGGTAAACCAAACCAACATGGCAACCCATGAAATCGAATTCATGGTTGCATGAGTTGGAAAAAAACACCAACCCACGCTACCGAGAATGCGATAGCATGAGTTACAATGTTGGTTTGGCTGAGGGGGATCCGCCCCTCCCCCCCAATTAATATAAAAACATCTTCCGTTTCGCCATCAAATAATGTATCTGCTATGGGGACCGAACACGTAGTTGATATAGATCTATGTTTACAAGACAAACACTATACCATTACACCACAGATTAGTCATACAGAATAGAGATTTTTTAGTATATATATCCTCTTATCAATTAGATCATTGTATATACAAGGAATTTTAACCACGCCCACCTACTTCAATGAATAGAAAACACTCGCGTTCCGGCTGAGCGAACATAGGTAAATGCGCGCTCGAAATCCAAGGGATTTTACCGACAAACACATGAACCCAGTGATCTAGTGGTGGTAGGCGGTTATATACACATAGGACGGATTTGTAAGGTGTCTATAAAACAGTTCTGTTAATACTTGAAAAAGGACAAAATTGATTGTGTGTTGTAGATTTATTTAATTATAACAGCCAATCAAATCAATGTTAGAAACGCTAGCGTTTCAATGTTTAAGATCCGTAACTCTGTCATTGTGATTTATCACACGCGTTATACCTAACGGAGTTATCTCCCATGTGAAATTGCAAAATTGAAGATTTTCAATGGAAATTCTTTCACAATTTCACGAAGCAATTTCCAATGCAAATTATACATAAACAAACTGAATTTTTTTTTTTAAACACTTTGAAAAAGCGGTCTTATAAATTCCATCTGCTACTTTTTGTACCGAGGAGGTGTGAATATCGAAATACTTACCAGCTTCTGACATTGATTGAAATACCATCTCCTTGTTATTTTCAATATTAATTGACTTTACTGGTCTCTTCCCAATTGATTTACAAGTACCAGTATTTCCAGATGCAGTATTCTCACTTTGTGTAACAGCTCGTAAATTATTCAAAGAATTATGTGTCCTAATACCATCAATATGATCAATAACAAAACCATCCTTAATTGATCCATTATAAACTTCATAAACGAAACGGTGATTGAGATATATTTTCCCTCCAGCACTAAACGTCAAATATCCCATACCATTATCCCACCCAATTGGCTTCTTATTTTTACAATGTCTAACAACACCATCACGAGAAGCTTCGTAGTTTTCAATAACAGGATGTCTTTGAAATTCTTGGCTCATTATATATAATATATCTATTTGTCTAATTCGTTAATTGGTTGAATTATAACATTGGTAAATCTTTTTATATAGTCAGTCGCGTTTTTTATGACGTTGTCAGAGTCAGAAACGCTAGTGTTTCTCTTCAATACTCGCTTGTCATAATAACGTTTTAACTCTCTATAACGCTTACCCCCGCAATTAATGCATAACTGCGACTTACCTCTTACACCTACCCCACAATGCAAGCATGGTAAAGGCCCCTCCGAACCGTTTCTAACACTCTGCATATGATACCCACAGAATTCATTTCTGCATGATTTGTTACATGGAGTCTTTGATCCAATCATAAGCCATTTGCAATGATTCATTATATAAAAAACTTTCTATTTAAATACTTGTTTTAATTATAATATGAAAGAATTCAAGAGATTATCGAAAATTAAGCCTTGGAAAAATGCTAGATTTAATCTCGATAGAATCTCTAATATACCTAAAAGTCTAGTAGATGACAAACCACTGCTGAGTAAAATCAGCGACTGTTTTAATGAGTTTAAGCGTGATGGAGCATCTCATGCGTGGTCGACATTTCGAATTATTAATGAAGATGTCAATATACCCGTAATTGATGCTACTATGAACGATACAAGAGC
Source organism: Unio pictorum (assembly GCA_030141615.1). Lineage (NCBI taxonomy): Eukaryota > Metazoa > Mollusca > Bivalvia > Unionida > Unionidae > Unio > Unio pictorum. Next base: position 4,125,178 of record JARLTB010000207.1, read on the forward strand.
AGCTGTGATACTTTCACACCTTGGCTCGCCAAGGGGCGGGAAATCTCTACTGAAGTATTTTTTTAGAATAAAATTCATTATCGAAGAGGAAGGTGAATGGATTATCAGAGATAAATTTGACCCAATCCTTAAGGATAAAAAATTTGTAATTGTGAGTAGAGATTCCAAACCAGGAATTCTAACTGGAATTGACAAACCATACTATGAGAAATCTTACCCTGTAACAGCAGTTGTTTACGGAATATATCAGCTAAATGATAACCCAAGTATTACAAAACTAGCTCCAATGTTTTCATCATCAGTGGCTTTGCCACTTAATTGTGTAGCAACACGGTTAATAGAACACTTCACAAATGCATCCCGGGGAAACAAATTAACTGAACAACGACGAAACAAAATAACCGAATGGGAATTGACAGTGAAACAGCGCGGGGCAACGATTTCCGATATAGCTAAATTAGAAGCATTATTAAAATTTCCAATATCGGTAGCGACGATAACCGGAGAAGTATTATACGAACCGAAATATCAATCGCGAGGAGCTCCAATTGAAATTATCGATCATAACAAACACGCGTGGACACCCGCGGTAAATATATTTCCACGAGAAAGAACTGTTCGATATATCCCTAAAGAATTTTCTAGGGATGGTTTCTATGAAGAGAAATTATTTGATGCTATTCACACATTAACCAAAGACGACCCTGTGTCAATGTGGTTACTCAGGAGTAATGAGGATCCGGAAATAGGATTTGATCAGTTTGTAAAACCAAATGGTGAATTATATCGAACTGAAGAATTAGATACTAGAATGAGAAAAATCGCTAATGAATTTTCAGGTGAAAATTCTAAAGAATTTTCTAATGAAAAACTACTTACGGATAGCTTCACAATTCCATCAGTGGTAGCTCACTTTGCAAGAGAAAAAAACTCATGGCGTCCAACACGAAGTGATTTTCTCAATGACGTGAAGTTGAGTTGCGTCGAATTTGGTCATGGAGGATTGTGGAATACGAAATACTCACGTGATGGTATAATTTCAATTGATATATCCGCGTGTTATCCTGGAAGTTTTCTCGGGTATGGAGAATGCTCTGAGTACTTCAAACGATTTGGACACCCCACACATGAAATGACTCGTGTTGCGATTAATGGTCCATTGCCTGGAACTGCTAGCAGTTCTAATTTTGATTTAACCGGGTTCGCTCGTGTGATATCATTCGAATTAGCTACAGGGTTACATCCGTGTAGTTATCTTTGGCTTGGTAGACATATGTATGAAAAAGCGTGGATGCCAATAGTACTATTGCGATATATGATCGATTGTGGTATGTTAACATCATTAATTGTCAGCGAAGCTATTATATGCTATAACGCACAGAAAGATGTTTGGTTACCAAAACCCGATCTAGAAAAAATAATTAACGAACAACGAAAACAATTGGGAGATTGTGAAACACTTATGGATTGGTCTAAGAGGTTATTCGAAGGTAGGAATAGAGAGGCTAAAGAGCTCGGACGAAGAATAATCGGTAAATTCACTCAAGGTGGAAGATTTGACAATGCAAAATATTCTTCGAGATTGATCTTAGACAATGAAGAATACGATTTTATCATAACCGATTTAATAAAAAAAGGAAAATTTGTAACCCGTAGGGATGCTTTTCGATCCAATAGTGAGAAATTAGGTACGGTTGTTACCTACTGTGATGGATATAGTTGTCAGTACACACATTTGAGAAGTTCTATGCTAGCCTATTCTTGTATTAATCTATTCTCGATGATAAACAGATTTCCCGATACCGCGGTTAGAGTAGCTACTGATTCGATGTATATCCATGAGAAATACAAATCAGATGTAGCTAAATTCACAGATCCTAAGGAAGCGTGGGGAAATTGGAGGTTTAAAAAAGAAACATTACATGAGTATTGTAAATCCGCAGACGTTGCTATGGATGATAAATACTTGAAAAGCAACCATAATCTCTCAGAGATTCAATCAGAATTTTCTACTGCACCGCCCGTATCCGATCCGATTTGTAGATACAAGACAGTTTATTTAAACGGCTGTGGTGGATCAGGAAAGACAACTCGTGCAATCGAATTATTTCGTAGAAACGCTAGCGTTTCTAACATGATTGTGCTTACACCAACTCATAGACTCGCCAGAGAGATGATAGCGCGAGGAGTAAAAGCCTGTACTTATCACAGCTTCTTTCGATGGAAAGGCGATACATGGACTCCTGATCGAATGGGAGATAAATTTATTCCTGATGTAATAATCATTGATGAAGTATGTACTATATCATTGACAGTATTACAGACATTTCTATCATGGTTGTTTATAAAAAACACAAAAGTCGTCATGTGCGGGGATCACGGTCAACCGCAGCCATTTGTTGGTGGATCTCCACATGAATGGCTAAAAGGATTTGTAGATTATTATGAAGAGATTAATACCGACCATAGATCACTTGATGAACAATTACGAGAATTCAAAGCGCTAATTAGATTACAACCGGATAAAATCCAATGTGAAATAGCGCGTGAAATAATTTCAGAAACTCCCATGAATGATTTTTGGGAAATGTGGAGGCCAAATGATTTAATAATCGCGAGTAGAAAAATAGTCAGAGACGCACTTCAGATGAAGTTGTTTGCGCTACATAAAGAAAAATTTGCAACACTTCCAGTACCACTCTGTTATAGACCTAAGGATACACGAAAGCAGAATATCGACGTTGACATTCCTGGACAACAACAAAAGCAGAATTTAGTATTAAATGATATTGTGCTGGTTGATATCAGCGTCGTTAAAGATGCATTGGGGAACTCTGATAAATCCCCGTGGACGCTAGGTTATGCAGCAACAATACACTCTTCACAAGGATTAACTATCACAGACACAACTCTTTGGATAGTAGATAATCATATTGAGTGGTCAAATTTAGTTTATCTCGCAGTATCCAGAGTACGGCGAATAAACCAACTTCGAAGAATTGTGGTTAATGATAATGACAATACAATAAGTAATATACACGCCGATGATAATATAATCAGAAAAAAACTCTCTGGTTATAAACAACAGGATAAAAAAAATAAAAGAGAATTTGACATTGATGCTGAATTAATGAAGACACTAAAGCAACAACAGAATAATCACTGCGCGAGTTGTAATTGTATAATGAGTTGGAATTGGTCGGATAAAGATCCTCGCCAATTCACCGTAGATAGAAAAGATAACAATCTCGGTCATGTCAGAGATAATGTGAGGTTGACTTGTCTTGAGTGCAACAGACGCAGAGGTGCAAGCACAATGCCTCTGGCATCGGGTGCTAGTTAAGACCACGCGGTGGCAATTGAGTATCCTCGGGGATCACTTGTAGTTGTTGTCGAGTAAATCCTCGCTGAGGAGCAGTTGAATCCAGTCTATAGATTGGAGGTCTACCAGTTGATCGTGTTATACCGGATATCCTATGCGTAGTGACACTCCAAATAGGATCGGTAGCTCTTTTTTTACCACCCTCAAGCTCTCCTGGTTCGTATAAGTACCTTACAATGACATTACTACCAAGAATTGGTTCTTTTTGTGAAATTCCTTGGATTTCCATTTTGATAGATGCCTTCTTAATAGCGTTGACAGGTTTCATATTAATTGTTCTAGTAATCTCATTATTGATTGCGGTAATCACAGCTGGTAATCTCTTGACCCATTCACGGGATCGTTTATCCTGGATGAATTCTTTTGCGTATTGATATCCAAATAACCGCTCAGCAAGGGTTTTATTAAACCGTTCAACAATTGCCTGATCGCGATGTAGCGCAGTGTGTCCTCGTCTGATGGCGACATTATGATGTTTCATCGTAGATGTAACAACACCTTGAAATTCCTTGCCAGGATCAACTTGTAACAGATTTGGCCAGCGCAGAGGACCTCGTCGATAAATTTTTTCAAATGCAGAGGCTACTTCAGTAGATGATTTTGTTTTTAACGGTTCTGCTTCTTTGTATCGACTTGCAATATCAACTAACGTTAACGCATATTTGTAACCATTGTCATGCGGCAGAAATAGTATATCTGCTTGATGAACTTCATTAGGCGTTGTCACATCAAAATGCGAGTAGTTAATTTGTTTAGGCGCTGGTAGATAAATTTGCCATATTGCTTGTTTAGATAACCAGTTTGCCGCTGTAGTTTTTTTCACCTTTGATGCGCTAGCGAGTTTATTAATTGCTGCGTAACCTCTCCAGTATCCTCTCGGAGAATAATAAATAGATTCCATATTATTAATTATCCAGCTCCAAGCATCAATTTACCCTTCATAGCAGATTTTACCAACCAAGAAGCCAACTTTTCTTTGAAGGATTTATCAGGAATAGCATTTAACGCATGAATTAATTTTACATCTGCGAGATGTCTGTGTTGAAGATTGCTGCTTTTATAAGCGACATCATGAGCATGACACGCCTTATCAATAGCGTTTATTGGATACTCGCCGGGTCGGGGCTGATTTTGATCATCAAGTCTGATATCTAATCGTGTTCCCGGTCCACAGTAGCTATATCCTGGAAGGTGCTTTTCTCCTGGATACTTTGCCCACGGTGTTCCAGGGAGTTTTACTAACTTGGCTGCAATATCACCTCCTCGTTTTTTTTTAAAGGTTTCGTGGAAGTAAATCTAAATTTTTTCGTACTACATTGTACGCATTTACCAGAAAGCGCTGATCGATTATTTTTCGTTGTAATCGTCGTCAAGTCATTTGTGCCAGTACACGTCCTACACTTCACACAATATAGATCCATAATTTATATATAAACAGCATGAATGTAATTGATTATTCAGCTACGAGACGACGGGAACCTATTAGACACCATGCAATGTTACCAAATTCTATTCGCGCGATTATCATCGGACCATCTGGAAGTGGTAAAACACAATTGCTACTTAATTTGATAACGAGATGGATGAAGTGGGATAAGTTGTATATGATTGCTCCGAGTGTAGATGATCAGCGATGTTATGAAGTGTTAAAGGATTTTAACGAGGCCGCGCGAGAAATTAACGGCGATGGTGTTATTGAGTTTATAACCGATATCGAAGAGGCACCGAACATTGATGATATTGATGGAAGTATTAACAATTTAGTCGTATATGATGATATCATGTTAGATAATCAAAAAAATCCTGCTAGAATATTTTCCCGAGGCAGACATAAAAACACCGACGTGATATATATCACTCAACGTTACACTCAAATACCAAAAGTGATCCGAGATAACTGTAATATGCTGTGTGTATTTAACGGAGTTGATACTCATACTCTTAGAAATATTTGGCAAACTTGGTGTGGTGGTGATATGGATCATAATCAATTTAAAAATTTCTTTAGTGTGGCTAAAGCCACTCCACACGGATTTGTGACGATAAATTTATCAGACCCTCGGACAAGATATCGTGTCGGACTTGATCAAATATTTAGTTAGCGCATTAGCAGCCGAGGAGGTGAACGTCAACTAAATGGCGTCTTTTTTTTTACTGCTATTTTGCTGAATGGAGGCTTCTATTAAGCATTTTTGAGGAAGCCTCAGTTTGCTAAATTGACGCCTATATAAGCAATTTCGGGAAGCCTCAGTTTGCTAAATTGACGCTTGTAAAAGTATTTTCAAGGAAGCCTTAGTTTACTAAATTGACGCCTAGAAAAGTTGGTCTGTTCACCCTCTCTGCTGCTCATAGTTACAATAGAGCAATATCGTATTATTAAAGGACCTAAAATTATTGAAAATTTCACAGCAATGAAGAATGATTTTTCACTGTTGTTAATATCTCTTAAATCCGGCTCTCTCACCCGAGATGAATTTATCAGCGTCGTAGAAACATGCAATAAAATTACCGACGATATGGAAAAATTTAATTTGAACATTATTCAAGTGATAAATGAGAGTCTTAGTCACCTATCGAGAACAACATTTGCAACAGACTATAAAATCCGCGTTGAAGATATTCCAGCATTCAAACTACCAGGATATAATGTTCCAGAACTAAAAAAACTTCTCAGTGATGCCATCGATGTTGGTTTTAAAATAATTCATGATGCATGGAAAAAAACAACATCACCGGAAATAAAAATCCTCAAACATAATAATGACCCAGACGGTGGTGGCAGGCATATCGCTCCGTTCAACGTGAATATATCCTCGGTGATTGCGATCAATTTAGTATGTGATGTTATCGAAGGAAGCTATCAAATAAATCTTGAACAATCAAATCAAGCTCAGCAGGGGTATATTCTTTATTCGTTTGCACCAACAGCTCCTCCAGGATTTCTAATTATTGAGTCTCCGGTGAATCCAGTCTATATGCGATGTCATAATAATTCATTAACCAGAATTAATTTCAAACTCACTGACCAGTCCAATAATCTGATTGATTTACAAGACGAGGTGTTAGCGATTAGTCTGTTTGTAAAGTCGTAAAGACTTTCATCCTGAAAGGATTTTCATCCTAGGACCGGACTTGATAAAATATTCGGTTGAAGAGTTTTTACTATTGCAAGGTTGATTTCATTGATTTCATTGATTTTTCATTATTATTTCATTGATTTTTTTTTGCCTATACCATTGACTGATTTCATTGATTTCATTGGTTTAAGCCCCTTATTCATGAGGGCTTACCTAAAAAAATGTCGTCTGATTCGCCCCCTCTGCTGCTGAAGGTACTATCGTGTTGTTTTCCGATCAGGGTTAATTGAAACCGGGTGTACTTGTTTCAACTATCTTTGAACGAATTAACAATATTGACAAGCCGTTATTAGATTTCCTTGGAAATCCACCGGTTACCATACCGAAGCCCACAGAGATAAAAACTTATATGTTGGAACTAGCAACACTTCAATCCAAATATGAGAAATTCTTTGCAACCACGCTGGATAAAATCGACATAAAACTTCCTGATATTAAAAAATTCATCGATGAGATGAAAACTTTCATCGAAGCAATCAAAGGTGATGCAACGAGGATGATAAAAATCATTGAAAAAACAAAAATTCCTCATAAGAAAACCAACAACGTAGTATACACGATCCAACACGGATTATTTGCGTGGACATTTACAAACAACACATTAGATATCACTGCAACCGTCAAAGGTATTAATCAATTAACACTAGTGACGCCAACTCAATTTAATATATCATCGTCGAGTTCATCTGGGTTCAACAATGTGATATCAACGCTCATCGAAAAGGATACCGAAAAATTTACGATAGCATCCACTGATAAGAATTTGGTTAGGGTTTCGGTATCATGGTATGTGGAATTCGTAGCGGATTTAAGTAAACAATTAAACCGCTAACGGTTTCAATTGAAATCGTAAACTGATTTGGAAATAAAATGTCGTCATCAACGGTACCTTCGGTATCTCAATATCGCTATGATCAAGTCATAGAATTTTCAATGAAACTCAAAACACTCACTGAAGAGTATCAAACAAAAAAAAAATACCGACGAAGAATCACCGCAGTTGATGCTAGCGTGTACTCGGTGAGTGGTGTAATCGCCGGAGCTGGTATAATACTATCCTCGGTGACAATGATTGCTCCGATAGCTGTTCCAATTTGTATATCCACTGCGACAACAATCGATGGAATTATTGCGATAATAGCAAACAAAATATCATCGTGCAGCCAACGCAAACTGCAAGACTACATAATTAAATTTCATGTTGTATCAACCGCGTACTCGCAATTATCCTCGATGATATCGTCGTCACTCGATGATACATTAATATCAGATAGTGAGTTCTCAGCGATGGTAAGTATTTATGATTCCGCGATGTCAAAATTAGAAATACAACATGCGTATAATAACGATGATAACACCGCAAGAACTGCTTCAACGAATAGTAAAAAAATACCGAACCAATTCAACAAATAACGGAAAATACCACACTGGTGAAGACCAGCATGATCTCAATAACATCAACGAATCCTGAATTCAGTGTGAATTTCCCCATTCCGATTCCCGTGAAGGAAATCGCGCATACAAAACTACGAGTGTATCACAGTTGGCCTAATATTAGGTCGGTAGCATTTGGCGGTCAACAACCGAATAATTCGTTGGTATTTGCGAATAAGAATCGCGAAGACGGGACCCCAGACTGGAACTTTGTTTCGTTACCATCTGGGTCATACCAACTTGAACAAATCAATGCTGAATTTCAGCGTAGAATACAATCTATTACTGGAGCAGAATGGAAAATCGCTATAACTGTTCATGAGCCGACGTTATCATCTGCGATCGAGATAAACTCGCCGAGTTATGTCGTAGATATCTATCAGAGTTCTATAAGGACAATACTGGGTTGGCATGAAATACCACCTCTACAAGTTAACATACCACCTGAACCAAAAAAACCTTATTATGTCATGGATATACAATCATATCATGAAATCACCCCATCGTATCGAGAATATTTATATGACATAAAAAATACAAAATTGACCGATATATTTATATTTATCGATAACAATAACATGCAATGGTATTTTGTTTTTAAGAAAACTCCTGATTCATCCATTACAATTACATTTACGTTAACTAACATCATTGATTATTTGAAGGAGATTAATCAATTGCACAAAACACAGCTAGAACAACTACGACGGAGCTTCCAGGAGCATAACAAGGCCACGTGATGAGATCATAAAACACATTAGGATATTAAATCAACTTGTATCCGATATGGAATATATCAACAAACGAATAATTCAATCAATAATTAATGACGAGAACGGAGATAAACAAAAATTCATAACTGGTCACAATATCACAGAAGTTGATTTACCCGATTTCAAGTTTCCTGGGTATAAAGCAAATGAATTAAAACATCTGTTAATGATCTCATCGATGATGGTTTTTAAAAGATTCACCACGCATGGAAAAAAATACCACAACCACAAACAACTATCCTGACATATAATAATGACCCAGACGGCGGTGGTAGGCATATCGCTCCTCAAAATGTGAATATATCCACGGTGATAACATTGAATTTAGTATGTGATGTTATCGAAGGAAGCTTTCAAATAAATCTCAAGCGATCAAATCAAGCTCAGCAGGGATATATTCTATATTCATTTGCACCAACAGCTCCTGCAGGATTTCTAATAATCGGGGATCCAACTAATCCAGTCTATATGCGATGTCATAATGATTCATTAACGAGAATTAATTTCAGACTCACTGATCAGTCCAATAATCTAATTGATTTACGAGGCGAGGTTTTACAAATTAGTCTCTTTGTGAAATCCTAAATGATTTTCATTATTAAACCCATAGCAGCAGAGGGGGCGGCGACAACAACGTTGGCAAATATTTTGTTTTCGTTATCGTAAAAGAGTTTGTACAGTTTGCCCCTTGCATTTCTTTTTAGTTTTGAGAAACCCCTAATTTGACACATAGGGCTCTAAAATTGTTAAGGCTCCATTTGGCAAAAGGAGGCTTTAAATATTTTGCTTAAAATCCAACTCAATTAGAGATGTACGATTCGCCCCCTCTGCTTCTTCTCCGGTGACTTTTTATAGGCTTGAGAGAGCTGTCCCGAAACTATCAATCATTATATTTTAAGATCTCTCTAAAATGCTATTACTTGTGTATTCGTGTACGGTTTTATAGGGCGGTTTAATTGATGATGATATAACTTTAAGTACATTTATTACTTGTTGGCCGCATATTGGTGGGTCGGTCATTTTTTTGTGTTGGTAACGTAGAGTACCACATCGGAATTTTTAATTGGTGTATACATTGCATACATTATTTAGGTGGCGCTAATCCGGAAGAATTAATAAACAATTCCATGTGGATCAATCGTGTATGCAACTCAGTGAGTTCCAGGTCCGGTGCTGTTATCGAGATTAATGATACCGGTTTCAGCGCTGTTTGGCTGCTGTGGTAATTGATCTCGCATAAAAATACCTCTGAAGTTTTTTATTCCTAATTGTTTGGCAGCATCGAGTAAATCAAAATTTGACAACGGTGCTAGTAAATTGTCCTTGGCAATCTCATGGCTTTTCCGCTGTACCATGAATACGGAGTTCCTGGCAGTCATAGACCTAATCCGTGAACGCATCGTCCCTTTTTGTTGTATACTTGTCCCGGCGAGGGCGGCGGTGGCAATTAGCGCTAGTAACGCTGCGAGAAGTGCAAATATACCACTTGATTTAATCATGTCTTTGATATCGGCCGCAGAAATCTTTTTTAGCATCATTAAAATGCTTGATCTGACGATATGTCAGCGATAGTTTATTCTGATCACCAGATATCTGATTGTGTTTTAATGGTATCGTAGTGCTACATATTTTAGCTGAATCCGATTGCAACTTTTTAATCTGACCAGGAGTCAGAGTAACGCTAACGTGACTATATGATATTTTATTTAATATAAGATTTATCTAATTGTCTACATGTTTTTTGAAAACACTACATGTTTTCTACTGGCACATCAAAGATACTCATTCATCCACCAAAACCTTCGAGTAACATTGATTTGCACTGAGTATGACGGCAATTACTCTGTAATCACCACCAACAGGAGGATTGGTTTTATGAGCGTCAAAATATACGTCAATGACGTATTGTCTAGTTAAGTCAAGATGTTCCAGTGAAAAGTAATAAATCGGATATAAGTCTCTAACATCTAAATGTGATATTTGCAGACCGGTATCTACGTTTTGATCACGTCCCATACATGTCAGCAAACAATGATATGCACGTGCTATTTGATTTTGTCCGTAATTAAGTAAAATATTTACAGCTCATTCCTGTTGACCGTTTATTTTTAACGCGCTTTCGTTAACACCTAGTTGATCAAATCTCATATGGCTGCGTTCCTGAGAATTTAATCGCGTATAATCCTGTAACTCAAAAAATATGTGTCGAGGCGCAGAAACACCCATATTTGATGTAATATGCCATGAAAATATTCCGTTAATATCACCCTGCAGACAAGCTGTTGTTGTTGTTAGCCATGACAGTAATGATTTACCACCTATTCTCATAAATGATTGTAATTCTTGATTTGCGACGATTGATGGAGTCATTACTGGCATCCATAATGATAGTTTTATTGTATTTACTTTACCAGCAGGAACATCAGCATGTCGCCAGACTGCATCATTATCATCACCTTTTCGCAGGAGGACAACTGTGTGTTTGGCTCCAAAGATAACGTTTTCTAACATTTCTACAAAATCCAAATATATGAGACTGTTTAATCGCGCATGAAAATAATCTACGCGCTCCCTGCAACATTAATGTATGTGTTGCAAAGCATAGGTTGTAATTAGGATCAATATCTTTTATAATATGAAATTCAGCAGCTGGTCTAGCTTCATATCCAGCTGGTTGTGGATCATTTGCAGTAGCTCTTGTTGTCCTTACCCTATTATATTGAATATGTTCAGCGTGATCATTAACAACCTTAGAAAACATCATTGATGGCCCAGCCGATCTTGTATAATCATCAGAATATCTCGTTAATCCCACTATTGTTGTTGCGATAATAATACCAAAATACCATTATTGACGAAACGAACTCGGAGATTGGCGTCATATGGCGTATTAGCTGAAAAATTAGTTGCAAGTTCTCCTTCTACTTCAATAAATGCTTCAGCGGGTAGAAGGTATTTACTCGTACCATGAACTTGAAGTTAAATTCTCCCTCGTTTATTTGGTTGCATTGCTTTATACTGATTAAACTGATAATTATTTAAAGAATTATCTTTGAGCACCAGTGCATCCATATGCAATGCTGGGTCGGTTGAAGATTTGAACATTTTATTATATATTTCTCGATCTAAATCAAGATTTCAAAACCATTTCCCGCTATCATATTTGCAGTGATATTTCTTTGAGCATCAAATCCTTCATTTATGTGCTCTGCTTTTTTCAAGCCAACGCTTTGTTTATTATTTTACTGACACTCGCAGGCATAATCTCCGTAGATGATAGTTTTCCCGGTGGTGATTTTTTCGTCGTCGAATCAGCTTGATTAGTTTTTCCTTGGCCGCCGAAAATGCTTTACCGCCAACATCTCCAACAGCGCTAATACGAATAACATCAATAGCTTTCATCGATAATTGTTTTGCGATTGGTGCTATTTTTGGAGCTATCCTTTTCATCGATAATTGTTTTGCGATTGGTGTTATTTTTGGAGCCATCCTTGCAAATAAACCTTAAACAACATCAACGAGACCATCTCCATAATACATCTTATAAACAGGCAATCGTGAATTTACTACGTAGGCCATTGTTGGCTTGTTGTGATTACGATGTATGATCATTTTATTTAAATGCTATTTATCTAATCGGGTGACTAATTGTTATGGACAAAATTAATCATTTTTAATCAAAATTAAACGGCAACACAGTGCTAAGCATGAAACATGGATAGAACTATTGAATATAAATATAAGTAGTGAGAAGTGGTCTGAAATATATACGAGCGAAATCTTGTACTAAGGATACCAAATTGATCTCCTTTAACTTGAAATTAATCCATAGAATAATTGCTACTATTGATTTTCTGAAAAGAATTAACATATTAAAAGACAACAAATGTATTTTCTGTAAGAGTGAAAATGAAAGTATTGAGCATCTCTTTTATTATTGCTATATAATTTCACAGTTTTGGTACCGTTTTATTGAACGTTTGGCACCTTATAACGTTTTAGTATTTAAGGCAGGAACGGCCTTTAAACGTTTTTCTTAAGACATCGTTTTAGACAGTGGTATTGGTGATGCTGCTTTGCATATCTGATAGCACATGAGGTTGCAAAATAATAAAACCGTCGCTAAAGACACAAACATACGTACAAGTTGTCGGATATATACATATGTATTTGAGTAAATATAAAGACCAATATTTATTTTGGGGGTGGGGTGGAGGTGGGTGGGAGACTATGTAGTGCTATTTCTGTTCCTGTCGTTACCATCGTCGCCTTTCTTTATAAACATGTTGATGTAGCCTGTAACGATTTATTACCTACCTTCCGTGCAAAGTTAGAGATTATGCAAACATTTATTCTAAGACGTACGATAGATTACTATTACATATATCTTTGAAAAACACACTAATGCTTATGACTTACAAAACTTCCTTGCGCAGTATTACACTGTCATATGAACAGCACTTTTAATAGCCATTATTGGACCACACATTTTATTGATGTTGGAGAATAATAATTTTATGGCAAGAAGGTACTATAATAGTGTTCTACTTCAACAACAACAACTACTACTATTACTACCTCTATCACACGTATTATTATTATTTCTATTTATTTAATTAATATTTTTATTATTATGATTATTATTATAAATATTATTATTATTATCATTATTATTATTATTATTATTATTATTATTAAAGTGTCATCTCCGGCTCGAAATCAAGATGTGTCTGTAGAAATGGAACCGTTCATAACTACAACAAACTCTTCAGAAGGTAAAATTAGTCAGACGTTTTTATAGTTACACACTAGTTTTTGTTATACAGAATATTACATACGTCTGCATTGCAAGGCATCTCATCAATTGTGAAATTCTTCATCAGCCACATAATGATGTCATATCTTTAAATGGATAATTTTGACTCACAAAGAATATGTGCTGCATTTCCTTGTTAACCAATGACTATTATTATTGATTGAAACATCCTTATACAATACATTTATCAAAGAAGTGTGATATTCAGAATGATCGAGCGATCTAGTTTTTATATGGCGCATTTCGTTTGACATCGTATGTATATTGTTGTAAAGGTGAAGAGATTTTGTGCATATACCCGTTACCTGTATGCATAAGATATATCTATGTAAATAATTATATGAAGAAAGTAACAACAACTAAACGAATACCGGCAAGCTGGAGTCAAAGACATATGTCATTTGTTGATAAGGTAATAATTGTAAAACCTCTGGTTCTGCCATATTCAAACATCTTTTATCAGCACTTTTAAATCCATCAGCAAACGTTGAAGCAGAAGTAAATCGCACATTATTTAAATTTATATGGGGTGGAAAAGTAAAGAGAATAGAACTTGATATACCAGTATCCACATAAAACGAGAGGGGACTAAATATGATACACATATTTTCATTCATTAGGTATATTAAGATCAGATAGGTAAAACGATTGCTTGAAAAGGAAAATGGAGTGTGGCAGAACTTAATCTATACAACTGTACTCAGTAAAAAAGGATATTTGGAATTTAGGGAGAAGGAAATTAGAAGGAGGTAGTAAGCTCATTAAAAATTAGGTTTTGGAGAGAAGTAATTTGGCAGTGTCAAATTGGAAAGATGAACTGCAAGGTCCAAAAGCGTATCTATCCATACATAGTTTAAATCTTGGAGAATAATAATTCTATGGCAAGTCGGTACTATAATAATGTTCTACTTCAACAGCACCAACTACTACTATTACTACCTCTACCACACGTATTATTATTATTATTTATATTTATTTAATTGTTATTATTATTATTATTATTATTATTATTTATTATTATTATTATTAAAGTGCCATCTCCGCCTCGAAATCAAGATGTGTCTGTAGGAACGGAACCGTTAATAACTACAACAAACTCTTCAGAAGGTAAAACTAGTCAGAGTTTTTTCATGGTTACACACTAGTTTTTGTTATATAGAATATTAAATACGTCTGCATTGCAAGGCATCTCATCAATAGTGAAATTCTTCATCAGGTACAAATGATGTCATATCTTTAAATGGATAATTTTGACTCGCAAAGAATATGTGCTGCAATTCCTTGTTCACCAATGCAACTGTTTTAACTAGTGACACAACTTACCTGAGTGACTATACATGGAGGTAAGTGAGACTATTATTACCGATCGAAACATCCTTATACAATACATTTATCAAAGATGTGTGATATTCAGAATGATCGTGCAATCTAGTTTTTATATGGCGCATTTCGTTTGACATTGTATGTATATTGTTGTAAAGGTGAAGACATTTTGTGCATATAGCCATTACCTGTATGCATAAGATATATCTATGTAAATAATTATATGAAGAAAGTAACAACAAC
The DNA here is from genome assembly GCA_030141615.1 of Unio pictorum. Lineage (NCBI taxonomy): Eukaryota > Metazoa > Mollusca > Bivalvia > Unionida > Unionidae > Unio > Unio pictorum. The sequence goes on from JARLTB010000207.1 coordinate 4,140,286, forward strand.
TAAAGGAATACCGGCAAGCTGGAGTCAAAGATTTCTGTCATTTGTTGCTAAGGTAATTATTGTAAAACCTCTGTTCCTGCCATATTCAAACATCTTTTATCAGCACTTTTAAATCCATCAGCACACTTTGAAGCAGAAGTAAATCGCACATTATTTAAATTTATATGGGTTGGAAAAGTAAACAGAGTAGAACTCGATATACTAGTATCCACATAATACGAGAGGGGACTAAATATGATACACATATTTTCATTCATTAGGTATATTAAGATAAGATAGGTAAAATGATTGCTTGAAAAGGAAAATGGAGTGTGGCAGAACTTAATCTATACAACTGAAGTCAGTAAAAAAGGATATTTGGAATTTAGGGAGTAGGACCTTAGAAGAAGATAATAAGCTCATTAAAATAGGTTTTGGAGAGAAGTAATTTGGCAGTATCTAATTGGAAAGATGGACTGGAAGGTCCAAAAGAAAATCTTACCATACATAGTTTAAATGTTGTCCCCACTAAATTGTTCCATCATGACAAATCCTGGACAGAAGCTTGTTTTGATGTTCTGAATGGTATAATGGATGATAACGGTAATTTAATATGTTTTGAAATAATGCAACAAAAACTAGAAGCGGTGATTTCTTAAAATATTTCTCCTTAATATCCAAAATTCCAAAAGCATGGAAAGATGTCATAAAGAAAACTATTTAGTACATAATAATTTTGATATGCAGGATAATACAATAATGAACTTTCAAAAATAAAATTAACTCAAGTTTGTTTTCAAAAATCTTGATAGAAAACTAAAAGGCAACACAGTGCTAAGCATGAAACATGGATGAAAGTATTGATTACATATATAAATAGTGAGAAGTCGTCTGAAATATATACGAGCGAAATCTTGTACTAAGGATACCAAATTGGTCTCTTTTAACTTGAAATTAATCCATAGAATAATTGCTACTATTGATTGTTTGAAAAGAATTAACATATTAAAAGACAACAAATGTACTTTCTGTAAGAGTGAAAATGAAACTATTGAGCATCTCTTTTATTATGGCTATATAATTTCACAGTTTGGGTACCGTTGTATTGAACGTTTGGCACCTTTTTGCCCAAATATTGCACATTTGTCCAAGAATAAACATTTGTAGGAGTTAACAACTGGACAGTTTATGTGATTTCGTCCTTATTTTGGCAAAATATTGTATTAATACTTGTAGATTCAAAATAAAGAATCATTACATTTATGCTTTCAAGGAAATAGTTGCAACGCATAAGAACATCGAAATATATACTGCTAAAGTAAATAAAAAAGAGGACCAGTTTCTTCAAACGTGGACCTCAATAATGAATATGTAACATGTATCTGATTTGATGGTAAACAGGAAAAAAATGCTGTAATATCATATGAGCATCAAGAACAAAGTACGGTAATATCAAAATGTCACCTAGATTGTGTGCCTCATGCATGTGTGTGTGTGTGTGTGTGTGTGTGTGTGTGTGTGCGAGTGTTTTTATTTTCTGTAGATTATATTTATTATCGCTAGATTTTCAGATATGTTAGATTGTAAGGTGACCTTGGAATGGTTCTACGACATAGCGGTCAGCATATTAGGGGATAATAAATAAAAAAAAAATAAAAAAATGTTACTTCCCATGACAATGAAAAATAAATGAATGTATTTGTAATTAACTGAACAAATAACCATTTGTATGTATTTAGTTATATCGTAATATTTGGATATTAAATTACCTTATTCATATTTTGAAATAATGTATGAAGTGCGTGTGTATCTGTCTGAAAGAGAGATAAAGATATAAAGAGAACAAATGTTGAGATTATCCCTCATTCTAAAACTATGGATCTTCATCACATCTCACTGAATACAATGTACTTATTTACCATTGCTTGAATAGACTATAAGAAGAGAGGGTGTATTGCTGCACGAATGTATGTTGATATATTTCAGATTTTGGTTTTATAAAACACTAGTTATAACGTTTTAGTATTTAAGGTAGGAACGGCCTTTAAACGTTTTCCTTAAGACATCGTTTTAGACAGTGGTATTGGTGATGTTGCTGTGCATATCGGAAAGCACATGAGGTTGCTAAATTATAAAACCGTCGCTTAAGACACAAACATACGTACACGCTGTCGGTTATATACATATATATTTGATTCAATATAAAGAAAAATGTCTTTTTGTTGGGGGGGGGGTAGACTATGTAGTGCTATTTCTGTTCCTGTCGTTACCATCGTCGCCATTCTTTATAAACATGTTGATGTAACCTGTTTTATTTAAAGATTTATTACCTACCTTCCTTACAATATTAGAGATTATGCAAAAATTTATTATAAGTAAAACCTACGATACATTACTACTACATATATCTTTGAAAAACACACTAACGCTTATGACTTACAAAACTTCCTTGCGCAGTATTACACTGTCATATGAACAGCACTTTTAATAGCCATTATTGGACCACACATTTTATTGATGTTGGAGAATAATAATTTTATGGCAAGCCGGTATTATAATAATGTTCTACTTTAACAACAACTACTGCTACTATTATTACCTCTATCACACGTTTTGTTATTATTATTATTATTATTATTATTATTTCTATTTATTTAATTAATATTTTTATTATTATGATTATTATTATTAATATTATTATTATTATTATTATTATTATTATTATTATTACTATTATTGTCATTATTATTATTATTATTATTATTATTATTATTATTAAAGTGTCATCTCTGGCTCGAAATCAAGATGTGTCTGTAGGAACGGAACCGTTAATAACTACAACTAACTCTTCAGAAGGTAAAATTAGTCAGACTTTTTTCATGGTTACACACTAGTTTTTGTTATATAGAATATTACATATTTCTGCATTGCAAAGCATCTCATCAATAGTGAAATTCTTCATCAGGCACATAATGATGTCATATCTTTAAATGGATAATTTTGACTCGCAAAGAATATGTGCTGCAATTCCTTGTGCACCAATGCAACTGTTTTAACTAGTGACACAATTTACATGAGTGACTATACATGGAGGTAAGTGAGACTATTATTATTGATTGAATCATTCTTATACAATACATTTATCAAAGATGTGTGATATTCAGAATGATCGTGCAATCTAGTTTTTATATGGCGCATTTCGTTTGACATTGTATGTATATTGTTGTAAAGGTGCAGACATTTTGTGCATATAGCCATTACCTGTATGCATAAGATATATCTATGTGAATAATTATATGAAGAACGTAACAACAGCTAAACGAATACCGCTAAGCTGGAGTCAAAGACATCTGTCATTTGTTGCTAGGTAATTATTGTAAAACTTCTGCCATATTCAAACATCTTTTATCAGCACTTTTAAATCCATCAGCAAACGTTGAAGTAGATGTAAATCGCACATTATTTAAATTTATATGGGGTGGAAAAGTAAAGAGAATAGAACTCGATATACTAGTATCCACATAATACGAGAGGGGACTAAATATAATCCACATATTTTCATTGATTAGGTATATTAAGATAAGATAGGTAAAACGATTGCTTGAAAAGGAAAATGGAGTGTGGCAGAACATAATCTATACAACTGTACTCAGTAAAAAAGGATATTTGGAATTTAGTTAGAAGGAAATTAGAAGAAGATAGTAAACTCATTAAAAATAGTTTTTTTTTGAGTAGTAATTTGGCAGTATCTAATTGGAAAGATGAACTGCAAAGTCCAAAATAGTATCTTTCCATATATAGTTTAACTGTTGTCCCCACTTAATTGTTCCATCATGACAAATCCTGGACAGAAGCTTGTTTTGAAGTTCTGAATGGTCTAATGGATGATAACGGTAATTTAATATCTTTTGAAATAATACAACAAAAAACTAGAAGCAGTGATTTCTTAAAATGCTTCTCTTTAATATCCAAAATTCCAAAAGCATAGAAAGATGTCATAAAGAAAACTATTTAGTGCATATTAATTTTGATATTATGGATAATACAATAATGAACTTGCAAAAACAAAATTCACTCAAGTTTGTTTTCAAAGATCTTGATAGATATCTAAACGGCAACACAGTGCTAAGCATGAAACATGGATAGAAGTATTGAATATAAATATAAGTAGTGAGAAGTAGTCTGAAATATATACGAGCGAAATCTTGTACTAAGGATACCAAATTGATCTCCTTTAACTTGAAATTAATCCATAGAATAATTGCTACTATTGATTTTCTGAAAAGAAGTAACATATTAAAAGACAACAAATGTATTTTCTGTAAGAGTGAAAATGAAAGTATTCAGCATCTCTTTTATTATGGCTATATAATTTCACAGTTTGGGTACCGTTTTATTGAACGTTTGGCACCTTTTTGCCCAAATATTGCACATTTGTCCAAGAATAAACATTTGTAGGAGTTAACAACTGGACAGTTTATGTGATTTCGTCCTTATTTTGTCAAAATATTTTATTAATACTTGCAGATTCAATATAAAGAATCATTACATTTATGCTTTCAAGGAAATAGTTGCAACGCATAAGAACATCGAAAAATATACTGCTAAAGTAAATAAAAAAAGAGGACCAATTTCTTCAAACATGGACCTCAATAATGAATATGTAACATGTACCTGATTTGATGGTAAACAGGAACAAAATACTGTAATATTATATGAGCATCAAGAACAAAGTACGGTAATATCAAAATGTCACCTAGATTGTGTGCCTTATGAATGTGTGTGTGTGTGTGTGTGTGCGATTGTTTTTCTTTTCTGTAGATTATATTTATTATCGCTATATTTTCAGATATGTTAAATTGTAAGGTGACCTTGGGATGGTTCCACGACACAGCGGTCAGCTTATTAGGGGATAATAAATTAAAAAAATAAAAAAATGTTACTTCCCATGACAATGATAAATAAATGAATGTATTTTTAACTAACTGAACAAATAACCATTTGTATGTATTTAGTTATATCGTAACATTTGGATATTAAATTACCTTATTCATATTTTGAAATAATGTATGAAGTGTGTGTGTATCTGTCTGAAAGAGAGATAAAGATATAAAGAGAACAAATGTTGAGATTATCCCTCATTCTAAAACTATGGATCTTCATCACATCTCACTGTATACAATGTATTTATTTCCCATTGCTTGAATAGACTATAAGAAGAGAAGGTGTATTGCTACACGAATGTATGTTGATATGTTTCATATTTTTGTTCTATAAAACTCTAGTTATAACGTTTTAGTATTTAAGGTAGGAACGGCCTTTAAACGTTTTCCTTAAGACATCGTTTTAGACACTGGTATTCGTGATGTTGCTGTGCATATCTGATAGCACATGAGGTTGCTAAATTATAAAACCGTCGCTAAAGACACAAACATACGCACACACTGTCGGTTATATACATATATATTTGATTCAATATAAAGAACAATGTCTTTTTTGGGGGGTGGGGTGGGGGTATACTATGTAGTGCTATTTCTGTTCCTGTCGTTACCATCGTCGCCATTCTTTATAAACATGTTGATTTAGCCTGTTATATTTAATGGTTCATTACCTGCCTTCCGTGCAAAATTAGAGATTATGCAAACATTTATTCTAAGACCTACGTTAGATTACCACTAGCAGCAGAGAGGGTGAAGCCTAAATTTGCTCCAGGCGTAAATTTTTTCCAGGCGTCAATTTGGCGTCTTTTTGCTAAACTGAGGCTTCCTCGAAAATGCTTAATTGAAGCCTCCATTCAGCAAAACAAAATTTAAAAAAAAGAGACTCTTGGTTATTGTCACCATGTGTCTGCACGATGTTTAGCGGCGAGGGGTGAATCCTTCAACTTTGCAGAGGCGTCGATTTGGCAAACCAAAGCTTCCACGAAAATCGTAAAAAAAGTGTTCATTTGGTAAAATAAGGCTTCCTCATAGACGCCATTTTGGTTGACGTTCACCCTCTCTGCTGCTATGGGGTTAACTAAATATTTGATCAAGTCCGACGCGATATCTTGTTCGAGGGTCTGATAAATTTATCGTCACAAATCCGTGTGGGATTGATTGAGAAACACCAAAGAAATTTGTAAATTGGTTATGATCCATATCGCCGCCACACCAAGTTTGCTAAATATTTCTCAACGTATGAGTATCAACTCCGTTAAATACACATAGCATATTGCAGTTATCTCTGATCACTTAGAGAATTTGTGTGTAACGTTGAGTAATATATATCACATCAGTGCTTTTATGTCTGCATCGCGAGAATATCCTAGCGGGATTCTTTTGATTGTCTAACATAATATCATCATATACGACTAAGTTGTTAATACTTCCATCGATATCGTCAATGCTCGGCGCCTCTTCGATATCGGTTATAAACTCAAACACCATCGCCGTTAATTTCTATTGCTTTCTCGTTAAAATCCTTTAGCACTTCATAGCATCGCTGATCATCTACACTCGGAGCAATCAAATACAACTTATTCCATTTCATCCATCTCGTTATTAATTTAAGTAGCAATTGTGTTTTACCACTTCCAGATGGTCCGATTATAATTGCTCGAATATAATTTGGTAACATCGCATGATGTTTAATAGGTTGCCGTCGTTTCGTAGCTGAATAATCAATTACATTCATGCTGTTATATATAAAATATGGATCTATATTATGTGAAATGTAAGACACGTACTGGCACAGATGACTTGACAACGATTACAACTAAAAATCACCGATCAGCGCTTTCTGGTAAATGCGTACAATGTAGTACAAAGAAAATTTAAATTTATTTCCCTTGGTGAAGCCAAGGCTTTAAAAAAATACTCGGAGGTGATATTGCAGCCAAGTTAGTAAAACTCCCTGTAACACCATGGGCAAAGTATCCGGGAGAAAAACACCTTCCCGGGTATAGTTATTGTGGACCGGGAACAAGACTTTATATCAGACTCGATGATCAAATCCAACCCAAACCCGGTGAATATCCAATAAACGCTATTGAAAAGGCGTGTCAAGCTCACGATGTTGCTTATAAAAGCAGCAATCTTCAACATAGACATCGCGAAGATGTAAAATTAATTCACGCGTTGAATTCAATCACTGATAAATCCTTCAAAGAAAAATTGGCTTCATGGTAGATAAAATCGGCTATGAAAGGTAAATTGTTGTTAGGTGCTGGGTAATTATAGCAACATGGAATCTATTTATTATTCTCCAAAATGATACTGGAGGGGCAAAGCAGCAATCGGTAAACTCGCTAGCGCCGCTAAGGTGAAATATACCACCGCGGCTAACTGGTTATCCAAACAGGCGATATGGCAAATGTATCTACCGCAGCCTAAACAAAGTAACTACTCGCATTTTGATGTGACTGTCCCTAATGAAGTTCATCAAGCTGATATACTATTTCTGCCGCATGAACGTGGTTATAAATACGCGTTAACGTTAGTTGATATTGCGAGTCGATAAAAACAAGCAGAACCGCTGAAAAAAAAATCATGAACTGAAGTTGCCAACGCATTTGAGAGGATTATCAATAGGGTCCTCTGCGCTGGCCAAATCTATTACAAGTTGATCCTGGCAAGGAATTTCAAGGTGCGGTTTTATCAACAATGAAACATCATAATGTCACGATCAGACGAGGGCATACTGCACTACATCGTGATCAGGCAATTGTTGAACGATTTAATCGGACACTTGCTGAGCGGTTTTTGGATACCAATACGCGAAGGAATTTATTCAACACAAACGATCTCGTGAATGGGTTAAAATATTACCAGCTGTGATTACCGCGCTAAATAATGAGATTACTCGAACAATCAGCATGAAACCTAACAACGCGATTAAAAAGAAGTCTATACCTAAAATCCCACAAAAAGATTTCTCAAAAGAACCAATTCTTGGTAGTAATATCACTGTAAGATATTTATATTAACCAGGAGAGCTCGAAGGTGGTAAAAAAAGAGCTACTGATCCTATTTGAAGTGTTACTGCACATAAGATATCTAGTATAACACGATCCATGGGTAGACTAGCAATCTATAGATTGGATTCAACTGCTCCTCAACGTGGATTTACTCGACAACAACTACAAGTGATACACGAGGATGCTCAATTACCACCGCGCGGTCTTAACTAACACCTCTGCGTCTGTTGCACTCAAGACATGTTAGCATCACATTGTCTCTTGTATGACCAATGCTGCTATTTTTCTATCTACGGTAAATTGGCGAGAATCTTTATCAGACCAACTCCAAATCATTATACAAATAGTTTTATCTGAAGTGTGTCTCTGAATATTTTTCTACTTGCCACTATCAAATCATTCGGTCTCCCCGTTTACCAAAAATCATTCATGGGAGTTTCTGAAATTATTTCACGCGCTATTTCACGCTGGATTCTATCTGGTTGTAATCTAATTAGCGCTTTGAAGTTTCGTAATGATTCATCAAGTGATCTGTGATCGGTATTAATTTCTTCATAATAATCTACAAACACCTTTAGCCACTCATGTGGGGATGCACCGACAAATGGTGGTGGTTGACCGTGATCACCGCACATTACGACTTTTGTGTTTTTGTTTAACAACCACTCGAGAAACGTTTGTAATACTTTCAACGATACCGTGCATATTTCATCCCAAATTATGATTTAAGGAATGAATTTATCACCAATTCGATCAGGAGTCCATACATCTCCTTTCCATCTAAAGAAACTATGATAAGTACATGCATTTACGTCTCGTTGTTTCATCTCTCTGGCGAGTCTGTGAGTTGGTGTTAACACAATCATGTTTGATTTTGAAACGCTAGCGTTTCTACGATATAATTCAATTGCACGAGTTGTCTTTCCTGACCCACCACAACCGTTTAAATAAACTGTCTTGTTGAATCTACATATCGGATCAGATATCGGCGCTGCATTAGAAAATTCTGATTGAATTTCAAGGAGATTCCGATCACATTTCAAGTATTTATTATCCATGGTAACATCTGCGGATTCACAATACTCATCTAGCGTTTCCTTTCTAAATCTCCAACATCCCCGATTTTCCTCCGGATCTGTGAATGCAGCTACATCTGATTTGTATTTCTCGTGGATATACATAGAATCAGTGGCGACTCTAACTGCTGTGTCAGGAAATCTATTTATCATCGAAAATAGATTAATAGCAGAATAACTAAGCATAAAACTTCTCAAATGTGTGTATTGAGAACTATATCCGTCACAATAGGTAACAATTGTGCCTAATTTAGTTCCATCGGATAGGAAAGCGTCTTTACGATTTACAAGTTTTCCCCGTTTCGTTAAATCCGCTACAATAAAATCGTATTCAGTGTTGTCTATGATCAACCGCGAAGAGTATTTTGCATTGTCGTATCTTCCACCCTGGGTAAATTTACTAATTATTCTTCGTCCAAAATCTTTTGTTTGTTTATTTTTCATTTCAAATAACTCCCAACACCAATTTATGATTTCTACTTCATTGAAATCGGGAAACTGTTTTTGTATTTCATCAATTATACGATCTAGATCGGGTTGTGGTAGCCAAACTTCTTTCTGAGCTCGATAGCATATGATAGCTTCAGTAACAATCAGCGATATCGACATACCACAATCAATCATATATCGTAGTAACACAATTGGCATCCAATGCTTTTCAGATATGTGTCTACCAATCCAAACATAACTACATAGATGCAACCCTGTAGCGAGTTCAAATGATATCACACGAGCGAATCCAGTTAAATCAAAATCAGGCAATGGTCCATTAATCGCAACACGAGTCATTTCATGTGTGGGGTGTCCAAATCGTATAAAGTATTTAGCGGCTTCTCCATACCCGAGAAAACTTCCAGGATAACACGCGGATATATCAATTAAAATCATTACCATCGCGGGAGTATTTTGTATTCCACAGTCCTCCATGGGAATATTCGATGCAACTCAATTTAACATCCTCGAGAAAATCACTTCGTGTTGGACGCCATGAGTTTTTTTCTCTTGCGAAGTGAGCTACCACTGATGGAACTGTAAAACTATTCGCTAATAATTTTTCATGGAAACTCTCCGGTGAAAATTCATTAGCGATTTTTCTCATTCGTAAGTGTAACTCTTCAACGCGATATAATTCACCATTTGGACTTACAAATTGATCAAATCCTAATTCATCAGAACTACTAAGTAGCCACACTGACACAGGATCATCTTTACACAACGTGTGAATAGCATCAAATAATTTCCCTTCATAGAAGACATCCCTACAGAACTCCTCAGGGATATATCTTACGGTTCTTTGTCGTGGAAATATTGTTACTGTGGGTGTCCACGCGTGTTTGTTATGATCAATAATTTGTATTGGAGGTCCATTTGATTTGTATTTCGATTTGTGTAAGACTTCCCGGTTATTGTCGTTACTGATATTGGGAATCTTAATGACGTTTCTAATTTAGCTATATCCTGGATTGTTGCCCCATGCCCCTTCACTGTCATCCCCCATTCATTTATTTTTTTGCGTCTTAGATCGGTTAGTTTATTTCCCCGGGATACATTTGTGAAGTGTTCTATTACCCGTGTTGCTACACAATTCAACGTTGACGATAGTTTCATAGGAGCTAGTTTTGCAATATCGGGTTTATCATTGAACGGATATATCCCATAAACAACTGCTGTTACAGGATAAGATATCTCGTAATACGGTCAATCAATTCCAGTCAGAATTCCTGGTTTACATCCTCGACTCACAATGACAGTTTTTTTATCTTTAAGAATTGGTTCAAATTTATTCCTGATAATCCATTCTCCTTCTTCTTGGATAATGAATTTTATTCTAAAAAAATACCTCTTTCCACCATGATGTGAAATTATCTCAGCTGCTCTTTCGTCGTTCATGGTAGCATCAATGTTGGGTACATTGACATCATCGTGGATAATTCGAAATGTCGACCAAGTATGTGATGCACCATCGTGGTAAAATTCATTAAAACAATTTCTGATTTTACCCAATATGGTTCTATTATCTATTAGACTTTTTGGTATATCATAGACTCTATCTAGATTGAATTTAGCATTTTTCCAAGGCGTAATTTTCGCCAATCTCTCGAATTCCTTCATGATATAATTAAAACAAGTATTTAAATAAGAAGTATATTGTATAATGAATCATTGCAAATGGCTTATGATTGGATCAACGACTCCGTGTAACAAATCATGCATAAATGAATTATGTGGGTATCATATGCAAAGTTTTCGTTACGGGAGCATGGGCCCGAAACCATTCCTCCGATGTGGTGTAGGGGTTAGAGGCAAATCACAGTTGTGTCTCGGTTGTGGTGGTAAACGGTATAGAGAGTTGAAGCGTTATTATGACAAGAAGAGAATCAAAAACCCTGACTTTGTCAATGACAGGATCATAAAAAACCCTCAAGACTACATAGTTAGATTCTCAAGTAGTGTTATAATTCAGCCAATTAATGAATTAGACAAATAAAAGTATTGTAAATAAATGAACCAAGAATTCCGACCACACCCACTAATTAAAAACTACGAAGCCTCCCGTGATGGTATTGTTAGACACTGCAGATTGAAAAAATCTGTTGGTGTTGTGAGTAATATGGGATATTTGATGTTTGGTGCTGGAAAGAATAAATATCTCAATCACCGTTTCGTGTATGAGGTGTTTAATGGATTGATCAAGGATGGTCTTGTTATTGATCACATTGACTCTAATCCTAAGAACAATTCTTTATCGAATCTGCAAGCCATCTCAACAAGTGAGAAAAATAAACGAGGAGGGACTGGTCATTATAAATCAATTGGGAAGAGACGAGTGAAATCAGTTAATATGGCAACTAACGAGGAAATAGAATTTCAGTCTATGAATGCAGCCGGTAGATATTTCGATATTTGTGAACCCTCGGTACGAAAAGTAGCAGAGGGAATTTATCAGTCTTCCTTTTCGAAGCGTTTCAATAATAGGATTAAATTTTCATATTTTGAAATCTAATCGTATGGTTTAACTATGGTCTTAAGGGAGATAACTCGTTTTGGTATATCGGCGTTGTGACAAGTCACCAATGAAAGAGTTACGCTATCACGTGATTGTAATGGTTTCCACAGACGATTCTGTTTTGTAAAAAAGTATTTACAAATAGTTGATTTTTTAAAATTCTATTTCAAATAGTACTGCTTTGTAAAAAAATACTCCATTCCCTTTTTTTTACCCTACGCGTGTCTTCCAGGTGAGTAATTACCTACGAGGAAGTATTTTACAGCATATATATCTAAAAAATATCATTATCGTAGACGTGAATCATAGTCCAATGCAAACGTGGTTGGGTTTATTCCAACTATGCAACCATGGATTGATTTTATGGTTGCATTTTAGTTGTAGTTTGAATTTCGACACCCCTCCCCCGTCATTCATTATACATACCATATCATCCTATAATCTATTGTTTGTACCGTCCTATTCATCCATTGTCATTGTACAAACAATATCATCCTATAATCTATTGTTTGTACCGTCCTATTCATCCATTGTCATTGTACATACCATATCATTATTTGTACCGTCCCATTATCTGACGCCCATTCCGAAACATAACCCTCTAAGATTTCTAACCCATTGTTTGACAAGTTAGATATTATTCGCGGGGGATTATGGCTTCGTGATAACATGGACGTCAAAATAATAGCAACCATGGATGTAATTAGCTCTCTGTCACATTTTGGGGAACCCCGTAGTGTAGTTCAAAATGAACTACCGGCAAAAAGAAACGGTCATAGGGTCAAATCGTCTCAGTAAGAGAAAAATACTCTGATATATAACCAACAGAGGAAAAAATACTCAAAGAAAGAACCCTATGAAAGACACAAAGGCCTAATAAGGGGGCCAAATGAATGATAAACGCTCATCATAGGTTGTTATTATTTTGGAAATATTTATTTTGTAACTAAAAGTATGTAATTATAATAATGAATTCTGAAAGTATTAACCGTATTATAAATAAAATATCAAATTTGAAAAAAGGGGGTTCAATTATCCGAGGGTTTGATTTCTGATCAAATTTTGTCCGACTTTGAAGACATAAATCTTCGGAAATAAATAAGAAATACACGCTTTCGAAAAAATATTCTCTAATAAAGCGTATTCAGAAATCAATCCGTGAGAGTTTAGCTTATTGTGAAGATGTTGGTGTGTTTTTACCATTATGTACTGTCGTAGAATATGCTAGGAAACAATTAGGAACTGAATATGAACTTAAAAAACTAATTAATTCCAAGATGAAACGGATAAAATATCTAATTGAGCAAACTGAGAATACCCCCTTAGAAAGCCTCTCTATTGTACAACATTACAGGTAACGCGATGAATGAGCCCATTCATACAGGTATTTAGGTGGTTTTAGTCAAACAATAGCGGTGAAATTCTATACTATGAATGACATAGTATAGAGTTGTAAAACATAGTAATTATATTTTTTTATTTATTATTATTGAATTATAGTTTTTTCACTGATTTGGATAGTTTTTTGACTGATTTGGATAGTTTTTTTGACTGATTTGGATAGTTTTTTGAGGGTAAAAACCCCAGGAATTAATTTAGAGAAAATTGATTTTTCATGTTGAAAATGTTAAGCAATTTCCATTTTTCAATAAAATCATACAAATTTCAACGGATTTTCATCAAAAATGGCCAAAGAAATGACTAAAACGACTAAAAAAATCAGTCGGTGAACACACCCAAGGAATTCATTGAAAATTGTAAAACAATTTCAAAATCAATTTTGAAATCAGTTTGCAATTTAAAGATAGCGTTGTTATTTTCAATAATGACCAATGAAGCATTAACCACGAGATCGGCAAGAGAGAGATTGAATGCTATTAATAAACTCCTTCCAGATCGTGATAGTTTACGTGAAAAATTACAGCGGCGACAACTCCTCCAAACCGATTTTTCGCTAGGGTCAGAGGAGTTATTTAGGCCGATAATTAGCGCCACCGAGGGTGTAAAATCAGTCACTGAACGAGCTGTATACGGAGATATCCCTAAGGAGGGAAAGAGAACAGAGAGACCTCTTCTTGAAGAACTTGAAAAAATAGCAATGGAAACTGGACAAACAAAACAAGCTGTACAAAAACTTCACGGTGATATATCAACTCAGATGGAAATACAACGACAAGGTGATATTGATGTTAGTGAACCACCTGAATCAAAAAGAACAGTAGAGGGTTTATGCGAGAGATTTAACGAGGAGTGGTTAGCAGCAATTGATAAGACTGAACCAGCAGAAATTCCTGCGCTTGTTGTTATGACTTATGAAAATAGAAAAAAAAGCTAAAACCAGGGCAATATGGATATATTAAAAGTATAAAACGCTGGGCTGATGTGTTCTACAAAATCAAAACTAACAAAAGTCAAATTAATAAAAATAATGCATCATACATTGAATATTTCAATGCGGTGAGTGAAGTTTATAATCAATATGTTGAACTAAAACAACAACAAAAACCGCAAAAATTGCAAAGAAAGCGACAACAACCTTCAAAGAAAATATCTTTCTCACCTAAAAAACAAGAAGAACCTCAACAACAACCATTGCATATACCTGAAGATGAGGAAAATATCTTCAGGATTTAGAAACACAGGGTGCAACTTGTAAGGGATTAGGAGATTCCAGTGTTATATCAGGTAGTGGTCAAAACGTCTAGACGTTTCACAGTTGTCCTGGTAATGTTCTTACTGATATATCACGATTAGAGGTACTCGTAGGAGGAAAACGGGCTGGAAATAACTCACCGGAAGTAATTAATGAAGCAGCTGATATCTGTATGCGGTTATTTCAAGGTGGTATCATGGATATTGCAACGTATCGAGATTTCATTGACAAGTTAGCGGAAAATCCTATGGATTTTCACCACCACTATGGTTATCATAGTGATTGAAAATCGTAGAACAATTCAACAATTGTATTTTTTAAAAGATGATCATACACTACAACCATGATAAGCCAACTAACGTCTACGTGGTAAACTCACGATTGCCAAAATACCAGGCATACTATGGAGATGACCTCGGTGATACCATTATAGGATTATTTTCAAGAATGGCTCCAAAAGTAGAGCTCTAGCAAAACAACTATCAATGAAAGACATTGATTTTATCAAAGGTAAGGGTATTAGTGCTGTTGGTGATCTTGCCGGGAAGGCGTTTTCAACCGCGAAAGATAAACTAACAGCGTTAGTTCGACGGCGGAAATCCAAACCATTGCCATCTACTGCAGTTATGCCTGCAAATGTTAGTAAAATAATAAATAGCGCAGTAGATGAAAAACTAGCGCAATTGACTAAGTCATTGTTGGCATCCGAAGGATTTTCCCAGGATAATATAACAGCAAATATGATAGCAGGAAGTGGTTTAAACAAACGTCAACGACGTCGGTGAAAATTCTACGAATTTTCCATTTGCAATGCAATTTAGACTAGCAGGTATATAATAAAAATGTTCAAATGGTCACCTGATCTAGCCTTTGATATGGACGGCCCAGTACTCAAAGATGATTCTGTACGCGATTATCAATTTTTCTCCTATCACGCAGTACAACCAAATCTTCGATCGCGAATTGAACTTCAAGTTCATGATACAAGTAAATACTTTCTACCGTGTGAAGCATTCATTGAAGTAGAAGGAGAACTGGTAACATATGTTGTAGCTAATACACCATACGCAGCTGATGTTCAAGTCGGTTTCGTTAACAATGGCATCATGGCGTTATTTGATAGCGCAAGATATCTTATTGATGGAAAGGAAATTGAGTCGATAGAACGTGATGTTGATGTAGCAACAACAATAATAGGGTTAGCGAGATATTCCGATGATTATACAAGATCAGCCGGTCCATCTATGATGTTCGCGAAGGATATTACTGATCGCGCTGGGAAAAATCCATTTATTATAAGACAACCAATGGATCGTGCTGGTCCTCCGGCCGCTACTGATAACGAAAATATGATTATAAACAATGATCCCAATTACAACCTAGGAGCTACAACACGTATGTCAATGTTGCAGTTATATCGTAGACGATTTTCATGCGCGATTCTACCACACCACATATTTGGATTCTGCAGAAACGTTAGAAAAGTTATTTATGGAGCGAAACACACTATAGCGATTACGCGAAACGATACTGAAAATGACGCAATCTGGCGCACTGGCGGCGCTGCGGATAAAGTTATTTTATCAAAACTATCACTATGGATGCCAGTGTTTTATCCGTCAATAGCAGCAGAACAGCGATTACTATCATTCATGGATCAAGGAGGAAAATCATTGCTGAGTTGGTTGTCAGTGTCCACAGATACCATGGAATCTGATATTAACGGTACACTGACATGACACCTGGCAGCACGCGTCATATTTTTATAGCGCTACAGGATACAACGAGAGTTGGTAATCAAGAACGTTCCCATATGATATTTGATCAATTATGTGCCACTGAAATCTCACTGAAAATAAACGGACAGCAGGAACCATCTGAGGATATACAACTTGATTATGAAAACAATCAAATTGCACGAGTTTATCATAACCTACTATCGCATATGGCACGCGATCAAAATGTTGATACTGGTCTACAAATATCACAGTTGGATTTTAAAAATCTGTATCCGATCTATTACTTTTCGTTGGAACATCTTGATTTAACAAGACAATCCGTTGTTGATATACACTTTAGAGCTCGAGTAACCCGCCCTGCTGGTATTGCTAATTATAGACTAGTTGCTGACATTCTCAGTGATAAATCAATGTTACTTGAGGGCGTCGTTGGGCGAATGAGAATGGTGGATGCACCGGTGGAAAATATGTAACAATTAGATCAATCTGTGTTTGTATAATGTCGTATAGTAATATCAATGTCACGTTGACACCTGGTCAGTGAAACAAATTACAATCCAAATCAGCTAAGCAATGTGGAACCACAATAACGCTGAAACCTAATCAGATGACTGGCGGAGCAAATAAATTATCATTGACAACTTGTCAAGTGAAACATTTCAATGACGCGCTTGTAGCAAAGAAAGGCGTCCAGGTTACTCTTTCTGCAGCTGCGATTAAAAACATGATACAAACCGGTGGTATATTCCCGCTGTTAGCTGCGATTCCGGCTTTGATTGCAGCAGCAGCTCCATCGGTAGCTAAAGCGGCAACGTTAGGGGCCGTTGACACCGCGGCAGCGATGGCACTAAAGAAAGCAACCGGTGGATCCGTTCGCGGATCTAAGTATAAAAAAAGGGAAAGGGTCTAAGACTACCAGGAACTCCACACACGTGGTACAACGGAAGCAGCTTGAGAATCCCAGGGACGGTTTACTAGTTCAGAAATCTTCTATTTCCAAATCAATAGTTTCTATGTCTAATTTTGATTTACTCGATGCTGCTAGCAAATTAGCAATAATAAACTTTAGAGGTGTTTTTATGAAAGATCAGTTACCGGCACAACCAAATGATGTTGAAACCGGTATTATTAATCTAGATAACAGCACCGGACCTGGAACCCACTGGGTTGCATACGCGATTGATCCACGTGGGATTATTTATTTTGACTCATATGGATTAACGCCGCCGAAAGAATTTATGCTTTATATAAACAACTTAAAAACACTTCGTTGGTATTCTGCGTTACCAACACATACGATGATTGACCCACCAATATGTGGCAATGAAGTATTAAATGTTCTTGATGCTATTTCAAAGGAATCAAAGATTCCTCAATCAAAACCACCTCATACAGTTGTGAATGAGCATACTAACAGTTGCTGGATTTAAACAGAGAAAAGATTTCTACAATAACAATGATTCATATTTGGGGACGATCTTTATCAGCGCTGAAGAAACCTGATACTGATGGAGTTGAAATCAAGGGTGTAAAAAAACTAATCGAAGATGAAATAGCTGAAACGTTGAACTTAGCAAGTGTTGATCCCGGTGAAATAGTTGTATTTCAAGATCGTCAGGGTAAATTTAAAACTAGTAATGTTTCTCTTGATGATATTTTAGTTAAACGACGAGACGCAACAGAGAATACTATCGCGTTATTTTCCGATCAGGGTAAACTCAAACCGGGTGTAATTATTTCAACAATTACAGATAAAATACTATCACTCGATAACAATTACGTATCTGTTACTAATTCATTAAAAACATATGACGATGTTATAACCAAATTTAATCAACTTTAACAAGATATCATTGACAACTTCTTTGGTGTTCCACATGTAACCACACCAAAACTCACCTCGATAAAAGATTCTATGTTGGAACTAGCAACACTTCAATACGAATATGAAAAACACGTGAAACAGTTTTCAATGTTTCGTAAAAACATCATAGATAAATTTATTGGAAGCCCATTCGATAAAATTGAAATGACTCTTCCCGAGATTAAAAAATCCATTGATGAACTAAAAACATTCAACGATGCAATGAAAGATGATGCGGCGAGGATGATAAGCGTCATCGAAAAAACAAAAATTCCTCATGAAAAAATCAACAATATCGTATACACAATTCAACACGGATCATTTGCGTGGACTCCCACAAATAACATTTTACACGTCACTGCGGCCATCAAGGGTATTTATCGATTAACAATAGTATCGCCGACTCAATTTAATATATCATCGAGTAGTTCATCTGGAGTTAATAATACGATAACAACGATGATCGACAAGGATACATCTGAACAGTTCACGATAACGACCGCAGATAGAAATTTACCCAGGGTTTCAGTAACGTGTTACGTGGAATTCGTAGCGGATTTAAGTAAACAATTAAATTGAAAGGAACATATTTCGGATTTCATAATTGAAAACACTAGCGGTTTTAAAATAAAATGACAACATCGCAACAGTATCGCTATGATCAGGTGAAAGAATTTCAAACTAAACTAGGAGCGCTTTCTGAGGAGTATCAAATGAAAATAAAAAAATACCGACGAAGAATAGCCGTGGTTGATGTTACCGTGTACTCGGTGTCGGGAGTAATCATTGCTGCTGGAATAATACTATCTTCAGTTACAATGGTCGCCCCCGTCTTAGTTCCAATTTGTATTTCTGCGGTGGCTACAATCGCGGGTATATTAACCGGGGTCACAAAAAAATTATCATCGTGTAGCCAGAGTAAACTGCACGATTATGTAATTAAATTTCACGTTGCATCTGCTGCATACTCACTATTATCATCAATGATATCATCTTCGTTGGATGATACAACAATATCACATAGCGAGTTTTCAGCGATGGCTCAATTGTACAAGTCAACGATGTTGAAATTGGAAATTAAAAACAATAATAATAACAATGACAACGTCATCGTCGCAAGAACTGCTTCAACAAATAGTAGAAAATACAACACAGATGAAAACAAGCATGATATCTATAACTTCAACGCGTCCTGAATTCAGCGTGAATTTCCTGACTCCAATTCCCGTGAAAGAGATAGCGCTAGCAAAATTACGGGTATATCACAGTTGTCCTAATATCAGATCGGTAGCATTTGGTGGTCAACAACCGAATAATTCTTTAGTATTTGCGTGGAAAAATCGTGTAGACCGAACTCCAGACTGGAACGTTGTCTCGTTGCCAACAGGGTCATACCAAACTGAACAAATCAATGCTGAATTTCAACGCAGAATAAAATCTATCACCGGAAAAGAATCAAAAATCGCTATAACGTTTCACGAGCCGACGCTATCATCTGCGATCGAGATAAATTCACCTAGTTATGTCGTAGATATCTATCAGAGCTCTATTAAAACAATACTGGGATGGCCTGAATTACCACCTCTACGCGAACCACACAAATCTGATTATACCACAGGCGAACAATCATACCAAGAAATTACTACATCGTATCAAGAACACCTCGGTGATATAAAACTGTCAACACAGCCGGGTAATTATTTCAATTTTGTTGATCGGGATTCGGCCTATTGGCGATTTAAGGTTGGACAGACTCCAGAATTAATTACTTACATAAATATTTACCATCACAGAATTATTGAGTATTTCAACGAGATAAATCAATTACACAGTCAACAACTACAACGACTACAACAAGCTTTTAATGTGTCTAATCAAAGTGAAATCATCAAGCACATAGAGATATTAAATCAACTTGCATCCGACATGGAATATATCAACCAGCGAATAATTCAAGCAATAATTAATCATCGCGATGACAGAGTTAATTATTCTAAACAAAATTTTCTAACTGCATACAATATAACAGAAGCTGATCTACCGAATTTCAAATTTGTTGGTTATAACGCAGACGAACTAAAAAAAATCTGTTAATGATGTTATTGATAAAAATTTTACTGCGATAGTTACAGCACATCGACGAAACAAAAACGTGGCTGTGTTGACAAATAATAATGACCCAGATGGTGGTGTTAGACATATCGCTCCGAACAACGTGAATATATCCTCGGTGATAGCATTGAATTTAGTAGGTGATGCTATCGAAGGCAGCTATCAAATAAATCTTGAACAATCAAATCAGGCTCAGTAGGGATATATTCTATATTCATTTTCCCCAACAGCTCCTCCAGGATTTTTAATAATTGAGGACCCAACTAATCCAGTCTTTATGCGGTGTCATAATAATTCTTTAACGAGAATTAATTTCAAACTAAATGACCAATCCAATAATCTAATTGATTTACGAGGCGAAGTGTTGCAAATTAGTCTGTTTGTGAAATCCTGAAGGGATTTTCATCCTAGGACTTTCAATCATAAATTAATTTCATCGTAAAAAAAATTGTTAACCCCATAGCAGCAGAGAGGGTGAACGTCAATCAAAATGGCGTCTATGAGGAAGCCTTATTTTACCAAATGAACACTTTTTTTTACGATTTTCGTGGAAGCTTTGGTTTGCCAAATCGACGCCTCAAAAAGTTGTAGGGTTCACCACTCGCCGCTAAAAATCTTGCAGCTACATGGTAACAATAACCCAGCGTCTCTTTTTTTTAAATTTTGTTTTGCTGAATGGAGGTTTTTATTAAGCATTTTCGAGGAAGCCTCAGTTTAGCAAAAAGACGCCAAATTGACGCCTGGAACAAATTTACGCCTGGAGAAAATTTAGGGTTCACGCTCTCTGCTGCTCTACTACATATGTCTTTGAATATTTGGATATTAAATTACCTTATTCATATTTTGAAATAATGTATGAAGTGCGTGTGTATCTGTCTGAAAGAGAGATAAAGATATAAAGAGAACAAATGTTGAGATTATCCCTCATTCTAAAACTATGGCTCTTTATCACATCTCACTGAATACAATGTACTTATTTACCATTGCTTGAATAGACTATAAGAAGAGAGGGTGTATTGCTGCACGAATGTATGTTGATATATTTCAGATTTTGGTTCTATAAAACACTAGTTATAACGTTTTAGTATTTAAGGTAGGAACGGCCTTTAAACGTTTTTCTTAAGACATCGTTTTAGACAGTGGTATTGGTGATGTTGATGTGCATATCTGATAGCACATGAGGGTGCTAAATAATAAAACCGACGCTAAAGACACAAACATACGCACACGCTGTCGGTTATATACATATATATTTGATTCAATATAAAGAACAATGTCTTATTTTTTTTTTTTTTTTGGGGGGGGGGAGACTATTTAGTGCTATTTCTGTTCTGTCGTTACAATCGTCGCCATTCTTTATAAACATGTTGATTTAACCTGTTGTATTTAAAGATTTATTACCTTCCTTCCGTGCAAAATTAGAGATGATGCAAACATTTATTCTAAGACCTACGATAGATTACTACTACATATATCTTTGAAAAACACACTAACGCTTATAACTTACAAAACTTCCTTGCGCAGTATTACACTGTGTCATATGAACAGCACTTTTAATAGCCATTATTGGACCACACATTTTATTGATGTTGGAGAATAATAATTTTATGGCAAGTCGGTATTATAATAATGTTCTACTTCAACAACAACTACTACTACTATTACTACCTCTATCACACGTATTATTATTATTTCTACTTATTTAATTACTATTTTTATTATTATGATTATTAATATTATTATTATTATTATTATTATTATTAAAGTGTCATCTCCGCCTCGAAATCAAGATGTGTCTGTAGAAACGGAACCGTTAATAACTTCAACAAACTCTTCAGAAGGTAAAATTAGTCACACTTTGTTCATAGTTACACACTAGTTTTTGTATATAGAATATTACATACGTCTGCATTTCAAGGCATCTCATCAATTGTGAAATTCTTCATCAGGCACATAATGATGTCATATCTTTAAATGGATAATTTTGACTCGCAAAGAATATGTGCTGCAATTCCTTGTTCACCAATGCAACTGTTTTAACTAGTGACACAACTTACCTGAGTGACTGACTATACATGGAGGTAAGTGAGACTATTATTATTGATTGAATCCTTCTTATACAATACATTTGGCAAGGATGTGTGATATTCGGAATGATCGTGCCATCTAGTTTTTATATGGCGCATTTCGTTTGACATCGTATGTATATTGTTGTAAAGGTGAAGAGATTTTGTGCATATAGCCGTTACCTGTATGCAGAAGATATATGTATGTGAATAATTATATGAGGAAAGTAACAACAACTAAACGAATACCGGCACACTGGAGTCAAAGATTTCTGTCATTTGTTGCTAAGGTAATTATAGTAAAACCTCTGCTTCTGCCATATTTAAACATCTTTTATCAGCACTTTTAAATCCATCAGCAAACGTTGAAGCAGCAGTAAATCGCATATTATTTAAATTTATATGGGGTGGAAAAGTAAACAGAGTAGAACTCGATATACTATTATCCACTAAAAACGAGAGCAGGACTAAATATGATACACATATTTTCATTCATTAGGTATATTAAGATAAAATAGGTAAAACGATTGCTTGAAAAGGAAAATGGAGTGTGGCAGGATTTCATCTATACAACTGTACTCAGTAAAAAAGGATATTTGGAATTTAGTTAGAAGGAAATTAGAAGAAGATAGTAAACTCATTACAAATAGGTTTTGGAGAGAAGTAATTTGGCAGTATCTAATTGGAAAGATGAACTGCAAGGTCCAAAAGGTTGTCTGTCCATACATAGTTTAACTGTTGTCCCCACTAAATTGTTCCATCATGACAAATCCTGGACAGAAGCTTGTTTTGATGTTCTGAATGGTCTAATGGATGATAACGGTAATTTAATATCTTTTGAAATAATACAACTAAAAACTAGAAGCAGTGATTTCTTAAAATACTTCTCCTTAATATCCAAAATTCCAAAAGCATGGACAGATGCCATAAAGAAAACTATTTAGTACATAATAATTTTGATATGCAGGATAATACAATAATGAACTTGCAAAAACATAATTCACTCAAGTTTGTTTTCAAAGTTCTTGATAGATATCTAAACGGCAACACAGTGCTAAGAATGAAACATGGATGAAAGTATTGAATATAAATATAAGTAGTGAGAAGTGGTCTGAAATATATATGTGTGAAATCTTGTACGAAGGATAACAAATTGATCTCCTTTAACTTGAAATTAATCCATAGAATAATTGCTACAATTGATTTTCTGAAAAGAATTAACATATTAAAAGACAACAAATGTACTTTCTGTAAGAGTGAAAATGAAAGTATTGAGCATCTCTTTTATTACTGCTATATAATTTCACAGTTTGGGTACCGTTTTATTGAAGGTTTGGTACCTTTTTGCCCAAATATTGCACATTTGTCAAAGTATAAACATTTGTAGGAGTTAACAACTGGACAGTTTATGTTATTTCGTCCTTTTTTTGGCAAAATATTTTATTGATACTTGCAGATTCAATATAAAAATTCATTACATTTATGCTTTCAAGGAAATAGTTGCAGCGCATAAGAACATCGAAAAATATATTGCTAAAGTAAATAAAAAAGAGGACCAATTTCTTCAAACGTGGACCTCAATAATGAATATGTAACATGTATCTGATTTGATGGTAAACAGGAACAAAATACTGTAATATCATATTAGCATCAAGAACAAAATACAGTAATATCACAATGTCACCTAGATTGTGTGCCTTATGCATGTGTGTGTTTGTGTGTTCGAGTGTTTTCCTTTTCTGTAGATTATATTTATTATCGCTAGATTTTCAGATATGTTCGATTGTAAGGTGACCTTGGGATGGTTCCACGACACAGCGGTCAGCCTATTAGGGGATAATAAATTAAAAACAAAATAAAAAATAATGTTACTTCCCATGACAATGATAAATAAATGAATGTATTTTTAATTAACTGAACAAATAACCATTTGTATGTATTTAGTTATATAGTAATATTTGGATATTAAATTACCTTATTCATATTTTGAAATAATGTATGAAGTGCGTGTGTATCTGTCTGAAAGAGAGATAAAGATATAAAGAGAACAAATGTTGAGATTATCCCTCATTCTAAAACTATGGATTTTCATCACATCTCACTGAATACAATGTACTTATTTACCATTGCTTGAATAGACTATAAGAAGAGAGGGTGTATTGCTGCACGAATGTATGTTGATATATTTCAGATTTTGGTTCTATAAAACACTAGTTATAACGTTTTAGTATTTAAGGTAGGAACGGCCTTTAAACGTTTTTCTTAAGACATCGTTTTAGACAGTGGTATTGGTGATGTTGATGTGCATATCTGATAGCACATGAGGGTGCTAAATAATAAAACCGACGCTAAAGACACAAACATACGCACACGCTGTCGGTTATATACATATATATTTGATTCAATATAAAGAACAATGTCTTATTTTTTTTTTTTTTTTTGGGGGGGGAGACTATTTAGTGCTATTTCTGTTCTGTCGTTACAATCGTCGCCATTCTTTATAAACATGTTGATTTAACCTGTTGTATTTAAAGATTTATTACCTTCCTTCCGTGCAAAATTAGAGATGATGCAAACATTTATTCTAAGACCTACGATAGATTACTACTACATATATCTTTGAAAAACACACTAACGCTTATAACTTACAAAACTTCCTTGCGCAGTATTACACTGTTTCATATGAACAGCACTTTTAATAGCCATTATTGGACCACACATTTTATTGATGTTGGAGAATAATAATTTTATGGCAAGTCGGTATTATAATAATGTTCTACTTCAACAACAACTACTACTACTATTACTACCTCTATCACACGTATTATTATTATTTCTACTTATTTAATTAATATTTTTATTATTATGATTATTAATATTATTATTATTATTATTATTAAAGTGTCATCTCCGCCTCGAAATCAAGATGTGTCTGTAGAAACGGAACCGTTAATAACTACAACAAACTCTTCAGAAGGTAAAATTAGTCACACTTTTTCATAGTTACACACTAGTTTTTGTATATAGGATATTACATACGTCTGCATTTCAAGGCATCTCATCAATTGTGAAATTCTTCATCAGGCACATAATGATGTCATATCTTTAAATGGATAATTTTGACTCGCAAAGAATATGTGCTGCAATTCCTTGTTCACCAATGCAGCTGTTTTAACTAGTGACACAACTTACCTGAGTGACTGACTATACATGGAGGTAAGTGAGACTATTATTATTGATTGAATCCTTCTTATACAATACATTTGGCAAGGATGTGTGATATTCGGAATGATCGTGCCATCTAGTTTTTATATGGCGCATTTCGTTTGACATCGTATGTATATTGTTGTAAAGGTGAAGAGATTTTGTGCATATAGCCGTTACCTGTATGCAGAAGATATATGTATGTGAATAATTATATGAGGAAAGTAACAACAACTAAACGAATACCGGCACACTGGAGTCAAAGATTTCTGTCATTTGTTGCTAAGGTAATTATAGTAAAACCTCTGCTTCTGCCATATTCAAACATCTTTTATCAGCACTTTTAAATCCATCAGCAAACGTTGAAGCAGAAGTAAATCGCACATTATTTAAATTTATATGGGGTGGAAAAGTAAAGAGAATAGAACTCGATATACTAGTATCCACAGAAAACGAGAGCAGGACTAAATATGATACACATATTTTTATTCATTAGGTATATTAAGATAAAATAGGTAAAACGATTGCTTGAAAAGGGAAATGGAGTGTGGCAGGATTTCATCTATACAACTGTACTCAGTAAAAAAGGATATTTGGAATTTAGTTAGAAGGAAATTAGAAGAAGATAGTAAACTCATTACAAATAGGTTTTGGAGAGAAGTAATTTGGCAGTATCTAATTGGAAAGATGAACTGCAAAGTCCAAAAGAGTATCTATCCATGAATAGTTTAATTGTTGTCCCCACTAAATTGTTCCATCATGACAAATCCTGGACAGAAGCTTGTTTTGAAGTTCTGAATGGTCTAATGGATGATAACGGTAATGATGATACAATAATAAACTTTCAAAAACAAAATTCACTCAAGTTTGTGTTCAAAGATCTTGATAGAAAACTAAAAGGCAACACAGTGCTAAGCATGAAACATGGATGAAAGTATTGATTACATATATAAATAGTGAGAAGTCGTCTGAAATATATACGAGCGAAATCTTGTACTAAGGATACCAAATTGGTCTCTTTTAACTTGAAATTAATCCATAGAATAATTGCTAATATTGATTTTCTGAAAAGAATTAACATATTAATAGACAACAAATGTACTTTCTGTAAGAGTGAAAATGAAAGTATTGAGCATCTCTTTTGTTATTGAAATATTAATTAACAGTCTGGTTACCCTTTTATTGAACGTTTTGCACCTTTTTGCCCACATATTGCACATTTGTCCAAAAAAATAAAACATTTGTAGGAGTTAACAACCTGATAGTTTATGTAATTTCATCCTTTTTTTTGAAAAATATTTTATTTATATTTGCAGTTCAATATAAAGAATCCTTACATTTATGCATTTAAGGAAATAGTTGCAACGCATAAGGACATCGAAAAATATACTGCTAAAGTAATAAAAAAAAAAGGAACAATTTCTTTAAAAGTTGACCTCAATAATGAATATGCAACATGTATCTAATTTGATGGAAAACAGGAACAAAATACTGTAATATCATATTAGCATCAAGAACAAAATACGGTAATATCACAATGTCACCTTGATTGTGTGCCATATGCATATGTGTATGTGTGTCTGTGTGTGTGTGTGTGTGTGTGCAAGTGTTTTCCTTTTTCTGTTGATTATATTAATTACCGCTAGATTTTCAGATATATTTGATTGTAATGTGTGATTGGGATGGTTCCTGGACCCAGCTGTCAGTCTATTAGGGGATAATAAATTAAAAACAAACAAAAATAATGTTACTTCCCATGAAAATGATATATAAATGATATTATTTTTAATTAACTGAACAAATAACCATTTTTATGTGTTTAGTTATATAGTAACATATGGGCATTAAATTACCTTATTCATATATTGAAATTATGTATGAAGTGCGTGTTTATCTGTCACAAAGAGAGATAAAGAGATAAAGAGAACGAATGTTGAGATTATCCCCAATTCTAAAACTATGGATCTTCATCACAACACACTGTATACAATGGACTTATTTTTTCTTTTCTTGAATAGACTATAAGAATAGAGGGTGTATTGCTGCACGAATGTATGTTGATATGTTTCAGATTTTGGTTCTATAAAACACTAGTTATAACGTTTTAGTATTTAAGGTAGGAACGGCCTTTAAACGTTTTTCTTAAGACATCGTTTAAGACAGTGGTATTGGTGATGTTGCTTTGCGTATCTGATAGCACATGAGGGTGCTAAATAATAAAACCGTCGCTAAAGACACAAACATACGCACACGCTGTCGGATATATACATATATATTTGATTCAATATAAAGACCAATGTTGGGGGGATGACTATGTAGTGCTAATTTTGTTCCTGTCGTTACCATCGTCGCCATTCTTTATAAACATGTTTTGTAACCTGTTATATTTAAAGATTTATTACCTACCTTCCATGCAAGATCAAAGATTATGTAAACATTTATTCTAAGACGTACGATAGATTACTACTACATATATCTTGGAAAAACACACTAACGCTTATAACTTACAAAACTTCCTTGCACAGTCTTACACCGCGTCATGAACACCATTTTGAACAGCCTGTATTGGACCACACATTTTATTGATGTTGGAGAATAATAATTTTATGGCAAGTCGGTATTATAATAATATTCTACTTCAACAACAACTACGACTACTATTACTACCTCTACCACACGAATTATTATTATTATTTTTTTTTATTATTATTATTATTTTTATAGCGCCTTCTACGTCTAGAAATCAAGAATCGTCTGAAGGAAAGGAAATCTCTTCAGAGGTAAAATTATTCAGACATTTTTCATGCTTACACACTAGCTTTTTTATATGGACTATTACATACTTCTCCTTGGCAGTCATCTCATCAGGTATAAAATGCTTCATCAGGCATATATTGATGTCAGATCTTTAAATGGATAAACGTGACTCGCAACGAATATGTGCTGCAATTCCTTGTTCACAAATGTAACTGTTTTAACTAGTGACACAGCTTACCTGAGTGACCATAGATATATGTGTGATTTTATTATTGATTGAAACATTCTTATTAAGTAAATGTATCAAGGATGTGTGATATTCGTTAACGTAAATGAGGGCGTTCATGTAAGCGTTATTCCCATGCAAATGATCAATTCCGGAAATTCCTTTGCGTGACAATTGCAAGATAGAGTTACACATCTTTTGATCTGTTCTAAGTTATATTTGCTTTGAATGTCCAATCTATGTCAGTCATATTGCTCTTTGGGAAACGTCATTGAAACAGCTATCTTGCTTAACGCCTACAACGTCCTTAGGTTTTGAATAAAAAGCCATCACGTGATCACCAGTGATTCCGTTTATGCTATGATTGACCCTCATTGATTGCTTCAAATGACTACTAATTGGCTCTTCATACTACACTGTGCTCAAGACTACACGAATTTTAACTGCATTCATCAGTACTTAAATGTAAACGGAAGCGAAGAAATAAATATTGTTTCAAAGGTGGCCGGCGAAAAACAAAATTCAAGTTATGTCTCTTTCGCCCTTTCCGGCAAACAATTAAACAATTCGGCCGATGATTTGGATTATCTGATGCAGATCACTATTAAATCACCAACCTTTGGGTCAACTATCCCAGATAAACCACTGCGTATTGCATTATTCAACGCCCAATCAGTTGGAGCACCGGAAAAGCGCGCAGAAATAGTTAATTATATCAACGATCAGAATAATAACGTCTTTTTCCAATCATAAACATGGCTAAAAAACATCAGGCGATGGGCCCAAGTGCGCGGATCACCCATCCACCAGATACTTTATCAAGTTGTTCCCGCCACGTATTTGGAAAAGCCGTCATGGCAAATAATTCCATGTTAAACACAACACAACCTTGAATTTCTGCCACACATCGATCGAACTAGTCCCATCAACACTAACACTATCACAAAAGTTTGTCCATTTTGTCTGCTTCTACCGCCCTTCTCCTAGTAGAAAAAAACAGGCTGACTGAATCTCTCTTTTTGGAGCAGTTTCCGAATTTTCTGGATAATGGAAATTAAATATATGACAACCTAATTATTCTTGGAGATTTCAACTTTCACTTTGACTGTCCTTGAAACCCCTACACATACAAATCCTAGATTCCCTTCAAGGTTTCAACCTTAACGAGTCAGTTAGCTAACCCACCCATAACCATGGTCACATTTTAGACTGGCTTAGTCCCATACCGGATGATAATATTCTACGTTCCACCCTAGTATCCCACAAACTTGCATCAGATCACGTCTGCATCATATGCTATCTCAACGTATCAGTCCTTAAACCTCTAACTGTATTTACTGCTAAGAGAAACGCCAGTATGATAATAGAACCAAACTAATTCAAGACATCCAAGCAAACATAACAACTTGCTAAAATCCTAAAGCAGAACAACTCGATAACTGACTGCATTCCTTGCTTGGAAAAACATGCCCCATCCACCAAGTTCAAATTATTTATTTAAGGATGCTCTCCGTGGTATAGCAGTGTTAGAGACCAGCTCCTCACTTCTAAAAGAGACTGCAGAAAAGCGAAGAGACTTTGGCTTTCGTCCAGAATCACCAATCATCAACAAATCTATTAAGCCGCTAAGAAACAAGTACATGATTCCATAGTCAATCTAGCCACATTATCCCAGTACAGTGCTAATATCACGGAGAGTTCTAGCAGCGAAGATCTCTTCGAGATTATTAGCACACTAATAGCAAGTAACAAATGCGCACCATTTACAACTGCCTATTCTTCCAGACCTGTTTTCAAAAACCTTCCTTGACCTGCTAAAAACCATTAGAGATAACTTGACAACACAATTTCAACTGACTCATCGTCACCATACAATTGCGATAAAGAATTCAGAGACAACTGATAGCAGCATTTGAACCTGTCTCTATGGATTTAGTACGAATAATCGTGATGAATATTGCACCAAAGTTGCCTGAAATAGATTAAAATTAATTACAACATAACGGCTGCTTGAATGTTTAGATCCAATATTGCATTCACTAATTTATAGTATTAATACCTGTCTCTCATCCGGGGTATTCCCAAAACTGTCAATGTAAAGCATCTGCTGAAGTTCCCAACACTCGACCTTTACGATTTATATAACTACAGCCCAGTTTCTAATCTCCCTTTCATTTTAAAGCTGTTATAAAAGAAATTTGTAAACCTAACCTGTGTCTCATCTGCATTTAAATAGTCTTTGTAACAATGTACTGTCTGCATACAGCCATTGCCACAATACTGAAACTACTCTACTGAAAGTAGTTAATGACTTTCTCTGTTTTGGATAGCGGTAAGATTTCAGTCCTCACACTCCGTTATTTGAGTGCAGTATTTGATAAATAAACAATGATAAACTACTTCACCGTCTCAAGCATGTATTTGGCATTCACAATACCGCATTACTGTGGTTCAAGTCCTACTTAGTCATCCGGACCCAAATTGGATCTGTAAATGGAATACACTACAGCCCAGTGGATCTATCTTGTGGTATTCCACAGGGGTCTGGTCTTGGAACTGTTCGCTTCCTTCGATACATTCAGTCGCTCTCAAGTGTCATATGTAATACTCCAGTGTATCGCCAATTGTACGTTGATGATACCCATCAATAGAAATCTTTCTACGCAACTGAAGTTGACGATGCCATACAAGGAGTTAAGAGCTGCATTTCCGATGAGAAATCACGAAATGACATGTAAACAGCTGCAGATGAATGACGATAAAACTAAGGCTATTATGATTATACACATTTTTACCTCAAACAGTAAATATTAGGAACTTCAACGTTACATTCACACAGTCAGTGCGAAACAAATACATGTTACTCTAGACAATATTCACATAATGCACCAACTTGTCATTATATACGCAAAGCTGCATATCTTGAGCTGACTTGCGTCAGATCCATTCACGAATACCGTTCAGTTGATGCCACTAAACCATGTGTGTGTTCAGTAGAACTTTCATGAATGGACTAATGTAACGCAATTATGTTTGGTTCTTCTCAATATCTACTGCATTAACCTCGAAACGTTCAAAAATAGCTGCTCGGATCATCCTTAAAGTGCTACGATCAAGAACTCCTACCTCTGCTCTGCACCATGCATCGGTTATCCATTTGATCCAGAATCAAACACATTATTTGTTTTCTGTGCTACGTTTCACTGACGTACTGAAATCCAACATACTTATCTCGCCTCACCCATGTGTACACAGCAGCAAGATTCTTACGCTACTCTTCTAACAATTTCATACTCATTAATTAACAATGAAAATGAAGTCATATGGACAACGTTCTTTTGCATACCAGGGCCCAGCAACGTGGAACGAATTGCTCAATGGAATTAGACACTAAGACACAGTGATCTCTTTCAAGCGTGCACTTGAAACTCACCTTTATCGACAGTGAAAGCAAACATATAGACCTAAAAATGGTTTCTACCCTAAATATTTTCATCATTTTTAATATCTTCTAATTTCATGGTGTTCTTGCAGTAGTCATCTCATTATTGATGTTGTAAAGCGCTTAGATATTTTAATGATTAGGCGCAATACAAAGTCCTTGTTCTTCTTCTTTATTTGTTCTTCTTGTTATGTATGTATGTATGTATGTATGTATGTATGTATATATATGTATATATATATATATATATATATATATATATATATATATATATATATATATATATATATATATATATATATATATATTTGAATTTCTCACCTTTTCCTGGTTGTTATTCTGCAATATGGTCATCTACGTTAAAACAAGTAGACTTTCTAACTGCATATTCAGATCATGGCTCCATTTATAATAATCGCTATGTATGATCATTTATAGCATGGTCTTTCAAAGAAACGTTGTTGTTGTTTTCTTTTCGTTACGCGATGGGGTAAACACCATTTCTCGTAAAATAGGTTATATATGGCGGCCAGTAAAAACGGTGGAGGAAGAATAGCCCTGTTACGAACCAACCAAACACGAAAGCCTATGTCAGCCTTCTCATATACCCACGAGGACAAGCGTGAGATGCCAGTGATCTGTATAGTACAGCAGTTATATTTTGTAAGGGGTAAACGTTCCGAGGAAACAAGTTAGGATAATATAACTACTAGATAACTGTTACATCCATGCGTAATCTGCAACCGTATAGACATATAGCCAGAGATAAATAAACACAAATGATTGGATATAAATTGATGTAATCAATATATGGTGTTTTAGTGTGAGGCTCCTGACATCAGCTCGTGATTTCTTAAGCAAATGTCTGAACATCATTCTAAGTACAGTCGTGAAAGAAAACCCCAACGTTGCATTCGAAACAGAAGAAAGGTCTGATGTCCGCACGAGAGAAATCACTGTATACTATTTATTAATCTGTTTATGATTCCCAGTTTTATATATTGTGTAGTGAGAATAAAAGTTGTAAGATATATCATGTATAATTTCAAGGCTGCAGTTATCGAACAATTAACTTGATATTTCATAAAAACACGTGCAATCAATATTTTAATATGTACATATTACACTATATTATATTTTTATATTATGTAGGTGAAACAGACATGACAGGTTCCGTATGCTCTGAAAGTAAAACAAGCGGATTAGTGAAGCTTTAAATTAGAACAAATACACCACTAAGGATAAATATACATATTTCGTCTTTTCTATATGTAGGTCGATTGCTTGCTCAGTGTTCTTTCTTATAACATTTTAGGCCAGAACCTCCAATTATATTTGTTACATACGTCTGCGATATGGCAATGACTTATTTTAAATTAATTCACGTCTTACTTAAAGGACGTGACTGTATCCTCAATTTTCCCAGGTTATTAATTCAGATCCTTGGTTTCATTCGTGTTGTATATAGGTATGTAGGTATCTATGCATGCATGTATCTAGATATCTATGTAGGTATGTATGTATCTATGCATGCATGTATCTAGGTATCTTTGTAGGTATGTAGGTATCTATGCATGCATGTATCTAGGTATCTATGTAGGTATGTAGGTATCTATGCATGCATGTATCTAGGTATCTATGTAGGTATGTAGGTATCTATGCATGCAGGTATGTAGGTATCTATGCATGCATGTATCTAGGTATCTATGTAGGTATGTAGGTATCTATGCATGCATGTATCTAGGTATCTATGTAGGTATATAGGTATCTAAGCATGCATCTATCTAGATATTTATGTAGGTATGTATGTATCTATGCATGCATGTATCTAGGTATCTATGTAGGTATGTAGGTATCTATGCATGCATGTATCTAGGTATCTATGTAGGTACGTAGGTATCTATGCATGCATGTATCTAGGTATCTATGTAGGTATCTATGTAGGTATGTAGGTATCTATGCATGCAGGTATGTAGGTATCTATGCATGCAGGTATGTAGGTATCTATGCATGCATGTATCTAGGCATCTATGTAGGTATGTAGGTATCTATGCATGCATGTATCTAGGTGTCTATGTAGGTATGTAGGTATATATGCATGCATATATCTATGCATCTATGTAGGTATGTAGGTATCTATGCTTGTATGTATCTAGGTATCTATGTAGGTATGTAGGTATCTATGCATGCATGTATCTAGGTATCTATGTAAGTATCTATGTAGGTATGTAGGTATCAATGCATGCAGGTATGTAGGTATCTATGCATGCATGTATCTAGGTATCTATGTAGGTATATAGGTATCTAAGCATGCAGGTATGTAGGTATCTATGTAGGTATGTAGGTATCTATGCATGCATGTATCTAGGTATCTATGTAGGTATGTAGGTATCTATGCATGCAGGTATGTAGGTATCTTTGCATGCATGTTTCTAGGTATCTATGTAGGTATATAGGTATCTATGCATGCATGTATCTAGGTATCTATGTTGGTACCTATGCATGCATGTATCTAGGTATCTATGTAGGTATGTAGATATGTCTGCATGCATGTATCTAGGTATCAATGTAGGTATCTATGCATGCATGTATCTAGGTATCTATGTAGTTATGTAGGTATCTATGTAGGTATGTAGGTATCTATACATGTATGTATCTAGGTATCTATGTAGGTATGTAGATATCTATGCATGCATGTATCTAGGTATCTATGTTGGTACCTATGCATGCATGTATGTAGGTATCTATGTAGCTATGTAGGTATATATGCATGCATGTATCTAGGTATCTATGTAGGTATCTATGCATGCATGTATCTAGGTATCTATGTAGGTATCTATGCATGCATGTATCTAGGTATCTATGTAGGTATGTAGGTATCTATGCATGCAGGTATGTAGGTATCTATGTAGGTATGTAGGTATCTATGCATGCATGTATCTAGGTATCTATGTAGGTATGTAGGTATCTATGTAGGTATGTAGGTATATATGCATGCAGGTATGTAGGTATCTATGTAGGTATGTAGGTATCTGTGCATGCATGTATCTAGGTATCTATGTAGGTATGTAGGTATCTATGCATGCAGGTATCTATGCATCTATGCATGCAGGTATGTAGATATCTATGCATGCAGTTATGTAGGTATATATGCATGCAGGTATGTAGGTATCTATACATGCAGGTATGTAGGAATCTATGCATGTAAGTATGTAGGTATCTATGTAGGTATGTAGGTATCTATGCATGCATGTATCTAGCTATCTATGTAGGTATGTAGGTATCTATGCATGCAGGTATGTAGGTATCTATGCATGCATGTATCTAGGTATCTATGTAGGTATCTATGCAAGCATGTATCTATGCATCTATGCATGCAGGTATGTAGGTATCTATGCATGCAGGTATGTAGGTATCTATGCATGCAGGAATGTAGGTATGTATGCATGCAGGTATGTAGGTATCTATGCATGCAGGTATGTAGGTATCTATGCATGCAGGTATGTAGGTATATATGCATACAGGTATGTAGGTATGTATGCATGCAGGTATATAGGTATCTAAGCATGCAGGTATGTAGGTATCTATGTAGGTATGTAGATATCTATGCATGCATGTAATCTAGGTATCTATGTTGGTATCTATGCATGCATGTATCTAGGTATCTATGTAGGTATGTAGATATGTATGCATGCATGTATCTAGGTATCTCTGTAGGTATCTATGCATGCGTGTATCTAGGTATCTATGTAGGTATGTAGGTATCTATGTAGGTATGTAGGTATCTATGCATGCAGGTATCTATGCATGCAGGTATCTATGCATCTATGCATGCAGGTATGTAGGTATCTATGCATGCAGGTATCTATGCATCTATGCATGCAGGTATGTAGGTATCTATGTAGGTATGTAGGTATCATTGCATGCAGATATGTAGGTATCTATACATGCAGGTTTGTAGGTATCTATGCATGCAGGTATGTAGGGATCTATGCATGCAGGTATGTAGATATGTATGAATGGAGGTATGTAGGTATCTATGTAGGTATGTAGGTATCTATGCATGCATGTATCTATGCATCTATGCATGCATGTATCAAGGTATCTATGTAGGTATGTAGGTATCTATGCATGCATGTATCTATGCATCTATGCATGCAGGTATGTAGGTATCTATGCATGCAGGTATGTAGGTATCTATGCATGCAGGTATGTAGGTATGTATGCATGCAGGTATGTAGGTATCTATTCATGCAGGTATGTAGGTATCTATGCATGCAGGTATGTAGGTATATATGCATACAGGTATGTAGGTATCTAGGTTATCTGTCTGTCTGTCTGTCTATCTTTCTATCTGTCTATATGGCTATCGACAATAATAATGACATGAATATTTCATCATGGAGGCTCAAAATACATGATAATTGAATCTAATTTGACATTGGTATACAAATATATAAATCATTGCTTTTCTTACTTTACAAATTATATTTATTTATAAATAATCAGGGAAACATAATGTAAATATACATATAAATATATATCAAATTGAAACATTATCTAGTTGCATATTACAATTTGTATTAAGTGAAGTTCGTTAAATTTCAATCTTAACACCCATCTTAACATATTAGTTATGAACATACATGACCACACAGTTGGAGCTTAAATAATAAATAATTGTGCTAGAACGCTCAGGAAACTTTGGGATTTAATTCTCAATTTTGTAATTTCGTTTTTAAATTTTCGTAAAACGCACTGACTTAAATAGTGAAAATACCAATAAATGGCCATACACGTTCAAAGAGGTGAATTATTCATAGTGATTTCATCACGAGAAGAATGATGCGTTTGACTCAAAAACAGTAAATAATATTTATAAAATATAAAATGTATTCACTTAAACAGTGAAACTGTGAAAACAAAAGTTAGCAGATATTCAAATTATCTCTGCAGTCCCCAAAAAACACTTTGTTTTATGAACATAAAACTTAACCCAAGGTTAAAGATTACATGCATGGAGTTAGTGACACACTCAGTCACCATTACACTCAGCTACCAGTCACACTAGCCATACAATCAGTCAGTATTCCAGGTTGGACAGTCAAGTAGTCAGCGCCAACCTGTATCGGTCAGCAATGCTAGAACACCTGCTACTCGACCAGCAACACTATTCGGCCCTACGGCTGTATTAGTTTTGCTTTACATCTGACAAGTCGACTTCATAGCTAGCTCTGTAGCTGATACCACGTCGACTCCGATTATACTGATCATTCTAATCACTCTGGTCAGCTGTACTATAATGACACGCGCGTATATGATTAAACGTATTAACGTTTCATACGGTAAGCTATACATATTACATTATCGGCACAATAATTACAAAGCAACACACATATTCAGAATTGAACGAAACCGTGCCTGATAATAATCATAAACGCTTCTGACAAAGGCAAATTTGTATTGTCACAATAGATCTCCTGCTAAGTCACAGACAAGAACAGAAAATATTTGAATTATACTACGTAAACCGAATCTGCATATAAAATAAACAACGATAAACGTGGAAGTACAATAGTTCTATAATATACACAAGTAATTAATGATTCACATACCTCTACAGGTGAAGATGTGCAAGTCTTTAAAGTAGACCCCTCATTAAAAAGACGCTCTGTAATGTAAACAATTTTACCTACGGTGAGTCATTTATACTCAGAAATAGTCTGTGCACTGGAAGCATTCTGTTCTTCCCGTCTAAAGCATTTCGCATGTGCGGCATACAATGAAGCGATGAACCGATCTCACTATTTGGAAATATTGTAGAGAAGATATATATATATATATATATATATATATATATATATATATATATATATATATATATATATATATATATATATATAACGAAAGCAGAGTACATGTATTTAGTAAATAAAAGGATTTCAACAATTCAGTGACATGTTCTACTGAAAGCGACCAACCTGGAAAATGGCATTATATATGCAATATAATGTTGTTTTCTGATAATCTACATAATTCTGAAAAAATTATTAAAGATTCCATATATGAAACAATTCATTACGATGAAGATTGCCTTTTTAGAGTGACGATTTTGAAACATGACTAATGTATATTATGGCAAATTACATAGAATATGGACTATACAAACTATATTCGTTGTCGAACAAACTGCCAGAGATATAGGAATAGACAAGCCCCTATTACTAAAAATGAATTAATAATTTGTAACCCTTCAATGGTAGAAATAAATCACCCTGGGTATTGTTGCGAGCGGCAACGAAACGAATCAAACTTTAAGTTCATATACAATGCTCCAGTATTTTGTGTGAATACATTTCTGTGAGGAATGATCAAGAATGATTCCTCTATTAAATGCATGCACGTTAAATATATGAACCAATGCTGAAATGTAACAATCCTGTATTTTAGACATGTTATGATACAGAATAAGAATGTATCACATCATATAACAACAAATTATGAATAGACTATCATGGTGGCCCGACCAAAATGTTTCTGAATGGCCAATTATGATCAAGGAACCTGTTGCAAGATATGGTTTTTCTGATGACATGGAGAAAGGAATCAAACGAAATCTGATTATTGAATTTATACATTTACATTGGTTTTGTATTTCTTTAGTTATGACTAGGATATAAGCACCTGTTTTAGGAAATATAAGTGGGAAATAAAACTATTAATTTGTCTGCTTCTAAGGCTACATAATCTTGCTTCTTGTAAAGAAGATTGAAAATAACTCAACCATATTTTCATTCACTGGCGTATATAGTTAAGACATTCGTAGGCACAAATACCTTGTATACGAATATAACATTACATGTACTCTCCGTCCTACGTCGGGAAACGAATCGACTGTAAATAAAAACATTATCAATTCATAGTATTGAAAGTAGAAATATTGAAAGACATACGTTAAATTACTTTCTCACACCCGACACTGACGTAGCTTTATGCTCGAAGGCAAATTTCAGAATAGACATTTGAGTTCCCAAGAATTGTCCGGAGCTGTCACAAACTATGCTTAAAATTATACTGATTAATTGCTGAAAGATTCAACATTTCTATAATGCACACGTTATTCATTCGCATTCACTATCAGTCTTTCTGGAACCGCTCTTAGTTTTCTTCATACCTAATTTAAGCGTAACAGAATATTCAATATGAAATAATAATGTTCAATTGACCTTTTGGACTAACATGTCATATTGCGATTTTGTAAATTGCACCAAAAACATTATGCATTATAACATAGTGATGCAGGAAAACTATTAGTACATCAGGAAATTCAAGGTTCTATCTTATTCTAAACATTCTTTATATGTGGATATAACCTCACTGATTATTTGAAATTTAATTCTTAAAAATGTACTTGATCTTAAATTTTTATTTTATAACTAGAGAAGTAAGGTTTCTGTTCCATTTTACGAAACTAGTCAGCTTTCCTTGTTTATGGTAGTTATTTGAAGACTATAGTAGAGGTAAGCAAATGAAGAATCTTTAAATCTGGTTTCAGCTAAAACACCATGAAAGTTTATGCAAATGTGCAGTGATGATACAAAGACTAAAAACCATTTGATTCCATTTGAATCACACTAATTATGGCCTTCAAACTCTTTCAACGAACACCTCGGAGTCAACTTTTACTTGTTGCGTTTAGTAAATGCAACGACAGTGTGAATGCATAAAATTATCTGATGAGTTATCAGTCCTTGTTCGTAGTAACTTTGGCCTTGTACATTTAAGTTCTTAAATTCAAAAGTAACTTAATACTACAGTTACAACCATAAATCGTTCAGCGGCTGGGGAATCCATAAGTTATTATTTATAAAGTCTGCTATTGAATTATAGCATAGGTGCCTTGTCTTGTAAGGCTTTGACCTTAACATTAGGAAGATTATACTTTTTAAGAAAACCTCCTTTTTCATATCCTATGTAATAATACTAGAAGCAAACTAGTAATGATTGGCTTGAAACTTCACTATTACATTGGCTGCTTGATATGTTTATCAAACATGTTCCAACTTTAACAACTCACTACGACAAATGTGTACCTGGCACTAGACTAAAGCTATGATATAAAGAGCGATGTTATTTAAAACAACTATACTAAGTATTCCCTCATAATGATAGAAATGGCCTAAGAAATATTGTTTTTTTTAAAAAGATAATGTATACCTCTTCCATTCTGTTATAACCATGATAAGTAGAAATGGTCAGACTATCCCATTTCAGAAATGACTATATAGTTTCTGTACACGAA
The DNA here is from genome assembly GCA_030141615.1 of Unio pictorum. Taxonomy (NCBI): domain Eukaryota; kingdom Metazoa; phylum Mollusca; class Bivalvia; order Unionida; family Unionidae; genus Unio; species Unio pictorum. The sequence continues at coordinate 4,180,670 of JARLTB010000207.1, forward strand.
TACACCTATCACTTTGCATACGCATACATAAACACGTACAAGTGTATATTTATATTTTGCAAGTTAATTCTCCTGATGGACAACACAGAACATAGTCTCAATACAAATTCACCTTTGAGCGATGCTTGTAGAATTACGCTGTCGTTGCGGATATGGGGTTTATGGTATTTTGACTGACATATATCAGAAGAGTGGAAGATTATCGTTATTGTATTCACGTTTTAAATTATACTTAGAAAAGGATTTAGGAAAATGGTGACGGGATATGTACCTAAATTTAGACATATTTTGTTTACATCTTTGAAACTTTTTAAAGATTGAAGGAGACAATTAAAGTTGGATTAATTATTCTACCTCCAGCCTATTTTTGTTAATCAAAGTTGACAATTATTTGACTTCTCAGATTCAGGATAACTATATATGTATCAAATACCAATTACTTTTAATATAGGGATTAACTAGAGCACGATATGACATGAATGCACTTATCATTAAAATCCTTCTTACAAAGACGTCTTTACTTTGTTATAAGCACATCTTCAGTTGATGTTGATGTTATGCATTAGAGTCATATATGTGGTACAATGTATTATGTCTATGTGTGTTGACATAAGACGAGCAACGTCTGAATTAGTATGCTAAGTTAATTTCAAGTTCTGATGTTACATTGTTTCATAGGTCGTACACAAGGGGATTGTCAAACGGTCCATAAACTCCTACCAAACCTTTACGTCTAGGAATATTGACAAGGGCTCTTGGTCATTTTATATTGACTGGCAAGCATACTCTGCATATTGCAACTCTGATTCAAATTGCAAATGCATATATTTTAATGTACATACCACCCGAATGATGTGTTTTTAAATCAGAGTATTTTTAAAGAAAGAAATGGTCGTTGTACAGGTCTGTGACGTCTTGTCTAGCTTCTATTTTACCAAAACCTATAATAATATGATACGTTTTATATTTCAGTGGGACAGCATGCTGAATACAGAGATCAAGGAACCTGTTGCAAAAGACTATGTTATTCCTGACATGTAGAGAGGAATCAAACGAAAATCTGATTATTAAATGTTTACATTTACATTCTTTTTGGATTTGTTTAGTTATGATTATGATTTAAGCACATGCATTAGGAAAAATCAGTAAGAAATACAACTATTAATTAGTATACTTCTAAAGCTATATAATTTTGCTTCTTCATAAAGAAATATTTTCATTCACTTGCGTCTATAATTAATACAGTCGTAGACACAAATACCTTGTATACGAAGATAACAATAAATGTACTCTCCGTCTACGTCAAGAAAACGAATCGACTGTAAACAAACACATGATCAATGCATCGTATTGAAAGTAAAAATATATTGAAAGACATACGTTAAATTAATTTAATGACTGCTTCAAATAACAAAATACTGAATACGTGTAGGTCCGTCAGTCACTCGTCCGTTCAAGCCATTCTTCCAAAAAGCACTCACAGGTTTGTTGAAAATATATAATTGATTATGTATGTATTTTTAGAACTTTATAAATCTTTTCATATTTTCAATCATATTATTTTACATATCATGCTGCAAAGTTTGATTGCGATAATTGGCTGTCTATTAAACGTATTACGTGCGGTTCTAATACAGTGGATCAATTGTAGGCCATCTTGTTTTCATATTATAATAAATCAGCTTCCAAAGGGCTTGATACATTCGTCTCCATCAAAGATTAAAATGTGCTATGATACAGACATATGACTTTAACAGTACATGTAATAGACAGTAAAATGCAAGTATTACTAATCTGATCAACACAACGAGCATCCATACATTAAAAGTAAACGTAAAACATATAAAATTGTTTAATGTTGACAACTGTCATCACCATCGACATCATCAGTCTCTTGACCTAGCGTGGTCGTTGAGGCACTGTGCTGATGAACATCTGACTAATTTCCTCCATTTGTCTCAATCATGTACCAATGCATGTGTCTCCGCAATACATTTTCTGGTACATTCAGTGATATTGTCAGTTAACTGTATTCTCTGTTTTCGTATCCTTCTGCCACCGTAGATACTGCCCTGCAGTACTGTTGTGGATTGACTATTAGCTCTAGAGACATGGCGATACCATTTCAGCTAACTCTTTTTGACAGTGGTGAGGAGGTATTCTTAATGGCCTACATTGTGCCTTATGGTGTTACGCACTTCTTTTTTTGCGATGTGGTCCAAAAAGAGATGCCAAAGATGGTTCTGTAGCATCTCATTTCAAGTGCCTGGATTTTTCCTTGTAATTCTGCTGTCAGGGTCGAGGCCTCACATGAATAAAAAAGTAGTGAGATGACTTGTGCTCTCTGTAGTCTGCTATTAGTTTTCAGACATATATTTCATCTATCCAGACGGGTCCTAACTTTGACATAACTGTAAAGAATCCTTATTCATATTACTTTATTCTGATTCCTTTTGAATCTTTAAAATCAAGATGGTATAATTTGCAGTCCGAAGTATCTAGTTTCTTATATATATATATATATATATATATATATATATATATATATATATATATATATATATATATATATATATATATATATATATATATATATATATATATATATATATATATATCTATATCTATATATATATATATATATGTATGTATGTATGTATGTATGTATGTATGTATGTATGTATGTATGTATGTATGTATGTATGTATGTATGTATGTATGTATGTTACATTATATAAATTAACTAATTACTGGCATATTTGTTTCAAATGTACCTTTATGATTCAAAACAAATTATTCATGTTTTTTATATCAGCAATGTCTAATTGTAAATTATTAGATATGACACTTAACACATATATCATAACGCACGTGTTTTAATAGTACGAAAACAACGATAACCATACATGGGGTGAAATTTATTTGCACCGTTTGAGCGAAAGCTGCTTTTGTTTTAAACAAACAATACATGTTGGTAAAACATACACAACATTAATAGTATACATCATATCAGCGGACCGTAAACGTCCATAACGATTCAGCTAAGTTCTATCGATTATTAGGCATGTTCGTGAAGGAAAATGATTCCATGGAACATGAATGGTGCGGTAAAAGTATATATTGAAATGTAATAAAGGATGTCATTTATTAGGAATTTGCTACGCTTTTGTAAATGAATTCTGAATCAGTATTTTATCGTTTGAAAATGTTGCATAGTGTTTATTCTAGAATTTCATATTAGACATGAATTGTCCATGTTTAAAGTTTAGAACATTTAGCAATTATTACCGGAGAGATATTATATGGAGGAATAATGTGCGGAACTTAAGTTCTTACTCTTTTTATGTAATGAAGGATTCATATGCCACGCCGTGTAGTTCATTAGTTTGCAATGTTTGTTTTTCATAATCATGGAAAAATTAATACTAACAATAGTTTGGTTATTATGATATCTTAGCTAATCTTTTGTATTTAAATAATAATAATCCTAATTACCAAACATGTATTTGATGTTCTTCAGAATATAATTAATGGGGTATATGTTCAAGAAAGTTTGGATTGACTTTGATAATGATGATGATGATTGTGTGGATGATTTGTATAATCAATGCATGTCATACAAATTATTGATGCATCTGTCGACATTCATGATTTTCAACGCCTGACTGACTGCAAAATGATATATAATTTCATCTAAATATATATAATTCTCATTTTGTATTATTATGTAGAGATGCACGACTGGACGACAAGATAAACAAACACATGAAAAGCAGCCGTTCCCCGACGGAAAACTCGACGTATATCTGGAAACTTATCAGCAGATAGAGCTAACAGACCTTTTGTTGAAACGTCATTTTTGAAAAAGACATATCTTCCTAAAGAAATAAAAACTTATAAGGTCCATGACGCCAAACTGAAGCATCTAACTAACCGTGTTTCTCTAATAGGGTTACTTTATTATGTTACTTTCTTATTTGTTCAAATTTGTATGCATGCTCTGTTTTCATATATGACGTTTCATTGAGGTTGCGCCCTCTATGCTGCTGTAATTAGATCCATTTATTGACCACAACCTTTGTTAAGACCTATTCGATATCGCGATTTATGATCATATAAATGTATCGTTAAAACTCCGTTTGGGATAGCTTACGCACGTGAAAAGAAGTTGTTAAACGTACTTATATTCATATAAGTCTGATGAATATGTATAAATGTATGTGTATCAACTCCATTAAATCAAGCTAAAATACTACAGTTTTCTCTTCTCACTTTAAGGATATGTGTATATATTTGTGTAACATAAATCATATCTGTAATTTTATGTTTGACTCTAGAAAATGTTCTTGCTGAATTTGATTTTATTTGTCCCGCATTGCATGATCATAAACAACTAAATTATTAATAAATCCATAAAGTTCATGAACAGAGGGCGCTTCATCAATATCAGTGATAAAATAAATATTATCACCTTCTTAATTTAATAAACAGGCGTACTCATTAAAGTATTTGGAGAGGTAAAGCAGCGATTAGTATAGTAGGTGATGATGTACATGTTACATGTTCTGGTGTTGAAAATTGGTTATAATGACCAGAAAATGGCAAATGTTTTTAACCACCACCTACACAAATTAAGTACGCATATTTTGATATGAGTGTTAGTAATGACGTAAATCAGGCAGATATCTTTTAATAATATGATAATATTAAAATTGGTACACGTCAATAAACATAAAAAGACGAGTTAATTGTTGTTGACGTTGCAAGAAGATATAAAGAATCAGAGCCGTTATTAATGAAACCTCAGATTAAGTTGTATTAGCCCTTGAACGAATCAAATGAGGATATACAGCCATTCATAGTAATCAGGCGATCGTTGAACGATTTAATCTGAGCGGTTGCTTGGATATCAATATGCAAAGGAAACATTCGTGAACAATGTTTAAAAATTATAGACCTCGTGAATGGCTTAGAATAGTACCAAGTATGATAGCTCCATTAAATAATAATGTTACACGTGCAATTTCAATGAAACCTATCAACGTAATCATAAAATACATTTACGGTAAATTGTCTTGGATCTTAATTTTATTATTTCTACAGCATTGCTGTGTTTCAACTTGCATAATTTGTATTCTGTCGTTGTTTTAATGTCATGATAAATTCAGCGTCAAGTTCAAAGTCATTTTGTTCATAACTGAATAATTGTTTTCTTACCATATCATCACTAACAGCATAATTTTCTGATAGCAGCCGTTTCTTTAAAGTTTATAATAATCTTCCGCAGCCGAGATATTATTCTAACTCTAGATAATGCGAGATATATTACATTTGATCATTCGTTACGATCATCGACGATACCATTTTTTGGGACCATATATGGATAAAACTTGCGATGAATAGTTTCTAATTGCGTATGAAAGCTATTGTCCAAAGCTAATGTGCTTTCAAAACACGTATATGAAATAGAACAATATCAGTTAACACGAAATTTCGTTTCTCTGGCGATCCTTGTATATCAGCTTCAGTAGTAAAAGGGGTGAAATCTACAACTTTTTAGAGGCGTCTGTTTGTCAAACCAAGGCCTCCTACGAAACGAATAAAAACCAAAACAAAACAAACACAACTAAGGTTTTTAACTTTAGAGACGCATATATGTTGTCGCGCCCTCTCTGCTCTGGTTTTAACCAAATATTTTATCAAGTCCGATTCGATATATTGAAAAGTTATCTTTATAAACCATGAGGGTTTGATTTAGCATGACTATAGAAATTTCAAAAAAGATTATAATTCATATCTTCGCCACACCATGTCCGAAGAATATTTCTATATGTGTGAGTATCAACTCCATTAAAAAAGATCAAGAATATTACAGTTAACTCTTATCAATTTTGGTACTTGTGTATACCGCTGGGTTACATGAATCACATCAGTGTTCTTATGTCTGCCTCGGGGATATATTCTAGATGGATTTGTTTGTTTGTCCAGCATCACATCATCATATACGATTCAACTGTTAAAAGATCCATCAATGGAAGCAACGCTCGGTGCTTCATCGATATCAGTGATAAAAATAATAACATCATTACCTTCATGTATCGTCTTTGCATTTTCAATAAAATCTTCTAACACATGATAACACCGCGCCACTATATACAACCTGTCCCATTTTATCCATCTCATTATCCGATTTAGTATCAATTGCGTTTTTCCACTTCCATACTGACCGATGATAATCATTCCGATGAAATTTGGTAGCGCCGCATGGTGTTTGACAGGTTCACGTGCTTTTGTCGCCGAAAAATCGATTACATTCATGTAGTTATAATAAATTATGGATCTATATTGTGTGAAATGCAAGACGCGCACAGTGTGGTACAAAGAAATTTAGATTTATTCCTGAAAATTAAAGAATAAAAAAAAAAAACACATCTAGGCGGTGATATTACAGCAAAATTAAATAAATTACCAAGAACTCCATGGGGTAAATACCCAGGAGAAAACATCTTCCAGGTCACATTACTGCCACCCTGGATCCAGACTCGATATCCAACTTGATAGCCAAGACCAACCAAGACCAGGTGAATATCCTATAAATGAAATTGATCGAACTTGTCATACTCATGATGTGTCTTATAAAAGTAATAATCTGCAGCATATACATATCGCAGATGTGAAATCGATTCACTCGTTAAATTCTATTACGAATAAATCATTCAAGGAATCATTAGCTAACTGGTTACTAAGATCTGCGATTTAGGGTAAACTGGTTTTAAGGCGCCAGTTGCCGCCTTCACCCTTTCTCCTGTCAGTGAAAACATGGTCCACCGGACTTAGAAGCTAAGCCACTCGTGAAGGCCAGGAGCTGGATTTTAGTTGACAGAGGCGTTCAGAGTCGCAAACCCTATGAGGCATTTTTGGAGGAGTGGGGAGCTTGTCTCCCACTCCCACCCCGGCAATGTCAACCTTGGACCACAGACTGGTATGATCAGCTGGTAATTAATAGTATTATAGAAACTATTTATTGTTCCTCAAGAGGATACTGGAGGGGTAAATAAGCAATTAATAAACTCGGCAAAGGAGCAAAAGTCAAAGAAGTTACTGCAGCAGATTGGTTATCAAGACAGGCGATATGGCAGATTTATCTACCACCGTCGAAACAAATTCACTTTGCACATTTTGATGCCATCGTTCCAAATGACGTTCATCAAGCGGATATATTATTTCTCCTACATGATACTGTCAAAGAACGAACTTTCAAATACTCGTTAACTGTAGCTGATGTTGTAGATGCAAAAAAGTTGAGCCATTATTGACAAATGCAGCAACTGAAGTAGCCTCTGCATTTGAACGAATTTATCGATGAGGACCATTGCGATGAGCAAATTTGTTAGGGGTTGATCCTGGCAAGGAATTTCAGGATGCAGTGTTATCATTAATGAAGCAACATAATGTCACCATCAGACTAAAACATACTGCAATACACCGCGATCCGTTAATTGTTGAATGATTTAATCAAGGAATGTATTCACAACAAGTGATCTTAAGAATGGGTTGCAAGATTACCAAGTATGATAGCTGCTTTAAATAATGAAACTACTCGAACAATCAATATGAAACCTAATAACGCGATCCTAAAAATATATATACCAACGCAACATGATTATTCAAAAGAGAAAAAATGTCACTGTGAAATATTTATATGAATCAGGTGAACATAAAATGTCTAACATAACAAGATCCACGGGAAGACCCGCAATCTAAAGATTAGATTCAACTGCTCCTCAGCGTGAATTTAAACGTGAATAGTTGCAAGTAATTCCCGAGAATACAGAATTACCACCGCGATCACTTAACTAGCACCTCTGCGTCAATTACCCTTAAAACATGTCAGCATGATATTTTCTCGTGAATGACCAAGACTGTAATATTTTCTGTCTGCGGTAAATTATCGTGGAGTTTTGTATTTATACCAAAGGCTTAGCATTATACAATTACAGCTTGCGCAGTGATCATTATGTTGTTGTTTTAGCATCATTATAAATTCAACAGCAAAATCAAATTCTTTATTATTTTTTGTCGCTTTGTTTATAACCAGTGAGTTTGTTTCTTATTATATCATCGCTGACAATATCATTGTTGCTGGTCTCCGTAGAATCTAAAACGACTCCAAGATGTTGATGTATTCTTCTAACTCGTGACACTGCGATATAATTTAATTTCGACCACTCGATGCGATCATCTACGATCCAAACAACTGTATCAGAGATGGTTAACCCATGAGATGAGTGTATCGTCATTGCGTATCCTAGCGTCCAGGGAGATCTGTCATCACGCAATGCATCTTCGACAACAATGCTATCGACCAAAACAATATCATTTAACACGAGAGACTGTTTTTCTGTTTTTCCATGAATGTCAACTTCAATATTTTGTCTTCGTGTATCAGCTGGTCTATAACATAACGGTACTAGAAGTGTTACGAATGTTTCTTTATCTATGTCTCTCGTTATCTTTCTACTTGCCACTATCAAGTCGTTTGGTCTCCATGCTTCCCAAAAATCATTTATATTTGTTTCTGAAATAATTTTACGTGTTATTTCACATTGGATTTTATCTGACTGTAATCTGATTAATTTGTTGATCTCGCCCAATTCTGGATAGAGCGCTCCATGATCACTATTAATCGTTTAATAATAATCTATATATTGCTTCAATAATGATGCGGTAATAAGCCGACAAATGGCGGTGGTTGACCACGATCGCCAAAGATTATCACAGCTACATTTTTGAATAAGAGCCAATCAAGAAACATTTTTAATATATCTAACGACACTGTGCATATCTCATCCCAAATCATGATTTTTGGAATATATTCTTCACCCGTTCGATCAGGAGCCCATGCGTCACCCTTATAGCAAAAAAAACTGTGATAAGTGCAGGAATTAACTCCTCGTTGTTTCGTCTCTCTGGCGAGTCTATGTGTGGGTGTTAGCACAATCGTGTCTGACTTATCCCGAAATATTTCGATCACTCGCGTTGTTTTTACAGAGCCGCCACATCCCTTTATGTTAACGGTTTTATATCTACATACTGGATCGGATAACGAAGGTACACTCGAAAATTATGATATGTGATTATTGTTTAGGTAATTATCTTCAACCGTAACATCCACTGATTCAGAATAATCATGCAAACATTTCTTGTTTTATTCTCCATGATCCCCAACGCGCATCAGAATTTGTAAAACAAGCTACTGATTCTATATACTTGCTATCTATATACAATGAATCCTTTGCGGATCTGACCGCGGTGTCAGGTATGCGTTTTATCATCGATAGCAGGTTTATAGAAACATAAGCCAGCATAGATGATCTTAGATGATTATACTGAGAAGATTCACCATCGACGTAGTTAACAATTTTAACAAACATTGTTCCATCGGACAAGTAAGCAGTTTCAAGACTGGCATATATATCTCTAGCTTTTGCATCCGCAATTATAAAATCGTATTCAGCGTCATCTAGAATTAATCGTCAATAATTCCGCTTGTGATCATATGCTCCGCCTTGGGTGAATTTACCGATTATTCTTCTACCGAGATCCATTACGTTTTTATCATTGGTTTCAAAAATGTTTGTATTACTGGTTTCAAAAATCTCCTCGGATCGATTAACAATATAGTCCTCGTCGAGCTCAGGACATTATTCCTTGTAATCGTTAATAATTGTATCAAGACTATCAGGTTGTTGTAACCAAAGCTCATTCTGCGCTAGAAATGATATAATTGTCTCACCGACAATCAGCGATATCAGTATTTTACAATCAATCATATATCGTAAACACTAAACTGGTGCCCAGTATTTTTCAAAGAAATGTCCACCAAACCAAACAGAACAAATCGGGTGAATGTCCTTTAGCGATTTCGAATCATATTACACGAGCGAATCCGGTTAGATCAAAATCGGGTAGTGGTCCATTTATCGCAACTTGTGTCATCTTGTGCGTGCAATGTCCAAATCGTTTAAAATACCCTGCGCACTCTCCATACCCGAGGAAACTTCCCGGATAACATGCAACCATATCAACCGATATAACACATTTAAAGTCATATTTGGTATTCCACAATCCACCGTGTCTATATTCTGCACAATTAGCTTGACCGGAATGTTTAACAGTTTGTTAGTAATTGCTCTGTATTATCTTTTGAAAATTTCTCAGCGAGTTTTCTCATCGCGCCGTGAAGAGATTCCGTACGGTATATTTAAGCGTTAGGTCTTACAAATTGATCAAATTTACCTTCATTATCTAAATTTTTAAATAACAACACTGAACAGGATCGTTTTTTGTTAATCCACGTAGTGGAGTACCTAAACCAGATTATTCATCAAGAAATTACATTGCTTTAATTATTTTTATCTAGGTACACATTTCAAAAGGAGATAATGTTTTTACTGAAGACTGGTTAAAGACTAATCATTATATAATTTTCAATCCTATTTGTATTTTCTTTTTTGTGAATGGGTGTGATAACAACACTTAGGTAAGTATCAAATATCAAATAACGAGTTGAAAATACATACCGTACTGTTTCATTTTCGACTAAACACGGAATATAATAGGGTATGTCAGTTAGATGAAATTTCCCTATTAACGTATGTTACTGGATTGATACGTGCAGAAGTATTAATTGTTCGATGAGAGAAATATAAGTCTTAGCACAAACTTTCACCGACAAAGATGAAGTCCAAAATTATATTATACATCTTATGAAACATTGAACGAAGATAAATACGACAGCACGTCTTATTACATAAAATAAATTTGATGTTTCTCTTGCGACCAGATTGGTCATGTTCTGTGAGATATGATCGATGGAGCACAACCTTGAGGTTCTGCTATCGAAAACAATGCCTGCCAAATCGCGTACATTTTCTATGAATCTCGTATATGCGCTCACAAGCCAGAAGTCAATCGATAGCCATAAATGATACAAATGTAAGCTTGCAATATTTGTGATTGGCTATTATGATTTTTGAAAGTGAAGACTTTGAAAGTGAATTGGCCGAACAATGTGGATGTTCCGATTTCCAACTGATTAGCCAGATAAGGATTAGTCTTCGTCGGACGATGAACCAGGATACATCAACTAGTTTTTTAATCCGATTACAAATAAGACTAAGGCCTACAAGTGAGTCTAAAATATACGAATGTTTTGGACAACCCGACATAAACAGCTTATATTCTTTCCATGCGTTTAACGTTTCGTTAAATGGTGTTTCTTCTGAGACAAATCAAATGTGATCTCAGCTGTGTTGCTTTTTTTCAAAGACTGAGAAGTTGTGACGATCAGGTACAATATGAGGTTAGTTGGAACCTTTTAACTTAAATGTTACTGGAACACTATTTTACTATATCACGTGTACTTATGTTGCAGTACACAAAAATGTATATGGCATACACGTCTCAAATAATCGTATCGACACTTGAACAGACCTCTAGGTGGTGCCAACATCGGCTTGACTTAACTTTTGTCCTTTGTATTTATTTTTAAATATAGTGTACATATTTGTATTTAAAATTTCCTTCTTACGATGTTACGTTTATTGTTAAATCTATATTCCATTCGATTTCATTGTAAGCGTATTTTTAATCTTACAAGGGTTTAATCGAACTGTTTAAGATATAGCTTTTATTTGGAATATATGTATGAGTGGGTAACATCTCCATGTAGGTTTTGGAATGTTTGTGGATTCTTTAAGGAAGGTTATATTTGCTTTGTCCTCAACAGTATTTTCTATCTGACATTCTGTTTAACTGTAGCTATCGGTTTAGTTTAGTCTCGTCTAATGCCCTAAAGTTCTTATAGTTATTGCGAAATTGAAACATTAAAAAGGTGTGTGTGTTTTGTCAGTGGGTCATAGGTGGTAGTCAAAATGATTTGGTACTTTTTTTTAGATATGCTATTTAAGTTTATAAAGACATGTTTTTAATATCAGTCAACTTGATAGTTAGATATAAAATGACACATAAAGAAATGCATTCATCTAAAAGGTCAGGTGTGACTTATCAGTAAATCTAATCTATGAAGGAAAGTACAAAACTAGCTTGAATTCTTTCATGGATACCTATTGTGGATCAGGACAGATAACTGAAACCTGATCAAACTGGTGTCAGTAAAGGAGTTATCGATTCTTTGTCAACAAACAACACGATTACTACGACGAAAACCTCAACCAGCAAACGTAGCTACACAATAGTAATGCCTACATATATCAGTAAAATAATAAATAAAGTTGCAAATTAAATATTAGCTGATTAAGCAGACTGGAAAGTAACAAAAAATCACTGACTTGATGCACTTGGACAATATAATAATATGGCAGTTAGAGTGGCTTTAAAAAAGCACTATTTAAATATATACAAGAAACACAACAAAACACAAACACAATCTATTCCGAGAAAAGAAAAAAGAAAGTCTTGGGAAAACACTTTCAGAAAAGAGACTGAAAGCTCTCCTTAAAAACGTTTTGAAATTACAAAGCTCAACGCACTAATTACTTAGAATCACTGGGTGTTACCAATGCTTTTCTTAGTTATAAAATATGAAGTTGACGAAAATTTAGTTTTACAAAACAGCTAATATTTGCTATAATAATTTCGAAGTTGTTTTAACTGAACCATAAGAATAAAATGGTATACAACGTATTATGTCGGGAAAATCAGGCTGACTTCATGACCTTACGAATCATCTTAGTAATATAACCGTAAATTGTTCACGGTGCTTATTTTAGTATTTAATGTGGTAATTACGGTTAGGTACCGGTACATTGCCAGTGTAAATTCAACTTCGTCGCAAATCGTACAATATGATTTTACACATTGTATACTGGTAGTATGTAATATATTAGTTAATATAATTATAAATTCATAAAGAGAACTTTGAATATTAAACTCAGAAATCATTTGCAATTACCTAAAGTACAGTTTAGTTTGAAGAATATTTTTTAATTGTCATAAGCTGAGATATGTCAGATACGATAATGATATATGTATATAAAAGCGATTATAATTTTGTGTTAGTTCTAATATTTGATTTCAGAGTTACAAGTATTGCATCAATAGCTATTGAGATGAACTCATTCTCTATAAGGAGCATGCAATCATTATACTGCAAAACTAGTACAAACTTTTCGCAAAGTTTTCCTCCCACATTCTGCTCAAGTTTAGTGTCTTGAATGTTCATATAAGCTTACGATAAAGGCAGTTTGGTTATATTTTACGTCCAGTCTCAGGCATTTATGTACTGCTGGGTTAAGTTATAATGTGAGAGGAAGTATTCACTTAACAATATTAATTGGAATTAAAAGGTGCACATCAACACTGTAGACTAAATCGCTATTTGGGGGTTAATCCGTTTAAAGATATGTTGATTGTATCACTCATACAATTGCTTAAGAACTGTTGTGGGATCAATAAATCACCACGAAAGACACACATATATCGCCAATTTGGCAGATGAAAGTTTGATTTCCTTTTTTGAGGAGTATGCATATTTGTATGGACTTTGTACTAACATTCCTTAGAACTGGGCTGAATTAGCTGCCATCCCCCAGCATTCTTTACTCCTTCCAACCTCTGCCCCGAAACCCTCTTTCTAGCTCTAGCAAAATTACAATAGACTATTCCCCATTTGCTTTATTAAATCATATCATCTTGATAGCACACCATTTCAGATAATTACCTCAAGCAAACTATGAAAAGTTGTATCAGACGTTTTACGCAGCCTTATACAAATAAAAAATCTAGGTCAAACGAGACCAATGGAAATGCATGTTTAAGGTCCACATAAGTGTTGTAAAGCCGTAAATTGCAATAATACTAAAGTTCCGAAATACTTTATATGATGTGTCTGATATACCCGAGACTATGAGTTATTTAAGGTGAAGCATTTGGTAGATCGTAGTTTTTATTTAGTAAGTTAATACTTCTATTGTGCGCGTGGAAACGAAGAATGCGAAGGAAGTAGACCACACATCTGAGTATTTATGATGCAGAGATTCAGAAGAGGGCCGTCATGTTACGTCTCTCTGTAAGAATGTGCTTGTCATTATTGTTGATGTCTTTCTGCAAATTTGAGTCAGTAATTTGGATGAATTATGTTTCATATTATTATTTTCGAAATTACTGGACTTTTAAATTACGATGCATTTTATAATACAGGTCTGCGATGCTGTTTTATTCTCAACATTTCTCAATATTTTTAGAATTATTTACTTAGTAACTGTATGTGATATATAGAGTTATATTGTTCATACATACATAGATACCTACCTACCTACCTACACACACACACGCACACGCACACACACACACACACACACACACACACACACACACACACACACACACACACACATACATACATACATACATACATACATACATACATACATACATACATACATACATACATACATACATACATGCATGCATGATTCTAGGGTCATCATAATGTCTTCGCAGCTGACAGAAATGCATGCATACTTTTTTCGATTTTGAAAATTTGAAACCGTTAGTACTGGCCCAATTTTGGATCTTCTTGATATTTTCTTGCAGTTGTCTTTCAATTGCATGCATGTGCTTTGATCGATAACAAATTTAAAAAGTCATCAAAGTATAAAGAGCAATTCACACTGGGAGCTAAGCACTTAGTGATGCTATTGATTTTGATATTAAAAAACGTCACAGATAAAATACTGCCCTGGGGCACACCCATCTCTTTCTGAGAGAAAATTTGATATGAAAGAGGGCAGACGGCCTTTTAGACCCAGATCATGCAGGTCATTTAGTATCCCGTACTTTCATGTTGTGTCATAGGCATTTTTTAAATCAAAGAAGACTGCTACTAAATGTTCCTTCTTGACAAATGCATCGCGAATACATGTTTCCAGTCTAGCCAGATGATCGTTGGCACTACGACCAGAACGGGAGTCACTTTGGATAGCATATATTAAATTGTTACTTTCCAAGTACCATAGAAGGCGAGAATTAATCATTCGTTCCATTATCTTACACACACAGCTTGCCAGTGCAATGGGCCGATAGCTGTTAGGATCTTCTATACTTTTACCTCGTTTGGGAATTGGTATTATTGTAGCTTCTTTCCAACTCTTAGGTACATTACCAGCAATACAAAGATTTTAAGAGGAGTTGTTAGTGATGATTCCGTGAGGTGCTTCAGGAACTGGCAATGTATATCATCAGGCCCGGCGGAGGTATCATGGGACTTGTATAAAATCAAAATAAGCTCCAATAGTGAAAACTGCTGGTTATAGCTTTTAGTGTTGTTGGATGTGAATTTTAAACGTGACTTTTCATTTTTGAGTTTTGAGTCTTCGGAAGACTTCTGAATAATTAGATGATGAGGATTGTTTTGAGAATCTGTCTGCAAAACTATTTGCCATGTAACGTTTCGAACTAAAATTGTTATTGTTTGTTTTCAGGTGTCGGAGAGTATTGATTTTTCTCTTTCCATTTATTTTCGAATAGGTCGTAAACCTTTTTAATTGAGGAACGAGAGATTAATGAAGAAATGTATTTCTTCCATGATGCACGTTTACATTATTTGATTATGCAGCAAGTTTAAGAAAGGGGAATACGATATTTGCTTAAATTTTCGGGAGTTGGACGATTGTTTAATTTTTTAAATGCTTTTCGGCGTTGTCTAATGACTTCTTTACAGTCTTTTGCTACCCAATGTTTTTGGGTTTTTTTACTGTTCGGTGAGGACTTTGGAATTGATTCTTCTGAAAATGAAATCTACTGTGTGACCTCTGTCGTTAATGTGATTTGATCCTCATAGAATGTTATGGTCGATAATATCCCCGAGTAAAACAAAGAGCGCGGGAAGTTGTTGATCAAGATTTTCTAATTCGTTTAGTACTAGGCTGGCGTTTGGTGGTTTGTAAATGAGGGAAAACGCTTACAGCAATGGCTTGTAAATAATTTGTACTAAAATGATGACTCTGTGAGGGACTCTTTTGTTCACAACAACAGAGACTCCTCTAGAGGCCCTGTCAGCGTTTTGAAAGTACGTATTAAAAATAGATAGTTTCTAAATATAATGTTATCCGTATCTTTCATGAATGTTTCCTGTAAACATAGTACTGCCGGAACGTATTCATTTAAAAGCAGAAGAACAGCATTGTAGTTATCTTTAAGTCCTCGACAGTTTCATTGTATGATGGTGTTCTTCTTTATAAAGTTAACCTGGAGATTCTGGAGCTAGGTTAGACCATTCGCGGAGTAAATTTGTTTTGTTATTTGTCTAAAGGAAGCACGGGAGTATATTTGGTTTTAGTATTTTTGGAGCAACCTTGAGTACATAAAGCAGTTTCGTCTGTATCCATGTTCTCTATGTCTCCAAACCTGTTGTAACTTTGTTGGGCCATCTAACATCTTTTGCTGCTTATTTGTATGTGATTTATGTTTATTTCTTGTTGATTTCGGTGATGGGGTGTTATTGAATGTAGTTTGTATATATAAGTGTTTCTGTGGTTGGTAATAAGGGATATTAACACTTGTTGAACCGGTTTGATACCTTTGTGTTTTAGCGTCCTTCGTGATTTTCGGATTGTGTTTCACGACAGTGAAGAAGGATGGGCCAGAAAGGGATGTTTTTGCCCGGACAAGTTTACTGGCCTCTGGGATGGGAATGTTTGATGTAAACTTTACCCTCTGTATTTCATTCTCCTGTTTCCAAGTATCAGAATCCTTGGAATTAGCGTGATGTTCCTTGCCACAGTTGACACAATGCGGAGTTACTCTAAAATCAGATTGCGGATGAGAACGGTCTCCGCATCGGCCACATATTTTCACTTTTGAACGTCGGTCTTTGTGTTGCTGTTGTAGGGTTTAACGCCATTTTTCAGCACACGATAGGCTATTCATGGCGGCCAGTATATATGGTGGAGGACGAACCCGGGAAAACCCCCCGGAAAGAACCACCGACCCACGAGAAGCTACTGGCAAGCTTTCTCACATACCCACGTTGGCCGAATCTGAGACTAGAACTCACAAAGACAGAGGTTTGATGGCAGTGACCCCAAACGGAGAGTGCTTTAGACTACTCGGCCACTCGGGCACCCGAATATCGGTCTTCGTGATGGCTGTATTTGTGACACTTATAGCATCGAAGGGGTTTGAAATGTAGAATATATATCTTGATCGTTACTTGCAAAAACCTAACTTTGACAACTTTGGGTAGTGTTGGTTTGTTAAAGGTGAGAACAAATGTGTCGGTGTTCTGCAGATTGTTATTACGTTTAATACGTATTCTACGAACTGTAGTGACATCTTCATTTTTCATTCCCTCGATGATATCCATGTCGTTGATTCCAGCCAACTCACGACATCGCATCACGTATTTCGACGTATTGAGTGAAGTGTGTGCGAATGAGGTCACTGGAATGTCGAGGAATGTTTTCAATTGTTTTATATATTTTCCGATTGACCTTTTCTCTCACCTTCAACAATAAGGCAACCCGATTTATATTTTTAAAACACTTTTGGTGTAAAGATCGACCCCATTAAAGGTTTCTCAATTACAAAAGGAGATAGTATTGTAATTCGTCTTACGGCATCTGTTGACTGTATAGGGGGTTTCACGTTTACTATCTCACCAGAGGGCGTATCGTTGCAGCTCACTTCCTGATAGTTCAATAATTACAGATGGCAGACGTAAATCAAGAAAATGTGACAAACCGCTCACATTTTGCAAGCAGGATCGATATCTCACTATCATTAAAAAGAAAATATCACTAGTTGATCCATTGATCTGACATCTTTACTTTTTTTTCACGAAATTGCGCTGCAGCCAGCTTTCAAATAAATGTTCTTTGCCCATTTCAAATCTTTATTATCTTTTTATTACTACATTATGTACTAGTCTGTATTATTTGATTGTGCAAAAGTGTATCGCTGCGTAAATATTTCTATCTCGCTTGAAGAATGTTGAAAATATGTTGTTTTTGTTTTTTTACAGTTTTAATCATAGCAGTAAATTGAGGTTGAACGACAACGAAACAAA
Organism: Unio pictorum; assembly: GCA_030141615.1. NCBI lineage: Eukaryota > Metazoa > Mollusca > Bivalvia > Unionida > Unionidae > Unio > Unio pictorum. The sequence continues at coordinate 4,198,761 of JARLTB010000207.1, forward strand.
TTTCTGTATATGCAATGTGTTGCCGATGCAGTATGTTGTACTAGTTGCAAATGCATATACAGAGATTGTTTTGTGCTCAGATTATCTTACTAACATAATTGCATAAATGATAAATAAAAACTGCAAATGTTGTTTTGATTATTATACACATTTATTTTGAATCTTGACTAAACAAAGAAAATTGCTTCGGTTATGTCAATACTCCCTTTGACATTTTGGAGACCAGTAGCGCTGATCTTGTTATCAATATAAAGTCTTCAAAGACAAAAACGACTTTACGAACATAAATATATTCTCATCATAATTTAACTTGCTCTGTTTGTTTTATAATGTAGATCATTCCAACTATATCGTACGTCTCTTTGAACATTCATTGCTAGAGATGCATGAATGAAATGGATGTATATAATCAACGGGGTCCGCAGAACACGAGTGAATTGGCTCCATATATGTTTCCAGCTCCATATGAACGTTGAGGCTACTGTCGCTGACTGATAGTTGTTGTAAACTGTCATGATTAGGAAAATTTCTTTTGTAGATTGGCATTGGCGTTTGGCAGTGCTCGGTATGTGCATCAATGACAGTGCTCATCATTCCGTTTGCATTTGTTACAATTGTCCAGTAATTTCCAGATGGGTTTACCTCCCGCAGATATTCGCCTTTGCAGCACCTGCATGTTTGTGTCAAGTAAGTACAATATGATGCTCTATCCACACTGGAACTGAAGAAGAAAAGAGCAGAATGTTTTAGAAACAGAACACACATAATGTTCAAAAGTAGGGAATTATGAAAGGTATGTGGGGAAATGTGAAGTATATATATACATATATATATATATATATATATATATATATATATATATATATATATATATATATATATATATAATATGACAACAGTTATTTGTATCAAAGCTATGCGAGAACATACTTTGTGGAGCTGTCAGATCTTGGTATGGTACATAAGCGTGTTGTTAGCGGTAGTGAACTATCAAGCAAACAATTATATATTCCAATAGAAGAGTTATATCTTAAGTCCATTGATGGCCATTGCACATACGTGATTGGTATATGAATTGCATCTAACGTATGAGCCATGTTCATTGAAATCCAGGTTCATGCTATTTGATGGGCGCCGCCTGTGGGGTTGTTGTACATTTAGTGTTAGATGGATTGGGATATATTCGGTTTTGTTTATACGACATAAAATGTCATTGATGTTCATTGTATGCTAGGGTTAAATAGTGCTGAGATATTTAGCACACTTTTTTTATGGTCTCGTCACCTTATCTGCTTTTGAGCGTGATGTATAAAGTGTTACGAGGAAAGACAAGTTCGAAAGATTGGGCCATGCTACTGAGAATATGGTTAAAGTCAGAAGCGTTTACATCCATATTATCAACCAGTAATATGATTGTGTGATACTATTTGAATCAACACTTGCTCTTTAGAGGATGAATTATATGATTAAAATATACTACATGGTTTTGGAAAATCAAGGAATATTATCCTTAGCAGCAGAGAGGGTGAGCCTCACATGTCTCGAAATGTCTCCTTTGGGCAAAAGAAACGACGGACACTCAAACAATCTTTTCAGGATGAAATTCGAAGAATTTTCACGACTTCACAAACAGACTAATTTGTAGAACCTCACCTTGTAGATCAATTAGATTATTGGACTGGTCAGTGAGTTTGAAATTAATTCTTGTTAGCGAATCATTATGACACCGCATATAGACTGGATTAACCGGAGACTCAATAATTAGAAATCCTGGGGGAGCTGTTGGTGCAAATGAGTATAGAATATATCCTTGCTGAGCTTGATTTGATCGTTCAAGATTTATTCGATAGCTTCCCTCGATAACATCACATACTAAATTGAGCGCAATCACCGATGAAATATTCACATTTTGAGGAGCGATATGCCTAACACCGCCGTTTGGGTCATTATTGTGTGTCAGGGTAGTTATTTGTTGTCGTGATAATTCCTTCCAATCATCGTGGATTCTTTTGAAATCAAAATTGATGGCATCACTGAGAGATTATTTTAATTCATCGATGTCATACTCAGGAATTTTATGCGTTGGAATATCCTCAACGCGGATTTTATAGTATTCTGCAAATTCTAATCTATCTTTACCATCTTCGGCATTTAATACTGCTTGAATAAGTCGTGTGTGATGTAATTCTATATCGTGTATAATCTGATTTAATATTTCAATATATTTCACCGCTTGGGATAAATCTTGAAAACTCTGCCGTAATTTATCTAAATGATTCTTATATTCTTGGTTAAAAATATCAAAATGTTTCGAAACATAACGGAGGATAGTTTCGTACCCCTCCCCCCACCATTTGAAAATGCCAATCGCCTTTTTTGTATGTAATTCTATCTGTTAAAAAATTATTTATAGGAATCTCTTTGAATATTTCATGGTTAAAATCATGATATGATCTATTGGTTGTAATATAATCAGTTTTTTGTGGTTCAGGTGGTAAATTAACGGTTTCCCCCCGGGGTGGTAATTCAGGCCATCCTAGTACGGTTCTAATAGAACTCTGATAAATATCTACGACATAATTTGGTGAGTTTATTTCAATGGCAGATGATAGCGTCGGTTCGTGAACCGTTATAGCGATTTTCGATTCTGTTCCAGTAATGGATTTTATTCTACGCTGGAATTCAGCATTGATTTGTTCAATTTGATTCGACCCAGATGGTATCGAAACAACGTTCCAGTCTGGAGTCCCGTCTTCGCGATTCTTATTTGCAAATACCAAGGAATTATTCGGTTGTTGACCACCAAATGATTTTGATCTGATATTAGGCCAACTGTGATACACTCGTAATTTTGCTAGCGCTATCTCCTTCACGGGGACTGGGATAGGGAAATTCACACTGAATTCAGGATTGGGTAAGGTTATTGATATCATGCTGGTTTTTACCGGTTCGGTATATTCCACTATTCGTTGAAGTAATTCCATCGGTGTTGTCATTGTTATTATATTCATGTTGTCGCTCTAATTTTGACATCGCAGAATCATAAATACTGACCATCGCTGAGAACTCACTATCTGATATAATAGTATCACCGAGCGACGACGATATCAACGAGGATAATTGCGAGTATGCGGTTGATACAACATGAAATTTAATCACGTAGTCTTGCAGTTTACTCTGGCTGCATGATGATATTTTTTTTGTTATTATCGAAATTATTCCCGTGATTGTTGTTGCCGCTGATATACAAATTGGAACAGCTATCGGGGCAATCATTGTCACCGAAGATAGTATAATACCAGCTCCGGTGATTACACCACTCACAGAGTACACGGTAACGTCAACTGCAGTGATTCTTCGTTGGTATTTTTTTAATTTTCATTGCATACTCTTCAGTGAGAGTTTTGAGTTTCATTGAAAACTCTCTAGCCTGATCATAGCGATATTGAGATACCAAAGGTACCGTTGATGACGACATTTTATTTATTATAACAGATTTCAATTGAAACCGTTATTTACTTAAATCAGGTACGAATTCCAAATACCACGTTGTTGAAACCCTAACGAAATTTTTATCAGTAGATGTTATCGTGAACTTTTCAGTTGTATCCTTGTCGATGATCGTTGAAATCGTATTGTTGACCCCGGATGAACTCGACGATGAAATATTAAATTGAGTCGATGTTACTAGTGTTAATCGATAAATACCTTTAACGGTTGCAGTGATATCTAATTTGTTGTTTGCAGGTGTCCATGCAAATGATCCGTGTTGGATCGTGTATACTACGTTATTGGTTTTATGATGAGGAATTTTTGTTTTTTCAATGAATTTTTTCGTCTCATCGATGGATTTTTTGATATCAGGGACTTTTATTTCAATTTTATCCAACGGGGTTCCAATAAATTTATCCACGATGTTTCTACGAAAACTGTTTTCCGTGTTCGTCAGTTATAGATTGAAGTGTTGTTAGTTCCAACACAGAATTTTTCAACTCATCGTTGAGAGTTTTTAATTTATCTGTAATAGTCGAAAAAAGTACAACCGGTTTGAGTTTACCCTGATCGGAAAATAACGCGATAGTATCCTCGATTGCGTTTCGTTGTTTAACCAAAATATAATCCAGAGAAATATTACTAGTTTTCAATTTACCCTGACGATCTTGAAATACAACTATTTCATTGGGGTCAACACTTGTTAAGTTCAACGTCTCAGCTATTTCATCTTCGATTATTTTTTTTATATCCTTGATAGAATCAAGGGTTGTAGTGCCATCGGCGGAGGGTTTTAAAGATCTTTCCCAAATATCAATCATGTTATTGTAAAACTCTCTCTCTCTCTCTAAAAAGCGATTACCAGTGTATTCATTTACGACAACATGTGGTGGTTTTCCCCTTGGGTTACCCAAGGAGTAAGAAATAGCGTCAAGGACATTTAATACTTCGCTGCCACATATTGGTGGATCATTCATTTGTTGTGTTGGTAGCGTAGAATACCAAGTCTTCATTGGAAAAGTTTTTAAGCGGTTTATATAACGCATAAACTCTTTTGGCGGTGCTAATCCATATGAATCAAAATAGACAATCCCACGTGGATCAATAGCGTATGAAACCCAGTGAGTTCCAGGTCCGGTGCTGTTATCAAGATTAATGATACCGGTTTCAGCGTTGTTTGGTTGTGCCGGCAACTGATCTTTCATAAAGACACCTCTGAAGTTTTTTATGGCCAATTTTTTAGCAGCATCGAGTAAATCAAAATTGGACATAGGCACTAGTAAACTGTTCCTGGGATTCTCAGGCCGCTTCCCTTGTACCATGAATACAGGGTTCCTGGTAGTCTTAGACCCTTTCCCTTTTTTTTATAACCCTGCCCAGTTGCCTATTTTAGTGCCATTCCTGCCGCGGTACCAACAGCCCCTAACGCTGCCGCTTTAGCCATCGCTGGGGCTGCTGCTGCAATCAACGCTGGAATCGCAGCTAACAACGGGAATATACCGCCGGTTTTAATCATATTTTTAATAGCAGCCGCAGAAATAGTAATCTGGACACCTTTTTTGGCTACAAGTGCATCATTGAAGTGTTTTACTTGACGAGTTGTCAGCGACAATTTATTCGCCCCGCCAGTCATCTGATTAGGTTTCAGCGTTATTGTGGTTCCACATTTTTTAGCTGATTCCGATTGCAATTTCTTGACTTGACCCGGCGTCAGGGCAACACTAATAACACTATATGACATTCTACATAATAGATTAATTCTAAATCGCGAAGCAATTCAATGGAAAACTTCGTAGAATTTTCAAAGATTTTCTACTGACCCATCTACCACTCTCATTCTTCCGCCAACACCTTCGAGTAGCATTGATTTGTCACTGAGAATGACAGCAACTGCTCTATAATTAGCAATAGCACCACGAAGCACATTAGCTCTAAAGTGTATATCAACGACGGATTGTCTTGTTAAATCAAGATGTTCTAGTGAAAAGTAATAGATTGGGTATAAATTCCTAAAATCATATTGTGATATTTGCAGACCAGTATCGACATTTTGATCGCGTGCCATAAATGACAACAACCTGTGATACACGCGAGCAATATGATTTTGACCGTAATCAAGTTGTACATCTTCAGATGGTTCCTGCTGGCCGTTTATTTTCAGTGAGACGTCTTTAACAGCTAATGATCAAATATCATATGGCTGAAACGTTGATCGCCAACTCGTGTGTTATCCTGTAACGCAATAAATATATGACGTGGCGCAGCAATGCCTTGTTTTGATGCTAGGTTCCACGTGAATAACCCGTTAATATTTGATTGTTTAACATCTGTACTTACCGTTAGCCAACTTAGTAATGATTTTCCTCCTTGGTCCATAAATGATAGTAATCGTTTTTCTGCGGTGATTGATGGAGTCAACACTGGCATCCACAATGATAGTTTTGGTAAAATAACTTTACCGGGATCATTTTCCGGATGTGCAGGGTCTGCTGAAATCCTCCAAATTGCGTCATTATCATCACCCTTTCGCACGAGTGCTACTGTATGCTTCGCCACGTAGATAACTTTTCGAATATTTCTACAGAATCCAAATATATGATGCAGTGGAATCGCGCATGAAAATGATTTACGCCGCCCCTCCAACATTAATATACGTGTTACAGCTCCTAGATTGAAATTAGGATCAGCATTTATAATCATATCCTCGATTCCAGCAGGAGCAGGGTTAGCAGCACGATCATTTGGTCGTCTTACATCAAATTGATTTCCTCCAGCGGTATTTTTAACATCCTTTGCAAACATCATAGAAGGTCCTGCTGATCTTGTATAATCATCAGAATATCTCGCTAACCCGATTATTGTTGTAGCCACATCAACATCGCGATCTATAGACTCAATTTCTTTTTCATCGATGAGGTATCTTGCACTCTCAAATAGTGCCATGATACCATTATTGACAAACCCGACTTGAGTACCAACTGGATACGGTGCTGGTGCAGCAGGAGTATTAGCAGCTGTTACAAGTTCTCCTTCTACTTCAATAAACGCTTTAGCGGGTAAAAAGTATTTACTGGAATCATGAACTTGAAGTTCAATTCTTGATCGACTATTTGAGTTTATTGCATGATAGGCGTAATATTGATAATCGCGTACAGAATCATCCTTGCGAACTGGGGCGTCTATATCAAACGCTGGATCAGTTGACCTTTTAAACATTTTATTATATATCCATTGATCTAAATCGCGATTTTCACAATCCGTAGGATTTTCCCCGTCGTGGTTGAAAGCCACATACTGCTATCATATTTGCGATGTTGCTTTGGTCGGGAGTCTCCAGCGACGCTAGTTTTTGATCTACTGCGTTATTTATAATTTTACTAATACTCGCAGGCATCTCTGCTATAGACGGTAGTGGTCCTCCTTTGGATTTTCTCCGCCGAACTAGCGCTGTTAATTTATTCTTCGCGGCTGAAAACGCCTTCCCGGTAAGATCTCCAACAGCACTAATACCCTTATCACGAATAACATCAATTGCTTTCATCGATAATTGTTTAGCTAACGGCATCACTTTTGGAGCCATTCTTGCAAATAACCCCGCAATGGTATTGCCGAGGCCATCACCATAGTACGCTCTATAAACTGGAAACCGTGAATTAACTACATAGACACTGGCTGGTTTGTCATGGTTGTAGTGTATGATCATTCTTATTGTAAAAACACTAGTGTTTTCAATTGCTAGTAATTCAAATGATATTTATCTAATCAGTGATTCATCGTCACTATGATAATCCTCCACTAACTCGCCAATGAAATTTCGGTATGTTGCAATATCCATGATACCGCCGGCAAATAACCATCTACATATATCAGCTGCTTCATTAATTATTTCCGGTGAGTTATTTCCAGCTCGTTTTCCTCCGATGAGAACATCTAATCGTGATATATCACTGATAACATTACCAGGACAGAAACTCGAAGAGTTTCCAACGCTAGCGTTTCCAACTAAACCACTCCCCAGAAATTCCTCCTCATCGTATGGGTCTTGTTTTTGCTGTCTTATTTGGAGTTGAAATTTTCTCTTGAAGTCTCTGTATTCCTTCATCCTTCTATCTAAACTCTCAGTATTTATTTCATACACTATATCATCCCATTCATTATGTGACATTCTATAATCCGTATAATTGTCCGTGAAAAACTTCTCTTGTGAATCATAGCTGTTAGCAGCAACTTCACCTAAATTGTCTATATCCTCGTTGAGAATTCGTTTTTTAGCGCTATCGGTAAATATAATTGATTTAGGTAGTCCACTAACTAGTGGTTGTTGTACTTGAAATTCTTTGAATTTAGTGTATATATCCTGAGGAAGTGATTGCAAGGATTTTTTTGTTTGTTTAGTTCTTTTTGCTATTTTATCTAACACAGGGAGAAAAGACTCTTCTTGTTTAGAAATTGCTGATGTTACATCTTCAGTTGCGCTAATTAACGGTTTAAATAACTGTTGTGTATCAGTAGAAAAGTCAGTCTGAAGACTCTGTCTAGCTTGTAGTTTATTCCTGACAGAGTCGCGAATTGGTAAAAATCTCTTAATTGCATCTAGTCCCTCACGAGTCAATCTAGTTGTTAATTCTTCATTGACCATTATTAGAAATCGTAGATTTCAATTGTAAAACATTTTTCCCGAAAATCGAAGATTTTCACTTGAATTCCCGAACCCAATCTAACAGACAAAAACAATTTTCAGTTAATTTGAATTGCAAATTATAAATTGTTTGGAGTGTTAATAGATGGTTCTCTCGATACGATGACTCTGAATGATGTATCAAAAGTGTGGAAAGGGCGAATTTCTTTCATAAAAATTTTTTTCGCCCTTTCCACACGGGTCAGTCATATCTAATGATTTTTAACACCACCGTGGAAGTTTCATTTTGACATTTTAAGGGCTCTATCATTGATGGAGACAGGATAAATTTTACTATTTTATTGTATTTTTCGTACTTTCTCCATTTTTTGACACGTCAGATGATTTTTATCACCACCGTGGAAGTTTCATTTTGACATTTTCAGGGCGTTATCATCCATGTTGAAAGTGCCAAATTTGTATATAAATTATTAATTATGGCACTTTCAACATTTGACATTTGATCAATCGGAACCATCGTATCGACTAAACCATCCATTAACGGTCCATCGATTTTTTTATTCACTGTGAAATATTTTTTATTCACTGTGAAATATTTTAATTTTTTATTCAGTGTGAAATATTTTTTATTCAGTGAAATATTTTTATTTTTTATTCAGTGTGAAATATTTTTTATTGCTGTGTGAAATATTTTTACTTTTTATTCCGTGTGAAATATTTTTTATTGCTGTGTGTGAAATATTTTTATTTTTAATTCAGTGTGAAATATTTTTTATTCAGTGTGAAATATTTTTATTTTTTATTCAGTGTGAAATATTTTTTATTGCTGTGTGTGAAATATTAATATTTTTTATTCAGTGTGAAATATTTTTTATTGCTGTGTGTGAAATATTTTAATTTTTTATTCAGTGTGAAATATTTTTTATTGCTGTGTGAAATATTTTTTATTCGCTGTGTGTGAAATATTTTTATTTTTTATTCAGTGTGAAATATTTTTTATTGCTGTGTGTGAAATATTTTTATTTTTTATTCAGTGTGAAATATTTTTTATTGCTGTGTGTGAAATATTTTTTATTCAGTGTGAAATATTTTTTATTGCTGTGTGTAAAATATTTTTTATTGCTGTGTGTGAAATACTTTTTATTCAGTGTGAAATATTTTTATTTTTTATTCAGTGTGAAATATTTTTTATTCAGTGTGAAATATTTTTTATTGCTGTGTGTGAAATATTTTTTATTGCTGTGTGTGAAATATTTTTTATTCAGTGTGAAATATTTTTTATTCAGTGTGAAATATTTTTTATTGCTGTGAAATTATCGATTTTTTATTCAGTGTGAAATATTTTTTATTGCTGTGAAATCATCGATTTTTTATTCAGTGTGTGTTAAATATTTTTTATTGCTGTGTGTCAAATATTTTTTATTCAGTGTTTTTAATGCATTTTTGCCTGTTTTTCACTAACTTTTTTGACAGTTTTGGTGGTTTTTCTTTGAGATTTTACGGTCAAATGGTCGATTTTGCATGAAAATTCTGTTAGGATTCATTTTTGTTGATTTTTGACTAATTTCAATAAAAAAATGCTAAAAAAATAACAAAATCATCAATAATTTCAGTTGAAAATCTCTTTGAGATTTTACGGTCAAGTAGTCGATTTCAATTCGACTATTTGTCAAATCGTTCATTTTCTTGAATTAACGCTCGTATGTTTCTAATTTTAGAATTAACATCCTTTTTCAATTCATAATCCCTACCCAATTCTTTTCGTATTCCCTCTACGATAGTAAATAACGGGACAAACACACTTACGTCACTGGAAAATGCAAGAGAGTCCCGAATAGAATTCTGAAGTTTTTTGATTAACGCATATTTCTTTGGTAGCATATACTTGTTAGTGTTAACACCGTATTCTATATCCTGAAAGTCAGACATAATTTGGTCAGGATTTAAACCATCTGATAGTTTAATATCCTGACTTTTCAATTTTGAAATTTCAGCAATAATGTTATTCATATTTTCAGAATTCATATATGATAATACATATTTCTAATATGAAAAATATGAATGACTCAGACATAAATGAATTGAATTTTTTGTCCGGTCTTTTTTGAAATCGCAGATCGATAAATTCCTTCTGCAACGAGTCGTACAGAAGGTCGACAAATATCGAAGTACCCACTGGCGCTATTCATAGACTGAAATATTTTTTCTTCGTTAGTTGTTGTATTCAAAGATTTTACTGGTCTCGCTTTTTTTGAGCATTTTCCAGTCCTTCCAGATGAATTATTCTCACTTTGTGTAACAGCTCGTAGATTTGATAAATAATTGTTCTTTGGATTAGAATCCATATGATCGATAACAAAACCATCTTTGATCAATCCATGGAAACATTTATACACGAAACGATGGCAGTAATAATTTTTCTTTCCAACACTAACCATCAAATACCCTTGATTAGTAACAAAACCAACTGGTTTCTTCAATCTACGGTTTCTTACAATACCATCACTGGATGCTTCATAATTTGTAATCACAGGGTGTGGTCTGAATTCTTGGTTCATTTGTATACTAATACTATTTGTCTAATTTATTAATAACATCACTGGAGAATCTTTCAATATAGTCTTGAGGGGTTCTTATGATTTTGTCAAGGACTTTGTCAGGGTCAGAATTTTTGATTCTTTTGTCATAATAACGCTTCAACTCACTGTATCCTTTGCCACCACAATTCAGACACAACTGCGATTTTCCCCTAACCCCAACCCCACATCGAATACAAGGTAACGGACCAAGGCTTCCACGTCGAAAAATTTGCATATGATACCCACAGAATTCATTTCTGCATGATTTGTTACACGGTGTCACTGATCCAATCATGAGCCATTTGCAGTGATTCATTATACATAAATCTTTCATTTAAATGCTTGTTTTAATTATAGTATGGAGGAGTTTGAGAGATTATCGAAAATTACGCCTTGGAAAAATGCTAAATTCAATCTTGATAGAGTTTCTGATACACCAAAGAATAAAATTCTTGATAGAACCATGATTAGTAAAATCAGAGATTGTTTTAATGAATTCAAGCGTGATGGAGCATCTCATTCTTGGTCAACATTTCGAATTGTACCTAATATCGATGCTACCATGAATGATGAAAAAGCAGCAGTGATAATCTCACATCTTCGAGAAAGGTATTTTTTTAGAATAAAATTCATTATCCGTGACGACACTGGAGATTGGATCATCAGGGATAAATACGAACCAATTCTCAAGGATAAAGAAACTATCACTGTGAATCAAGATTCCAAACCAGGGATTTTGACTGGAATTGACAAACCATACTACGAGAGATCTTATCCTGTCACAGCAGTTGTTTATGGGATATATCCGTTAAATGACAAACCTGACATTGCAAAACTAGCACCAATGAAATATTCTTCGTCGTTGAATTGTGTAGCAGAACGAATAATAGAACACTTCACAAATGCATCCCGGGGGAATAAATTGACTGATCTAAGACGAAAAAAAATAAATGAATGGGAATTAACGGTGAAACAGCATGCGGCAACAATTCAGGATATAGTTAAATTAGAAACATCATTGAGATTTCCAATATCAGTAACGACAATAACCGGAGAAGTATTACACGAACCGAAATATCAATCAAAAAGAGGAACGCCAATACAAATTATTGATCATAACGAACACGCGTGGTCATCTGCAGTAACAATATTTCCCCGGGATAGAACTGTAAAATATATACCCCAAACCCTGTTTGGACTTGGAGAGCAGAAATTATTTGATGCTATTTACCATTTGAGTAAAAAAGATCCTGTGTCGATGTGGCTATTTCACAGTGCTGCAGACGATGAATGTGGATTCGATCAGTTTGTAAGACCCAACGGAGAATTGTACCGTACTGAAGAGCTGCATAATCAAATGAAAAAACTAGCTAGTGAGTTTTCGGGGGGGGGGGGGAATCGAAGATCAATTACTAACAAACTGTTTTACACTTCCCTCGGTTGCAGCACATTTTGCTAGGAAGAAAAACGCGTGGAAACCAACGCGAAGTGAGTTTTTATCAGATGTCAGATTGAGCTGTCTTGAATACAGCCATGGTGGATTATGGAATACAAAATATGACACTGAAACCGTTATTTCCATTGATATGATTGCGTGTTATCCAGGGAGTTTTCTCGGGTATGGAGAATGTGCTGAGTATTTTAAACGATTTGGACACCCTACACAATTAATGGTCCGCTGCCACATTTTGATTTAACCGGATTCGCTCGTGTAGTATCATTTGAATTGGCTACAGGACTTCATCCGTCTAGTTATCTTTGGATTGGTAGATACATGTCTGAAAAACACTGGATGCCAATAGTGCTATTGAGATATATGATTGATTGTGGGATGTTATAATCGTTAATTGTCAGTGAAGCGATTATATCCTATCGAGCGCAGAAATCAGTCTGGTTACCACAACCTGATCTAGAAAAAATAATTAGTGAACAGCGAAAACTGTTTCCAAATTTCAACGAAGAAGAAATTGTAAATTGGTCCAAACAGTTATTTGAAATCAGAAACAGAGAAGCAAAAGATCTTGGACGAAGAATAATTGGTAAATTTACTCAAGGTGGCAAATACGACAATACAAGATATTCTTCACGGTTGAATATAGACAATGCTGAGTACGATTTTGTAATCGCGGATCTAACGAATAAAGGCATATATGTCAATCGTAAAGACGCATTTCTGTCCGATGGAACCAAATTGGGCACAATTGTTACCTACAACGATGGATACAATCCGCAGTACACACATTTGAGATCTTCTATGCTCGCATATGCTTCTATCAATTTTTTTTCGATAATAAATAGATTTCCTAATACCGCAGTTAGAGTCGCCACTGATTCATTTTACATAAACGTGAAACATCGAGAAGCAGTGGCTGAATTCATAAATCCCTTGACAAGTCAAGGGGACGAGAGTTGGGGATCATGGAGAATTAAGCGGGAAATGCTTCATGATTATATTCAATCAGCAGATGTTACGATTGAAAATAATTATCGGAATCTCTTTGAGATTCAATCAGAATTTTCTAATGCACCATCGATATCTGATCCATTCTGTAGATATAAAACAGTTTATTTAAACGGCTGTGGTGGGTCAGGAAAGACAACTCGTGCAATTGAATTATTTCGCGTTTCCAAGTCAAACATGATTGTGCTAACACCAACTCACAGACTTGCAAGAGAAATGATACAGCGAGGAGTAAATGCCTGTACTTATCACAGTTTCTTTCGATGGAAAGGAGATAAGTGGACTCCTGAGTGTATGGGCGAGAAATTTATTCCTGAAATCATAATTTGGGATGAAATATGCACAGTGTCATTAGATGTATTACAAACATTTCTCGAGTGGTTGTTATTGAAAAATACAAAAGTCGTCATGTGCGGTGATCACGGGCAACCACCACCGTTTGTCGGTGCATCCCCACATGAATGGCTAAAGGGTTTTGTAGACTATTATGAAGAAATTAACACTGATTATAGATCACTTGATGAACAATTACGAGAATTCAAAGCGCTAATTAGATTACAACCGGATAAAATCCAGTGTGAAATAGCGCGTGAAATAATTTCTGAAACTCCAATGAATGATTTTTGGGAGGCGTGGAGACCAAATGATTTGATAATTGCAAGTAGAAAAATATTCAGAGACACACTTCAGATGAAGTTATTTGAAACGCATAAAGAAAAATTTACAACACTTCCAGTGACCCTTTGTTATAGGCCATCGGATACACGAAAACAGAATATAGAAGTTGATATTCCAGGACCAAAATCCGAAGGATTTCAAAGACAGAATTTAGTGCTAAATGATATTGTGCTGATTGATATCAGCGTCGTTGAAGATGCATTGCGTGCTAATAATTCCCCGTGGACGCTAGGTTACGCAGCAACAATACATTCTTCACAGGGATTGACTATATCAGATACAATTGTTTGGATGGTGGATAATCGCATCGAATGGTCGAATTTAGTCTATCTCGCAGTATCCAGAGTACGAAGAATAAATCAACTCCGATGAGTTGTCCTTGAAAATCCAACGGATTTTGGCTAGTTAAGACCCCGCGGTGGTAATTGAGTATCCTCGGGTATCACTTGCAGTTGTTGTCGAGTAAATCCTCGTTGAGGGGCAGTTGAATCCAGTCTATAGATTGCTGGTCTAGAAACGCTAGCGTTTCCACCCGTAGATCGTGTTATACTAGATATCTTGTGTGCAGTAACACTCCAAATAGGATCAGTAGCCCTTTTTCTGCCACCTTCAAGCTCTCCTGGTTCGTATAAATACCTAACAGTGATATTACTACCAAGAATTGGTTGGGAAACGCTAGAATCCTCTTGTGGGAGTTTTTGTATAGACTTCTTTTTAATCGCGTTGATAGGTTTCATATTGATTGTTCTAGTAATCTCATTATTCAGTGCGGTAATCACAGCTGGTAATCTTTTAACCCATTCATGAGATCTTTTTTTTTTGATGAATTCTTTCGCGTATTGATATCCGAATAACCGCTCAGCAATCGTCCGATTAAACCGTTCAACAATTGCCTGATCACGATGTAGCGCAGTATGTCCTCGTCTGATGGTGACATTATGATGCTTCATTTTTGATAACACTGCACCTTGAAATTCCTTGCCAGGATCAACTTGTAACAGATTTGGCCAGCGTAGTGGGCCTCGTCGATAAATCTTTTCAAATGCAGAAGCAACTTCAGGTGATGATTTTGTTTTTAGCGGTTCTGCTTGTTTGTATCGACTCGCAACATCAATTATGGTTAGAGCGTATTTGTAACCACCATCATGTGGCAGAAATAGTATATCAGCTTGATGAACTTCATTAGGAACGGTCACATCAAAATGCGAGTAGTGAATTTGTTTAGGCGGTGGTAGATAAATTTGCCATATAGCCTGTTTGGATAACTAATTAGCCGCAGTGGTTTTTTTCACTTTTGCAGCGCTATCGAGTTTATTGATTGCTGCCTTGCCTCTCCAGTATCCACTCGGAGAATAATAAATAGATTCCATGTTCTTATTAATTACCAGCACCTAACATCAATTTACCTTTCATAGCCGATTTTATCATAAATGAAGCCAAATTTTCTTTGAAGGATTTATCAGGAATAGCATTTAATGCATGAATTAATTTCACATCTGCTAGATGTCTATGCTGCAAATTGCTGCTCTTATATGCAACATCATGAGCGTGACACGCCTTATCAATGGCGTTTATTGGTTCTTCACCGGGTTAGGGTTGGTTATGATTATTGAGTCTGATATCAAGTCTTGTTCCTGGTCCACAATGACTATACCCTGGAAGGTGTTTTTCTCCTGGATACTTTGCCCATGGGGTTCCAGGGAGTTTAGTTAGCTTGGCTGCGATATCACCTCCTCGTTTTTTTTTAAAAGTTCCTTGGGGTTACCAAGGGAAACAAATCTAAATTTCTTTGTACTACATTGTACGCATTTACCAGAAAGCGCTGATCGGTTATTTTTAGTTGTAATCGTCGTCAAGTCATCTGTGCCAGTACGCGTTCTACATTTCACACAATATAGATCCATAATTTATATATAACAGCATGAATGTAATTGATTATTCAGCTACCCGGCGACGGGAACCTATTAAACACCATGCAATGTTATGATCGGACCATCTGGAAGCTGCAAGACACAACTGCTACTTAATTTGATAACGAGATGGATGAAATGGGACAAATTGTATTTAATAGCCCCGAGTGTAGACGATCAGCGATGCTATGAAGTGCTAAAGGATTTTAACGAGAAAGCAAAATCAAAATTCGAGGAATTTCAAATCGATGATGATATTATTGAATTTATTACTGATATCAACGATGCACCGAGCATTGATTCCATCGTGGGAAGTATTAACAATTTAGTCGTATATGATGATATCATGTTAGATAATCAAAAAATTCCTGCTAGGATATTTTCCAGAGGCAGGCATAAAAGCACTGACGTGATATATGTCACTCAACGATACACACAAATACCAAAAGTGATCAGAGATAACTGCAATTTATTGTGTGTATTTAACGGAGTTGATACTCATACTCTTAGAAATATTTGGCAAACTTGGTGCTGCGGTGATATGGATCATAATCGATTTAGAAATTTCTTTAGTCACGCTCAGTCAATACCGCACGGATTTGTGACGATAAATTTATCAGCCCCGAGGACACGATATCGTATCGGACTTGATAAAATATTCGGTTGAAATCATAGGGGTGAGTATCCGTCGTTTTTTTACCCAAAGGAGGCATTTTGAGGAAGCCTCAATTCACCCTTGCAAGATCGTGTTTCAGACAAAATCACTAAGGCTCCATTTGCCAAACAGAGACTTTATTTTTTTTGTGGTTAAAACATGAGATTTCGTAGGAAGGTTCTATTTGTTGTTTTGACGGTTAAAATCGATTTTTTGCTTGAAACATGTGAGGCTCACCCTCTCTGCTGCTTCCCTTAATTGGTCAAAATCAATTAATAGTTGCTAAAAGTTATCATCAATATCAGTGTTTCATGATTGTTCTTATGGGGAAACCCCATTGAGATGTATTGATAGTTTGTTAATCGTTATGATATTCCAAATATTTCTTGCTGACACGTTGTTCAATACCTTTACAAAATGGGAAAAGAGTCAATAGTTTGATGTATTTGTATGTATCTTATGACTTATGTATCATGTAGCTAATTGCAAGAATATTAGACACGGATAAATCCGAACTGTGCGGACATTCCTAGAAAAATAATCATTATGTTGTGTCTATTTTAGCTTTGACATTGTTTGGAACTTTAAGGATCATCAGCATATATATATTATTTTGATCCGAGACAATCTTGTTATATTTGCTTCCTTTCCAACACATTTGTAATATTTGTTTTATTGATGCTGCTTTTAGTATGTTTTTTCGTATTGGCGAGACTAATACTGATAGTTATATAACTTCCCAACATATTTCTTAGCATGTATTGCAATAATAATAATAATAATAATAATAATAATAATAATAATAATAATAATAATAATATTTATAAAAATAATAAAAATAATAAAAATAAAAAAAATAAAAATGATAATCATGATTGTCATAGCGGCATCGTTAAAAATCGATAAATCAATTGAGGAAAAATAATAATCGGGAGAGATTTGTACGATTAAATTCATTAATGTGATGGCTATACACAAAATGTAGCCTGAATCGTACGTTAATTCAATGCAGAAGCAACTACACATTCTGCTGCCAAAATGCATCCAACATATGTACAATATAGATTGCATTGGGATGAGTAAGGTGTCCGCATTCGGTTGATCAGATTCATTTACGGCATTTGAAAGTAATTTGAGTGTAGAAAATTCATTGCTTGTCGTAGTCATCACATGTGATAGGTGCTTACAGATAGATGATTTCGAGCTCAAGGGTCTACTGACGTTTCAAGTGATCAAATCAATTGTGAACGATGTTGGTTAGTTTAAAATCTGATTATGCCAAAGACATAATCCATTCAGACTGTGTGACGTTTAAGAGTTTCTGATAAATGAATGTGTGACAATTAATGAACTAAATACAAAATATAAATTTTCAGCTAGAATTAGATACGATACCACATGTCATTATCATCATCAGTCTATTGACCAAGTGTGGTCGTTAAGGCACTGGGCTGATGATCACCTTACCAGTTCCCAACAACTAGCCCGATCATGTGCCAATGTATGTGTCTCCGCAAAACATTTCCTAATCCATTATGTGATGTTGTCAGTCTACTTGTTCTCTGTCTGCCTATCCTTCTGCAACTCTGGACGCTGTCATGCAGTACTGTTGTGGATAGACTGTTGGCTCAAGCGACATGGCCAGACCATTTGAGCTTTTCTCTTTTAGACGGTGGTGAGGATGTTATAATATTAGTCTAGTTTGTGCCTGATTATGTTACGCACTTCTTCATTTGTGATGTGGTCCTTTAAGAGATGCAAGGATGGTTCTGCAGCATCTCATTTGAAGTGCCTTGATTCTTCGTTGTACGTTTGCTGTCAGGGTCCAGGCTTCACATGGATACAATAAGACTGAGATGATTAATGCTTTCAATAGTCTGATTTTAGTTTTCAAACAGAAATTCTTGTCTCCCCAGATGGGTACTATCTTTGACATAGCTGCCGTTGTTTGTGCTGCTCGTGACAAATGGCTGCTCTGGACCTATATTCGGTGATTATAGAACAAAAGATATTTGAACTGGCTCACTATTTCCATTTCCTGTCCTCTGATTTTAATCTTGGCTGAGATTTGTTTGACCCTTTTGACATAAGCTTTGTCTTCTCAGCGCTTATCTCCATGCCAAATCTGGAAGATTTGTTATCCAGGTTCTCCAGTATGGTGGCAGGCACATCTTCACTGCCTGCCAGCCCATCATTGTCGTTTGGAAATATCGGAGACTGGTGATGTTACGCCCTCCAATGATCACTGTCCCACAGTAGTTTTCCAGGGATTCACTCAGGATTCGCCCGATGTAGAAAAGCGTGGGTGACAGGAAACAGTCTTGACCTACTCCGTTTGTTGTCTGGAACGAGTCCTCCACAACACCTTGGGTCATTACTGCTCTGGAAGCATTGACGTACAGCTGCTTGATAGTATTTGTCAACTTATAAGCAATGTAGTAAATCGTCATTTTGGTCAACAATGTCTCATGCCACTCTCTGTCAAAAGCCTCAATGAAATATATGAACACATGATATGTATCTTGTTGATGTTGCGAGTACTTTTCACACAGAACCTTGAGATTGAATATTTTTTCTGTTGGCGAAACGAGACAAAGTTTGACTTCATATAAGACTTTACGGAACGAAGAAACTTAAATACGGCGTTTGTCTTGAAAAGCTGCGATATGCATATAAATGATATTGTACTAACGTAAGTATTATTTGTTAGAAAGTTTAATAGAGTGATATGTGTATTTCAGATAAAATTAAACATGCTTGATATAAATCACTATATATATATATATATATATATATATATATTCATGGATGGGTGTGATTATGCATATGTATGTGAGTAAATAATAGTTTGCGTCATCCTCTTTCTGAGTCCTTAGCAAAAGAAAATAATTACCAGGCTCTACGTTTGCACATTAGGAAGCTGAAAATACCGACAGCCAGAAGCACTCCCATTCCAAGAGCAGTATACAGTAAATGGCGTGTGGTAGGAGAGTCTGAAAATTAATTTCGTTATTGTCAATGCAGCATAACAACTATTATATTGCCAGTTTTGTATCGATAGATAGTTTTTGTCTAAGTAAAATGTTATCGAAATCTGAAATGATAACATTAAATAATTCCTAAAAGGCGAACATATATTGTAAAACAATTATTCGATGAAGCAAAATTGTTGACTGCAAACTTTGAATCTTTAATGGTGCCTCTATTCTGATGAAAATTCAATTTTCTTACGAATAGTGTATTTCACAGAGAAGCCTATAGATAAATGTTATCGTTTTCAGCCCTTACGGTTAAAAATTACACGATAGGGATTGATTGGCGTTTAATGAGCCGAATTGGAGCCGATAATAATTCAGGGCATCAATACACTTTTATATCATTGTGATGCCTATTTGTAGGTAGCAGAACATTATCGATTCATAACGACGTCTAATACCTTTCTCAGTCGTTAAGAGTTTCCTTCACATCAATATTGATGTCATCACGAAATTGATGAATGAAGTTAAGGGTTTAGTAGTCACAAAGAGACAACATATCACAATTATATAACCTTACATAAATTCTCTCCATGAGGTCACGCTCTTCAACAACAATAGCGAAATATTTTATTTCATATTGATAAGGAAATCATGTGACATGCGTTTTTAATCGACTAGGACAGCAATCATTGTGTTAGGAAAAGGTAAATTCTTATTAAAAAAAACGTTTAAAAAATGAACCGTTTTGGATTCAGGGAGACAAACTATATATATAGCTACCCGCTCATCATTAGTGACTGACTTCAGACGGTGTGAGTGTGCTAAGGACTTTTATACTAATTTTTAAATTTGTAAAGCTGTGAAGCAGCTATATAATACATTTACCAGAATTCAACAATGTCTCGATCACTATAAACTGCCACACTGCAGAGATCGTGGCGATATGACTGACTTTTTTTTAAAGGTACGATAAAAGTCCTATCAAATAAACGAACAAATTTAAATAATTGTACAACAGTATCAGAAGAAATAAAAATAAACAAATGCAATTTGGTATACCTGTGCTTTCTTTACCATCGACTGTGCTCGTTGTGACATTATGATTCGCACCTGAAAGGAGGAAAACACATAATGTGGAAGAATAAGGAAGGATTGCTCGTATTATTTTAAAACATTTCGAATTTACAATTTCTGATCTAGTAACAAATATTAAATATTATTCAGCTGTGGGTTAAGTATAAAATATGTTGGGGTTGGATCGAGAATAGGAAATCCCCGACAAGGAGCACATTATTTGTCTCCCCACAAGGCTTGCCCGAGTGGGGAGATATCTAATGTAACACCCGCGAATGAGATATAATTGTTTTTTCTACACTCAACGGTTATTAATTTTTCACCCAATATGTTCGTTTAAATTAAAAAGAAATCTTCACTATTATACACGTTCCAATGTAACAATGTGGTGCATGAATATATATATGTTTTTGAGGTATGTGGTGTGACCTTTGCATCTGATGTCCAGTTTATACGCGTTAGCTAGGGAAATAACAACATAAAACGTCACAAATAATTGAGGAATTATCACATATAATATATGGATGTTATATGAAAACGCCAATAATCAATTTTTTTTATTAAATCTGTTTTATTGCTTCAGTTCCAATCTAAAATATTACTTCCATGGATAAAAGTCGGCCCCCCCCCCCCCCCCCCGCGCAAATACGGATTCTTTGAAAATGTACTTTCTCTCTGGGAAATATGGCAAGTGCTGTAGTTAAATTTGTTGATAGGTTAGTGTGTTGACGGAACAATTATTTATTTTGGCTGATAAGTGCCATAGTTGCAGATTGATATGTCAGGTATATTTTTTATTCAACTGAAGCACAGTGGAGATGCTTAACAAAATTAAAATAAAGCATGTTTGACATAACACATTTCAGACGGTTGCTAAGTTTCCGTATTTGTTAAGACAGTTGGGAGGCTATGAAGTGTTTAGGTCTATAGTCTATGTGCATGTGACTCAGTGTGTTCTCTTGTAGTTCAGGACAGACAGCATTGTGAATTTTATCCTATCTGTATCACAGTCAATTTTCAGGAAAGCGTCATTAAGTATTGATAACAGTATATACTATATTTCACACGAAGTTTTTAGAACGAGTTAGTTTGCCTTAGCTACATTTAAGGACGCTCACATGAATCTTAACAGAGCTGGGGCTGCATATAGGATACAATTGATCTTCTGTGTGAAACGAACTAGCATAATAAACAAGCTGGACGTGTCTTTGTCTCTCTGGAAATGTTTGTGTATGGCGTGTTCTTAAAGGTGCATTGACCGTAAGTAACTATGTTTGTTCTTTTATATTTTTTGTTGTTCATTGATTCTGGAACAACTATGTAAGGCACTGCATGCGACAACAAGGGATGTTTTGTAAAAACCAGTTCTGAACGCGTGAACATCTTGACTCGACTGTAATAAGACACGTATGGTTAGGAACACAGCTTGATCTCTATGTCGCAAAAGGTGAGAAAAATAGTTGTTAACCTACCCCATCGTATAGCGCATTGTGTATATTTCGTGTTATTTAAAACAAATATCTTGCCATAAGTGTTTTTATTTTGGATATGAAGCTCTTCTGCACGCACGTAATTACATTGGTGCATTTGTATTTCAGGTACTGCTGATATAATGATCCCTGGTGCATATATTTTGCGAAACTACTCATGTATAAATTTTAAGCATAGGTAATAACCATTCCGAATATCAAGTGCATACTATCATGTTAACAAAGTATCACGCAGTAGGACTTCATATTGCAATGATAATATTATATCGTTCAAAACAAAATAGTCGCATAATTTCGCTCAACAATTAGTATGAATCATCGTACACATTCAATATAGCTAATTTAATATATATATATATATATATATATATATATATATATATATATATATATATATATATACAGTCAGCTCCACTTAACTGCACATCGGTTAACTGCACACTCCGGATAACTGCACGTAGTCACGTCGGTCCCGTTTTTTCACAATGCTTTTCAGTGGAACAAACTTCGGATAACTGCACTTCGCTTAAATGCACACTCCTGATAATAGCACGATAAATTTCTGCCCATGGCACATTATTCAATACAATTTTGCTCCGGTTAACTGCACAATGTATAGTCATGATCAGTTTTTGCCAGTCCACTGCTGTAGCGCTTCAAATAAGCCGACAACTAAGCCGGTAAATGCAACTTTGTAAATGATTGACATGTAAAGGACGCCTTATGTGGTATATACATGTATATCCGCGCCCACTAGAGAGCAATAGCTTGGGAAAAATCATAGTACATGTACAGCATGGGAAACATTGCTCTAAACCGTTTGGCTTTGAATGATTTCAAACCAACAAATGGATGGTTGGAAAGATGGAAAATGCGCAACGGAATTCAATTTAAACGACAACACGGCAAAAAAAAAAAAACCAGCATGCAGACGACTTTGGAGCTGAACACTTTTTCTGCGGGAGATGACCCATCAATAACTAGCGATCTATAGAATTTCTTGAAATTCGCTATAATTCCTTGATCCATTGGTTGAATCAGTGAAGTTGTGTTCGAAAGAAGGAAACCAAGCTTAACATTTATGTAAAAGTTGAAAGAGTGGATTCTAATAATTGTTTATATTTATTCTTCACATATATTCGTGCCGTGCTGATTTAAAGCTGTACTTACCGTACTTCGGTTAACTGCACACTCCGGTTAACTGCTACACTCCGGTTAACTGCACAGTCGCGTGACGGGCCCGAGGGTGTGCAGTTAACCGGAGACGACTGTATATATATATATATATATATATATATATATATATATATATATATATATATATAATAAATGAACAGTCACATAACATATGCGAATATCATTTTGTTTATTTCATCACAATGCAGTATTAATCAGTTTATAAATAATACTCATATTTATAAATAACGATCATACCTGATTTCACCTTGATGGAGATGGTCTTGACAATCTTGTCTTTGGTATTCGTTGGGTTTGTCGCTTGACATGTGTAGTTGACGTCTATTGTCAAATTAACAAGTTTTAATTCCGCACCATAAATCATAGTTTCCGCATTTGTGTCGATCCAAACAATATCACATGGTGGGAAGCAGTTGGCAGAGCAAAATCTAACAATCGCTTCAAATTCATCCACTTCATGGCGATTGTCAAATGCGTTGACAACTATTTGTTTTGGACCATCTGCCAAGAAAAATAATTTCAAACATTTGTTGTATTTTATTATATAAAGCATTACGTCAGCCTCGTAAGTCAAACTACAAGATTTTATGATCCGTCATAAGAAACTCATATGGGTATGAAAATTTATTTTCGTTCAAACTTGGTCAATGTCACAACGAAATATGCATCTTCCCGTGACATAGTAAAACTCGTTACTTAGGATAGCGATCGTTATCTGTATCTTCATAGTAATGCCGGACAGCACTAACTTAATGTAGAATAATTATGTTACGCATATATTAAACATGTATAGCCTGTTTGAAGAAAATTACGAAATATACTCTTTCAACAAGAAGTATTGTTTGAATTATCTAATCACTGTTCTAATGAAATCAAGCAATCAGTTACTTACCATGATTGCACATTATGAACATTTTTAAATACTTTTTCACATTCTATCCATATTACATATGAAGTTCCAATACTGTTAAGCACATTCAATTCTTTTATAGGTATAAATATATACACTGGCATATTATAATCAGAAACAATAAAGCTTCATTGCAGTATAAAAATGTGGCAAACTACTTACAACTTAGTCTGTACGGATCACTCTCAAATTGCAGTCCTAGCTCTCCACATGTGTATAAATTGTAACTGTCATTGGCCGTTAGATTTTGAATAGAAATACCATTTTTGTTTTGGAAATATCTGCTGCGGCTTTCTATTAGAGAGCCATTAAGTTTCCAGAGGACCTTGTCTGTGAACGCATTGGACGATCTACACTGTAAGTATATGGATGACTCTAAACTGTTGTAATTAATCGTTTCTATCCTTGGAATCATACTTTCGTCTGAAAATATATGAAACACTCGCTTAATAAAGCCGAAATAATAGTTTATAACATAAATACATGCTGATTAGTTATGCGAAACAAATACAGATTGGAAATGCGCTGGGTATGGGTTATTGTATTTCCACTTGTCATGTATTTTTATATTATTTCCCCACGCATTTTGCTAAATATTATACGACGGTGCTGATTTTACAACTTGCACATAAGGAGATGGTTGTTTAGTATGCAGAATAACCCATCACAAATTGTCTAAGATATTACTTGAGTATAATTGTTAGCAGTGTGTGGATATTTTAGAATATATAAAGATTATAGGTATATTCACACACAAACTTATAGACTGTTCTGGTTAAAGTAGTGATATGTCCGTCCGTACGTGCTGACGTTAATATGCTCGAATTCCATCCGTTCCGTCTGAAACTGTATGTCTACCTTGGAGTCGATTATAAATAATCGGTAAATGCTCACAACAACTACTGAACTTTTAAACAAGCACATGTGTTGCTAGAAAGGTTACAAATGTTTTCGATTTTCTCTTTTGTCATGTAACTTCCCGTTTTGGAGTATACAAAGAGTATTATTAGTATTATGTGACCTTTTAAGAAGAATGATAAGGGACACTGCAAGAAGAATTAAAAATTAAAAATAATAGTAATATTAACAATGAATATAATATACTACTTATACTTCAACAAACTGTGCTACTTACCAATAATTTCAAGCACAATACTGTCGTTGAATTTCTCTGAATTCCATTGTCGTTCTACTTTGTAATTGCCTGAATCACTTTCGGTAACATTCATAATGTTAATAGTAAACGTTACTGTGTTATTGGCACATTTATCAGCAATAAATTGCAAACGCTCGTCTTTCTTTTGCGGGACAAAATGATTTTTAGAAAGCCATCCCCGCACAAAATGTGTCGAGCCATGAAGTATAACAACAGAATCTTTCTTCATGTGATGGAATATCCATGAAAGAGACACATTTCGTCCTTTAATCGCTTGGACTGTTCTTCCATCAGATGGATACACGTGCGCTATGCAAGAAAACAACATATACGACACAATGAAATTCCCAGTCATTTCAATGCAAATGTGTATGCGGAGGACACTTTCTGATATTCTTCGTCAGCAAATAGTATATGTTCATTTATGTGCTACACAAACATATGTTATTGGTGTTCCTTTTAAGAAATAAAGCTGCATCATTTCCTATATGTATGTGTGTCACAAAAAAGACATTTCTTGTATAACGACTGATTAACCAGCTTACTGTAGGCATATGACACAGTCATGAGTGAAGACTTGGTGAATGCAAGTTTGTACAATTAAAACGTACGATTCATTAGTTTAGAACTTTAAAATTAAGATCCCAGAATTCACACACAATCCGGTTTCAATTAATTAATACTGTGTTGTAACATTATGGAAACATGTGAAACACGACAATTTCACTGATGAATTGAAACTGCAACATTTCCTCAGAAAAATTCTAAATAAATTAAACTGTATATCCATGGTCTATGTAAACAATATGCTACTATACGATTGATGGTTTAAATTTGTGATTTCACCGTCTAAACCTTAATCATTTCCTTCCAGATGAGACGGAAAAGCATTTGCTATTGTGTGGCATTAAGAACGAGATTTAGATATGTGCAATTTTCAAAGCTTAAAGGTTCTATATGAAACTGGCAAAAGAGGGATATATATATATATATATATATATATATATATATATATATATATATATATATATATATATATATATATATTAGCTAATATTTGAATGATTTTTGTGTTGAACTGGACTTCACCGCCAGCGAGAAAAATGTAATACTATTTCTACTACTACTACTATTAATAATAAAAATGTAATAGGACTAATAATAATACAAATAAATATGTGTGTGTTATTGATCCGTCGATTCGATAAAGACCTCACTAGTCATCAGAGGGTTGTGGGACTGGTTCTGTTCTGTGCGTGCGCAGATGGCTGATGAAACCAACCCTTGCAAGGAATGTTAGTTTCCATAATTGACAGGGGCTGACGGAGATATCTTCAGGAGAGTTGATGACACGTGCTTTTCTGGCTTGACTCTTTAGCCCTGCAGCGGCTGTCCTGCTAGATTCACATAACGTTGATCCTTTGTGCACCGAAGAACGCCAAGTGACTCGATCACTTGCGATTTGCTTCCAGGAATCTGGGTAAATGGTGAATACTTTTAATGCTGCTTTCAGATTGTCTTTGAAGCGTTTTGTCTGGCCTCCGTGGGATCGCTGTCCAAGATGTAGCTCGCCATTGAGAATTATCTTAGGCAGCATGTGTTAAGGATGGTGTAGATGCTGGGGAGACCTCTTTGGGCCACCTGTTAGAGGGTGCGATCAACGATCTTCAAATATGAATCAATTTGAGCAACGTTTTGGACACTTTCAGTGGTTAGGTCAGGCTATTATAATAGCAACATGTTTAAACGAAGATTCAGAAATTAATCTCCTTGACTATGTCTAAAATACCAGAAATAAGTAACCAATGTCTTGTGAAGAAGGAGGAACCAGTTTTTCTGTGCTCCTTCAGCAAATAAATTAAAGTATGGTAAATCATCAAAGAAGTTTTCAGCAATGGGGTCGATCTCCTGCTCATTCTCACGCTTGAATATACTATTAAGGCTAGTAATTTTGTCTTAAACAGTTGAAAAGAAAATAGGTGACATATTACATTATGAACTTTCTTGTGAGACGGAACGATACACAACGTCGTATTATTAATATGGTGATATAATATTTTTTGATAGTCACATCATGTTAGTAGTTCATTCAATTTAGTTAGATGCAGCTGTCACATAAAGTAAATGTTTATATACGGTGTAAATCGGAATCTATTACTTTTTTGTGAAAAATATATATCATTTGGAAATGATGCGAACCAGTAACCTTTGCACCTGCTTTCACAGGTGAAGGGGTTAACTAAAATGGCTATTAAGTAAACATTATCACTTGTTTCTAGATGTTATAAACAAACGAATACAATATGCCATCACGTTGAATTGTAAATTATATATCCTTGAAACAAGATCCGCACTGGATGAATCCTGTAGCGTGTGACTGCTTGAAAATATCTAACATTTGCTGGAGCATGCTTTCAATATATGATGTAAAAAGAACTGTAATACGTATTCTTGTACTGGAAGAAGATACAACTTTGCTTATTGTACAGATTTTTAAAACGTGAACAATTTAATATAAACATGTTCATTTCCAATATAATTTATCGAAGAATACATTTACAAAATCACGATTTAAAAAGATGTCACCAAGTTTTGACGTTTTGAAAGTTATCTGGCAATCTAGACTCACAGAACAACACCTGTTCGGCCTTTATAACTCAAAATGTAGTTTATAAAAATAATATGATACAGTTTGGTTTGTTTAACGACAATTATAATATCTAATCTAGGTAATTGTGATCGATGATGCTGTCATCTACAATGACACCTTAAACAATCACTTGGCAATTATTAGGAAAACTTTACAAATAATTTAGCTTAAAGATAATTTACATTGCTTCTGTCAAGTGGTAGCAAAAAATGTTAAGGCTGTCCCTGAATTTCAGCTACCTATCAATTAGTAGGACTACATTTTAGTGAATTATTTAAAGTGACTTTAGATTCACTTTCACGTCTAAATGCATATTATATTGCATTTTTGTGCATATTTTGCGACATTAATCAGGCATATTCCTATTCAATTTTAGTTGCATGCAGTTTTTACTAATATGAGAAAGAAAGGTTCACTGTATATATTTGTCATGATGTGTATGAAGGAGTTTTGTACATATATCTTTAGTATGTGTTTTACCTTAATTTTTGATTGTATGTTGTAAGGGCCATTTATTGGACAATATTACCCATGGCTACTTTTGTCCATTGTGGGTTTGTACTTTGTTATAAAGTCGATTTGTTTGAGTAAACATGTTATTATGGTCTTTTCACTTTGAAATCTGTTGACGATATCTTGCTGATACCTTTTGTATTATTTTATTTCCGGTCATTGGCTTCCTTATATAATAGTAGTTTGCATTATTTCTAATTTGCTGGCTGTGAAAGGACCTGACGTGTATACTGTGTCGTTGGAGTTTATATAATGTAGTGGGTAACGATTAATTTCTTAAACATCTCTGGAGCAGACAGTCTATTGTGTTTTTAAACAAAATTTATTTCAGAGGACTTATTTGTTGTAATTATAGTCTATTCATACACTGTACGAATAAGAAACATTTTTGGAATATTTGTGAATTTATGTAAATGCACTTTGCATTATTTCATTGTCATACGTCCAAACGTTTAGCATATAAACACTTGTCTAGTCTATTTGGCCCAACCGAACAATCGATCGGACGTCATTTTAAAATATTCTAAGTTAATTTGGAAGCATATATTCCATTGGAATTTCGACACATTTTTTAAGAATATTTGAGATTTAATTCATAATACTCTGTTTGAGTGAATATAATAGTGTATTAATTCGATAAAACATGTTAGTTTTCGTTTATGTTCTTGCTTAGTCTACGAAAACGAGTCATAATACTATTTCAATTTCAATTCATTTATACCGCATCATCGCTGGTCAAAAGTGCACAATTGATGCCGTTACCACAATATCTTTTCTTTGTATCCTGTTCTCTACTGTGAAGTCCATTCAAGTCCAATCTTTGACGTTATGTTCCCAACTAGTATTATGTCCGCTCGTTTTCGCTTTCCTCTTACTGTGCTTTGCATGATTGCGTTTGACAGGGGATATAAGTGTAAATCTTGACCATGCCATTATTATGTGTCTTTTTTACAGTGGTCAGCAGATATTCACTTACGCTTTTGATTTTAGTGTGAATCTCCTCATTACAAACTCTGTCCAGGTATATGTAGATATGCATTGTTTCTGTAACCGCTTCTGGTAAAAGACAAGGTAAATGCTTATGCTTACATTTCCTAAGTTTATCTAACGAATAACTCATCAATCTGAAAGCCATCATCTACAAACTTATATGTTATCCAAATTATTTCGTAGTTTGGATGAATCCGTTTTTCATCTGATAAATTAATAATTACAAGTGTGTTTAGTGTACTTATAGTTCAAATTAATATTTGTATGACCTCTACACTTTTCATTTAATCGATCATGATCCTCTAGATTTAGTATCCCTCTTTGCGTGTATATTTCTGTGAGAAGCTCTTGAGTGCACGTATCATTTTACCATTGTAGTCCCGTTTTCTTCAGGTTTTATATGAGGTTGGTCTAGTTGTGGGTCTAAATTTAGTCAATGGAACGTTTCTGCAATGAGACTAAACTTTGATCACTTATGATGTGCATCATACTGAGGTAATCGGATCCATTAACTATGTTGATTGGGTAGGCAATGGTTTTGTATCCATGAGTCAATCCGATCATTCGTAGATTGCTGATTTATACAGTTAACCATCGCTGATATTTAGATGGGTTGGCCATGGTCGCAAATGGGAAGTGTTTTAAACTACACAGACGCATGTGGCCCTTTCATGCCTGTTAGGGAATGTTAAATTGTCCTATGCGAAGATTCGAGCTGGTGTGTGAACAAAACCGGTCCCTTTGATGTAATAATCATCGACTTTTATACCATCTCGCCCATACAGTCACTACAGACAGTCACTACAAACACGTCCATTCGCACGCAGACACATACACAGACAGACAGACCGATAGATAGATAGATAGATAGATAGATAGATAGATAGATAGATAGATAGATAGATAGATAGATAGATAGCAAAAAGACAGACAGATAGATAAGTCTTCATTGATCGGTCTTTAAGGTGGGTATGACAAATTAAATTAAAACTGTAAGTACGCAAAACACTTCAATTACAGGTATACTGTGGTGTATGCGTACAAGATACATATATGCATGTGAACTTGTATATATAACATATGAGTTGATTGTCCATTCAATGAATAGGCAAGAAAAATACGAACACTCAATCACACTGGATCAGTATGTATTATGTTAGTAAAAAAAATCCAGAGTATTTATGACTTGCACATTTTTGCGGACTTGTATTATATTTAAGGATGTGAAGTTATTGAATTAGTTTTGTTCTCCAAACCATATGACGGAATACTGAAAATGTTGAAAATACATGTATGTTATGATGTATTTCATATACTCTTTTATTTATCCAAAAGTGAAGAGATTTTGGTATGTTAACCTGTATATGGTAATGGATGTATCGCTTTTTCCTTGTCAGTAGATTAAATTTCCAGCCTATGCATGTACATATATGAAAGCTGTTGCGAAATATGCCGTCAAGGCTGATTACTTTCTAAATCAAGAAGAGGCACAATTAGGCTTGATAACTCTTAGCAGTTTACCATTTAAGTTCGTTTCTATAGTGGTATATAAGCAAAATTACACTGTTAACACGCGAAGATATGAGTAATTAACAATTCATTTAAGATGGCCATATTAATTCAGATTGATCAAAATAAGATAGAAATATGGTTTTCAGTGTGGTGCAAAGTATATACAATTAAACAAGCTCATATTCTTAATATGCATAGTTCATGATAATTATCAAACCAATGCAAACCCTTGATACTATAAGCTTATATTTTCACGTTCAAGTAAACATGAGCCATGCTTGCAGCCTCCATACCGGTTACAAGCCCAACTAGTTACATGCAATTCTTCAACATTAATATGCACGCGTGTCATAATGGTTACTAATATTTACATATTATGATGCCTTTATAAGATAAGGATATATTTCAAGTTTGCTGAAACTCAAAGATCATTAACACCGCCTCCAGATTAGTATGATATAACAGTCAATTGACTGCATGATTTTTTTCAGCAATACGTGGATCTCACCCATTGTCGATATAATCCAGGATCCTTTTTTGCAAGCTCATACATTAGGTTTGATCCCAATCGGATACAAATAAAGTCCACACTTGTTTCAAAATCAAAGTCAGTCAGATGAAAGGGAATTTCAATGACATGCAGCGGTTTCACGTTTCAGCGTCCTGTTTAAACTCGTAATGATGAAAGTATATTTTCCAAGTGTGACAATTGTAACAAACAGCCAAAGTGGGCATGATAACCTTTACCTCACTTACATAATCTAAGACTCGTAGATTTCACACATAATATGTTAAAATACCGCTTTTACTAATCCACTTGCCGACCACTCTGCTGATCTAGTGGTTAGAGCGTACGCTTAAAAAGCGGAAGGTCGGTGGTTCGAACCACGGCCAAGTCGTACCAAAGATATACAAGAATGGTACTAACAGCTGCCTCGTTAGACGCTTCGCATTAAAGCTTACTGTAAGGACTGATCGGCCTAGTATCAGGATAATGGGACTGGGTGGGACATCATGCTACATGTCTCCGGCATGATGCCAAAGTGCGAGACATCACAATAAACTGCCTCAATGCAGACATCGTAGCGATATGACGGAAAAATTGTTAAAGCTGATACCGATTGTCAATCAAATATGTCCGCCACTCTAACTAATATGGTCCGTTTATAATGCTTACAAAGGAACAATTTATGTGACTCGAATGAAACATTTCCTTTAAAGATAAACATTCGTGTGATAAAATCTAAATATATAGTTTAATATTAAAGACTGAATTAAGGTAGATGCCACTTTCATGCAAGTATCAACCCAAAATGTAAACTATTAATTCTGAAGTATCAGGATTAACAACATATATAGTGGTGATGAACTATCTATCCATCATGCTAATTCTGTGTCAACCTCATGCTGATTCTAGGGTAGTATTGACAATGCGTATGTCCTAATTTTCAGAAAAAAACATGCACAATCTGGCTTTTACCTGAATTAAATAGTTTCAATTGGAACATTATACTTTTAAAAATAGCTGAAAAATGCAAATTGCTGATGGATACAATACCATGCACGATATATGGTCAATTATGTTTCACGAATCTTCTTCAGCCAATGTACCATTAACGATGACAATTCAAATGTATCATTATTAATGAATTATGTTTCGCTTGACAAATACGGAGAAAAAGAAAGGGAAGCAATGCTGTTTTGGAATATATTATACCAGTAGGTGTTTCAGGTGAAAATCTAAATGACTGTACTCTTTTCATTTATAAGCGTAGGTAATTAGTAGTTTATTGCATTGAGATATATCTGTATTTGTATGATGATGCATAATATGAACTGTGCTACTAGACATTGATACTCAGATGTTTTAGAGATTTGATATGTGTAATTTAATAACAGTGATGGAAAGAAACACAGCAGTACTAAATAAATAAATCGGATAGGTGAGAGAGACGTCGTACAGGTAATCTTATTTTCGGTCTAAGTAAATCTTTACTAGATCAGGCATACCTATATATATATATATATATATATATATATATATATATATATATATATATACATATACATATATATATATATATATATATGTGTGTGTGTGTGTGTGTGTGTGTGTGTGTGTGTTACCCAATTTAAAATAGTATTCTTAGACATATCTTCTCAGTTAGCACAATATTTGTTCATTGATATACTAAAGGTTCAATGCCATACGATTATGGGAATAATTTCATTTATAGCACAGTGTCCTGGGGCTACTGTGTACATATAAAGGTGGATAATGATGCTTGAAAAATAAATTAACATTTCACAACACTTGTTTCCCATTAAAGGAATCATATGTCTACCACAATAGTATCTAAATAATCCCTTTACCGCCCATATTCGTCGTATATATAAGTAAGTAAATTGAGTAAATCTTCCTCTAATTGGAAGACAATCGAACATGTATTCATTGTCCTGTATTTATCTACTTGACACAATCGATGTTCGAGGGTTACAATGACACTTTATAATATATAAATTACTTTCATTCATATAAGATTTCGATCTTCCTCAAGTTGAATGGATAGGTCGGAAAGACATGCTAACGCTAAACAGTGAGAGGATCTGCAGTATATTAAACAAATAAGGATGACGGAAATAGAATGTATTGTTTGATACTGGCATATACGAATCTAAAGAGATAAGACGACCAGTTGAGGCGCTAATTGTATTTTCATATATATATATATATATATATATATATATATATATATATATATATATATATATATATATATATATATATGTACATGTTTTGAATGTAGTCACAAACCAGCATATTCCTCGCACATATCAATTCATACATGGTTACTTTCAAAATTTGTTCTGATATTCCTTTGCTCACATATTCAGGTGGCAACTTGTTATTCGAACGTTTTCTAACCATTTCAATATTATTTAACTTAACATAATTCAGTCAGCAAAATGGTTAATTTTAAACATGTACAATTATGCCAGTCTGTATTCGGATACAATGTGTATAGGAAGCTAAAACGAAACTATCACCTATGCAAGGTATTTTGGTCAAGCATGCAGTAAATGTATCGAAACTCAGAAGTCATATATAAGTGTTTATGTGTCAGGACCATTGTATTAATGCGATATTTACATATCTGTAAAGTAGAACTTTCACATATATTCACATATACTAGACCATAAACATGTATCTCAGCTGAGGCATGTTCATTTCTGGACAACGAATAGCTGCTTATTCGTACTGATAATGATTTTGCAATTCAAAATACAAATTATATGGATACAATCATTACAATGTTGATATACAGATCACTTCAAACGTAGTTTCTTGTTCTAAAACCTCAATCTACACGTTACATTAGTAAAGTGGATGAATACACTTCATGCCAGGTGATGTTTGCAGTGCGGTGCGGTGCGGTTCCATTTTCAAGGAATACTATAGAGTGTTCCAATGTTCTCTGGATGATCTCCGTACATGTAAGCTGTATAAGCTGCAAAACAAAAAGGGAAAAAGGGTGCATTATAAAGATATTATAACAGATAGCTGTATATATGCACCATATATAAGATACTTATATACATGAAAATCATTCATATAATATAAAAACGAAATTAATCTTCAAAGAAATGTATGCATCTATGTGTTTGCGTATAAACTCATATAAAATAGCGAACATCTGTTTGATCCTATCTGGTGAATATTTGCTTTCCCACTATGTTTATAACATTGCCAGTTTTGGTCACCTCACCTCTGGCGACAATCACATTATTTCTCTACCCACATCATCTGCGAGTGATTCAGCTAAAATGAAGAGTTATGACGCACACAACACGACGCAATATAGTGATAAGCAATGTTTCTACTCACAAATGCGACTAACAGATCGTTGTTATGTGGGTCATACAGACTCAGTAGTGATATATGTTAACTGAGGACGTGAAAAGGAAGGTTTTCGGAATCTTTACTATAACAGGTCACACTTTAATGATGTAATGATGCTGAGCATGACTTCCGTGTTTAGCATTATATATTCTTTGAAAAGCCATTGGCGAGATAAGAAAGTTAATGTAGATATCAGAATCATGTTAAGGGAATAACGTTGGGAGTTTTGTTACTTTATTTCTTATATGAAACGACCAAAAAGAAAATATCGGTTGATACATAATTATCGTTGTGTCAAACCTGCCAAACAGTGTTCTATTCCAAAGTGGCAGGTATAAAGAAACATGAAATAAAGTTTCTGATAAATCTTCTATCTAAATCATTGTACAAAATGGACAATACAATTATCCTTGAATTAATACTTTCTCATGTGTATCATATAGTACGTATATGATACACGTATCTGAATCTTTCTTTATAAGGGATGTCATGTATTGCTGTAGTCCTTTGGATTTCATAATAAATATAATTTATGTATTAACGAAAATACTGTATAATAAGCAATAAAAAGTAAATTGAAAATACATTTTGGAAATACGTGGGGGAAAAAGATGTATATATGTGTTGTCATTACATATAAATACGAAACGTTGCACTATTGGACGAAACCAAGTATATAACTCCTTATATCACCTGTTATTTTAGACTAATTTGATATAATGAATAAGTGTTAAAATGTGTTACTATTGTCGCATCAATGTATTATGTCGATTTAATAAAAATGTTATACCCGCGGTTAGATCAGTAAAATTGTTTCTGATTTTGGAACTTCGTTTGTTATTTTCTCTTGTTTGCTTGTATTTCGGATTATTGTCCATTCATATTTGGGAATGTCCTTAGTAGACTAATTATTTATTGTATGTATTTGCATTAATCACAGTACACATGTAGATAAAGGATGTGTATGTTTATGCAAATATTATTGCATGTAAATATTTAGACCAATAAATGCTAAAATATACTGATATGTTGATTGATTGTGTAGCTTGACGATTGTATCAAACATATTAAGATAACTTTTAACAGATGGAACCAAGACAATTAATTTCCAGTTTTCACGTTATTAACCTTGAGATCAGGAAAATACTGACAAGCAAGTGAATGAGAACAAATAAATATAAATGTACACACATATAAATAATGAGCTAGGATGGCTGATATTATAAGAATCATATAAGATATGTATATGTTAAGTCTACCTAGAATTGTTTTGTACAAGGATTGTACATGCTAGATGGATCAATTATGAATTTAAGATTGTTTCACACATTTAATTTGACATATGTCTTGATTGTCATTGCTAGCAAGAAGTACATCTTTTTCTGTGTTCATACTCATCTCTAACTTACACTAAAACAGTCAATACAAGTCCCTCAACTGGGGAGAAGTTTACTGTTTGTAGCAACACGATTGACTAAATAGAATTGTGGAAGAGTCAAGTTACTGTTTTTCATAGTAATATGTCCCCATATCTTTAACAATGATACATTTGCTGTTTGCAACTAGCATCTACAAAAAAAAAAACGTATTTCATAATTTTGTACTCGCTTCAAAAACGTATTTGCTGCTGTAAACATTTATAAATACATATGTATCATTCGATTGCTCTGAACAAACTAGTATATTCATTGCAATTATGCAATTGAAATTAAGACAATCATTAATTGAGACGGGATGATACAAAGATGGTACGTTTTAAATAGTTTTTCGTTTTCCATGTCGATAATTGGCATGATAACTGTATCACAAGCATTTGCAAAATTGCGACGCTTACCATATTTATGAGCTATATTTATTGTTCCTGCACAAATTGAATGAAAGACCTAGGTGAGTGGGAATAGAACATCCACGCACTCAACCCTATCAACCAATCGGAGGATGCGGAGCTAGAGGTGCAATGGCACCAAATGATGACTAGTGAAAAATGGTTTCCACTTCTAGTCATTTGCTGGTGTTGGAGTCAGGCAGCGGAGAAGGAGGAAAAGGATCTGAGAACTGGCACTTTAATTTCGTTCGTCTTGCACGCCCTAGCCTTATCAAATCGAGTCCAGTTGTTGCTAGTGTACACCCTATACCGATATTGTGTAAGCCACCTGTGCAATTGAGTCAATCTTTCAAGTTATATTTTTTCTTAACATCCTAACATTCCAATTTTTGTCTAGTACAGAGTGTACATTTGGTGTTTTCCCTATCAATTTTGTAAACTAGGTATGTCAAGTGACATGTGGAGGTTGGTCAATGTCAGGTTAAGTGGGTTGTTAATTTTGATGGTGGAGAGCCAACATTGATCAAGTTTGATTTTTGAAGAACGAGATTGTCAAATAGAGTTTATGAGCCAAAAGGAAACTCTGTAAGTATAAATAGCCGTTAAAAGGGCTTTTTGATGGAGTGTTACAGGGTATAACCGATGTTCCCTCATTCCGTCCGGTGAGTCCCTGTGGCCTTCTTGGGGGTCTTGCTTTTGTTGTTCCTCCATCTTGATGTTGCCTCCTCCCGTCGTATCAATTTCGTGTTTTCCCATAACAATTTGGAATACTTTGTGCTGTTATTAAAGTAGAGTATACATCCTCATATGACAGCCTATGTTCTCGTTGGTAGTTATTCAACGTAACAATTTAAAGTAATTAAGGTTATTGTGTAAAAACTTTATTGCAGCGTTTGCTGTCATTCTAGATGGTCAGGTATTGACCATCTAAATCATGTTATATTCCTTAGTTTTTATAGCTTACTTTATAATGCAGCCTTGTGCTGCGGGGCCTGATAGTCTGGTCTTTGACTACCTTATGGTAATATTAATTTGAGGATCTGACTTGGAGTAAATAACTTTATATTGCAACATTGTGTCGCTGGGCCTGATCGTCTTTGGACTTTGAGACTACCTCATAATATCTATTTGGGGCCATAAAACGGGTTACGAGTTTAATGGTCACATGTTAGACCATGACGATATCCCGGATTGTTTGGGTTCT
Source organism: Unio pictorum (assembly GCA_030141615.1). Lineage (NCBI taxonomy): Eukaryota > Metazoa > Mollusca > Bivalvia > Unionida > Unionidae > Unio > Unio pictorum. The sequence continues at coordinate 4,236,575 of JARLTB010000207.1, forward strand.
AATCTGAACATGTAAATCATAGTTTAGTTGTATACTAATGCTGTCAATGAGGCTGTATATAGGGCGAGTTTTAGGAGCAGACAGAAGAGAGGTGGTTCCTAGACACTTGTTTTATAATTTGGTATGGTCCTATATGTTGTTATTTCTAGCATATTTCAATGTTTTTTTTTTTGTTTTTCCTGATGATTTCATTACTGTTACAACATCCTGTTAGGTTTGGTTGCACATGTATCGTCATAAGTGCGTTATACCCAGCGTAGTGTAGGTGGGCTCCCCTTGAGGGGTAACGGAGTCCCTTCTGATCCTGTACACTCCCATTCGGCGAGGATGTGATTATTTTAAAATATAAGGTTAAAATCCAGGACTAATGAGTTATGTGGTCTTGATGTAATTATTTTAATCTTATATTTTATCAGTGAGCCTTGTTATTCTGAGTAATTATATTATATTTTGAATTGTTTTTTTAGGATTACTGTTGGTTAATTGAATTACGTCCGGGTATGTACTTGGTGCAGAAATGTTTAATTGTTTAGATCTGAATATGTTCCTTTCCTTTGGCCTTTGTTTTTACAGTTATTAAATATGTGATGTAAATCTTCAGGTAAGTTACAACTGAAGCAATTAATGTTGTGTGGAAAAGGCCCTATATATTTCCCAAACATGTTAGCTAGTTTTGTTTTTCCTAGAATTATTCTGTTTTTTTTAGATTGTTCAAAACTGCTGCACCTAGGCGTTAAGATGTTCCTATTGACTTCCTTAATGATGCTGTGTAAAATTCTCCCTTGTTTATTTTATTCCCAATCCGTTTGCCATTTTCGATTAATCATTGAATAGATCAGACTATAGATTTCAGTCTGACTATACTTGAGCGGCATGTAATTTGGTTCGGTGAGTTTATTTTTAGCCAGTTGGTCTGCTAATTCATTTCCTTTTATGTATACGTTGGATGGAATCCACAAAAACTCGACTGTTATATTTGACAGTTGAGTAATTTAAAGGTTTGATTAATTTGTTTAAGGAAATTTTCGCTAGATTTCGTGTTTTTGTTTTTAATGGAAGTAAGGACGCTAAGTCATTAATAATCAAAGTCTTGTTTGGTTTGTTATCTTGTATCCATTTTAAAGATTCAAGGATGGCCCAAAATTCAGCTGTATAAATGGAGCAGTGGTCGGGAAGACGACTGCCCATTTGGATATTGTGTTCTGGTATGTCCCAGGCTGCAGCTGTTTTAAAAAAATTTGTAATTTTGGAGCCATCCGTGTAAATTTGTGTATAGTTTTGGTACTGGTAGTTAATAGTTTCCATTGCTAATGTTTTTAAATACTGTTGTTGATTTTCTTTGTTACCTCTGCAAGGGAGGTATTTACTTTATTGGTACATTACTCCAAGGTTCTTTATCAAATATTTGGTTAGTTTCTACTACGAATATATCTACTGGAATTTTATGTTTTAATTCATTTACTATCTTCCACTTGTCTATATATCTCTGCATTGACTATTTTCTGTAATAGGCGATGTATGCGGATTATAGGTCGATAAAGAGGCGCAGAAAACTTGCAAATATTACAAAACGTATCCTTACCATGTCAAGATGTGGAATAATCTAATTTGGGTGGAGGTAACGTGAACTCTTCGTCACATGTCCAACCAAGTTGTGATATTTACAGACTCAAGCAAGGGTAACGTTACTACCAGAAAATGAAGCAGGTACATATTGTGCTTGTATAGAGGGTAACTCCTTTACAGGTGTTAAAAGATCAACGGCACTATACTATTGCTCGTCGTTCGCTTGGGATAATGGTAATCTCTTGCTCATAAACACACGGACACACACACAAAAACACACACACACAAACAATCATACATATATGCACACATTGACAGTGTTTGTAAGACGATATTGACCTGGCATATGTAGGTGCAGTTTTGTTTGCAGTATCGCGTTGTGCGTCCCTTACTTTCAAATTCAGTTGCGTTTAGAAAATCCTCTTTCAAAATCAAAGTTTTTTCTAAAACTTAAACCTGACTCAGTTTGCTGACAATTTACACAGTGTACATGTTTTGCAGAGCTCTTTACAATTATAAACATAGTATTGAAGCAAGAGAACATATAATATACACCCATATTGAAACAACAATTTAATCAAACTATTATTAATGACAACATTGAACGCTCAGAACACGTTTCGTAGGAAGCGTTTATTCCAATCCACAAAATGCATATATCTCAACGAAATAATATTAGCTGAAATAAGTGTGTAAAACTACAGACACCTTATCCGCCATCTTTAACGAGGGTATTAAGGAACATAATACAACTGGCTCCTTCAGTTGTGTGCATTTCAGTTTAAATATGGTCCACAGTACCAAACAGGTATATTGTAATAGACTTGATATTCGTTCTTGTGATAATATCCTTTATTCTAGGTAATTGTCTTGCCGTAATATCCTAGTTCATAAATTCGTTGAAAAATATTTAGAAACTCATTGTCAATTATTAGGTCCATATATGTCAATTACAGAGTAAATATAGGCAAAGTATTTCCACATCACAAATCAGAGATCACGAACTTGACAGAGATTTCAATATCTGATGTTTCTTAAACAAAAAAAAAACCGTATTATAACTGGAATTCCATTGTATTCATTTAGCCTAGGATACATTACTGGTTTAAAAAGGAATTAAAGCAGTTCCAACATCCAGCCTCTTCTCAAATATTATTGATAAAGAGAAAGATAGTTCTCTTACTCCTGATGCAGGATGCATAACATATACGACATTTTGTGGTATATGGCTTGCCCATTAACGATACTATATTGATTCGTATCAACGAGGAAAGGTAATTGATGAAATGTTACGTATATTCTAAATACCATCAAGCAGTTCAGTTTACAAAAAATGCAAAAATAATTTAGACACATTTTAAAATATATTGATTCATATCTGATGATGTGAACACTTCTTTGTGATCTTGATATGTCTTTGTTCTCAGAATTTCGTAGGTAATTACACATATTGTAAACCAATTAAATCCTTGAATTTGTCTGGAAAGGCTGAGTTAAGCTTGTTATTATTCCGTCTGAGTTAGCAATACATATGGCACATTCCTTCATATGTATTTAAATCGCTGGAGAACAATGTCATGTAATACTGAAACCCACAATGTCACTTTGTCCTGTTGGTAGGAATTAATTCACTTAATCAACACTGCTACAGAAACGTGTTAAAACATACAGGTATATATCAGAAACGTGTTAAAACATACAGGTATATATCAGCACAATGTGTTAGTTTTAAATAACATATTAGTTCAGAAATGGTCTGCAGCTTCAAACATCTTTTAGTTACAAGACCTGTTTGCGTTTTCTCGTCGTTCTTTTAAAGATGTACAGAAATATATTTTGCTTACTCGTCATGTAGGAAAAACGGTGTAATTGTGATTTATAATTTATATTCCTTGTTTTGTTCTGCATGAGACACCTCATCTTTCGATATCGCGAATAGAACATATCCAAATTGAACGCTCCACTGGCATACGTAAGAAAACATTTCCATTTCCATTGCAATTAGACTTGTGTAACTCATGGCCAGATGGAGATTTAGATAAAATATGCCTTAAGACATAAAATACTTATACCTTCAATATATAATTTCAGTAATACAGATTAAATGAGAACAGTATAATGCTTCACATTAATTTTACATATAATATATAGTTCAGAATCATTATAATTAAAATATACATATATGAACGCCTGTAGCTTACTCCTGAAGCCAACATGCTCTCACATATCCATGGTCATTTATAAAATATACGGCATCATTCTGTGTACAGTTGGATCAGTCCTACATAGGGATTTGAAGCTTTGTGATAAGGAGACTTCTGAAATACCGTTTATCTTTAATCTGCCATAAAGTAAGGCAGTTACGCACAATATTTCAGAAACTTTGAATTATATGGAGACGAATGATACTTGATCAAATTTAAACGATGGTCATTCTAATTTCGCACCTAAAAAGCTTCCAAACTGCAGAAAATACATTTTCGTATCTATCCAAGAGCATGTCCAAGTCGAGTTTCATATGCCTATCATCGCTTTCAAAACGACATATGTGAAAGTATATACATTCCTTGGGAAAGCAGTTGCAACAATCCTGGCAGTTAGTTATAATTCAAAAGAAATATGGAGAGTAATGTGAACACCCCATTGTCACATGTGTATGTCTTTGTTCTCAAAATGTGTTTGTGAATCAGAAAAAGTATAACGGAACAAATTCTGAAAAAAGTAAGCTTGTTTATTGTGTTCCCTCTAATTCAGCAACACACGGGGACTTATCATATATATATATATATATATATATATATATATATATATATATATATATATATATATATATATAAATTATTGGAGAACAATTGCCCGATTTCTTCAACATGATAGTGTTAGAATTTATTTCATAACTCATAAGTTGTAAAGCAACCGTTTTATAAATATTCAAAAACGTTTTCAAAAATACGTGGCAGGTTTAAAGTACATAAACCTGCAAAGCAATTAGCTTAATTCGCAAAATGACTGCAGCTTCAACTAGCGTTTTGCTTCAGAAACGTTTGTTTGCTTTCATTGAGTCTTTAAACGACGATAATCTTTACCCAGGTAGTTATATTTGTACACAAATCAGGCAAAAATGCTTTAAACGCTTATGTCTAAATTATGTCTTTTTATTTTGCAGAGGCCAGTCGTCTTTCGACATCATCAATGAACGTATCCAACATATATAATCTATTAGCATACGTACGAAAAGGTTTCCATTTACTTTCTTTTAAACCTTTATTAATTAATTGACCAATAAACATTTGCATAAATAAATCTGATGTATGTAATGCTTTTATATAATTCGTTGGCCAAAGGTTTGAAGCGATATGTTCAGTGCTTTAGTTTAATTTGCAATGTAATATCGAGTTTAGAATAATTACAATTAACAGTTGAAGATGGGAAGACCGATGCATTACTTACTCATGATATCAGTCTTCATCTCAGATATTCGTGATCAATACAACGTACTAGATACTGTATCATTTTATATACAGTGGGATTGTTTCCCAGATATAGATTTCAAATATTATTATTATTATTATTATTATTATTATTATTATTATTATTATTATATGATCTCATATGAGTAATTATTTAATAACACAATTATGAAACGAATTGAATAGTGTCCATATTGTGTGAACATTGGCGAGCAAACGCTGGACATTACTCAGAGATTCGTAGATTTGATATTAAATCATTACCCTCTTGACATTATGTTTATCATATAGTTTTTATATTGCTGGAAATATGAAAGAAAAAAGAACTAATTTTGTTTATTCTGACAGAGTATGAAACTTTCATTTGATGGGCGTAAAAGGTTATACCTGGAATGGCTTGCTCAGGTCTAAATCTAATACAAATTCCTTAATTTATATTTACAAATTTAAACTGAAAGAGCAAAGGTTCTTTTTAATAAATGTAATATTTGACTCAAATAACCATTGCTTCAGCACAGAAAGTATATTCCGGTTCATTGTGATTATAGACTGTTATAGTTTGGTTAGATGAGAGTTAATATTGAAAGTATGCCACTGTAAGGTCGATTTCTATGAAGTTGTCTTGCTGTATATACATATGAAAAGATGACCGTGGATGCAGTTATCTCTATTTACAGTAAGGTATTTGTTGCCGGATGCTTGCATTATTCGATTATACAGTATAAATAGGCAAATTATATTTCGCGTAAGAACTGCATAAGATGGTAGGAGCTATTTTATGGCGGTATCCTGATGTGGTTGGATACGGTTCAATCGGTTCGGAGACCGGCTAATGTTCGCATTCGTCTGTGAATAAAGGTACGTTGTAAGTACTCTATAAGTTAACTCTTGTATATAGGATGGAGTATATGTTACCTGTATACCGTCTACCAATTTACATCATAGCTAGTGTAACGGATTCAATCCCTAGAAAGGCAAATATTTGTTAAATCGTACATTTAATCTGACTTTACTTGTTTACAGGATTTATATCTGATTCATAAATACATATGGCGCCGTTTGGCTTATATACTTGACAAATGGACGCAGCTGCTAGAAAGTTTTTCGTCTACATTGTCACTGCTCCTATTTTGCACAGACCACTCATTTTTCCACATGACCTCAAATATGTATGGTTAGCAATGATAGGTGGATAATGTATCATTTTTTAGACCGATGCTATTGTTTAGCATAAAATATCCAAAGTGTAATGATTTAATATTGAATTATCAGACGAGGTGTACAATGTCCAGCTTTTGCTAGCCTCACAAAATCTGGACACGATTTAATGTGTTATCTAAATGAAATATTCATTATTATCCATATGAGATTTTTGTTTCTCGTGTAGCTTTAATTAAAATGGAAGTTTTACTGAAAGTATAAGAAATAATTTCATTCCTTGTAACTCTTCCGATGAACATTTCCTGTGTTGTGTAATACACACAAAAAAGAACAACAACTCTGGAAACATTTGTAGAGTTCTATAACTAGTAAAGTGTGTTAATTTTATTTTAACAATTAAAATTCCAAATTGCATCGGGCCTTTAGAACAGATAGAATATTTTACCAGAGGAACATTCGTTTGAATAAAGAATGTCTGTCTTTGTACCATACGACGAAACATAGTGTCAGGTCGGTTAGAGATATGTTGAACAGGGAAAGTTTGCCTCTGTGTTTTTCACTTTTATATCATTTTAAATGTTTGACTCGTATGACGGAATGAGTATGGATACATCTACATCAATGTATTTGTGATTAGACATAGGCAAATTTTATTTTAAGTTGGATTTCATTACGGGATATAAGATATTTTACTTCGTAGGCATGCTAAGATTGTTAAACATTCCATTTCAAGATTGGTTTATATTCACACTCTTCTGCAAAATAGTTGTACTTGTTTACTCCTATAAGATTACAGCTTCCATGTTACAGGTGTACCATTCCAGAGGGCGGGAAATGCAAATTTCACACAATAGCAGGTGATCATTCAAGATATTAGTTCGCTATAATTTTAAATGTTTGTCTGAATCAATATCAATCACATAAACGTATATGTTATAAAAAATATCAGATGAAAATGCACATACTATATGTAACATGTTCCGATGTTGTTAAAAGGGAACGTATATGCATACAGTATTGCACATGCGAGAAATATCCAACTGAGTGATATTTTATCACATGTCTACCCATATGGTTTTAAAATAAACAATTTACAAACTCACCAAATACACAAACACTTTATTACCTGCCACAGAGTCAAGCAGTGTTTCATGGGCCAACCATCACATTGAGAAAGACATCTTTGAAAGTATGAGAATACAGTGGACTATTTTTGCTACAATGTGTCCATGCAGCTGTTATGCACGAAGAAATGAAAGTAGTCCATTGTCATATGTATATGCCCATGTTACCAACACTTCTTTGTCAATAAGATGCACTGCAAAGGATTAAATCCTGAGAAAGCAAGTATTTGTCGGAATTTTTCTTTTAATTTCAATTTCATGTAATTCAGAAATACATCTGGTGCAATCAATCATGTAGTTTTTAATCACTGTGGACAAATTAGCCGAAATATTTAGAATGTTTGTGTCTAATTATGTCTTCTTTTTTGCACAGATCAGTCCCCATTTACCATCACCAATTTACTATTACCTACATACAAAAGGTACCGAGGAAGAAAACCGTTTACATCTACTTTCCGTTTAGATATTACAATAATAATAATAATAATAATAATAATAATAATAATAATAATAATAATAATAAGAAATTAATTAATTAATTATGAGGGCTTTGTATAGCGCCTAATCTTTAGAAGCTCTTAACGCGTTTTAACATATAAAATGATATGACTACATCAGACTAAAACAAAATCCACGAAATTAGAAAACATAAAAAATGCTGAAATTATGTCAGGTCAGAAGCATTATTAGGTTTATAAGTTTATGCTTGCAGTAGGAACATGTGAGTTTTCAGAGCAATTTTGAACGGGATGACTGTGTGTTTTTTGTCTTAATGTCAATGGGCTATTCATTCCACGTTGCTGGGTACTGGTATGCAAACGATCTTTGTCCATATGACTTTCTTTTCATGATCGGAATAAGGACTATACGATAGTAAGAAGAGAAGCGTCATTATTATGCTGGTGTGCATACATGTGCGAGGGCAGATAGGTATGCTGGACTGGAGTCCGCCAGTCAAACGTAACACAGAACATATGTTGTGTTTGATTCTGGATCGAATGGATAGCCCGTGTAGGGTTCATATCTGCGGGGAGCTGTGCTCTATGGAGTAAATATGGAGACGAACCAGATATAAATGAGTTACAAGAGTCCAGTCTTGAAATTACTAATGAACGCACACGCATTCTAGTGGCGTCAACTGAAATATATTTGTAAGTGGAGCTTTTGCGTCTGAGCTCAAGATATGCAGCCTTGCTTATGTCAATGACATGTTGATGCTATGTCAGAGCAGTGTCTATAGTAACGCCTAGGTTTCGTACTGACTGTGTGTGTGTTTAATGTCGGTGTTGCTGATATTTAGTATTTGTGGTAAATAATGTGAATGAGAAGGTCTTTGTGTTTTGGTCCTTCTGGCCTCCGTTTAAGCATCATTCATCTGCTTCTTGTTTCATATCATCCATAATTTCACATCAAATATGCTCCTCACGGCTCATTGGATGGTAGCATGAAGTTCAGTTTGGTGGCTAGACTTGATTACTGAGTAGAATCGGTGAGACTCTATGTGATCGTGTATGACATTTAAACAGACCCATGTGGAACACCACAACATAGATGATCTGGGCTAGAGTGTATTCCATTTGCAGATACAATTTGTGTCCTGTTGACTAAATATGACTTAAACCAAAAGTAGGGTAAGGACTGTAATCCTTCCTGTATTCAAAGCAGAGAGCATGTCATTAACTACGTTCAGAAGAGTAGTTTCAGTATTGTGGCAAAGGCAATATGCGGACTGTACATTGCTAAAAAGACTTTTTGCGGTTGATTTGCAAGCAAACTCATATAAATTACAAGCCATCGCTTTGGGCAAGCAAGCTTATCTACTAGAATTCATTCCAGATGAATTCAGTAGTTATAACTTCAGATAAAATTTCCGTTATGTTTAGATTTATACGATTCGTCAACAACCGTTCTAATTATATAAGAAAAACAAATCAGCGATACTTTTGAACATCCATATGTACAGTGTTTGACAAGTCAGAAAGTATAGTGGTGATCGATAGAGAAAGTTACAACAGCAATGATCTCTACAAATGTTACGGAATATATGTTGAAATATATTCAGGTAATTACGATTTTAAATAATATATCCGCTGCTTGAAACGCGAATAACAAATAAATTGAGAAAACGAAGTATATTCTACTTTAATACGCTTTCGATCCAGAAAAGAAGTGCACTAAATTAGACAGTTCCGATAACTGAATTACACACGAATATCAATGTTACAAAAATAGTAGTCAACAGTTTTTATAATTGTTTTCCATGACAATGAACACAATTTGACGTGGATCCAAATACATTAATTGTGTGTGTGCACGTGATTTGGATTTTTAACCTAGTTTTAATCATGCGAGTCAAATCTCTTCAGTTTATGGCGACATCGAAAACTCGGGTGGCATGCCCCACCCAGTCACATTTTCCTTACCAGTTCTATACTAACTTCATAAAGTTGATTGACTAGAGGTGTAGCTGCTGCTACAATGTATATACGTCTTTGATAAGACTCGGACGATGGTTTTGCAGTAAGACGTGTAGCAGCTATCATTTCCGTTATCAGTTAAACCTAAAATAAAAGCTGAAAGTATCAAAATGAAACCATGTACTAAAGTAAAAACTGTTGAAGTCATGGAAATGTATAATTATACTTTTGCAATGTATGTAAACTTAACTCTCAATACTGTCATCATTGTGCACATGACATCTTAAGCAACTTCTTTTGTAATATGGGGTAAAATTTATTTTGTTCCGTTTTTGGATAGTTCGTTGCTGAATAAACTGTTGTATTTCGGCATAATTTGTTTTGTCGTGCTCTAAAATATAAAATATTGCCTTTAGGCAATTTCTAAATTCACACATAAATGCGATTTAGAGGAGTATAACGGTAATATTCCATTCTACAGAATGTTATACTTACCGATCTGAAGTAGAATGTCGTTTCCCCCCCCCCCCCCCGACCACTCTCTCTCTCTCTCTTTCTCTCTCTCTCTCTCCGCTCACTACAATAATATTATTATATACGTTTCTTTCTCATTCGCTGATTTGAAAGTATACAGTTACATATTCCTGCTGTAAATGCTTACTAGTTACTCGTTTACATAGTTACAACAATTTATGTTCAGAAATGTAATCTGCATGAGATTACAGAAAGACATTTAATATTTTGAGTAATTCATTTTATGTAGATAAAGTTTACAGAAACAAAATCATTTATAACAGTAATGACACGTAGCTAACTGATCGTATAACTGTAAGTCCCAATATGGATACAATGATACCAGCAGATATCAAGAACAAGGTTCTAATCAGTTATAATTTTTATGTATATTTAATTAGCATTGTTGGTTTGTTTTTACAATTTTTGTTAAGGAGTATATACGATTGTTTATTGGAGCTAACCTTCTTCAACGTAACGTTCAGTGTCTCTCTGAATATATGCATTTATATTTGTATTCTGTACACAACCAATACATAGTTTATATTTCTCTATTAGTGTAGGGTTAAATATTTTACTAATTTTCAAATTTTGAGTCATGAATAGAAGTTTACCGTGTTCTTTATTATAATTGTAGTTGCATACATTGTTTTTTGTCCTCATTTTCATCTAATCGTGCTAATCTAAAAATTATTAATTTGTATTGTATGATCTTGAAGCTGAATTATTTATTGTGTTCGATATTTGATTCTGACTAGAAGTTATTTGATTTTGAATTCTTTTCCTGCTGAAAGAAAAACATCTTTATATTATTCTCATAAAGAGACGTTTACATAGAATTGTAAACCATTCAAGGAGGGATACTTAGATTATATCACTGTTTTAAAAATAATATTGGCACATCTTTACAATTATATCTACTGGTGAATTAGTAGAGATGGCATACGAATGAAGGCACATCAATTTTGGAAGTTTACTAAAATGTGTTGATGACGTTATTCATCAGGGGTTGTTTAGGGTATTGTTGGATTAAATCCGCAATAGGGCATTTTCATTTTACATGTTGACTTAATGTTCTAGTAAAATAAATTATTCTTGAATTTTACAGAGCCTGATGCTTCATACTATTTTATGTTCCATATTTTGAGACCGTATTGTTGTAGTACATTGAAGACTGAAAATCAAAACGTTGTTCATTGGGACCTACCTTCCATGGTTATTCTTTTCATAAAGACATACAAAAATGACTGGATTTGTATAACTGAAGAAAAGAAAAACAAAAATCCTTTATAACGAAACTGAATAATATCCGGACATGAATGTAGTCAGATAGAGCCGGAAAAAGAGACCACGACTACATTGTATTCATATGACAAACACAATCGATTTAGTGAATAATGAAATTACATCATCATATTAAAACTCTGACATATGTGAGGAAGCGTCAACTGTTGATCTTAATTTAAACATATGCTTAGAGTGCTGAAACTGTCTTTAAAGTATAGTATGTTATTAGCACACGAGGAACAACAGCTTCATAAATTATGTTGCACAATATCAGGCTAATATTAATTGAGCGTTGTGTAGTTGATAGTACGGGGATCGGATAAATTTAAATTTAGGATAGGACGGTATGAACATGTTCGGGATATTTGCAAGAGGGATAGGATGGTACGGGATATTATCAAGGAGTATAAACCATTCTATTAATACAAGTCTGCGCTACGATAATATATGATGATATATGATTATGGTCACCTTTATTTAAATGAAGTATTATTTGGTGTCCACTGTCGGTATCACAGTGTTGGCCATCTTTCATTAAGTGTATTTACAAAAATAACACAATTAGAATAGTTTTACCTGGTGGTTAAGGTTGTAAAGACGCAAATCTTAAAGAAATCGGTCAGTATTCAAATAATAAATTTGTACATATTTTGGAGAAACCATGAAATTGACAGGGTACGATATTAATAATTTGGAAAACATTTAATATGCATAAACTAAAATGACAAATGTCAATGAGATAAAGTGGAGCATTGATCTTTATTTAAAAAAAGAAGTGGTAAAACTAGTCATGTTTATCTTATAATTTCTTTGAAAATATGTTTGACACAATACTGAATGTTACGGTTTTGCAAAATAATGATTTAGATCATGTTCCTATTATTCGTATGATTGGATGATTGGGTTATCTCCAATTGACAACATTTTGTAAACTTATGTTGCTTATTCAACTGGATACAAATATAACATAAATTGGCGGCGTAACATAATGTTAATGCTCTTTTTAAACTCATCGGACATGTACATAAATCCCGATATTATACTACTTAGTACATTAATAAATATTTTCAATGGCTAAATTCAAATGGCTATATGGTATACAAATTGGTGATGGACTAAATGACCTAGGTGCATTTGGTTATCGAAATTGCAAATAGTACTGATACTATAAATGTTTGCAGAATAGCAAATATTGTCTGCACTAAACAAAATGAAACCTTACGCAATAATAATAATGCTTAAATGATCCATATACACAGATGTTTGCCTGATAAAGCAATAAGATGGTTGGAACATTCAAATAATTTATAACTGATCAACAACTTACATATTCTTCAGATATTACTTTTCGTTCCATCTAATAGTCAATACTTTCATTATCGTCTAATTATTTGGATATATGAATTTGATACCTTTAAAAATATTAAAAATAATTTAAGTATGTACTGTATTAAAACTATAAAGATCAATTTGCAATAATTGATAGGTTGGATTTTTAGATCACAAGACATAGCAATTAATAATTACAAATTACCAGTTTTGGATGACCTTCCTGATCCAAATGGATGAAATAGAGTGTTTGAAGACATCGTTAGAGGGTATCGAATGTGAACAATCTTTGTTAATATAAAGCCTCGTTATGTTTGCGCAAAGATGCAGGGTATTAATATTTTTCTAAAGGTTTCAAGACTATAATAATTTGTATTATTATGAACGTAACAGAAAGTAGAAATAACATCATCTTGGTACAAAAACAAATAAAGCCAACCTGCTGATTTAAAATTACCCTATCCCTCAAACGTCATTAAAATTAGATAGTTGGGTTGGTTTGATGTGACGTTCTTGTTGCAAAAGAAGTGCGAGGTTAAACAGCAAAGACATTATTTTGTGTGGACTATCTCCAGAATTTCATTTACGACAAATAAACGACAAAGTTCCCATTATTGCTAAATGTTCATCGTATGCATATTTAAAAGTAACATTTTATATTTATATTCACAAGGAATTTCAACAAACCTGGAAATTAATGTCGCTGTGGTAATTGGAGAAAACCTGCTTACTGTTTTCATGCTTTACAAATAAGGACACATTTTTTCATCTGTATTTGTTTCGTTTTATATATGCGTATTTGTGCAACATATATTCGTGTTGTTAGAGATCAATACATTTAAAAATGGCATAGTGTTACACATTTAATGTAGTGGTCCATGGGAATCCGGAATAAATGTTGCTTCTCCCTGCTGACTGATGTGACGATAGAAAAATCGTATTCGCACGAACATGGTTGACTGGAATCTCTGCACGTAAGCTACAAAAATAATCGCAACGTATTAAACAAAGCAGAATAAAATCATAGGCACACACACACACACACACACACACACATATCTATCTATCTATCTATCTATCTATCTATCTATCTATCTATCTATCTATCTATATATATATATATATATATATATATATATATATATATATATATATATATATATATATATATATATATATATATATATATAACGAAAATAATGTGTTATTATGTGTTGATGTTTGAAATTGCCGCATCAGAATAATAAGTAGGAGACAGAAAAGAAGTGTAACAACTATAATTACTACCAATCAAAACATAATATACATAGATTGTCATTTAGAAGGAAAGCCTTTAAACAAAGACAGCCGATTTAATTTTCTATTTTGGCAGATAAAATCAAAATGTTAATTATTTTGTATAAATCATTTTTCAACAACATAATTTTTTAACTTTAAAAACTAAAACAACTAAATATAATCATGCTATATGGTTCCTAACTCTTACAGTAATTATTACATTTAGCAACAAATAAATCCTTTATATCAAAATATAGTGTAATAACATAAATAATAAATATATGCAGTAATGGAAATAAAGTAAGTTGTTGAATAAAAAATTTGAAGCACATCATTTTGGTAGTTATCGATCTTAATAGTGAGTTTTCTAGTGCAGTCCTATGAACAAAAATAATTTTGACACAAGGCAACAGTTATTCAACTACAAGCAATATTCATTTTATTTACGATTGCATTGGAATTTACGTTGCTCGTTGTGTATAGCAATTTGACATGAATAGTCAGGCACGTGTCTAATGATGGAACAAAGTGTAATATTTAGCAAGGAGAAAATGCCAATATGCATGTAACTAAATCATGTATGTGGCTAAAATGCAAACGACTCAATATCAATCAATGTCATTGTCTGGATTATTACACATTGTATATTGTTTTCTGATAATAAAATAATTAGTATGGACAACATATTATTTACTTCATGAAGCTTATATATCTACCTTAAAACTTATATAGCTTACTTCATTGAACGCTTTAAGGAACTAATCAAAATACATAAATTTTGCACAAAGATCTTTGGAAATAGCATGATGTACATTGTGTATATGATGAACCCATCATATTCATCCAGGCATGACACAAAGTTGAAATTGATATATGAGATGCAACATAACATGTGTCTTTGAGTGTGGATACTATTTCTGAGTATATATTCAAGTATATATTAGGTTATAATATCAAAAAAAATTATGAGCATAGATAATAAGCTAGCCATTGGATAACATATTGTTCTAACATAGTGCACGCATTCGTTCCTTGTGCTTATATTAGATTAATTCATAATTTATTGCAACTATAATATAGAAGAAACTTAAATACTTATTTGTTTCATGTTTTGTAAATTGTTTGAAGAACAATATCAGCTACATAATATCCGACACATTTTGGACTGATAATTATATCAATACGTTTTGCATATTATATTAAGATATATTTTCGTTTTGAAACTAACACATGAACTTTAGTAGATTATCAAATGACTATGACATTTTAACACTGAAATTTAATTGACTGGCAAATAAAATCAAATTGTTAATTTTTGTGTATACATCTTTTCCAACAATATAATTTTCTTACTTTAAAAATTAAACAAGTACATTTAATCATGCTATATGGTTCATAATCATTCAGTAATTATTACATTTAGCAACAAAAAACCCTTTATATCAAAATATAGTGTAATGTAAAAGACTCAATATCAGTCAATGTCAAGGTAAAGATTATTTCACACTGTATATTGTTTTCTGATATTAAACTTTTTTAGTACGGATAACATATTATTTACTTCATGATATCTAATTTAAAACGTATATAGCTTACTTTATTGAACGCTTTAAATAACTAATCAAACAACATAAATTTTGCACAAAGAACTATGGAAATAGCATGATGTACATTGTTTACATGATGAACCCATCATATTCATCCAGGCATGACACAAAGTTGAAATTGATATATGAGATGGCAAGATTGTATATATGCTGATCCGAGTACGATTGTTGTTAGCAATTTTAACCAATTAGCTGTTAATAATAGCAGTGGTCATCATATTCAACGCATTCCTTTTAACAATTGGTCAAATAATGTGCTATACGAAATGGCGTTTGTAAATATTTATAATACATTCGATGCAAATGTTACTGAAAACTCGATGAAATGTTTTGAACATTAAAATGGCAAAGTGAAGTTGATCCTTGAGTGTTTATAACAGAAAGTATTCATTAACGTCACATTATATTAATTCCCAAATTATCAGTGCTACTAAAATGCAACATAACATGTGTCTTTGAGTGTAGATATTATTTATAAGTATATATCCAAGTATATATTATCATATAAACTTATAAACATAGATAATAAACTAGCCATGGGATAACATATTGTTCTAACATAGTGCATGGTTTCACTCCTTGTGCTTATATTAGATTAATTCATAATTTATTGTAACTATAAGAAACGCTAAACTGACATACTTATTTGTTCATTGTTTAATGTTTTGTAAATTGTTTGAAAACCAATATCAGCTACGTAAGATACGGCACATTTGGGAATAATAATAAAATGAATACGTTTTGAATATGATATTACTATATATTTTCGTTCAGAAAGTAACACATGAACTTTATTGGATTGATAAATGACTGCCATTTTAACACTGTAATTGCTTGTGCTTGATTATATGTGCACGGTTTTGCTGAGAAAAAAATCTTTGATCTGCTGCACCAACTGCAAACGTTACTGAAATATATGCATGTTAAACAGTCACGAAGCAATCGTTCT
This sequence comes from Unio pictorum, assembly GCA_030141615.1. Taxonomy (NCBI): domain Eukaryota; kingdom Metazoa; phylum Mollusca; class Bivalvia; order Unionida; family Unionidae; genus Unio; species Unio pictorum. The sequence continues at coordinate 4,253,276 of JARLTB010000207.1, forward strand.
ACGTTTATTATATAAGGTTTAAATCAGCAGCAACCGGGAGAGTTAGATCTAAACAAGGATATTTTTTGGAATGAACTTTTCACCTCTTATCTAACCATTGTAATTTTAAAATAATGTCTTCAGAATGAGACTAGATAGATTAATAATGATTGTCAAGCTGATAGCATGAAGAGTCACATAAGCCAAACTAATCAGGTCATGCGGGATGTATACATGTGTAACAGTCACAATTAGCCTACACATTCTAATATCAAATCTATATACAGCTGTACGTTTATTCATAGTTGTCTTATTTTTATTTACATTTAGAATAAATCATATGCGCAAAATATTATTATCAACCCTTTACCCACACCGAGACATCAAGATGAACTAAAGCGATAGTAAAGTCGGTCATTTGGAGACACAATAGTTTAAAACATTGGATCCCGAGAGACAAACGGACGATGTACACTAAGGTAACTGGGCAAGATAGCATCAGTTGAGTACTAACGGTTACCAGTTTGCATAGCTAAATTAATACGAGTAGAACAACGTCAGACATATGTTTGTGAAGCTTAATACCCCTGTCCGCTAAAATACCTGCTCTAGTAGTGATTTGATCAGCGGATTTTGTTATAGTTACTACTGATCTACGTCACAGCATCTGATCCCCATCATGTTTAAACATATAGGCGAAAAGTCACATGTGGAACCCGTCGATAGGAATCAGTTAAAGTTAATCTTAAAACAGTGGAGAAATTAATGTTTATTAATTTAATAAAGGCTAGTAATAATAAAGGTTAACTATGCAATGCTAATGAATGAATCAAGACTAAACTTGTTATAGTCCAGTCCAAATGCTTGTTAGGAAAGAGGTCAAAATGAATTTATATTGTGTATGGTCTTTTCCACATACACCACACATTAATTGTTTAGATATATGTAGATGACGTGTATTCCTCAATATTAAGTTAAGAACGCACATAAGAAAATAATCACTGAAAATTCGATCAATGTATTTGTCAGGATAGATTACAGCGGAAAAAAGTGAATTGTAAAATACGTGGAACGTGGAAAATTACACCACTCGGTTGTGTTTTGCTATGATTATAATAATGTTGTATTCAAAAACGTACACATGCTTTGAAATATAAATTTAGCATTGTCTTTCTTGTTTATAGTTATCTAAAGGTCAATACAAGGTAATATGCATATAATGAATACAATGGATACTCTGTATAAAACACGTTTATCTTTTTACCGTAGTAACAGTGCTGATACTTTAAAGTATTACACTAATTGAGTTTATGTATTAGTAATTTATAATACTATAATACATTAATCTTTTGTCGCTTGATTTAATACAGATGTATGCAATCCGTTAATAGCGCTCATGTTGTAATCCTACAGCAATGTTAAGTCGACATAAGCATTCATGTTTAACTCAGAAGAAGAGTTTGTACGATCACTTTATATCATTGGAATATTACATTGCGTGGAATGTTTTATTTTGTTGAACTATAACTTGACATCTGTATTAAATATAAACGGTCGTGTTTAGTATTGTATACATACTTGACGGTTACAATGTGTCTGCCATTAGACGGCACACTGATATTTATACCTTTGAGACCCATTCCTTTTACGCAGATATTCATGCGAAAGGCATTGGCTGTTATCGCGCGAGGTAAACAAGAAAGTAGTTCGAATGAATCTTATCAACAACTTCATTATGCTTAAATTGATAATGGCGCACGAATAACGCCTTGCACGTGCATTAATAATGTGTCAGTCTGCGTTCACTTGGCATACATACTTGTATCCGGTTCCACTCTCACCACGTGTAGAAAGTGAGCTCAACCAAAATTGATTTGTTATTGGTGAGCGATACCAATGGTTCAGATTCGATGTCTCATTATATATGGATAAAGGATCGATTACTTATACGCACCGGACTCCACAGCAATCCAAATCAGTTGAACCAGAAGCCGATTGCATTACAAGATAAATACTGCCATTAGAGGCTGGTAATCTTATTAACGAAGCCATTCACCAACCACTGTCAGATTCAGATGCCGATAAACATCATAGAGCCTATCCATTGATTGCAAATGTGGTAATTGGATATGCGCCTGTTCAAGAGTAAGAGACGAAATCATAAATATGTGAGTTTCACAAAGGCTATATACAGAGATAAATCACATCCCACAATGTGCCCGAAATAACTGATGGAATGAACAAATATTTTCAGATTTTGTATACGTGGCTAGAGACATTGGTCAACACAAAATGCTTATTCAGGTTGTTTCTTCTATGTAAGCCATGATTTGATACTGATGGGAAACGTGTACAAAGAAACATTAACTATTAACGTGTCATTGGCCAGGCTCAATTATAAATATCATGACATTCTTCATTAGAGCATAGGGAATATATCTGGAGCTGGCAGAATATGGCGGATATACACCTTATTGACTGGGTGCTGCCCGGCTTGAGGCGGGCGGTAGTTGGTCAGCGGGGCACGATGATCCCTCCCACCGTCAAAGCTGACCCGTGGCACCCCTATCTACACTAGTTGGGTGTGACGTATAACCCGTTAACTGTCAGCTTCTGTGTTGTTTCCTCACTCAGAAGAGAGATTGGAGTGTCCTCTACAGGACCCAAGCCTGGGTGTGGAGTATGGAGATCCTAAGTAGCCCAGACGTCAAGATCCCCCTCTCGTTTGTCCTTGCTGGTGGGGTCCATTCTGCGCATGACATTTGGCACCAGTTTGGATGCAGGAGCTGCTGGAAGGAAGATGTAGTCGACACCCAGCCACGTTGGAGGCTCCACTCCGGATTATCTGTCTGGGTTTACTCCCGTAGCCTTTTCTTCACCCGAAGTTATCCACAAGGTAGTGGAGCCATCATTCAATGGATTGGACTTGATTGGTTTTGAATCAGAGTAAACTTCTCCTATAAAAAATTGCCTTGACCACGCTAACGAGCTTCATCTGCCCGCGTTTTGGAGTCAGAGTTTCCCTTCTTTTAGACTGGTTGCCTGCGAAGGCTAATGAGCCCAGTCTGCCCACCCAGTTATACCGCCGAGCACTCGGTCGCGTGAAAAAAAACGGGGGGCCTCGCGTGAAAGTGCTTCTGTGGACACAATAGTGTAAGAGAGGCCATATGCAAGTAACCTCCTGTCCATCAGAGCGAGACAGTGGTCCTGCAGCGATCACTACACCTGGAAAGCAGATGCTATGAGAGACGCTTCACTTCCCTTTATATATATATATATATATATATATATATATATATATATATATATATATATATATATATATATATATATATATATATATATAATATGTCAAAACTGAGGCTTACTTTTAGAAGCAACTGGTGTTTAGAACAATACTATTCGTGTCCAGCAAATAATGAAAGGAGAGAAATGATTTGTACATGGCGATACGAGACAATGTTTTGCTTCATATAAAACTTAACGAAGAAAATTAAATACGGTGTTTGTCTTATAAAGCTGCGATACGCATATAAGATGGTATTATACTGGCCAAAGCATTATATGGTAGGAAATTTAATAAAGTGATATATGTATTTCAGATAAATTAAACATGATTGATATATATATATATATATATATATATATATATATATATATATATATATATATATATATATATATATTCATGGATGGATGTGATTATGCATATGATTTTGAGTCTAGATTAGTTTGCGTCATCCTCTTTCTGAGTCCATAGCAAAGGAAGTGAATTACCGACAGCCAGAAGCACTCCCATTCCAAGAGCAGTATACAGTAAATGGCGTGTGGTAGGATAGTCTGAAAATATATTTCGTTATTGTTAATGGAACATAACAAATATTAAATTGCAAGTTTTGTGTTGATAGATTGTATTTGTCAAAGTAAAATGTTATCATCGAAATCGGAAATGACAACAGTAAAGAATTCCTAGTAGGCGGACATAGATTGTAAAAGCACTATTGGATGAAGCAAAATTGTGGACTGCATACTTTGAAACGTTGATGGTGCATCTATTCTGCTGAAAATTCGATTTTCTTATTAATAATGTATTTCACAGAGGGGCCTATAGATAAATGTCTTCGTATTCTACCCTTATGGTAAACAATTTCGCGATGGCGATTGATTGGTGCATAATGAGCCAAATTGGAGCCGATAATAAGTCAGGACATCACTACACTTTAACGTCATTGTGATGCCTATTTGTAGGTAGTAGAACGGTTTCGATTCATAACGATGTATAATACCTTTCTTAGTCGTTAAAAGTTTCCTTCACATCAATGTTAATGTCATCATGAAATTTATGTATTCACTTAAGGGTTTAGTAAAACTAAGATGCAGCTATATAATACAGTAACCAGAATTAAGCAATGTCTCGATGTTTACCAATGCGTGTCGCTTGTAATTTAGCAAAGATTGCAATTAACCGGGCTGAATAAGTCAAGATATGCATTGTGATATATCTATCTGTCTGTCTGTATGTCTGTCTGTCTGCCTGCCTGCCTATCTATAAATCTATATAAATATATATATATATATATATATATATATATATATATATATATATATATATATATATATATGTGTGTGTGTGTGTGCTTATTATTGAAACAATTAACTGCTGAGGTGGCCCAGTGATTAGAGCATCCGCTTAGGAAGAGGGAGGTCTCGTGGGTTTGATACCCGACCGAGTCATACCAAAGACTTACAGAAACGGTACTAACACCTATCTCGATTGGCGCTCATCATTAAGAGCTTATTGTTAGGACTGGTTGGCCTGGTGTCAGGATAATGTGACTGCGTAAGACATCATGCTAAATGACTGCGGCATGACTTCACAGTGGTAGACATCACTACAAACTGCCTTACTGCAGAAATCGTAGCGATATGACTGAAAAATTGTTAAAGCTTCGTTAAAAATCCTAATCAGACAAACAAATTTAAATAATTGTACATCAGTATCAGAAGAAATAAAATAAACAAACGTGATTTCGTATAACCAGTCCTTTCTTTATCATCGACTGTGCTCATTGTGGCATCATGATTCGCACCTGAAACGTGGAAAACAAATAATTGAAAACAAAATGGAAGGAACGCACGAAGGATTTCAAAACATTTCAAATAGAACATTGCTGATCTGAAAACGAATATTAAATATTATTCAGCGGTGGGTTAAGTATAAAATATGTTGGGGTTGGATCGAGAAATGGAAATCCCCGACAAGGGTCATATTATTTGTCTCCGCACAAGGCTTGCCCGAGTAGGGAGATATCTAATGTAACACCGGCGAATGATCTATCTATCTATCTCTCTATCTATCTATCTATCTATCTATCTATCTATCTATCTATCTATCTATCTATCTATCTATCTATCTATCTATCTATCTATCTATCTATCTATCTATCTATCGATGGTGGAATAGTGATTAGAGCATCCGTTTAGGAAGAGGGAGGTCTCGTGGAATCGATCCCCGGCCGCGTCATACCAAAGACTTACAGAAACGGTACAACACCGATCTCGCTTGGCGCTCAGCATTAAGAGCTTATTGTTAGGACTGGTTGGCCTGGCGTCAGGATCATGTGACTGGGTGAGACATCATGCTAAGTGACTGCGGCATGATGCCCCACTGCTAGACATCACTATAAACTGCCAATCAAAGAAACAAATTTAAATAATTCTACATCAGTATCAGAAGAAATAAAAATAAACAAACTTGATTTGGTATATCCAGTCCTTTCTTTATCATCGACTGTGCTCATTGTGGCATCATGATGTAATTTTTGCAAGCATATACCGGAAGTGGAAAATCACCTATTTATGCGCCCATTCCAGTTGTGTATTCCCCTGGTTTAGACTATGTAGGAATCGTGTTTAAATTTAAACAACTTGATGTTGATTGTACGAGGTGACTTAACATTAAGCACTGAAATATCTGAACGATCAGTCAATATGCAAACATTTTGGAACCTTGGCTGGTGAAGGTATTTAAAATGACGGAATGTTTGAAATGTAGTGTTTTGTATATCTATATTTTTGTAACTCCTTGTGAATTATTTATATATTTTCTGATAATTCTTATTCTGGATGTAATGTGTACAAAATCACTTTAGTTAAGTTTGGCCTACGTTACTTGAATATGTTAAGATCATAATATTGTATAGAATCTATAAATAGATGTTTACTTAAATGATGCCCATGGCGTGATTTCTCAGGGACTAATGTGATTTCGTCGTTTGGAGAATAATTCTGTAACGTCCCATTGATTGCCATTGATTGCGTCACCTCAAGTGAATTGGCTCAATTCAACGCAGATTGAGTAGTGTATGCTGTCACGTTAGGTCTACTGCGAGGTACAGTCGCAATACACCGTGTATAAAAGTAGAGAGGTAGTTAAGCATTTAGTTTTATTCAGATCAATTTAGTCATTCACTGTTATATATATATATATATATATATATATATATATATATATATATATATATATATATACATATATATATATAGATGTGTGCGTGTATGTGTGTATGTTTGTGTGTGTGTGTGTGTGTGAGAGAGAGAGAGAGAGAGAGAGAAAAGCGAACAAGTTTCTTATGTGTCGTATGTATGTATGTATGTATGTATGTATGTATGTATGTATGTATGTATGTATGTATGTATGTATGTATGTATGTATGTATGTATGTATGTATGTCTGTGCGTGTGTGTATGTATGTATGTATGTATGTGCGTGTTTATATATATATATAGAGAGAGAGAGATGCGAACAAGCTTCGTGTGTGTGTGTGTGTGTGTGTGTGTGTGTGACCGCTATACCGAATTACTACGGTATTATTTGCCGTTGTAACATTCCACTGTACTTTTACACTGTACCAGTCCTTCGGGAAATGGTTTGCTTCATTTTTTTTACAAAATAGTTGTGTCACAAATTAATATAATTACTTCAAATTTGCAATTTTTGCAAAATAGAAATTTCTGTTACAAATTAATTTATCTGTCACAAATGCGTTAATATTACAAATATAATTATTTGTATGAACCCCGAATCACATCTATGATTCGTATCACGCATGCCAGTATGGTTGCCGAATATAATGTTATGAATTATATTCGGTACCTACCTAACTCTAACTTTAGGATTAGAAAACGAAAAAGAAATTCAAAAATATCCTTCATTTTAATTATTTACAAACGGATGTTAATGTTTTAAGGACATACATTCCAATGTAGAACCTGGGGTCTTCCTAAGATTTTCAGGACATCAGTTTTTTTCTGTTTAAAAATGTAACGTAACTGCTTTTGTACGTTTTTATCCGTTTCTTGAGTCTGCGTGTATTAAGTTTCACATTTACTGTCCTCTGTGATAAATATCTTGCCAGGCTGTTTGCAAGAGCCCACCTACTTTTCTGCAGATGAACGAAACTAGTAACAAAACATGAAAATGAGAAAATGATTTCAAATGTTTGCAACCCAACTATGATAAATTGCTACATTGTGCGACACTAATATTTAACATAATAACATCTATCTAGATATCAAGATAAGACTTTTCAGGATAACATGAATGTCAATTTGTCGACTTTAAGGGTGTCCTGTTTAGGTTCAGAAAGGTGTAGACTTACAAATTGTATTCAATTGATCATATCATTGAATAAGCAGCATCAACTCTGAATGCAACATGATCAAGAAAATACAATGTGAGGAATAAATTAAGTATTTGACGTGAATAACTGCATGTATTTGTATTATTCAAAGTGTGGTTGATAGTAAACCTGAACTTTGGGACGATTTTATTTCACCTATGTGTACATATTATGTAGTGATTGTATTTGCAACTGAATGTGCCTGAATCTGTTGTATTTTGCCTGAAGTTATCATGTCATGTTCCAGATTGTCCTCGATTTATAAATTACTATTAAGAAAATGTATATAAATTAAGACGCATTCGACTTCATCAATAATGATTCATATGAAGAATATTATTATTCTGTTTTAGAATAATGACAAAAAGTGTAAGAGCTGCCATCTTGTTTCTATCCGTCTCACAATACACCAGGTTATGAACCGTTTTGCCATATACCTATACAGTTTTTATTTCTTTTCGGAAGCCAATTTTGTGCTAGGTGCTTTTTGGTTATTCAATGCTGAGTGATGAGTTCGCGAAAATGTATATACTTTAATGAAAAGATGGTGCTACACGTATATTTTTAACATGTAAGTAATTTGCTTCACGATTTATAATGATATTACAGATTATATCCCAAACTCGTGACACACAACATTCAGAATAAAGAAGAAAGGCGATGATGTTTCGTTGCTTGCAGTGGGAGATGTTGTACAATATATATGCAAATCAACCAATAATGACAGATTAATAGGCTTTCAAGTATATATTTAGCCACTTTTTCTAATCCACGTGTCAGATTAGTAGAAACGTTAATATATAGGACTGCATGCAAATATAATATACTAGTTGTCCTAATTGGCTTGCGTAGTTAAAACCCAGTCCAAAATACAGAACGATTACAGGAATATTGAAAAGAAAAACTTACAAATTTTTATACTGTAAGGATCACTCTCAATTGCATTTCCTGATTCATTACACTTGTATGAGTTGTATTGGTCATCAACTGTAACATTCATTATAGACAGGAATCTGTCGTTTTGAGAATATCTCCCATGGTTTCCTATCAGAGATCCGTTAATCTTCCACAAAATCTCCATATTAGACGGACTAGATAACCTACATTCTAAAACTAAGGTTGAGTTCAAAATATTATGTCCAGCCATTACTATCCTTGGAATCGTTGTTTCATCTGCAAGTAGAAGAAAAACAATGATTGGTTTTTTTTAAAATCGAGGGGAACATTGCAGATTGAACTTATGTGCGAAACGGATATAACATTTAGGCACAAATAATGTGAAATGTTAAAGTAAGTATGCGCGACTAACTGTATAAATGTTATTGTATTTCTCAACATTCGTATCCACCAAAATCAGAGTGAATTATTAATCTGTATGCCTCGCCTGTAGATGAGAGAGGGACTGTATAATACCCCGTGTGTTGTGCATGTTTCGTTACACATGATATTGATATCGTTTACCTCAAGCACATCAATTCCGTCCACACACACGCGAGGACACATGTTAACAATATCTCAGACTTTAAGATTCACTTGTTAAGCTTGCACGTGCATATGCCAAGCCTCAATACATTATTTTATCTTTCTGTCCCTGCATTTATTAGCACTTCATGGTATATGCGATACGATCAGTAACGTTTAAAAGACAATATACATGTTATTGACTTTTGTCATACAAATGAGTGCATATTTTTTAAAAGGCATACATTTTTTAAAAATCTCTTCAGCTTGGACTGTCGGTTTGGATTGGAAAATCTTTTGCTTAGGAGGTGGTGTTACAGATATACAGTGTAATTGTTTTAATTCACTCAATAATGAACACAGTCCCATCATTTAAAGTGAGGCTACACTTTTGGAATCAATATTTTAATGCTGTTGTACACATATTCACGCGGAACCGAGTGGCCGAATCGTCTAAAGCGATCACCGTTACAGATCACTGCCATCTCACCTCTGTCTGCGGTGGTTCGAGTTTTGGGCTCGGCCATTGTGATCATGTGAGAAAGCGCCTGACGGAAGCTTCTCGTTGGTAGGTGGTTCTTTCATTGGTTTTCCCGGGTACGTCCTCCACCATTTATACTGGTTACTGTGTGTAAACTAACCTTGGGCTGAAAAGTGGCGTTAAAATATATAACAACAACATATATTCACTTAAGTTAATATATTACTATTCTAAACATTTAAAATTAACTCGTACGATAAGACTCTTTCATTACTAACACATACGTTCGACCGATACTTTAAAACAACACCATGTCTATTCGTACAGCACCTGAACAATAGAGGTTGCATCAAAAAGAACCATTTGGGTAAAGCTAAATTATAAATGGTCACTATTGACATCAATTTCCATTTCTGCCGAAGTAAAACTTCTTTTAATTTCATTTGTACTTAATGATTATGATGAGTTAACACAAAACGACTTGAGAAATTGTTAGCTACGTACCAATAGTTTTTAGATGAACACTGTCGTCCAAATCCATTAAGTTACATTCTCGTATGTACGCAAAATTTGACTCGTAATATATCTCATACTTTCAATGACCATCTAGAATATAGCCACAACATGAAAATAATATATAACATCTGTTACATTTAACGATTTCAATTCTTATGAAAAAAAATATATCGAAGTTATTGAGAAATCTAACCAAAATTAAGAGAACCGATTATAGATGGCATCTCTCAAAACTGCACGGAAATCATGGTGAAAATAACATAATTTGCTCCAGATTATGTTAGCGGTATTTAACCGTGTGTGTATGTGTGTGTGTGTGTGTGTGGGGGGGGTGTTATATGATTTGTAATTTTGACGTAGGTTTAACAAGTGTTCAGTAATATCTCTACGATATCTGCAGTGTGCTAGTTTATATTGATGTCTAGAACTGGGTAAACATGCCGCAGACATTCAGCATGATGTCCCAGTCATATTATCCCGACACCAGGCCGACCATTTCTAGCACTAACCTCTTAGGTCTGACTGGATAGTTTTGTATTTTGAAATAAGGTAGAAGACATGCGCATTATTATCACAGTCCTAGATTTCACACATAAGCTAAATATGTAATGTAATTTACATTTACTTTTGAGCTAGGCATGTAAATGGGTTGACTTGTTGGTGACTGCTTGTCACAGTTAGTCAAACAGTTGAGATCAAATGCGTAACTTCGGCTGTAAATGAGCAGAAGACTTAGCTGACGTATTTAGATGTGTCTGCTACTCTGGTAAATATCTAAAAGTCTTGATGATTGATAGGTGATGAAAAGTATGCTAATTTGTTACAGTACTAGTGAACTTTATTCATGCATAAGGTACATACTGATATTTTTAGCTGTCTTGTCGCAGGAAAATATTCAAAACAGCTCTTTCCTGTCAAATATTAATGTAAACAAAAGGAGTTGGTGGCAGTGTTAATTCAGTATAAAATCCACTAGTTGTCTAATATTCATATAAAACAAGCAGGAAAAGAATAGGAAATCAATAAATACAGTTAAGAGGAATAAAGTAACTGACATAAATTTGCAAATATGAATACATACTAGCTAATGAGATGCACAAATATAACTGTTTCTGTCTGGAGTCAAACCAGGGTCCTTCATCCCACATATCACTAGACTAAAAGGGCTAGGCTACAAAGGTTGGTTAGTAACTGGCTTTGTGTACCTAATCGTTATAATACTCGCCGCTTATATTTACATTCATCTAGGTTCATATTTCAGAGTACTCGAAATCCATTCTCAACCGAGCTACAACACAGTAAATCGGACGAGCTCCCCCATCTGTAACAGGATGTGAGACAAATTCGTAGGGTCGAGCTCAGTTATCGAACCTGATTGGTTACATATTGGTCTTTCCCAAATAAGAGCCGAAATAGCGCTTGGTCGAAAGCTGCATACCAGCGAAAATGATTTGTAAGTCTAGTATGTATAATGACGCAGACAAATTTATAAATACAGAAGCGAAAGAAGAGAGGAGTGGATGGCCGTTTTGTATATATGATTCAATAATGTAACTGGATGAGATCCAAAGCCCTTATAATACGTGAAAGTTTGATTCGGTGCTGTTTAGTAAGTGAGTACAGTAGTGTAAAAGTTAAACAATTGTATTTCAAAGCCGGATGTTGGCTTGTCGATTTTTGCTGTCAGATAAAGATTTCTTATATATTTGAGCAAACCCGTTCTTTATATTGCATGACTTCCTTCAAACATAGGGTAGAGCGGGTCAAACCGCCATCATGGGGTAAAACGCCCCCAAGCTAGAAAATGGCCGGTCTTTTTACAGCAAGATTTCACAGGTTACAGTGACACTGGGAATGCGGCCATTGTTGGATGTTACCTCACACAGGTTTTTATGCAAGAATATTATTTATTTTTTGCATCTTCCTGTAAAAAAAAGTTAAATCCATTTGTTTGCAGTACTTTTTACTGAAACTACCGAAAGAAAACATGGTATGTATGTCTTGAAACATCATTGAATCAAAATGTGTTAGATCAGTTTGTCAAGTTACAAGCGGTGAACGTGGTCAAACTATTACTGTAATATCTGCAATGAATGCGGCCGGTACCTTTGCACCTTCAGCATATTTTATACCCACGTCACTGATGAATGGCGCACCAGCCGGAACACTAGGCTTGTGCAGCCCAAGTGGTTGGACAGTCATATTTTATTGCAATGCTGAAACATTGCGCTACTTTTGTTAAATACACGAAGGACTCTCCACAAATTCTTCTTCCTGATGGGTACCATAGCCATAACACGTTGGAAGCTGTTCTCCGTACACGTGAGAAAGGGAATGTGCTAATAACCTTTTGTCCCCACAGCACACAATGGCTGCAGCCGCTTGATGGCACATTTGTCAAAGCACTAAAAAGTGCTTTCAAAAAGGAGTCTGGAAACTGGATGAAAAGCAATTCAGGAAGACGAATCAATGCATGTGAAGTTGCTACAATTTGTATTTTGCAGCATATACCCGATCTGCCAGTTTACAGAAAGCTGTCACTGGTTTTGAGGCTTGCGCTCTTTGGCCTTCTATACCAAATAAGTTCACCGATGATTTCGCTCCTTCTGTGGTAACTGATGAACTTCAGCCAGTATCAGATATACCTAATGCGTGTCAACAAGCACTACCTAAGTCATTACAACTGATTGAATCAAATCAGACAGCTGTCGGTTTCTGGCTTCATATACAAGCCGGAGGGGTCGGGTGATGCAGAAACATCAGTTCAAGAGGACAAGACAGCTGATAAACAATCAGTTAGTATTCCTATAGTTGTTGTAGGTAGAGCAGTCGATTCAGAAACATCGAATGAGGAAATATGTCAGTTGATGACCAATCGCTTAGTAACGTTATGATGAGTTCTGACAATGCAAAAGATTGACTGAACCATGCAAGACCGTTGAATGTCTGCTAACTGGTAGTTCTACAGCCACGGTGAGTGGTTCGGGTAATCCAGAGAAAGACCAAACAATTTATACTCAGTCACTTGATAATCAAGAACACACTACTCTGTCATCACCGTTGAGGTGACGGGCAATCTGAAAATGTTGACGAAGTTATACTTGCTGGAAGGATGGAAAGTGTTACACTGGAGTTATCTCATAACGAATTCAAAAGTGCTGATGATTCAGTTATGAACGTATTGTTTAAACTTTCGCCAAAGTCTAGAATATCCAGTCAGCGCACAAGAAAGCGAAAGCCAGAATCAACCATGAACTTAACATCATCACCTTATAAAAAGATGCTTAATGAAAGCAACAAAAAAGACGATAACAAATACAAAAGGCAAATGTGATAGGAATGTACAGACAAGTGGGAGCAAATGGAATGAAACCAAAGTTTCCAAAAATAAGGAAATACATACGAAAACGAGGCAGACATGTAGAGAGGACAAGAAGATGGGTAGAAAACCATCTAAGACTATGATAACAACTTGTATAGAGGACCATGAAAAGGGAGAAAAGGCTTCGTGTCCAAAGTCAGTTGCTAAACATGATCTTGCTTTGTCAGCAGACACAACATATAATAAAGACACCAGGTGTGGAAACTGCAAATTTGAAAATGTAGGAAGTGATGATCCCTTAATTAAGATACCTAGTCGCAGTGCAAGGAATGTTCCCGGTGGTGCCCCGAATCCTGTGGCACCACTTTCATAATGCCATTTTCTTTGTTAAGTATGAGTAATAAGGAATTTACCAGAAGCATTTACGACTTGTGTGCTTTTTCTTTTTCTTCATTAACGATGGCAATTAGGGACTATTTAGATTTGATCAGTGGTGTAACTCCTGTCTTATCAGCATTGCTGTCCTAATTTGAAAGATGCAACATTATGCAGTTTTAGCGATGCAGCTCCAGTACCAATTGTATACGTCTTTGGTATGACTCGGCCGAATCAGGAACCATTTACCATCCGCATCCGACGCGGACACTGTAACCACTTAGTCCACCGTAGTAGTTTTTGAATGAATGAACTATCAAACTTATGAAAATACATGTTCAGTCAGTCAAAAAATGAAATATGGCATAGAACAATGCTTAAAACGTTGTGAGCAAAGATGAAAGTGTGATGTCCTGTAACACTTATTTTAAACTTTCATGCAAAATTTGGACAGGAAATAATTGTAGAATGTAATGACGACTTGTAAGCATCGTATTGCACAGCTAGTCTTTGCCCAAAATTATTGATTATATTTTAGGACAATGCAAGCTATAACTAGGTTGTGAACTTGGAATTTAGTTCCAAACTCTGTCTTAATAATTAACATATGCACATCATTCGACAATTTTCCATTGACGTGAATTAGTATTGCAACATATGTCACATTGAAATGTATTGCCACATTGAGTTTTGGAGACGTATATAAGGAGGAAGTAGTGAACAATCATTCATTTCTATTACTGTTCTTATTTTGTTATGTTGGAAGAAGTATTTGATATCGTGTTTAGATTTAATGTGACAGGAATCATTTATTTTAACTACAATGTGCTCATACTACTGTTTGGGCTAAATACTATATTGGGATTCTTGTGAATTCATTCAAAGACATTCTGGACTGTGCCATTGTGATATATCAAGACTTTAAGCACTTAAGTACATTCAAGGCTAGTGTTACATACAAAACATTTCATTCGGAACTCTATATTCTTTTGGACTTGTGGTATTATGTGTGTGTGTGTGTGTGATTAGGATTTTTAACGTAGCATTTTCGATTATATAGCTACGATGTCTGCAATGGGGCATCATGCCGCAGACATGCAGTATGATGTCCCACCTAGTCACATTATCCTGACACCAGGCCGACCAGTCCTAATACTAGCCTCTTAATGCTGAGTGCCAAACGAGCCAGCTGTTAATACCATTTCTGTAAGTTGATAGTATGACTAGGTCGGGGATCGAACCCACTACCTTCCGCTTCCGCAACGGACGCTCTAACCACTAGGCCACCGGGGCAGTCCACATTATTGTGAATTTATCTCAGATTTTATTTGTATTTGTAATCTTTTACAAAGTTCGTCGGCTTTGCTTGGTTATGTTACTTAATTTCAGACTATACATTTGTACCATGCCTAACAATGACTAGCTGTTCAGTTTAAAAGCAATCAGCATACATTAAACGTTACATGTCGTAAATGTGCAATGCAGTAATAAGACACATTATATCGAAGCTTTTGTACGAGCGTCAAGTAAAAATATTTAAAACTGGTTGGGTAGGATAGTACAACCTGTAAGGCGAAATTTGACTAAAAATTATTGTGTCTTACGGCCAAAATGAAACAATATAATGAAATAAATGCATGCCGTATATGTGACGCAAAGCTCTTTAAAACTAAGTTCGTGGCCTTGATTATTTGATCATATTATTACAATTGTAAATAATGCAGTTCTAAAAGTTTAATGTTGTTTTTCTCTGCATTTATTAGGGTAAAAACTGTCACATAATTTATTGAGCAACTGACAATTTATACCAAGATAAAAACAGAAGAAAAAGTAAAATGTTAAGTGATATTTGTTCATGAATTTTACGAATTCACGCCTGGGCTTGGTTCCCATAGCAACCGACTAGGTCAGCGAATGTTTATGTTGAAATACCCAACCGCGTTCTCAACAAATTTCACGCGATAAATAGAAGATATCAACGATTTTGGGAGCCGATATAAGGAAATATGTAATGAGCTAAGTCGGAAACATATTTGTAAATCTAAAATCGTCGATTTGTATGGATTCTTATTTTATAAAAATAAATTTTATTGCAAAGAGTCGAACGGTTGACTTGCTACTTTGGTACAAATAAGTTTTCAAAAATATTACGATAATTTTAGAACAGCAAATTTTACAAATTTGAATTTTAAATAGAATGTTTAAATGTGCATTTTTACAAATTAATCGCTGTTTTCAACAAACAAAAAATATAGTTTAAAAATAAATTATTGTGCGGATTGATACAATAGCATTGCTTAAGTTAGTCCTGGTAAATAGTCCTAATACTAAGGTACTAAAATTCACTGAGTCAACACGTGTTACAAAGTAGCACTAAGTAGTCATCAAAGCACTTATCGAAAATGCAACGCAAATTGATGTTATCCATTGTTAAGGTTAGTGATAATTCTCATAAATTTACACAACTTTAAAAGGTCAATAACGACTGAATAAAATAAACATTTAAAAGATAATACATTTCTCCTTCTATGATATTTATTTTTTGGTAGAGTTTTCGTTTACTTTTGACAAAAATGACGATTGAAAAGGTAAGAAAATGCGTCACCTTAATCATTTTCAATACATAATATTCAAAAAAATTCACTCCTTGGATTATTTGACCGTCTACTTGTTTCAGTTGGTAAAAAGTGGTTTAAGCTTTTAATTAAATTAAATAATAGACAAGTTTTGGGGTGAAAAAATAAATGTTTCCTTGCTAGATAGCTTTTTGTCTGATTTCCACGTGTATATATATATATATATATATATATATATATATATATATATATATATATATATATATAGATCCATTAGGAAGCTATTGTGAAAATGAAATCTATATTTGATGGCGTTCAATTTCACTCTAAATGTAAGTGGTTGTCTTCAAGTTAGTCTATATGACATTTATGACTGGATGCTGTTTTTACATTTCAGAGCATATCTTAGAAAATTTGTATGCATTTTCTCAATGATTTTGCAGTTTTTAAAGTACACCTTTTCCAACTTATATGACAGAATATGTATCAGGTAATTGTTATATTAGCAATAACAATTTATATATATTTATCATTCCCTCTTTTTAATTGCATTGTAGTCTATACTATCTCTGAATATTAAGCTTATACTAAATGTCCGAGAAGAATGAAGTTTTGCGGGAAAAGACAAAAATATTAAACACGAACTTCGACACTAAAACAAGTGCATCAGAAGTAGCAATCATGTCATAAGATCTCATATGAAGCCTCCCCCTCCCTGGATTTTACCTTTCAACACGGAAACCGATGTACTTTATCAGCCTGTACCCACGGAAGAGTACCAGCCGCCAAACCTCTTCATTGAGCAGACATCTCAGTCTAGTCCACCAGTTCACCTACCTAGGCTGTGTGATATCATCTGATGCCAAGATCGACAAAGATATAGACAACAGACTGGCCAAGGCAAACAGCTCTTCATCAGACTATATAAACGAGTGTGGTACAATGCCAGTCTCAAGAGAGGTACAAATATTAGCGTCTACAGAGCTGTCGTACTGATCACTCTCCTATATGGCGCCGATACCTGGGTCACCTACAGCCGCCACCTCCGCCTCCTTGAACGCTTCTAATAGCATTGACTTCCGCACCATTTTCAACATCCACTGGAGTGACTTTGTCACCAACACTGAAGTCGTCAAACAACAAATGATCACGATCGGTGAGGCAATGCTAATGAAGATACAGCTACGCTGGGCTGAGCATGTATCAAGGATGGAGGATCATCGCCTGCCAATGAACATACTGTATGGTGAGCTGTCCACTGGTCACCGTGATAGAGGGGCACCTCGTAAGAGATATAAAGACTCCTTAAAAAAGATCCTCACAACGTGTGGCATTGATCACCGTCAATGGGCATCACAAGCTTCTGAACACTGGCAAAGTACAGTTGACCGGGAAACTGCCACTTTTGAAGAAAATAGACGGGCCAGCTTGGAGGATAAACGATGGCGAAGAAAAAACCGAGAACCATAAGTAGCACTCACCACATCCCAGATATTCCCCTGTGGCCTCTGTGGATGGACGTGCCTGTCACATATTGGGCTTATCGGACACCATTACGTGGACATCCCCCTTCCTAAATCTTCGCAAGCGAAGTCAAGCCAACAACAAATTACATGACTCCTTCACTTCAATTTTAATTGAGTTTAAATAAATTATGTGTTTCCCGTAAAAGTGAAAGGTTGTGATATTTTTTTAAAGCGGGAGGTAATGTGGGTGTCTGACGCTCAAATTAGTGTAAACACTGATTTTAATTTGTCACTGTTGGCTGATTGTCACCTGAACTAAATCATGCATAGTTACTTGTTTAGCTTGCTCAGAACGTTTTGGTCTCATTAGCTTGGTTACTAGTTTCTAGTATGCACTTACGAAACATCTAACATAATTTTCTTCACTGATCGATAGTATCTTTAAGAAAGGCGGAGATATGACACCAAACACACTAATGAACCATAATGCTTGCAGTCTTAGCACTCTGTATACAAAAGAATTGTATTTCTTGTTGTTTTTTTCGGTGTAATTATACATCTATTTTCAAAAGTTATAATTTTTAAAACAAGTTTTTTTTAGTGGTTTAATGACAATCTAATGCCATTTCGTAGCACTTAGTACCTCTTAGTGCATATTTGTGTCCTTAGTTGTTCTTAGACTGATTTTTGACGGGTTACTAGAAACACCGAAATACACTGAAAAAAACGAAATACACCGAAATACACACAAAAATACACATGTATTTACATCTTCTCTCTGTATATATCGGTTTCCACAAACACATTATTTTTGTTTTAATTTGTATAATAATATAAAACAAAATAACATACGATTTATTATATTTTTATACGAATTATTTACTTTTTCCTAGTTATAGCACGCGCCAATTGGTCGTACTTTATTGGATGGATTGATCATTCCAGAAGAGAAGGGTGATGATATGCTAACGATTGATCGTTCCGGAACGGACGGTGTAAGCCGGCTTAATTCATTTTGTTTCAAGTCGCTTAATTATTCTTTTTGGGGGCAGGGTCCAGATTTTATGTACAAATTTAATGTAGCATGCACCTGCCTAATATAAAAATTCATTAAAAATATAATACGTGAGGTCAAAAAGGTACATATTTCTGGATAGGTATTATGTAGCGCAACATAATCATATCACACATTTGACCTGACAAGTCTACTGAAGTTCTTAGAATAAAATGTTTATGTACCCCAACCCCTATTTTATACATGCATTTTTCACATCCGAAGGCCATTTTTGACAGCATGTGGTGCTCACAGTGCAAACGCAAGGCCTTTCCCTGGATGAAAATTTTGAAAAACATTGCCTACTAAATTGCTTGATGCAATTCATAATAGTTGTCATCCAAGCCGTTTTTGAGATATTCTACTTGCCTTGAACTTACGTGTCTACTGCTATGGGAGGCTAGCTCTTCTTCCTAGCCGACCATTGGTATTTCACTATCAACATACTGCAGAGTAACTATGGAAAGTGTACATGTCTGACATCAATTTCAAGAACAACACAAGCCTGAAACACCTAGTTCACAAATTTATCCATATCTTTAACTATTACACAATAGTAGCTCAAAAACTCACACCATACCCTTAAGTTAAGAAATTTGCCAGGGACCAATTTACGAAACTGGACCCTGACACCTTAATTTACTGCACTACATATACATTTATTGTTCCCCCTTTGATCACATTTCTTATTCAAGTTAAAGAAGCAATCTTTTTTGTTTGTAAGTCGCTTAGTTCGGAACATATTTCCAACAAAAGTCTTTCTTAACACTGTTATAATCAACTGTAATATCATCACAACCAATATATATATATATATATATATATATATATATATATATATATATATATATGCCAAAAATGTCGGAAATTCACAAGTTATCAGGTCTATCGAATCAAGTATGACCAAGTAACATCTTTATATGGCCATACACCACAATTAATTGTATTATATGTTCTCTACATATATTTCTCAGCACTGACCTTTCCACAGGGTGACAATCAATACAAATCATATGAAAATCTAAAATAAGCCCAAAGATGACTTCACGGTGAAATTCTTGTCGGGGGTTCATCGGAATTTTTTTGAGCTGCTGCACCGTAAACAGAACAGCATGTACACAGACCGGATTATGGAGGTTTCGCCCCATGGACGTTTCGGCCCAAGACATTTCGCCCCACTTCAATGGACATTTCGCCCCACTTCAATGGACATTTCGCCCCACCTGGTACATGGACGTTTCGCCCCATGGACGTTTCGCCCCATGGACGTTTCGGCCCATGGACATTTCGCCAAACGTCAATGGAAATATCGGACATTTATAGAACTTCATCAGCATTACACCATTGTCTTCATTTTAATTTAGGGGCCTACCGTTAAGATTTCATACCCCATAATCCTATCTTTCTCTCTTATATTTCAATTACATTTAGCGTGCTATTATATCAGACAATATTTTCCCATTTTTCTTCATTTATGTATTAAGACTGGTCAGAAAAATTAATCTATCATTTACAGTGATACTTTTCTATACTGCAGTACTTTTATTTCGCTCTTACACAAATTGATGAAGACCGCTTCGATGGCCAAGTGGTTAAAGAGGAAGAGGGAGGTCGTGGGTTCGATCCCCATCCGAGTCGTACCAAAGTGTGCAGTGTGGAAGTTTATAGTGATTCTAGCATTGGGGCATCATGCCGCAGGCATGTAGCATGATGTCCCACCCAGTCACCCAGTCACATTATTTTGACACCGGACCGACCAGTCCTAATACTAATGCTGAGCGCCAAACGAGGCAGCTGTTAGTACCATTTTTATAAGTATTTGGTTATGACTCGGCCGTGAATAGAACCAACGACCTCCCGCAAGATAGGCGGACGCCCTAACCACTAGACACACAGGAGCGGTCCACCATAAATATGACGTTTTAAACACATTATATCCCATTTGTTGTTGTTTCTCTTCCACATAATAGCTTATTTATTTAAAAACGTTAAACTTTACTAATTTTTTTCATGATCGGATTAGTTTGCTGAATATATCTTGCGATTTATTGGCATTGTTACTACTTAATAATATTTTTAACAGAATATTATGGTAACAATTGCCTCGTTTCAAGTGGTAATCATTGCGGTATTTTGTTATCGTTAACCGATCGAATTCGGTATGCGTTTTTGCTTCAAGTTTGAAAATTTACACTTTACTCTTAGTTATCCCCAAAACAGTGTTTCATCGTCTTGTTCTTTTTCACGCTCGAATGATTCTTTACTTTTAGTCATCGAGCTGAATGAGGGGCGAGTAATACAAATTTTAATTAACAATACAGAGATATAAAAACTGGTTTCAGACATTTATTTTCTAAATATTAAGTATGTATTTGCAAGTTTAAATCAACACACATCATTAATCAAGATTACATCTTCTGACAGGGTAGAAGTGTCAAATTATGATGTGCAAACTTGTACTTCTAAACAGTAACTATCTTTGATTCTCTCTTTTTTTTTGCATTGAAGTAAAACATCAGATAATGGTGAAATGGCGTTAAATTAGATTTATTCCTTTCCCGAAACCTTAAAAAACTAGGATGTTTAAAGACTTGTGGTCGCCTGCACAACAGCTAAACACGGACACAATTGATGGCAATTACCTCTCGTTTCTTTGCACCCATAAACACGTGTTGTGTGTGAATGGAATTTTTAACGTGGCATTAACAATTTTTCAGTCATATCGCTCCGATGTACGTCTAAGAAGACCATACATGTAGCTTGTTAGACCTGCAGAGGCGTAGCTAGAGTGTTTGGCGCCCGGGGACAATATTCATATCCCCCCACCTCAACTCTGAAACTCATTATTTTCATCAATAAAATCACCATTACCCGTTACAACCTATTTCAAAGCCCATTTTGGCGCCCCCACTAGTATGGCGCCCGGGGACATATGTACCCCCCTGCCCCCCCCCCCCCCAGCTACGCCTCTGTAGACCTGTAAATAGAAACATTGTCTTCAGATCATTCAGTTCATCCATCGAAGTTTTGTTATTAAAATTATTTTGAAAGACGTTGGATATAGTGAAACAGAAACAATATCATGCGAGAAACGGACACTAGATACTAGATACATACAATTATTTATTTTAAAAAAAAATGACCTAATTACTCGACTGAACTGCTGGCAGAAACAGTCCAAAGTAATGTATTTCATTTCTATAGCCCCATGCGGAATGATTGTAATATGATGTAGAAATAAATAAATAAACTTACCAGTATTTCCACATGCTCTGTGTTTCCATAGGGCGCAAATATCACAATATATGGCTTGCTGACGACGGGTAACTGGTTTTCTGCAGTAAATGCACGAAGACATTGTTCTGTTTTTTAGGAGGCACCAGACAGATGCCCCACCCCCCACCCCTGAAAAAAAGTAAAAGTTTTTATGTGTGTTTGTGCTCCCCCCGATATGTAGTTTTTTTCTTTCTTTAAATTCCCTTAAATTTAGTGTTTCCTATCGGGATTATATACAATTTCGAAAGGGGTATTTTTATTCTGTTTTTCCCTAGTGTTACTATAAAAGGGTTTTCGGAGGTGGGATTTTTCTACCCTACTTCGGATCCACTTTCTTAATAATTTTGGTTTGACCATGGCTAATGGTCTCCTATATCCTGTGTTTGCTAATAATGTTGGTGCTATTTGTCTGTGTTTAGATAACCTTTTCGTTCGAATTTGACCAGTTCTCTTATTTTAGTATTTCTACCTCTAATTGGGTCATCACGTTCATCACTTTTTTTTAAGGTAGTACATACGTTTAATTATTTTATTTAATTTTGAATTTCGGTAAAGTGAGGTGTTTTATTTAGATTTTTTTTACTGTGTCTCACTTTACTTTCTATATTTATCTTCATATAGTCCGACTGATCTTGAGTCGGGGTCTGTACATTTTTTATTTTTGGCTGTACTTCTCCCGTCTCAAGTTTGGTCGTCATTTGTTTTATAGTTTAGTTATTTAATCTTGAAATTCATTCGAAATGGTTTATTTTTCCATGAATTTGCGTTCTCTGTGCAGTACGGGAGCTGCACCGAGAAAGAGTATATAGGATGTTAGCATCCAAAAGTTAAATTATTTAACTATTCCTATTCTAAAATATGTATATTACTTAATGGGGCGTTTTTCCAAACTCTTCCACAGGCCTGTCTACTTCACGTAGCGTCATGTGACATAGCCCTATGACGTCCTCATAATGTTTGTTTGTTTGATTAGGATTTTTAACGTAGCTTTAACAATTTTTCAGTCATATCGCTACGATGTCTGCAATGAGGCAGTTTATAGTGATGTCTAGCACTGAGACATCATGCCGCAGACATGTAGCATGATGTCTCACCCAGTCACATTATCCTGACACCAGGCCGACCAGTCCTAACACTAACCTCTTAATGCTGAGCGTCAAGCGAGGCAGCTGTTAGTACCATTTTTGTAAGTCTTTGGTATGACTCGGCCGGGGATCGAACCGACGACCTCCTGCTTCCGGGGCGGACGCTCTAACCACTAGGCCACCGGAGCGGTCCTCATAATGTACTTTCCCCATTAACTTTCCTATTCTATACAATCAATTTAACAATAAATACAGCTATAATTTGTTTAATATATGTAATGGCCCATCACCTTTTTTAAATTTTGTTTTTGTTTTTTTATTCCTTTATTTTTTTAAAAATATATATTTTTTAAATTTAAAATTTTTTAATTTTAAAATTTTTAACAATAACTAAAAGAAGAAAAGTGTTTTCCCCATTTCTTAATCGTAATTATTTGTCCACATCTAAACATCGTCTTTGTAATGTAGTCTTTAATCTGTCTAATTAAGTCTTTATTGAAATTTCCGTCTAAGAAAAGTATCTGTTGACTGTTATATTTGTCGATCTTAAAGATTTACATAATGAGAGAGAGAGAGAGAGAGAGAGAGAGAGAGAGAGAGAGAGAGAGAGGAGTATGAAATGAAATGTCCATTGATGTGGGTGAAATGAAATGTCCATTGATGTGGGGCGAACTGTCCATGGGCCGAAACGTCCATGGGGCGAAACGTCCATGTACCAGGTGGGGCGAAATGTCCATTGAAGTGGGGCGAAATGTCCACTGAAGTGGGGCGAAATGTCTTGGGCCGAAACATCCATGGGGCGAAACGTCCAGGTACCACACAGACCACATATTTCACTTACGGATCATCACCAAAGCCTTATTACTACATGTGCACTGTCGCCAAAATACACACAGACAACCACTCTCTCAGCTCATATTCTCAAGAATGAACAATTACCTTTAAATCCATACCAAAGATGCATCAATATAACTCTTCTATCACCACCTAAAGGAGAGAGGAAGAAATGTTCTAAAAATTGACTAGAACTACATTCGGTGTACTGAACTGGAAGTATTAATTGTGATGCGATTCCTAAAAGGGTTAGACAATTTCACCTCAATGGACAAAACTTCCAAATCAATGTGTCTGAAATACTTCTGCAAAGTTTGAAGGAATTTCATCAATGAATAGAACAGTTACAGGCTTTCAGCTGACACCACTGTAACACAAAAAACAGCGCATTCCAAATGGCCGCATGGCAAAAATGCTATAAACTTAAAGTTTAATTGTGAGTTTATTAATCAAGATAATCACTTGAAATAAACTGTAATTAGTTTTTAGTTCCAACAACAATCTGGAAATTACTAGAAATTAAGCTTCACTGTGAAACTTTCTTAGAAAATGTAATTTTAAAAAAATGAAACATATTTTTATAAGAAAATTTAAATTTAATTTAAATTTTAATAAAAATTTGAATCCAAAAGTTGACAAAGTTTGTTCTATGGCAAAGTCTCTCCATTCCTTTATTATAAACATCAAGGGTTTTCCTTATCAGTTGTGATGCAATAAAACCAGGGTCTGTCAATCAAATATAACACCCTGAAATCTGAAATCATCAAAATAAAGGTAGCTAGGGGTACTTAATATGTATATGACAATATTTACAGCCATGAAGGGGAGGAACCCTTATGGTAGGCTTCCAATCAGATTGAAGAGTTGGTGCAGAAATCTAAAACCTAGCAAGTTATAAAACTGAGGGAAAGAGGATAATTCTTGTCATTTACATGCAATTATTGTAACGGAAACCATGAAGGGGTACAAGAAGAGGCAGAAAATGTATTTTAAACCTGGAAATATTCCACATAAAAAAGGAGTCAGATATCTGACGGATGATATTCTACCAATTTCCAGTGCTGCATCAGTCCCAGTGACCAGAAGCATGGAAGCAGACAAGTTCTCACTGATAACAGTCACAAAGCCGACAAATGACTCTCTTTCATCTGCTCAGGTTCCAGACTATAATGCCAATCCGGGGTCTGCAAAAACTCTACAACCATATCCAAATCAAAACTGGACCTTAAAAAGATAGAATTAAATGAGCAAGATGGAACACGAATCATATGCATGAAAAAAAATGTTGAAATGTGGAATGATATCATTCATCGCAATGGTCATCAATTCAACATATGTGACAGGTCAGAGTTCCATATTGCTGATGAAAGAAAATGGGGACTTGCTTGGAAGCAGACTATGATGTGTAAAAACTGCAGTTTTAGGTCACCAGAGTACAAGTAATTTGAGGAGATAAAAATAGATAAACCTGGGCCAAATCCTGCTGCTGTTAATCTGATGTTTCAAGCTGGACTACAAGATACCCCTATGGGCAACACCAGAGCTAGATACTTGCTTGCAGCCACTGACATTCCACCACCTAGCACATCATCTATGCAAAGAGCATCCAACAATGTAGGCAAAGCAACCATTGAGCTCAATGAAATTGATATGACAAACAAGCTTAAACTAGTCAGACAGGTTAATGTCATGTATGGTGTTCAGCATCCTGAACAAAATAATGTTGCTTTTGATGCCAGATATAATGCCTTTAGCTTTGGACATGAAACGAAACCTGCCCAAAGTTCATCACAAGCTGTTGGAATTGCCTGTGAAACAGTTACAAAGAAGCAGTACATTGTGGGTTGTACAGTAGAAAACAAGCTCTGCTGGACTGGAGCATGGCTGAAGGGGAAAGGTTTTAATGTGAAATGTCCAGGAGGCCATGTTGACTGCACATCAAATCTGTCACCAGTTGCACCACATTCAGAGTATGAGATGGCAAGAGAAATTGGAAACAAATTTGTGCTGCAAGAGATTCTCATTAAACATGTAACTACAGATGGAGATGCACAGGGTCTGATGTACAGGTATAGATTTAAATCTCAAGGGGTTGACTACTATGGTTATTAGAACAGTCAGTCATACTTGATTTTACTCGAATGAACAGGTATGATAAATTATGAATTGGTCGGAGCTTAAAATATAAGAGTGAGAGTTTGCTTATAAGAATCAAGAAGCTGTTTGTACATATTTTTGTTTGAAATATTGATTAGGCTGAAGTTATTGACACAGTAGAGGTGTGTCTGAATTGGCAAGATTCTTCATTTGGCTGCCATGAGTACAATTACATATAATCAATGTAAGGTTGTTTGTATATATACAGCTGCTGTGTCTTTTAACTCAGTACTCATCGTTTGTACTTGAATACCTTTGCATATTTGCTAGTCATTGTTGTTAAAGCTTCTACAGTGTCATCACTAGCTGAAACTTACATTTTTGAATAAATATTGAGTGAATCTCATGGGTAAGAAAACTCCAGTATTGTCACCCACTCAGTGAAGCTTTTCCCATTATTCACAAACTTTTCTTTTTATTTTAATGTCAAATGAGTTTTTTTTAAATGCTTAAGGGAATTTAATCATGCATGTTCTCATAGATTGACTTATTACCATTTTGTTTTGTACAAATTGTGGTTTGGTTAAGAAATTATTCATTCCAGTCAAATTATTCATTCCAATCAAAAGGACAATTTCAAGAATCCATATGTGTTGAGATATAATTGGAGAGAAATTGGAATTATTAAGACATTCTGGATTGCACATTGGTACATCAGGAAATTCAAGACTATTGGAATTTCTTTATAACATTGAAAACTTGGCCTTGTGAAAAGACATTTTGAATTATTTGGAATTTAATTTATGATACTGTGTCCTAAATTTTGACTTTGTAACTTGGATAAATAAATTAATTTGTTGACTACTAAACTTGTTAGTTTTGTTACTTTTTAGTTTAACACATGGTCATGATGAGACACCTGATAAGCGTGCTTTCACAGATGATATTGATTGGGGCATGGATAAATATCGCACAAAACACAAAATGCTTTCCTCTGCATCCATTACCAAAATCCTGCACTCCATTTCAGATGTATCTCTGACAGAAAATCAGTAAGAAGTCCTGTTTGATAGCAGGTTGTGTGCAACATTAATTGTTTCTGCTGATCAGGATTTAATAGTTAATTCATTGAAGTGAACTAAACTTAATGTTTCTCTGTTTAGGGGTCACAATTAAGGTATTTCTGGTATTTTCTTGTTTCTATGGGACACTTAATCGCTCACTACATACAAATCTCCTTGATTAGGAACTAGAATGTACTGTTAGCCTCATGCTGAAGATAGTTATACATTTTCATGTGGTGTTTTAAGAAAATGCTCATGTGACGTGGGGTCAGGTGGCCTGTGGGATGTATATAATTTGTTTTTTGTAAAGAAAGTCATCTATTTTATTGCAAAATGCGCGGGGGGGGGGGACAAATTCATACAAGTTTATTTCGCTTCTTAAGTCTCAGGACATATGACTGACAAAAGTTCTGGGACAGCAAACAGATTTTTTTATAGTGCCCCAATATATATGGTAAATATGGTACATTGTAGTTAACAATACTTGGTTTTCACTTCGAAACTTACAGAGTCTAATTATTTGTTGATTTTAGTAAACATGTTGGTTCTCTTCTTTCAGTTATGTAGTTTACAACCCAAAGAATTGTAGCAACATAAATTGAAACATCTCAAAATAAAACTCTCTTTATATCAGTATATCAATAAGATTGAAGTGTTTTGGATATTAATAATATTACTTAATATAATTATTTCCTCACTTATCCAAAACCTTTTTTCTCCAATAAACAAAACAAATTCAGACAAATTTCTAAAACCAAATTTCATGTAAAACTTGGAAATCAATCTTAGTTGCTACATTCCTGACACGTGCATTTTTTTTAAATTTAGGATTAGCAAATATTGCAACTGGCTTATTATTGAGAAAGGGTCCCAAGGGCATGTAAAGTTAAAATAATACTTGACGTGCAGGTTAAATTTAATACTAATATTAGGCTGATCAGAAGTGTTTTCAACATAAAACATAGAGTGAGATTTTGTGGTAAATTATAAATACTGTGAGATAGAGTGAGATTGTATGGTAAATTATAAATACCGTACTGGTGAATGTGTGTTTGTTTTCAACTTAAGAGGTTTTTGTGTCTTATGAAGAATAATCTTGAGATAATATTCAGTGATTTCATTATCATGATTAATGGGATATAATGAAATGATTTAAGTCCAGTTGTGCATAAAACTTAATGAAAGAAAAGTCACCATATACTGGAGTTAACTGACAGAGTTGAGATCAGTTTAGTCACTGGCCTTCCAGCCCATTGCCAGTGAGTTTTGAGTAGGAGCGGTTAATATTGATAGCCATAGGCTTGATGGGCCAGTTCTATTTCTTGAAGTCATTATTAAATAACTTTTGTTATCTTGAAGTTTAATGATTACTAATACAAGAGGTTAAAGAGTGCATAGTTACATAAACCCAAATGAAAATTGGACATTTATTTTTGCTACTTACCTGCATCTGCAGTTAGTAAATATTCTTGTAGCAAATTGGCTAAATCCATGTGCATTAGTATCAGAATACAGACACAAAACAAAATTATTAATTATTTATACACAACATTCATTTGAAGTTTAACTAGTATGCATCATGTTTAACTTTTCCTAAGTCCACATATTCTGAATAGTGTTATACATCAATTCACTGTAGTCAAATACCCCTTTTAAATGTTTTTCAATTTTACAAAATTATGTCTCCTGTAAGAGTCACGTCAATAAAAGCCCTTTTCACTTAATACATTGGTGACTTGGTTTTTCTTTTCAGTATAGACTGGTCTGCTACCTAAGTGTGCATTAAGATATAATGAAACTGAGATGTGGTTATAATTCAAGAAATTGTTCTGTTTTCTTGGAATTGTGTTATGTACAGTGACTATAAACATAAAATAAGGAAACTGTTCAAATGTACAAACTTTTAAGCCAAATAGTCGCACACATAGAATTTATAAGATCAGTTGACAGAAGTCTATAGTATCATGCATAAATATCATGTGACACAAGCCTAGAACTGACTGATTATTCTGTATCAATCTTGCCCATGTCATTGCCAGTTATAATCTTTAATCTGAACTTGGAAACATTTGTTTTGATGATTTTGTTTACTGGAACTAAACGGGTACCCAAAGCTAATATTTTAACCACAATTTTGACTGGGTCGTTCTATTTTGCCAAATGTAGACACGACTGTTCTGTAGATGGCACCCATCATGGCTTTCGAATTGGCTGCGGCATCGTATTCTGTCAGATCCTGGAGATCACTGTCCAGGGCGGACTCATACTTCTGCACCTTGGAGGGGATCGATATCTGTGCAGTGTTTATGCGGGGGTGTCCTTTTGGTTTTGAGCGGTGTATTGTGTGTGGCTGTATTTGTACCTCACTGGTCACGAGGGCAAGGTAGGAGACGCAGTCCGCACTGTGGTAGGTTCTGGTGGAGAGGAAACCGTTAAGGGCAGAGCGCCTGGTGATGACTAAGTCGGACTTGTTGCCAGCGATATGACCTGGAGTGTTTCCATCACACTTTCTGTTATGGTTTACATTTGAAGAAGGTGTATGTGATGCACAGGCCATGGTACATGCACAACTCTAACAGTCTCTAACCGTTTTCGTCGGTCTTTCCTGTACCATGATATCCGAGCCAGGTAGGCCATGACTCGTGATCCTCACCTATTCTGGCATTAAAGTCACTGAGGATGAATAGTGGTTCGTGTTTGGGGCAGCCTTTGATCTGTTCGTTCAGCTGCCCATATAACCCATCCTTTGTGTTTTCGGAAGACGTGAGGCTGGGGGCGTATACACTGATGATGTTGACAGGACCTGCAGCAGTGGTGACGCGAATGGACAAAAGACGCTCAGTGCCCCCTGTGGGAGGTTGAACCGAGGCCAGAAGATTCGTTTTGATGGCGAAGACCACTCCATGCTGACGGGGATCCTCAGGTTTTCGACCCTTCCAGAAGAAGGTGTAGGTTTCCTCTCTGAGTAAGCCACTAGAGGCCAACCTGGTTTTCTGGAGTTCAGCTATGCTGATGTTTAGCCTGGTGAGTTGTCTATCCATTATGGCTTTTTTCCTAGTGTCGTCCACATCTCTGAGGTCATTGGAGATCCCTGAGCAGATGGTGCGCACATTCCAGCTTGCAAATCGATGAGCTGGATTATTCATTATTGGTTTCTGTCTTATTTTGTCTGGTGTGGAATTTCCATCTGCTTGTCATTTTGAGCAACACACTCAGCTCCAGATACCCACTGGAACAGGCGGACGATTGTGGGTCAACACCGTATTGACTGGGGGTTGACCGGCTTGAGGCGAGCGGTAGTTGACCAGTGGGACACGATGATCCAACCCTTCCCTTTGCCAGTCAGGTGGTGCTTATAACCAGTAAATTGACAGCTTCCGTGTTGTATCATCACTCAGTAGGTAGACTGGAGTGACCTCTCCAGGGCGCAAGCTTAGGCGTGGAATATGGAGATTATGGGCTGCCTAGACGTAGGATCCCCCTCTTGTCCCTGCTGATTCGGTCCAAAGGAACGCTGAGCATGATATTTGGCACTAGTTTTGATGCAGGTGCTGTCGGATAGAAGTCATAGTCGACACCCAGACGCCTTGGGGGCTCCACTCCGAATTTTCTGTCTGGGTTTACACCCGTAGCCTGTCCTTCTCTCGAAGATATCCATAAGGCTGTGGAGCCATCAACTAATGGATGGGACTTGGTGAGTTTTGAAGCAGGGTTTCCTTCTGCTAGACAAATTTTATTGACAAGGCTAACAAGCTTCATCTGCCCGGTTTTGGAGAGTTTCCCTTCTCTTAGACTGGCTACCTGCCAACGCTAATGAGCCCACTCTGTCCACCCAGTTATACCACCGATCACTCGGTCGTGACACACAGCAGGCTCTACGAAAACATGAGGCCCCATGTGAAGGTGCTGCTGTGGACACAATAGTGTAGGAGAGGCCATATGCAACTAACCTTATGTCCAGCAGAGCTACACAGTGGTCCTGTAGCGATCACTACATCAGGAAAGGAGCGTCTATTAGAAATGCTTCACTTCCTTTTGGCAAGCGGGACGTCAGACCTTGCACCCCACATGCAGTAAATGCATTTATGAAGCTTAACATCACTCACTAGGCTTTATGCAACATGTGTTATTTCTAAGTTTAATTCTGGTCAGAATTCTTGATGTAAGTATATCATATGATAAATACGTTTTTAATTATTCGAGACAGGATACTATTGAGTATACGGTATTTGGAGCCTCTTTCATATTACTTGCCGTAAAATACCCATTTACAGTATTGCAGACGGTTATTTATAACTTATACAACAATTTGTATATATTTGTTGATAAAGCCGTTCTTTTCTCCCTTTAAAGACGTTTACAAATATAAAATCAAACATATATATCAGATCGTATTGGGCATCAATGTTAAAAGAGAAATACAATAACACCAATGCAATACTAGTATATGTTTATCTTCATTTTTAATTCCACGCATATTTGTGAGTCCCAATCGCTAATGCGTTTCATTATTTCTTAGATATCATGGCATTTCTCAATCTTTAACATAATCATTTACTTCAATTAGGTATTAAAGACACTCATCAGTATTAAAAGCGTTGACGAAAATGTTGTATTGCTCCAGTTCACCCTACGATTTCTCCATTTCACCCTGCGATTGCTCCAAGCTCACCTTACGATTGCTCAAGTTCACCCTACGATTGCTCAAGTTCACCCAATGATCGCTCCAAGCTCACCCTAAAATTGCTCCAGCTCACCCTACGATCGCTCCAAGTTCACCTTACGATCGATTGCTCCAGTTCATCCTACGATTGCTTCACTTCACCCTACGATCTCTCCAAGCTCAACCTACGATTGCTCCAGTTCATCCTATCATTGCTCCAGCTCATCCTACAATCGCTCCAAGCTCACCCTACGATTGCTCCAGTTCACCCTACGATTGCTCCAGTTCACACTACGATTGCTCCAAGCTGACCCTACGATTGCTCCAGCTCATCCATTTTGAACGATTTGGCGTGCCATAGTACTAAAATACGGGCTAAATTATATGAAATGACGAACTTAGAGGATTTTTTTTGTCTCATCCAACAATAACTCTACAGCAATGAATGATGGTAACAGTTAAGTCAAACCGACCAAAGCATGAGAGAGAGAGAGAGAGAGAGAGAGAGAGAGAGAGTCAAACCGAACAGAGACAGATAGAGAAAGGAGAAAGAGAGATACCGTGTCAGACATAGAAAGTTTATGGTCGCTTGAACAGTTACTAAAGCGGAATAATGACTTAGATCAACTGTAAATATATTTTAAAACGTTAATAACCTCTCGCTTGTTCGTCATTTCCCTTAGTTTATATTCCACATTAATTTCCACAAGCAGGTAGGGTAAAGACGTTTTTTTAGCGTTCATGTGAATGGCGTAGCTAATCAAGTGTGAAGTGCTCTACATTTATTATAAAAATCATCTTTCATGTTTAAATCATAAGCGTGTATTTTACTGATTTAATCCCCCTGAAGAACAATAGAAACTAAACAAGAAAACAATCAACTTATCAATATGCAAAGGCGATTTTAATTAGGCATGCAAGATGTAGAACTACACTGTGTAGCAGACACACTAGGGTATGTGAGGAATTCATTTACTAGGTCAATACACATCTGTGTGTTGTAAATCTAACTCCGTTGAAAAGGGCAAATATATCTGTATGTGATATAAATAATAATATATGTACAGTATGTACGCTGTATCAATGATATACCACTCGTTGTATAAAGTTTACATTAAAAGGAAACTAGGGGAAGCCTCGTTTCCTTTGAATGAAAAATGTATACATCTCGTGGCATAACATTGAAACAGTGTACACACTATACATATATTCTCTATAAATAGTATGGATTTACAAGAAAACTAGAACGGAAAATGTATTCTTTCGTCACGTTTCTCAAGGTATAATACATCCCAGAAACATCCATCGGAAGCTATCATATATTATACAAAGTTCGTTTCTTTCTTAGATAAACATGTAAATATTCATATGAAAAGCATTATTTAGCTTGCTATTTAAAATGTGTATTCCAAAACAATAATAATTTTATAAAAACAATCTAGCTTACATTATTATGTCTCTCAAGTCTTTACATTTTATTGGTGCTGAAGCCAAATCATTTTCATACAGTAAAATGTCATAACAATCTCTAAGATATCAACATAGAACAAATATAACAAATCGATTATACTGTGGTCTAATTCTGTGCAAAATATGTGGCGTATTTGACAAATTAGATTGTTGCCTAATACTCGTCGCTGCAGATGGAATAAGTGGACAGTGCATCTACCTGTAGGTACATCCGAAGACAAACAAACATTTAAAGATCCCCAAACAGAGACATAGTGTTTTTTAAAAACCTATATTAGGTGTGTTGCAATGTATATGAGAATTCAGCATCATGATCAATATACAAATTATGAATACAATCTGTTTAGAGCAGGACACACTTCAAATGTTGATGAGCTTCAGCTCTGCTAACCGGATCATTAAGAATATCATTAGTATTGCAAATAAAAGCTGACTGATATAACGAACCTAAGGAAAACATAACTTTATTTGAAAGGACATCACAATATTAGCGTAGAAACAACGAGAGAAATTTTATTGTAAAACAATGTAATGAATGCATTGAATATTGCTTTACATCAGGACCTAGAGCAATTTTGGTTTCATTGAAATCAAGTCAAACCAAAATTTTAGCAGACAGGGACAGACAATCATTTGTCTTAAAATAAACTACAGAAAAGCATCTGAGAACAAACAAATTAGTTACTTTAGTGCATTGCTAAATTTGTTTCCAACTGAAGTTAGCAGTTTCAACCTTGTCTCAAAATAACAGTAAAACCTTTTATCCTTTGGGCAAACAGTTTGATTTAGAGCCAGTGATGGTTTTCAAATCCTTTATCCTATGCTCATTTCAGAAATAAATTATATTGGCACATTGTCGGCATGCTATGTTCGTTTTTTTCAACACAAATGGCGGAGAAATATTTGGTCATTTATAGTAAAGGTCGTTATCAATGAAATTTATATCATGTGAATTTTCCAATGTTAAATACAGAGCGTTAGAAAGTTCTTTTCAATTTAACATTTTCTTTGAAATTATGGACAACTTGCGTGCTGTATGCTTCTACGCAATGGCTTTATCATTCGGTTTCGATCGTCCTCCATGAGAGTAAAATAAGTTACATGTGTAATCACGTACAGCACTTAGTAATGACAGTGCAAAATATGTATGGACAACAAAAGTGTTTGTGTAAGTTGGAGTGAAAATCCCAACACATAAAACATTTATGACACTGTTTCGTTTTAACTCTGCATCAGGATCCCACATGTCTCCAAAACGATCATTCAGTTAGTGAAAGAATTGATTCCATTATTTTATCTGTGTTTAAAGTCAATTTAATTACTCCAAATATATAGATGTGGATTTCGATTATTTCAAACTGATATCGTTGATCTTCGACAAGGTATATCGAGGTTTCTATAATCTGTTCAGATTAGAAATAACGAATAAACATGCATCTAAATAAACTCTGTCGGTTGATAAATGAATTTAAAAAAAAACTGTATTCACAGGATTTCAGTGTACTGGATGCATGCACTTGTTGCATTTACAGGATTGGAGTGTAAAGGGTGTATAAAGTCATTGAGTTCAGTGGGAGTTGAGTGGACTGGATTGAGATACCCGTCGAGTTCTTCCTTCCTCGTAATGTTACTGGTTCTCAAAGTCTCCTCTGATTCAATATCTATATGAACCATGGAGTGTACAGGGTGTATATAGTCATTGAGTTCAGTGGGAATTGAGTGGACTGGATTGAGATACCCGTCGAGTTATTCCTTCCTCGTAATGTTACTGGTTTTCAAAATCTCTTCTGATTCAATATCTATATGAAACATGGTTTGTGCAATCAACTGTGGTCCGCTGTGTCGTTCCAAATTCGTTTCAATGGCGGTTCTCAGTTCTCCACTTGGGTTGCTTACAATTGTCCAGTAATTTCCAGACAGATTATCGTCCTGTATATTTTCCGCTCCGTCATCTTTAATTGAATTGGTAACTCTATTATCATTGGATGCTCTGCCCGTACGTAAGCTAGAGAAGGAAATCATAACTTTTCAGGAAAATGATAAATGCGCATGTGCAATACGTACAGATGCATTAGCAATAATAAAATTACTCGGATACGAAGTATGTAGAGTAGTAGTAGAGGAGCTGAACAGACCATTTAATAGAGCCTTTTTTTGACAAACCAACTGTTATTTGTAATTCTGTAAATAATTTCCAGGTGATTAATCGCTGCGGTAAAAACCTACCTCAGCGTGTGGAGTATTTCATCAGAGATAAAATCTCCGGCTGCGATTAATTAACCGTATATTTTATAATATAATGGCAAATATTGGAGAAGCACAAATCACTAATGATTGGCCGCAATTAACAAACTTCAAGTGAGAGATTCATTTAGAAATAATCTACAAGCTCGTCAAGAAGCTCGCGTTGATTTTGCCGCTGATACCGAACAATTATTTACACCGGTAACCACAGCTACTGAGAAGGCTGCATTAGCTACTGAAAAGGCTATATTGGGAGATATTACTGAGGAACGACGAGAAAAAACGGTTGTTCTCCCTGTACGTGAAAAAATAGCAAAGCAGTCTGAACCGGAAAATCCTTATTTATTAATTTTGCTGATACGGGATGTTACGAAAAAGATAAGAGTTTAAAACCAGAACATAGAAAATATATCAAAGATATGCATCATTAGGCTGATGTACTCTATAAAGCTAGAAATAGAATAAAACAAATTAACAAGGAAGATCCAAAATATTAAGCATATATCAATATAGCGGAAAAAGAATATGATAAATATGAAAAAGTAAAAACACAATAT
This sequence comes from Unio pictorum, assembly GCA_030141615.1. Lineage (NCBI taxonomy): Eukaryota > Metazoa > Mollusca > Bivalvia > Unionida > Unionidae > Unio > Unio pictorum. The sequence continues at coordinate 4,289,478 of JARLTB010000207.1, forward strand.
AAACAAGAACAAAAACAACGAAACGAAGAACTAAAACAACAAAAACCACAAAGAAAAAGACAACAATCATCTGACTGCAAGGAAGAAGACGATGATACACAAGGTGCAACTGTTTCTACCGGTAATGGATTTTCTCAGAATATAAATTTATCTAAAGTTCACGGTAGCGGTTTTATTTCTTGTCCAAAAAGTATTATCGATGACATATCACGATTGGAAGTTCTCATCGGGGGAAAAAACGAGTTGGAAATATTTCACTGGAGATAATTAATGAAGCTGATGATATTTGCCAACGTCTATTTCAAGGATGTATCATTAATATTGGTTTAAATATGACTTGTCACTGCGATTAGATAAATAGCATTTTAAAAGAAAGATCATATATCGCAGTCATAATAGACCAACTACTGTTCACGTAATACACTCGCGGTTGCCTGTATACAAAGTATACTACGGAGATGGACTCGGTGATATCATCAGAGGATTATTCACTAGAATTGCTCCGAAAATTGCGCCTATCGCTAACGAATTATCAATGAAAGCACTTGGTGTTATTCGCGATAAGGGTATCAGCACAGCTGGTGATCTCCTCAGCGTGTTTAATGCCGCTAGAGAGAAGCTTATGTCGTTTACCCGAGCCTACAATATCTGATTACATCACATATACAAAATCATATCACGATTTTAAAATTGAATCATTTGATGAAGCTCTTTTGTCTGCTTTACGAACCAAGACAAATATGACTGAATATTGCACTATTGAAGAATTGACATCTGGGAACGTAGAAATATAATTGTTTCAAGAATATCTCCATGATATACCAACTCCACGCGATAAAATCATTACACAGATAGAAATATTAAGTCAAATTATATCCGATATGGAATATCTTAATGAGTGATTACTTAAAATGATAATTGATGATAGAAGTAATAACAAAACAAATTCGTAAATATTATAAAATAACAAAAGCTGAATTACCTAATTTCAAATTTGAGGGATATAATGTACCCGAACTAAAGAAAAAACTCAAATGTCATCGATGAATATTTCTCGCTGATACGCGCTGCATGGTTAAAAACACTACCCACGGGAACTATTCGCGGACACAACAACGCTCCCGATGAAACAGGTAGACATGTATCACCGGACAACGTCGATATAACCACTGTGATCGCGATACATTTTATATTTGATGCCGTTATAGGGAGTTATAACGCTGATACATCATCGTCAAATCGGACCGATCTAGGTTACATCTTATATACGTTTTCCCCGAAGGTAACCCCTGGAAGTTTGATTATACAAACCCCGATTAATCATGTGCACTTAGCTTGTAGTAATCCTTAGATAACAAGAATACATTTTAAATTGGTCGATCAGGATTTTAACCTGATAGATCTATCAAATGAACAATTACAAATTACAATCGATGTAAAATCGTAGATTTTCATCTTGAAATCCTTAAGATGCTCATTCAAAGATTTTCCAATTAAAAATCTACGATTTTCAAACATGCATCAGCACGCACGAGTATTCATATATGACAAGGATTGACTTAAGGTCGCTGTTAGAAAGTCATTCAAGGAAACCATCTTGGGAAACTTTGATCTCGTCATAGATAAATTCGGCAATGAAAAGTTTCTGTTGACAGATCATTAACTGGAACAACCTCGACGTGACCCTATAACATTGATTAGTTGTAATACTGATCAGATAGTGAATTATGCTCACTCGTGTATATCTTTGGAGCGTCTCAAAGAAATATTATCCGCGGATGAGCATCCAAAAAATTTCGATGATGAAAAAAAAAACTCTGAAGATAAAAACTTTCCACAAGAAAATGTTTACGAAAAAAATCCAATGGAAATTATAATATAACCATGATTTTCGATCATCATTATTACCGCGGGTTTTTATTGTTATGATTTCGGCTATATTTTCTGTTATAATTTCAGCTATGAAAATTCTTTAGCGAATCAAAAGGATTCCCCGATAACAACTCCAACATTTTTATCGACGTCGAAGGTAAAATTGAAAATTAAAAATTTCATTGAAAGGAATCCAACAGAAATTATAAATAACGCTGTGATTTTCGATCATCGTTCTTATGTTTATAATTTCGGCTATTAAATTTTTAGGAAAAATTTCTGCATGTAATATATGAGAACCCCAGCTTATTTTACCGACGAAGACAAAAGAAAAATAATCGCGTTGCACGGTATAAAACGACCGGGTGAAGTCGCCACATAATTCAAACTAGGACTAACTAGGTTATATAAAATATGGGTCAAGGAAGCTATCTCAGTGGTAACACAAGGTAACGCGGAACTATTCAAACTAGAGTATAAAGCTAGTAAAGGAAAACTCCGAGATGATATTTATCTGCTGAAAAAACATCGATGAGATAAACGCGACACTTGATGAATTACAAAATACAATAACCGGCGCTAAAGCTGACTACAAACATAAACTTTCCTAGTTTAAAAAACTAATAGCGAATATGTAGGTGTAATCAACGAGATACAAAAAGCTAATGACAAATACGCCGCTCGGATTACAAAACAACAGGATAATAATAAGAAATTATCTGACCGCTATAAACATCTCGTTACGGTAAATAATAACCTACTCGGTAAAATACAAGGGATATACGGTGATATAGAAGTAAATGAAGCATTAGTGGATGGTTTCAAGGTTACAGACAATATTACTCAAAGTTTCAATGTTACAAAGGCAACTCCAAGATTTTAATGTTGCAGGGGCGCCTCTGAGACATTAAATTCTCTAATGACGATATCTTTGAGATTTTCGTTGAAGTCTTTTAGACTTACTGAATTTTCAATTTTGTTTTTTATTTCTTAAAATTAATTTGACTGAAATATGAAATATTTACATATTTCTTTTCGAATTTTTTCGCGTTGGATTCTATGAAAGATTTTTCATTGAATATACTTCCGACCGCGCTAAGAATTTTTCTTATAATAGCAGATACCGCAATGAAATTTTCATTCACGGAGGTATTTTTATATATGATCCTATTTCGTTCTTTTGAGATAATTTTCGTTACACTGTACTCTGATTTATATGTTGGAAAACTCAATCGTCGCGACGAGGTTATTTTTTTATATTCGGCGTCCACATAATAACTGGTGAATATTTTACTATCGTGTAGATGTTGTACACGGTCGAGTTCGATTTTCAATTCGGCGATATTTTTGTCATCAGTTATATATATATAATTATTTCTTTAAATATTTGGAAATATGCAATTCAAAATCTTTCAAATATCAGCAGTAAAGTCATTTATCCTACGCGTTGCCATTACAATAGTGGGGTTTTTGTCATCGCTGATCTTTTTAAGTGTTTTATACAATGGGAGAATTTTGTACGCGAATTCATCTCTGATAATTGCAAATTCGCATTGCAGTACATGTTTTTTTTAAATATATTTTCCATTCGTGATATAACGATAAAGCCATACACTCGTATTTGTGCTCGTTAGCCTCTTCAAACAATATTTCATTCTCGCAACATTCTAGTTGGCATTCTATGTCAGAAACCTCGTTTCCGGGGTGGGGGGTATTGATAAATTCAGATAATTGTTTAGCTCGTATCGACTTTTTTCTCGGCAGACCTCTGGTAATATTTTACCTAAAAATACATTTTTTTTCAATTTTTCCAGGGACATAATTTTTAAGTGTTTTAACCACGTTGAATAATTTTGAGTTGTTTGGTGATCGGTGATATAATATATAATTTGAAAGATATTTTTTTAAAAACTAAATTGTATTTTTTGTGTAATTAAAAAAATCACGCAAATGCAAATGACACTCTATTAGTGATTCTTTTTGGTACAATGTCAGATGTATTCCGGATGCTACCTGATATATAGTTTTTGAATTAAAACTGAAGTATTTAGCAGTGGAGTTCATTGATGAAAATTCAATAATTGTGTTATCGATAAAAGCGGTTACAGGTCGTCGTTGTTGAGATTTTTGTTTCGGAGCTGAATTTAAACAATTTTCACGTTGAGTAACAATTATTAAATTTTATACACGATTATCAAGAGGATTTAGATTGATATGATCAATAACCAAACCGCAACCGATCACCCGGGAAAAACATTCGTAAAAAGTTATATGTACGCGACAGCATTTCATTTTTTTCCCATTCGAATACCAATTCTTATATAACCCATCTTATCAATTTGGCCAAGAGGTATTTTTCGTTTTCGATGTCAGATGGTTCCATCACGAGAAACTTCGTAGTTAACGTAGATATGATGCAAAACGTATTAAATGTGACTTATATTTTATAATACATTTATTTATCTAAATTGTTATTTCTGTTAACGTGATCAACAGGAGTTTGTATCGGGGAATTTTTATTGTGCCATTTGAACGTTCTTTAGGTTTTTACTCCACATCCAACACATAATTTTTTTTCGTACTCCAATACCACAGCTAATGCATGGTTGTGGCCCTAAGCTTCCTCGATGGTTATTTCGTGCGTGATAACCACATAACTCTCTTCTACAAAATATACAACAACGAGTACTCGCTCCAATTGGTAGCCAGTTACAATTGTTCACTATATATATATATATATATATATATATATATATATATATATATATATATATATATATATATATATATATATGTATATATATATATATATATATATATATATATATATATATATATATATATATATATATATATATTATCTTAATAAAAAAGAATGATACAAATATTTGTTATTTCCGAGATAAATCCTCCTCGGCAACGAGGAACATTTGATCTCGATCGAGAAAGAAAATTTCCTACGTGGTTATCAAAGACTAAAAACAGTATAAAACGTGCTAAATACGAATTTCGAAACAATGGGGCAAGATATGTATTTTCGACGTTTCAAACTACTCGTATCGATTATAATATGACCGATTCTCGTGCAAGAGAAATATTATCAAAGATAAATTTAGAGTCGGTCAGATATTTTATCCAAGTCAAATACAGTAAAATTTATAAAAAGATAATAAAAAATAAAGAGAAAATGGGATGTATTTGACCATCGCGAGCGTGTACTGGATTCAACGAAAAAAAACTTGTAATTGTAACCGAAAAACCAGAAAGGGTTTATTAACGGGAATCGATAGCAAATATTATAATCGTGCGTATCATGTAACAGCGTTAACTGATGGAATTTATCCGATAGATATCGCTGATATTAAAAAACTTTCCTGCGTAGCTGAACGAGTTATAGAACATTTCAATAATGCTCAACGATGAAACGGTTTAGCCGCGTTGAGAAAATCCAAAATAACCAAATGGGAAGAATCAGTTAAACAAACTGGTCCTTCGAGTTGGAAAAATATTAAAATTTCCGATATCAGTAAAAACTATCACCGGAGAGGTTTTATGGAATCAAATTATAATCCAAGAGGTGCTCCGATCGATATCATCGATCATAATTCACAAGCTTGGAGTAGTTCTGTACGAGTATTTCCTGTATCACGAACAGTAAAATATTACCATGGTGATATATTCTATTGCATCTACGAGATTAATAAAACTGCTCCTGTTTTTGTATGATAATTAAAAGCGATGAGGAAGAAGTATACGACCAATTTGTTAGAAACAACGAAGACTTATATCGAACTGAAACTCTTCCAACAGAGATGAATAATCTTGCTGCGAAATGTACCGACGATGTATCTGAGATAACAAAAAAACTGTTTTACGGTGCCGTTGGTCGCAGCTCATTTTGCGAGAGAAAAAAAATCGTGGAAACCAACCTGATATGACTTTCTCGATGATGTACAAGCTAGCTCTGTAGAATATGGTCATGTTAGTCTGTGGAACACAAAATATGACATCGAAGTTTTCCGTTCATATGGCAGCATGTTACCCTAGAAATTGTCTCGTGTACGGTGAATGCCGTGAATACTTTGCACGGTTCGGACATCCAACACATGAGATGACCAGAGTAGCGATAAGCGGAGAATTACCTGACTTTGCCTTCAAAGGGTTTGTCAAGGTGACATCGTTCAAATTCGCCAAGGGTCTTCATCCAATACTTTATCTCTGGGTAGGAAAACATTTTTTAACTAAGAAATGGGCTCCGATAGCGCTACTACGATTCATGTTAGATCAAAAAAAAAATGTTAACGTCCTTAACTGTTTCCACCGCGATAATATCATATCGGAAACAAACCGATGTTTGGTTACCAACTCCGGAAAAATGCGACGACTGGGATACGAACAAGCTACGAGAACGACAATCAAAGGATCTAGGAAGAAGAATAATTGGAAAATTTACTCAGGGTGGATCATCCGATCATAAAAGACGCTGTACCCTATTGGCTTTCGATGACCCCTAATTAGATTTTATAATCGCGGATACAGCAGCGAATGAGATATTTACCTCGAGGAAAACTGCTTACTTATTCAGCAAAGAAAAACTAGGAACTATCATTGAATACTTCGAGGGGAATAACCGCAGTATACTCACTTGAGGTCATCAATGCTTGGTTATACAACGATAAATTTATTCTCGACGAAAAAAGATTTTCTGATATCGCGTTTAGAGTAGCAACTGATTCATTTCATTTCTATAAAACAATACCGGAAAACCGTCGAGGAGTTTACTGCGTATGATGGCGATTGGGGAACTTGGAGAATAAAACAGGAGACGTTACACGGATACCGCGAGTAGGCCGATGTTCCCATAGAAGATAATTACCGGGAATATACTAACGATGAAGTGTCATTGCATCCATCTGTGTACGATCCGATAACCAGATATAAAACAATTTATTTGAATAGTCCAGGAGGATGTGGAAAGACAACACGAGTAATCGATTATTTGGGAAGAATTCGGACATAACTGTACTAACTCCAACCCATCGTCATGCCCGGGAGATGAAATCCAGAGGAGTTAACGCGTACACGTATCATTGTTTCTTTCGATATAATGAGAACAAAATATATTCCTGGGATAATTATGTGGGATGAAGTTTGTACATTTTCATCAACGCTATTAAAAATATTTCTAGAGTGGTTATTAAAGGTAAATACCGCAGTGATAATGTGTGACGATCATGGTTAACAACTACCGTTTACCGGTGAATCTCCTCATTGTTGATTGAATGAAACTGTGGACCACTACGAAGAAATTAACAACGATTATCGATTGCTTGACGAGGAGTTAACTTGAGTTAAATTCAGCTATAAGACTACAACCGGATAAAATTCAATAAGAGCGAACACGTTAAACAATACCTGAAACTCCGATTAATGATATCTGGGAGATGTGGAAGCCAACTGATCTAGTTGTCGCGAGCAGAAAAGAGATTCGAAATCTTCTACAGGCAAAATTATTTCATCGTCACGAAGAAACATTTCCTATGGAACCAGTACCACTATGCTATAGATTCAAGGATACACGACGACAAAACATCGAAGTTGATATTCCTGGTAAATCTGAACGACAAGAACTTGTGTTAAATGATATTGTACTAGTTGATATCAATGGTGTCGACGACGCGTTGCGAGCCGATTAATCTCCACGCGTGTTAGGCTACGCGATAACAATACGTTCTTTCTCAATGAATAACAATTACTGATACTATTGTGTTGATCATTGATGACTTCATCGAGCGATCATATTTAGTTTTTCTTGCGGTGTTACGAGTACGAAGAATAAATCAACTTCGGCGAGTTGTTATTAGTTAAGTCCACGAGGTGGTAATTGAGTATCATCTGAGATGACTTGTAATTGTTCACAAGTAAAACTTCGTTGTGGAGCAGGATCTAATCTATATATTAATGGTCTATTTTAGATGTGATTATACTAAATATTTTATGTGATGTCATACTCTATATAGGATCGGTTGGTCTTCTTCTACCACCTTCAAGTTCACCGGTCTCGTACAGATACTTCTCTATGACGTTGCTAGGTAATATCTGCGCTGATAAATTACTCCGGAGTACGTTTATATAATTTTTTGTTACAGCGATAGCCGGTTTCATGTTTAACATCCGAGTAATTTCATTGTTGAGTGCAGTAATTACCTCTGGTAATCGTTTGACCCATTCACGTGATCGTTTATCATCGATGAACTCCTTCGCATATTGATAATGAAACAATTTATCCGCGAGGGTTCTGTTAAACTGTTCAACAATTGCCTGATCGCAATGGATTGTAGTGTGCCCTCGTCGTATTGCGGTATTATGTTGCTTCATCGTTGATTAAACTTTACCTTGAAGTTCCTTATCGGGATCAACCTGGAAAAGATTCGGCCATCGTAGAGGACCTCGACTATAAATTCTTTTGAACGCGGAAGCAACCTCAGATGATGTTTTTGTTGTTAATGGCTCAGCCTCCTTGTATCTACTATCAACATCAACTACGGTTAACACGTATTTATAAGTTTATTGACAGTCTCATTTGGCAAAAATAATATATCGGCTTGATGAACTTTATTTGGAACACTAACATCGAACGACGCATATTGAATCTTTTTTGGCGACGGTAGATAAATTTGCCATATTATCTGTTTGGATAACCAATCCACCGCTGTTGTATTTTTAACCTTTGCCGCATTGGCGAGTCTATCGATTGCTGATTTACCCTTTCAGTATTCGGTTGGAGAATAATAAATCGATTCCATGATATTAAATACTAGAACCCAACATTAATTTACCTATTATAGAGGTTTTTGTTAACCAAGATGCTAATGTTTCTTTGAAGGATTTATCCGGAATAGAATTCAGCGCATGGATCAATTTTATATATGCGATATGACGTTGTTCAAGATCTTTACTTGAATATGCGACATCGTAAGAATGACAAGCTTTATCGATAGCGCTTATCGGATAATCACCAGGTCGAGGTTAACCATGGTCATCGAGTCTAATATGTAATCGAGTTCCCGGTCCCAATAACTATATCCAGGGAGATGCTTTTCTCCTAGTTATTTTGCTCACGGTGCCCCTGGGAGTTTTGTTAGCTTGGAGGCGATATCATCTCCCTTTTTATACACGTAAATCTCAATTTTTTATACCACACTGTGCACACTTGCCAGTGATTGCATCTTTGTTATTTTTGAAGTGGGATAAATTATATTTGGTAGCACCGAGTGTAGACGATCAGTATCGTTATCAAGCCTTCAAGGATTTCAACGAAAGCGCTGCAAAGATAACCGGGGGAGATATTGAATTTATTACTGATATTGATGAAGCACCTTCTGTTGAAGATATTGACGGGAGTATCAAGAACTTAATTGTGTACGATAATACGATGTTAGATAAACAAAAAAATCCGGCTAGAATATTTTCCGGGGGAAGACACAACAATACTGACGTGATGTATATTACTCAACGATACATTCAAATTTCAAAGGTGATCCCAGATAATTGTAATATTCTTGCAGTGTTTAACGGAGTTGACACTCATACACTTAGAAATACTCATCAAACTTCGTACTGCGGTGACATGGATTATATCAAATTCAAAAATGTCTTTAGTCGTGCTCAGGCAAGTCCACATGGATTTGCAATGATAAACTTATACGACCCTAGAATATACAGTTAATTAATCGCAGCCGGAGATGGTATCTCTGATGAAATACTGAACACGCGGAGTTAGGTTTTCACCGCAGCGATTAATCACCGGGAAATTATTCCCAGAATTACAAATAACCGTTCGTTTGTCAAAAAAAGGCTCTATAAAATGGTCTGTTCAGCTTCTCTACTACTAGAGTGGGTACTTAATAGTGTCGAAATGTTATGTGTAAATATTACAATAAAATACTTGCATCATCTTGGTCGCCAGATGTACGCCTACCATTGAATAAAATCAGATCAAAGTTCAATAATACGGTTTTCAAAACCAATATGCTCATATGAAGTATCACACACACTGCTTAGTGTATAGTATATTCTATCAAAATGTACAAATTGTTAGAACTGCTGATTAAGATAGTCACAATACAAAAAATATATATTTCAACGATAAATCTGTATTTCAGATACTACATTTCAACTTTTACATTGTATTTTTGATATTACTTTTCAATACATTGACAATTTATAATTACCAGATTCTAACTTTGTGTTGAAGGCAGGCGATGAATCCAAATGCCAAAAGACCTCCCATTCCGAGAACAATATACAGCAAGTGGATTTTAGATGGAAACGCTGAGGAAAAAAAAAATAACAGTTCTTTTTGTGTCTAATTTGGCACCTGAAAGTTAACAGTTTCTCTTGATTTATGATATATTCATTTCAAGAATCTAACTGCTGCAATTTTATACAAGTATTGGCTAGGTAATCAGCCTAAAATATTGTCACAACTACTAGAGGGTTATCTCCCTTACCATAATTAATTATTTCATCAAGAAGCATAAGGCATATTTTATCACATGTAAAGTTGGTATAGTGTCATTTTGCATACAACACTAAATCAAAACAGTAATACAATAAGCTGTGGAATCATGTAAAGCGACGGAGACACAAAATCGGCAGATGAGAAGACATAACAGGTGAAGGACAGTATTAGGACCAATCTGGTCTATTTACAAGATTTACACGAAATGAATCGACTTTAAAACAAATACAAGTACAGTTTTTGTAGGATAATATTTGATTTTATATTTTATTTGGTAAAAAATATAATTTTGATATATACAGTTTTGTAATATGTACACATATGGAGATTATTTATAGTCGAAGCAAATGAACTTCCAAACATAAATTCAGCTAGGAGGACAAGATAAAGATGATAGTTCAACCTCTTTAGCATCAATTTGAAGGAATTGCTTTCGCAAAAACAATAACTGCATATTTACTAGAAGAATATCTAGTACTTATGGAGAACAAGAAATTCAATATCGGTGTCGTTCAAAACTAGGTGATGCATTAAACTGTTTAGTTATGTCGACATAAAATGAAAGCCACGTGTTTGCGTTGATTTGGGTGGTTCGGGACGGGTTACACTATTCCCACTGATGACCATTCCAATTGCCCACAAATAGTTCTTTCTAAGAGTACGTTCAACCTCAGCCATAGCAAATTTGTTTAGTTTAACAAATAATCATCAGCTTTCTAATTTTCTGCAGTATCAGTTAATAATAAACGACAAAAGTTGTTACAATACTGGATCAATGAAATGCTAGTATCAAATGATTAAAACGTATATGATCTATCACATTTACAAACGTGCTGTTTTCAGATCATAAATTACAAACTTAAAATAGCAGGGAGTTTTTAAATGGATAATGGTATACTACACGATCTCGAGCGCTTTTAAAATACCAACCACAATACATATTTCACATCAAGAACTTTGTAATAGCTATGACATACTCAGTCAAGTAAACGTTCGTATATCAGTAAATATGACACAAGTGAAACATATAAATAAGAACACAGCTGTGTATATGTTTAACAATTTACTAACTAGCCAAGCCGGTCCGAACTTTTTCCTCTAGTGGAATGAACACTCGACTGTAAGACAGGCAATCCGAGTTCATACACGACCGCTAGTCAGAATTTCTCTCTACAATTGAGTTTGTCTAGCTCGCAGTAGGGGATGGCCATATTTTGACTGGAGTTAGACAACAAAGTGAGGACGAATCTCAAAGAAAGTTGGCGACGAGTGTAGTGGTCTAGTGCTATGCTGGACTGACTGCGAAGCAGACGAATAGGTTTAATTCCCGATCGTAATAGTTTGAATTTTTCGGCACTCCTTTTACAGTTGTATGCATGAGTAAATACAAGAAATTCGCAACAACTTAACTAGCATATTTGAAAAACGTACTGGTATAATACTACTACTACTACTACTACTACTACTACTACTACTACTACTACTACTAATAATAATAATAATAATAATAATAATAATAATAATAATGAGGACTTTTTTGTATTACGCATAATCTTCAGAAGCTCTTAAAGCTTTAAAACATCTATAGAGATATGAATACAAAAAATAAAAAACAAATACAAACGCCATACAATTATAAAACATAACAAATGTAGAAAATATTTAAGGTAGGAAACATTATTCGGCATTTAAGTTTGTTCTTTAAGTCAAAAGGTGAGTTTTAAGAGCACTCTTGAAAGGAATCACTGTGTCTAATATTCAATGGGCAATTCGTTCCACCTTGCTGGGCCGTGGTATGCAAAAGAATGTTGCCCATATGACTTCGTTTTCATAGTGGAAATAATGAGTATACGATTGTCAGAAGAGTAGCGTAAGTATCGTGCTGGTGTGTACACATGGATACGGCCAGATATTATGTTGGACTGGAGTCCGTCAGTGAAACGTAGCACAAAGAACAAATTTTGTGTTTGATTCTGGATCGAATTTCTAGCCAGTGTCGGGTACAGATAAACGGGGAGGTGTACTCTGATCGTGGAACTCTATAGATGATCTGAGCTTCTGAGTTTAGAACTTTTTGAAGTTACTGGAGTAGATAATGAGACGAACCAGACATAAGTGAGTTACAATAGTCCAGTCTTAAAAGTACTAATGAAGTGTGTTAGTGGAATCAACTGAAACATATTTGAAGTTTCATGTATATTATGCTAATCATTTTGTTGAAGGTAGGAATTGCTATCTGGTGTTTTCTTTTGGGATTGGATGGTGTCTAACAATTGACAACTTCATTATATTTTAGATGCTTAGACTAAGATCTCATTTACTATTTCAACACAGTTTAATGTCGAATTGGATCAGGTTCTGCAGCTTTATTATCCCGACAACTAACTGATATATATGTGTATGTGTGTGATTGTATGTATGTCTGTGATTTGATTTTCAACGTAGCTTAAAACAAATTCAGTCATCTCTATACGATATCTGCATTGTGGCAGTTTGTAGTGCTTTCTAGAACTGAGTCATCATGGCGCAGACATGTGGCATCATGTCCCACCTGGTCACATTACCCAGACACCATGTCGACCAATTCTAACACTAACCTCTTACTGATGAGCGACTAGCGAAGCAGCTACTAGTACCATTTGTAAAAGTCTTTAGTATGTATGACTCGGCCGGGGTTCGCACCCGTGAACTCTCGCATCCGAGGCGGACGCTCTAACCACTTGGGCCACTGGAGTGGTCCGTCATTTTATCTATTAACGTGAAAGATCTGCTTGATATAAAGTTTTAAAGTACATAATAAGGTATATACGTTTACCGATATGCATGACATGCTAGGCAGTGAATGAATGGATAATTTATTTTTCAATAACCTGAAAAGCGAATTTTATCAAATACTAATTAATTTCGTTTAGAGTTAAGTAGGAAATAAGGCATACTTTATTTCTTATAGTTTATATCATTTCATCCGTGTGTGCGTGTCGTTCACCTGAATATCAATTTACAAAGACAAATCACGAGATTGATTATAAAATATCGGCAACATATGTCAAGCAAAGATATGAGGTGAAATAATCTGTGAATACGGATAGAAGAAGCAATGTTACTTCACAACTGAGGTTATAGCGATAAGGGAACTAATGTTGCATATAGGTCAGTGGGTACTATCAGCCAAAGTTCAAATCCTTCTTTCGTCTCTAGGGCCATCTAAGGTAGACCTATATATTTTGGTCACAAATGTTCGTTCTGCTTGTAAATGTCAAAGATTTTGTAACGAAAATAATACGAGCTAGAACGTTTTTATTTATATGGAACCAACATTGTTAATGAAGCTTTGGAAATCCATGCGAGTACTTTACAAGTATTACACAGGTTTGGTACAGTACCTTCTGCATCCACTTCTGAGGTCATAGCTGTGGTTTTATCATGATTGATACCTGAGCACACAAAAAAATGTAAATACTTATGAATTATCCACCATTATAAAAATACATAATTATTATATGTCATAAATGATGGAGGCTTCAAAAACTAGACAAATATTCATGAAAACGGTTATTGTAAGCTATTTTTTTATCTCCAAATAAGGCATTACACAATTGACAACATATCATCAGATAGATTTATTTATTTATTTATTTGAGCTATCTGTTTCTGCAGTTCATCACAAATGATATCTCAATATAGCGTGATGTCTGCCGTTTAACGTTTGTGTTCTGTTGTGTTTTAGTGATTATTGACACAGACAATATATACAGCGAATTAATTCTTCTTCCCAATTCGAAGTAAAATAGCACATTAAGAAACGCAAAAAGTATTTCGCGCAGTTATGGATTAGATTTTGATTCGTTTTAAATGAACCCCACAGCCACATTAGCATCACACAATAACTTGAATTTCGTGATAATCTTGTTATTGACGTGTCACTAAAGTTATGTATGATAAGTCAGTGCAGCGAATAATCTCAATCCTTTTACTTGGAAAATACTGTACATCAAGGCATATATATATATATATATATATATATATATATATATATATATATATATATATATATATATATATATATATATATATATATATATATATGTATGTATATATATATATATATATATATATATATATATATATATATATATATATATATATATATATATACAGAGACACATAGAGAGACAAAGAAAGAGAAAGAGAGATAGGCCGTGCTTTACATGTGTGTGTGTATATGTGTGTGTGTATATATATATATATATATATATATATATATATATATATATATATATATATATATATATATATATATATATATATATATATATATATATGCAAAGTTTGAAATGAAATGTAATTCCAGTCATGAGAGCATCTAAAGTGCATCAACCAATGGAACTATTGTCCAACTCATGTAAAACGAAAATAAAAAAATTGACAAACGTTATATTTCTAGTTAAAGTACCTCCTGTAATTACTTTCTGGTTCAGAGCAGTAGTTGAATAATCAAATATTCCTGAAATAAAATAAAGTATATTTTACACCTCTGTTTAAAAGACATTTTCACTAGTCAAGGGTCCGCTATTTTAGCCCACCTACACCTTGGAGAATCGATCAGATATGTAAGTGCACAGTACTAGCGACGTCTATCGGTTTTCGCGAGTTTCCTCCCTTAGTATGTGATTCAAAAGGAAACTTTGCAAGTTTACTATCTAAGACATAAAACAAAACATTATATTTAAAGGAAAGGATGTAAGTTTTACAAGCATATACCGGAAGTGGAAAATCACCTATTTATGCGTCCATTCCAGTTGTGTGTTCCCCTGGTTTCGACTCTGTAGGAATCGTGTTCAAATTTAAACAACTTGATGTTGATTGTACGAGGTGACTTAACACTAAGCACTGAAATATCTGAACGATCTGCCAATATGCAAACATTTTGGAACCTTTGCTGGTGAAGGTATTTAAAATGACGGAATGTTTGAAATGTAGTGTTATGTATATCTATATTTTTGTAACTCCTTGTGAATTATTTATATATTTTTTATAATTCTTATTCTGGATGTAATGTGTACAAAATCACTTTAGTTAAGTTTGGCCTACGTGACTTGAATATGTTAAGATCATAATATTGTATAGAATCTATAAATAGATGTTTACTTAAATGATGCCCATGGCGTGTATTCTCAGGGACTAATGTGATTTCGTCGTTTGGAGAATAATAAGGTAACGTCCCATTGATTGCGTTACCTCAAGTGAATTGGCTCAATTCAAGGCAAATTGAGTAGTGTATGCTGTCACGTGGGGTCTACTGCGAGGTACAGTCGCAATACACCGTGTATAAAAGTAGAGAGGTAGTTAAGCATTTAGTTTTTATTCAGATTATTTTAGTCATTCACTGTTATTGAGTTCTTCTTGTAAGGCTGCAGACGGGTTTTATGTTGTACTTATATATTATTCAATAGGAAATAAATTTGTCTGAACTGTCAAGGAAGATAATACGTGCTCATTAACTCGATAATAATGGCATTCTGGAACTGTTATAAATTAGTCAAAGGCATTCCGAACAAGTCACCTTGACAACATCACAGTTTCTAGAGGACCAGTATATTTCTGGTATTGAAATTTTTCAGGAACTTTCCATTCATTTAAGACCTTCATATACCTGTATAAGGTCTAGTTTTAATTCACTTCATAATACTGTATTTTTGTTCTCATTTTCTTCATGTTTAACTTTGATAATTAAATTAGTTTTTAAGTTTTAAAACACGTATTGATCTTTTTCTTTTCTTTTACTTAAGTTTGTGATCACATTATCGTACTTGTTACCATAGTAAGAGACCAAAGGACAACTGTATACGAAGTCATTGAGAAAAAGGAGAAAACAGCTGAGAATACCGGTGGCTTCCGAGTAGACAAAAGAACACTTGATTTACAGACTGTTTTTTTTTTAAAAATTATTATTATTAATTAGTAGTACTAGTAGTATCAGAAGTAGTAATTGTAGTAATAAATCAAGTAATAGTTGTGTTTTTTATCTTTGTTGCTGTTCATGTATTATATTAGTGTTTTATTCATATATATATATATATATTAACCGCTGAGGTGGCCCAGTAATTAGAGCATCCGCTAAGGAAGAGGGAGGTCTCGTGGGTTCGATCCCCGACCAAGTCATACCAAAGACTTACAGAATCGGTACTAGCACCTATCTCGCTTGGCGCTCATCATTAGGAGCTTATTGTTAGGACTGGTTGGCCTGGTGTCGGGATAATGTGACTGCGTAAGACATCATGCTAAATGACTGCGGCATGATGCCCCAGTGGTAGACATCAATACAAACTGCCTTACTGTTGAAATCGTAGCGATATGACTGAAACATTGTTAAGGCTTCGTTAAAAATCCTAATCAGACAAACAAATTTAAATAATTGTACATCAGTATCAGAAGAAATAACAAACTTGATTTGGTATAACCAGTCCTTTCTTTATAATCGACTGTGCTCATTGTGGCATCATGATTCGCACCTCAAATGTGGAAAACAAATAATTTGAAACAAAATGGAAGGATCTCACGAAGGGTTTTAAAACATTTCAAATTGAAAATTACTGATCTGATACAGAATATTAAATATTATTCAGCTGTGGGTTAAGTATAAAATATGTTGGGGTTGGATCGAGAAATGGAAATCCCCGACAAGGGTCATATTATTTGTCTACGCACAAGGCTTGCCCGAGTGGGGAGATATCTAATCTAACACCGGCGAATGAGATGTCTGTCTGTCTGTCTGTCTGTCTGTCTATCTATCTATCTATCTATCTATCTTTAGTTGCATGCATTGTGGACTAATATGAGAAAGAAATGCTTAGTGTATAAATCTGTCATGATATCTATGAAGGAGGTTTGTACGTATATCTTTATTCTTTCTTTCACGTTATGGTTTGATTGTATGTTGTAAGGGCCATTTATTGGACAATATTAACCATGGCTACTTTTGTCCATTGTGAATTTATACTTTGTTATGAAGTCGATTTGTTTGAGAAAACATGTTGTAAAGGTCCTTTCAGTTTCAGATATGTTGACGAAATCTTGCTGATACCTTTTGAGGTATTTATTTTAGGTCATTGGCTTCCTTTTATAACACTAGGTCGCATTATTTCTGATTTGCTGGCTGTGAAAGGATCTGTCGTTGTTAACAAGGTGGAATGATCTTATATTAAATATTGAACGCTAATCCTGTTTCTGCTACTGTGTCGTAGGAAATTATATAATGTAGTGGGTAACATAATTTCTTAAACATCTCTGGCGCAGACAGCCAATTGTGTTTTTAACTTTTTGTTATTGCAGAGGGCTTATTTGCTGGAATTATCCGTTGGAATTATAATCTACTCACACTATACGAATAAGAAACAGTTTTAGAATATTTGTTAATTTATGTAAATGCACTTTGCATTATTTCATTGTCATACTTCCAAACCTTCAGCATATCAACACTTTTATAGTCTATTTGGCCAAACCGAACAATCGATAGGACGTCATTTTAAAAAGTATTCTGAGTTGATTTCGAAGCATAGATTCTAATAGAATTTCGATAAATGTTTTAAGAATATTTGAGATTTAAAACATAATACTTTGTTTTAGTCAAATCTAATTGTGGTTGAATTCGATAAAATGTGTTAGTTTTCGCTAATTTCTTGCATGGCTGGTCAAAGGTGCACCACTGATGACTTTGCCACAATATCTTTCCCTTGTATCCTGTTCTCTACTGTGAAGTCCATTCAAGTACAGTCCTTGACGTTATATTCCCACCTAGTATTATGTCCGCTCGTTTTCTCTTTTATCTTACTGTGCTTTGCAGGATTGTGTTTGACAGGGGATATGAGCGTGAATCTTGACCATGCCATTATTATGTGTCTTCTTCACAGTGGTCAGCAGACCTTCAATTACGGTTTCGATTCTAGTGTGCATCTCCTCATTATAAACTAGGTTTCTAAATTTGAACGTTACGCAACGTTTTACTATTTGATTAAATCATACTATTTCATTAAACCAAAACATTTATTATTAGTTGGGTGAAAATGGTCGATGTATACGTGAAAAATTTGATTTAATTGTGTGAGATCACTTTGAATCACAAAATATGTACCATTTAATGTTCCTTTCTCAAGATGTATGACATTATCTGGTTCGTAAATTATATATCAAATATCAAACATTTGGATACTGTATGCGCACGAATTAAACATAAACTTTGCCATTGAATCATTCATAAATAACATTGCATTTTTTTGCCTTCATTAGAGATCAGAGTTATAATCCAAACCCAAACCGGTTATCTTGTATCATCAAGAAATGTCCTAAATTGAATATTTTCTTATTTAATGTTTCAGTGACGTAACCGAACTTGCGTGTTGCTTTGGATAGAAAAACAATGCTGCAACATCGAATGCAGTCTGAGTGGGAATGACAGCAAAATGGAATATCTACTGGTGAAATATCTCACAAAAGAAACGAGAGACAACTACCACCATACAAGACACAAAACAAAGTCTCACAGAAGATCGAGAGAATCATACAATCATAAGACAAAAGGAGATCAAGCAGTACTGCATTACACTCAGGCAAAAAAACAATGATAACACAATTCTTAGTGAAGAAGTAGAAATGGAAGTTAGGTCACAGATACTCACAGTCCTGACTAACAACAATTTTCAAAAAAGATATGTCAGTCAGAATAATGTCCCATGACATTGACAGAATCATAGGCTATCGTGACCCCATGAAAGAAAACCCACAACTACGCCAAACAACAGAACTATCAGTCTAACCCATCACACAGTAATGTCATGCACAGTAAAGCCTGAAGCAGAAAATCGCATTGTCTAAGAGCAGGCAGGCTTCTGAGAACGAAGGAGCACCACAAAACAGTCTTCAATATTAGCTACTTTGCTCGACACACCTTCAGTGTCAGCAGAATCGATACCATGTCTTTACAGATTCAAAATGGCCTTTGATGGGGTATGAGCAGCTATGATGATGCATAACGTCAGCTCAAACGTCGTTGTTTCAGTTCAGTACGTTGTTCAGTACGACTCTGACAATGCCACCAGTGCTGTTCCAGTTAATGGCAGCAGATAAAATTGGATTGGAGTCGAAGAACAGATGAAGTCAGATAGGCATATATGCTGTTATCTGCACTGTTTTACATTTCCTTAAAGGATTATAGAGGATGCATTCCATGACCACAATTGCACTGTCAGCTTCAGTTGGATAACAATCCCCAATCTTTGCTTCGCAGATGATATTGATGGTTTAGCAGAAAATGCAAAAGTAGCTGGCTGACTTGGTTGAACGCATAGACATCGTCTAGATAACACTTATTTTCTATACAGTTTTGTTCTTAATTTTCTGTTCTTTCCCTTTATATCGTTTAAACTCTTTGTATTGTATCCTACATATATAATTCATGAGACAGATTGTCTTATTTTTTGCATACAACTGTTAGCAGACATGAGATCACGTATGTTGGGTAAGAGAGGTTATCAGTAGGTTAGCAATCGTGAATTCAGATATTTCAAATAACTTCGGGTGTATCATACATACTATCTTTGAAAACCTAGATAACCTTTAGTTCTTTGCACATCTCATGACGACATATTGAGACAGACATTGACTGTTCTTAACGGTGTCATGGTTGTAACGTAATACTAACATTGAGCATGAGCATTGTAGTCTTTAATTTGTTTGCACTAGTCAACTTGGACGACGTGGTCATATTAAAACTAGATATCAACTTGTTAACATATTTAACATTTCAAATAACAGTCAAACTCTTCGTATCTGCTGTTTGGATGTTTAATTTTTAAATCGATAGGTAGAATGAGAGAAACATTTAGATAGACAAAAAAATATAATGTCCGTAACATCTGCAATATTATTTATAATGCAGCATAGAGACGATGAAAATAGTCTGCTAGAGTTTAGTATCAACATATGTATTTTCCAGCACAATTGTCTCACGCAATCATTCTTATCTTACTAATTCCTAACCTCGAAATTATTATTTTTTTTTCCAATTCATGTGGCTATTTCTATTTGGTGAATGCTTGTGCGAGATTCATGGGACACCTAAAACAATTATAAATACATGGCTAAAAG
Source organism: Unio pictorum (assembly GCA_030141615.1). NCBI lineage: Eukaryota > Metazoa > Mollusca > Bivalvia > Unionida > Unionidae > Unio > Unio pictorum. The sequence goes on from JARLTB010000207.1 coordinate 4,310,017, forward strand.
AGTTAATATATTGGTGGTATGATGCAGAACACATGTATAACTATGCTGAATGCTGTATGTCCAGATGCGTTTGTTGTTGTTTTTTTATAAAACGTGTCACATGGTAGGATTTGTTACTATGAGTATCAAAGGAGGAAAACAAGGACGAATATATTCATGGGAAGAGACATGTATTTCTTAAAGTAGGCTCAACAACGTCTTCACTCTGTTCCTTCTCATTGGTTACATCAATACTATACCCTCATTAATATGGAGGAAAATGGAAGTATTAGTTGCACGCCAGATTCTAATTCGCTGTATTTCTCTCGTCTACGTACCACACTATGATGAGGTGGGAATAAAATAATTGTGCTACAGCTATGTTCACTATATGAGAGATTGATATTAGAATAAAGGAGTTGATATTATTTATGTTACGACGTCTTTACGAATTATTTCGTGATTATTACGAAATCATCATGCAATTATACAATATTGTTACAAACGTTCTGTTCCTGAAATAAAAAAGTCAGTTACTAAAACAGCGAGGAGAATTAGCACACTATTTAAAGTTAGTATCGTAAGAAGACCGTTTGTAGTATATGGGGGCGTTCCAGCGTCAATGGGAAATCCAGTCTAAAAGGTCGTGAACATCTCTAGCGTCAAGGGAAAATTAACATGGAAACATGTAACTAGGAGTGAATGTGTTATTGAACATAACGACATGGATTGGGTCATTTTAGCGTCAATGGGACCGTAACGTTAAGCATGGGTACATCAGAATTGGTGTCAATGGAAATTTAACATAAGTATGTCACCTCAAGTTCTAAGGGAATTGAATATTGGGGACTTCATTGTGTTTATAGGGTCAAAACGTTTTATACGGGAATATAGACTTATAGGGACAAAGGGCTGATAGGGACAAACATAGACATACATAAACAAACCTGGGTTCAAAACAGGGGTTTAAGTGTTTACATGGGATCTCTTGTCTGTGCTTTGGTCTAAGCACTATCCATTTAAAACATTCAAATCTGAACATGGAACAAACCTATTCACATGTTATCTATTTCTTTGATCTAGAAAAAATACTTTTAAAATTAAAGTTTATGCCTTCAAAAAGACCTCACTTTACATACAAAGCATATGCATTTCATATAAGAATGACACTTTTCATGCAACAATTGATATCCATTTTTAAGATAAAAAAGCTAAACCAAAACAAACAAGCAACAAACAATCAAATAGGAGAAAGTTCATGTGGCTCTTTATATCTGTCACACATATTGTATAAAATCTGGTCAGCTACCACTTGGTTCCCAGCGTAGATGTTTCTAATAAAGTAAATCTGCTGTTATTTCCATTACGCAAGGTAAACTTATATATAATCAGATCAATGGCGGTTAGTGTCTTCTTCCCATGGAAATGCAAAGTACGCCATATGAATGGTCACTTTTCCATCGAGGATGTCAAATTTTTCTCTCATTTTTTGCTCGTCTACAATAGACCTCACTAGTTTGGAAGAAGTTAATTCTGCAGGTGTACTCAAACCGACACATACAGAAGATTTCAGACTGTCATGATACATATATAGGTTCCAACGACCTCAATCTTTGACTTGAAACTGACGTTTCAGTTCCTCTAATACTGACTCAAATAAGTCCGTAATGAAAACTACGTATTCCTTAGCTGGAAAGTCAGACACAAAGTCTTTTTTTTAAGTTTCACCGTGTGGTTTAAGTTGTCGTATTACATTTTCTCGAAGTGGCTGTCATTTGGATGCTAAAATACTCCTTTATTTCCACTGAATTTGTTTCCTTCTTGGACGCGCTTTGTTGTGATGGTATGGTGGTGAAAGAGGTCAATGATTTTTGTTCTTTCGCTTCTTTTCATCTGCGTAGAGTGATCCATGTTTCTCAGCGTTTGTCCTCGCAATGAAGTGTTGTTCTTGGAAGTCGTCCCATTTTTATTCTGAGTGATATCAGCGTGTCTATAAGCTAAAGTCTTTCGTCAATAAGTCGCACTGGCTGCACATAATTTTCCATGGCCGTTAGTAAATAAATAACTAAGATGTGGTGTTGATTTGGTGTTGTGATCGTTTGGCACAGCATCGCACTTGAGTTTCTTGTTGGACTTGAGTCTTACGCTCGATACTTGGTGTGTGAAAGGATTCATCTTTCTCGCTTGGCAATGTTAGTCACAGTGAACTATTGGTCTTGGACGGTGTTCCCTTTTATATGCTGTACAATATCGACGTGACCGTACGGTAAAGTGAAGTGACTGGAAAGCCTCACTGTCTTCTGGTACACAATTTGATAGACTTTTTCCAAAGGTCGGCTGACGATTTGGTGTGTGGGTATACGAAACAATCCTGTGCGGTTCGTGGGTGGTCACTTTAAAGGTTTCATCCTGTCCCGACTGCAAGGCTTCTTTTAGCACGTCAAAGTTCACCACCCGACTGGTGAGATAATTGAGAGTCAATCCTTTCACTTTACATTCGGATTGCATTTCTCCTTGCGGGTCTCTGTATTCGGAACCGTAAATTTTAGGACCGCTACTTGCAAAACTTAGAATCTTGTCGTCGGGATGTTCATCTGTCCAGGCTCTTAAACGGTGTCCGATGTCAGGCTGACGTTTATCGAGGCGATCAATGTAGATGCAACTGTCCGTGTCAAAATACAACACACGATCTCGTAACAGTTCTAACACTTCGTACAATTTTAAGTGAGCATGAGCTGTCACGTAAGCCGTAATGATGACATTTCCAAATCTGTCGGCTTCTACAAAGTCTAGTTCTTCTTCATAATTGACTAAGATCAAGCCTTCACGAATGACGTCCACGTGTTTTATGTATATGGTTTTGTCGTGAATTATCTGGAAGTAGCGGTAAAGACTGTCGTTGTGCCATTTTACCCCACAAACAATTTAATATCGCTTTGGCGAACGATCGCCTTCATTCGTTTATCTCCACGTGGTCTAAAGTGATGCCTTCCTGCTCCCAGTATTTATCTTTGAATTTATTTTGGTCTTCGGGAGTCTGACACCAGGAAGGATATCCGCTAGCTTCTTGGTTTAGTTTCAAAAAGGTATTCACGTAGTCTGCAAAATACGCATCTGTGTCTCCTCACCCTTGTGGTATTGTTGTGTCTTGAGAAAGTGGTAAATTTCGTACAGTTCTAACAATTGGTATCCCAGGTCCAGAGCTTTAAACAAATCCACTCTAACCCACTTTCCTATCGATGCGCGTTCTTCCTGGGTGTGCTGACAAGTTTGGTCTTGGTTGAACGTTTAGGCACAAGTACGACCCATGGCAATGGTGAGATAAAACGGGATGGTACAAATCCGTAGGAGGCAAGACTTTGCACTTGATCAATCATTCGTACTAGCGTACTGGTGTATGTTGTTCAAGTCAATGTGTTCCGTCATCAATTGTGGGTGCCCTACGGGAAAGTGACAATATTTGCACACGTAAGGATACAGCGAACACACATATTTGATTTCTTCACCCTTCTCCTCGTCCGCTTGGTACAGCAAACAGGTGACATTCGTTCGTCCTCCGTACAAACTATCCCGGGGTTCAATGGGTCCACCAACTTGTAACTTTCTGCGATGCGTTTAAACTTGGGATCGGTTTTCAAACGGTGATCGTACTCGTTCGTGTATCCATATTTCCACCACCTGGTATCATTGCTGTTCTAACTTCAAACCACGCTGACATGCTGTCCCGACAAAACTTCCGTGGTTTGTTTTAAAAACTGATTCTTCTTGAAAAGTTGAGGGCAGCACACCGTGAAATAAGCATCGGTGTTTTCTAAGTCCCAGACATCCACCGAATACGTTCCGATGGTCTTTTCGCCTCGTCAGTTGCGGGCGTGTTGGATCCATTTGTTTTCCTTGTCACACAAGTAATTTAGTCAGCGTTGGGCTTTGACCGAGTATTGTCGTTTGACAACGTTCGTCGTTTGAGGACTGATGACAGCCAGGGTGTTTTCCAGCATGAATCGTTTTTTTGTACACTAAAGAACACGCTTTAACAATGGTGCAAGCTTGTTCAAATGATCAATCCCTCCGTGCTCCATGAAGAATTCTCGAAATTCTCCACAACAAATTCGTACAATATCAACGACAGGACGACTATACTTTAACATTTCTTCCTGAAAGTCGAAGAGGTCATGTATATATAGATAACAATGAAGGTTATGCTTACATTAACTGAAATACCAGGTTGTTTCAACCAGTATGCAGTTTACCACAACCGTCGGGTTCTAGAGTATTATTTTAGGTTTGAAATGTGTCTCCGGTTCAGCTTATAAATTAAGATATGAACATTCTGATTTTAACTAGTTTGATATTAACAATACATTGTTCTTTAAATTAAACACACATCTATCTATCTATCTATCTATCTATCTATCTATCTATCTATCTATCTATCTATCTATCTATCTATCTATCTATCTATCTATCTTTCTATCTATCTATCTATCTATCTATCTATCTATCTATCTATCTATCTATCTATCTATCTATCTATCTATCTATCTATCTATCTATCTATCTATCTATCTATCTATCTATCTCTATATATATATATATATATATATATATATATATATATATATATATATATATATATATACCATGGCTAAATTACTAGCACATACAAATAAGCTTACCAAGGTGTTGGTATAGCGTCCCTTGGCTACATCGTTTTTTTTATATATTCGAAGACAATATTTTGCCTCATGTCTTGTTTGCTGTCTTGTAATCAATCTGCAATTTAAGGCAGGCATATGATGATTGACGACCAGCATAAATGAAATACTTAGGCTTTCACCACACATATTCTCCACCATTTTCATTCTCACCATCAGTGTCGATGCATTGCTCATGAATAGATTCAGCATATTTGTTTTAAAATATACAAATACCTTCTCTTATACGTAATTTAAAGCATTTGAAATTCCCTTAAGTCAGTCTTAATCTACTACCACTATCTTGAAAAGCTAATTGTCACGCATCATAACAGTATAACATATATATTTAATATTATAAAATTAAATATTTATACTATTTTTTAAATGACATGTCACATTATGATTAGTTAAAGTACTGGTATTGACGATTGCTCGCATAATTTAGTTGAAAATATTCGATAATATCGAGCACATATTAGTTGTCATACTACACTTTTGTTCGAAGTGTAACATTTGATTCTAAACCACACACACACACACACACACACACACACACACACACACACACATATATATATATATATATATATATATATATATATATATATATATATATATATATATGTGCATTGTTTCTTTAACGTTTTCTGGTAAAGTCCACGGTTTTTCTATTGTTACGCTTTATTGTCTAAACTTATCCTAAGTTTATCTAACAAATAACCCATCAACCTGAAAGCCAGCCTCTGCAAATATATATGTAATATGTATTGCAATGTATTTTCCCCTTTTAAAAAATGTAAATAAAAAATCCTTAAGAAGCTTAATATGTTATCCAAATTATTTTTTAGTTTAGATAAGACGTTTTTAGTTGATAAATCAATGAGTACGAGTGTGTTTAGTGTACTTATAGTTCAAATTAATATGTGTATGACCTCTACACTTTTCATTTAATCGATCATGATCCTCTAGATTTTAGTATCCCTCTTTGCGTGTATATTTTTGTGAGAAGCTCTTGAGTGCATCATTTTAGCACTGTAGTCCCGTTTTATTCAATATGAGGTCGGCCAAGTCGTGGGCTTAAATTTAGTGGATGGAACATTTCTGCAAATGAGACTAATTTTTGATCATTTATGACGTGCGTCATTCTGAGGTTATCGGATCCATTATCTATGTTGACTGGGTAGGCAATGGTTTTGTATGAGTCAATCCAATCACTTGTAGATTGCTGATTTATTCAGTAGACCATCGCTGATATTTAGATGGATTGGCCATGCTCGCTAATGAGATGCGTTTTAAACTACGCCGACGCATGTGGCCCTTCATGCCTGTTAGGGAATGTTAAATCGTACTATGAGAGGAATCGAACCGGCGTGTGAACGAAATCGGTCGCTTTGTTTGTAATAAGCATCGACCCTTATACCTTCTCGCCCATACAGTCACTACAAACATGCCCACGCGCGCGCAGACACATAGATAGATAGATAGATAGATAGATAGATAGATAGATAGATAGATAGATAGATAGATAGATAAGTAGATAGATTAGTCTTAATTGATCGGTCTTTAAAGTGGGTATGACAAAACAAAATCAAACAGTGTGTAAGTTCACAAAACACGTCAATTACTGGTATACAGTGGTGTATACGTACTTGACACATGTATGTGTGTAAACTTGTATATATAGCATACGTGTTACATGTCCATTCAATGAATAATCAAGTAAAAATCCTACTACTCAATATGGATCAGTATATTTTATGTTAGTAATATCCATAGGACTTATGAATTGCACATTTGTGCTGACTTGTTTTCTATTTAAGGATGTGAAGTTACTGAATTAGTGTTGTTTTCCAAACCATTAGACGGAATACTGAACATGTTCAAAATACATGTCTGTTATGATGTATTTCATAAAATCTTTTATTTATCCAATAGTCAAGAGATTTTGGTATGTTAACATGTACATAGTAATGGATGTGTCGCTTTTCCCTTGTCAGTGGATTAAATTTCCAGCCTATGCATGTACATATATAAAAGCTGTTACGAAATGTGTTCACAACGCTGATAACGTTCTAAAACAAGAAGAGGCACGATTAGGCTTGATAACTCTTAGCAGTTTACCATTTAAGTTCGTTTGTGTAGTGGTGTAAAAGCAACATTATTAACACGCGAAGATTTGACTAATTAACAATTCATTTAAGATTGCCATATTAATTCAGATTGATCAAAATAAGACAGGAATATGGTTTTAAGTGTGGTGCGAAGTACATACAATCAAAAAAGCTCATATTCTGAATATGCACAGTTCTTACTAATTATCAAACCAATGCAAGACCTTGATAATATAAGCTTATATTTTCACGTTCAGGTAAACATGAACCATACTTGCAGCCTCCATACGGGTTACTAGCCCTGTTAGTCACATGCAATTCTACAACATTATTATGCAATGGTGTCACGAATTATTGACATATTATGATGCCTTTATAAGATAAGGATATATTTCAAGTTTGCTGAAACTCAAAGAACATAAACACTGCCTCCAGATTAGTACGATATAAAAGTAAATTGATTGCTTGATTATTTCAGTGATACGTGGATCTCACCCATTGCCGAGATAATCCAAGATCCTTTTGTTTTGCAAACTCATAGATTAGGTTCGGTCCCATTCAGATACAAATACCGTCCACGCATGTTTCAAATTCGAAGTCAGTCAGATGAAAGAGAATTTCAATGACATGCAGCGATCTCAGGTTTCGGCGGTCTGTTTTAACTCGTAATGATGAAAATATATTTTCCAAGTTTGACAATTGTAAGAAACAGCCAACGTGGTCATGATGTCCTTCAACTCACTTATATAATCTAAGACTCGTGGACTTCACCGTGCAAACTTATTTGATAGTGAAATACCACACAATATATTATAATAGGGCTTTACTAATCCACTTGCCGACCACTCTGGTGGCCTAGTTGTTAGAGCGTACGCTTAAGGAGCGGAATGTGCTTGGTTCGAGCCACGGAAAAGTCGTACCAAAGACATACAAGAATGTTACTAACAGCTGCCTCGTTAGACGCTTCGTATTAAAGGTTACTGTAAGGACTGATCGGCCAAGTACCAGGATAATGTTACTGGGTGGGACATCATGATACATGTCTCCGGCATGATGCCACAGTGCTAGACATCACAATAAACTGCCTCACTGCAGACATCGTAGCGATATGACTGAAAAATTGTTAAAGCTGATACCGATTGTCAGTCAAATATGTGCGCTACTCTAACTATTATGGTCCGTTTATAATGCTTACAAAGGAATAATTTATGTGACTCGAATGAAACATTTGCTTTAAAGATGAAGATTCGTGTGAGAAAATCTAAATCTTTTCTTTAATATTAAAGATTGAATTAAGGTAGATGCCAATTTCATGCAAGTATCAACCCAAAATTTAAACTATTAATTCTGAAGTATTAGGATTAACAGCATATATAGTGGTGATGAACTATCTATCCATCATGCTAATTCTGTGTCAACCTCATGCAGATTCTAGGGTAGCATTGACAATACGAATGTCCTAATTTTCGGAAGAAACAAGCAAAATCTGTGTGTGTGTGTGTGTGTGTGTGTGTGTGTGTGTGTGTGTGTGTGTGTTACCCAACACAAGCTGAGTTAAGAATTTAATATGGTATTCTAAAACATATCTTCTCAGTAAGCACAATATTTGTACTTTGATGTACTAAAGGTGCAATGCCACCCGATTATGGGAATAATTTCATTTATAGCACAGTGTCCTGGGACTACTGTGTAAATATAAATGTGGATAATGATGCTTGAAAAATAAATTAACATATCACAACACTTGTTTCCCATTAAAGGAATCATATGACTACCACAATTAATTAAATAATTGCTTTCTCGCACATATTCGTCGTATATATAAGTAAGTAAATTTAGTAAATCTGCCTCTAAATAGAAGACAATCGAACATGTATTCTTTGTCCTCTATTTATCTACTTGCAACAATCGATGTGCGAGCGTTACATTGACACATTATAATTAGATAAATTACATTCATTGATATCAGATTTCGATCTTCCTCAAGTTGAATGGATAGGTCGGAAAGACGTGCTAACGCTAAACAGTGAGAGGATCTTCAGTATATTAAACAAATAAGGATGACGGAAATACAATTTATTGTTTGATACTGGCAAATACAAATCTAAAGAGACAATGTAAACATAAAAATGTTATCATATAGCAAGCTGATAAGATGACCAGTTCAGGCACTAATTGTATTTTCATATATATATATATATATATATATATATATATATATATATATATATATATATATATATATATATATATATATATATATATATATATATATATATATATATATATATGTGTGTGTGTGTGTGTGTGTGTGTGTGTGTTTTGAATGTAGGAACAAAAAAGCATATTCCACGTATATATCAATTCACACATGGTTACTTACGCAATTTCGTCTGATATTCCTTTGCTCACATATTCATGTTGCAACTTTTTATGCGAACGTTTATAACCATTTCAATATTATTTAACTTAACATAATTCAGTTAGCAAAATGGTTATTTTTAAGCACGCAAGGTGTTTTGGTAAAGCATGCAATAAATGTATCGAAACTCAGAATTTATATAGAAGTGTTTATGTTTCACAACCGTTGTATTAATGCGATATTTACATATCTATAAAGTAGAACGTTCACATATATTCACATATACTAGACCATAAACATATATCTCAGTTGATTCATGTTCATTTCTGGACAACAGCCAACTTGTTTGTTCGTACCGATAATGATTTTGCAATTCAAAATACAAATTGTATGGATAGTCATTACAATGTTGATATACAGATCGCTTCAAACTTAGTTTCGTGTTCTAAAACCTAAATTTCTACGTGACATTAGTAAACTGAATGAATATACTTCATGCCAGGTGATGTTTGCAGTGCGGTGCGGTGCGGTTCCATTTTCAAGGAATACTATAGAGTGTTCCAATGTTCTCTTACTGGATGATCTCCTTACATGTAAGCTGTAAAAGCAGCAAAAAAGAAGAAGAAGAAGAAGAAAAAGGGTGCATTATAAACATAATATAACAGATAGCTGTATATATGCATCATATAATATAAAAAACGAATTAAATCTTCTAAGAAATGTATGCATCTATGTGTGTGGGTATAAATTCATTTGTTCTTTTAAAAAAACATTTATATTTTTATATTTAACAGTTGTCAAAACAATAATTATCTGTCTATAACTTTATGGAGAAGACATGCCAGTAGGTAAACCAATGCTTAGCAAAACTCAGTCCATGAGCAAAATACAGTAAATGGAGTATGGAAGGGGAATCTGAAATAAAGTTTGCTGTTGTCAAAGAAACAGAACTGACGTGAAGTATAAATCATAACTTCATACGCTAAAGTAAGGTTATACATAAAATATACATATACCAAATGTAAGTCCAAACGCACCACCCATTTACGTTTTGGTTGTGTACGGATGAGCATATTTGTTTGTAGGAGACTATCAAGTAACTTTCTCCCTATTATACTGACCTATTCATTTCAGTAACACATGGTCACCTATTCATCACATCTACTGCTGTTACTGACCATCTGATTTGCTATATTAATGTGTGTATCTTCTGCTTTCTTCATAACAACACCATCTGTTTACTTTAAATTTGAAAAAAAAGTATTGCAGCGCCAGAGTTAAAGGTCAAAACGTATTTAAGTTAAAAAATAAAAAAACATCTGTTTGATCCTATCTAGAGAATATTTGTTTTCCCACTCAGTTTATAAAATTAACAATTTTGGTCACCTCACTTCTGGTGACAATCAAATCATTTCTCTACCCACCTCATCTGCGAGTGATTCAGCTAAAATGAAGAGTTTTGACGCACATAACACTACGCCATATAGTGATAAAAATACTTCTAGTCACAAATGCGTCTAATAGATCTATATTATGTGGGTCATACAGACTTAGTAGTGATATATGTTAACTGAGGACGTGTAAAGTTAGGTTTCCCGAAGATTTACGATAACAGGGCACACTTTAATGATGTAATGATGCTGAGCATGACTTCCGTGTTTAGCATTATATAATCTTTGAAATGCCATTGGTGAGATAAAAAGGTTTATGTAGATGTCGGAATCAAGCTAAGGTAATAAATTTGGGAGTTTTGTTACTTGCTTTCTTATATAGAGCGACCGAAATAATAATATCGGTTGTTACATTATTATCTTGTGTCAAACCTGCCAAATAGAGTTTTTTTCGGAGTGGCAGGTATAAACAAACATGAAATAAAGTTTCTGATAAATATTCTATCCAAATCAATATATAAAAAAGAAAATACAATTATCCTTGAATTAATACTTTCACATGTTTATCCTATTGTACGTCTTATTATCTTAGTCTATCTTTATCAGTGCCATCAAGTATGCACTGCAAACCTTCATTGGATACACATTTGCTTGCTTTTCATGAAGTAAAGGGTTGTGGTATACCTGCTGCATCAGTGTATTGGATTGGAAATCTACGGAGGTAATAAATGAAATAAACTCGACTTGCATTATATGAAGAACTTTAATAATTAATAATAACGTGAGTGAAGCTAATAAAATATAAATAAACATGGTAGTTAATTATATCATCATTAATTATCAGTTTTCATCTGAATTTTCAATGAATTTTCTTTCGATGTTTTGGAGCGTAAATTAAATGTAGTCTACCTTTCCAGACATATAATCAAATATTGACAAACAAGTGAATGAGGACAAATAAAACAAATAGATATAAATGTACACACATATAAATAATGAGTTAATATGTCTTACGTAATCATAATCATATATAATATGTATATTATAAGTCTACCTAGAATTGTTTCGTAAATATAAACTGTATGGGTCGAAAGTATAATTCAATGTTTGAATAGCAGATAGCGTTCAAGCTTATATAATAGTAGAGGATATGTTAGGAATATATTTTAAATAAACTGGTTGTTCTAACAATGTTTTGTCTGATATTGATCAAACGAGAAATATAAACCTTTGATGTTATTATTTCGCTAACACACTGATTAAGTGCTGCTATTTTCTTGTTCGTTTAATTCCACCATGTTTTCATAATTTTCAGCTTGGCAGATTTCAAACTGCTATGTATCTTAAAATCAATATTATTCTTTATACTGCATCAGAATTATTACATTTATTGTTTAAAATTAACCTATCTTTGAATGATTGCCATTATAATACATATCTGTACTATTTGGGTATAAAACTATGTTCGCAATATATTTTATGTGTAATATATCTAATTAAGTTCCTAGAGCGTGTGCTTAATCAAATGGTAACAAGTTATGTTAATACAGTATATTTTAATCTATAATATCTTACCAATCTGGAATCTGAATATACTAGTAGGAAGTACATATTTTGCTGTGCTCATATTCATCTCTAAATTACACTAAAAAAATCAATACAAGTCTCTCAAGTCGGGAGCAGTTTACTGTTTGTAGCAACACGATTGACTAAATAGAATGTTGGAAAAGCCAAGTTAGGGTTCTCCATATTAATATGTCCCCTTATCTTTAGCAATGATACATTTACTATTTGCAACTAGCATCTACAAAAAAAACGTATTTCATAATTTTGTACTCGCTTCAAAAACTTATTTGCTGCTTTAAACATTTATAAATACCTATGTATCATTCGTTTGCTTTAAACAAACTAGTATATTCATTGCAATTATGCAGCTGAAATTAACACAATCATTAATCGAGACGGGACGATACAAAGATGGTACGTTTTAAATTGTTCTTTGTTTTACATGTCGATAAAAGGCATGATAACTGTATCACAAGCATTTGTGAAATTACGACGCGTAACATATTTATGAGCTAGTATTTGTCCCATGGGTTTCCTGCACAAATTGAAAAGTAATTATACATAGCTACAATTATACTCAAATAATTACTAACTACTGAATACGTTTGTTTGTTGCGTGTCATAAGCATATTGAAATCAAACCTGGATAAAACTTAAAACTGAGCCGATTTGTTTTCAATATAAGATCACTTTACGTGTTTTATCTGTTTTCTTTTATGTATAAACTTGGAGATGACGGAAGAAACTATGCGCGAATGGATGTCTTCCAAAACATAAATGCTCTGGAATAATTTCACCGAAAAGATTTAAGATTTTTTTGCGTTAAGAGACAGCATCAAAGTTGACACAATGTTAAGTTTGTTCAGAGTTTCATCTTTTGAAGTATAATTGTGATAATTTAAAGTAGAGCTTAATATACTTTTGTGTTCCTTTATATGTAGATTTCTTGATGAATTGTATGCCATCCTTAATCACATGTTTTTATTAAGTCCATGTTGAAAAGGGATTATATAACATTTTTAAGATGTTATTGCTTGTATCTGATACATGTTGCAGTTATTTATTTATTAAGATTTCGTAAGTCATATTCCTCTTCACCTTCATAGCAAAGGTCATTATCTTTTCAAATCTGTTTCACAATACAGATCGCATAAGACGGTTTCAAAATTTGACCTCTTGGTACCTTCTTTAATGCATCGATTGTTGTGTTGCTTCAAGGAAATAACCGACCTATTGATTCATCATCTTAAATTCATTGAAATAGGTCTGTCCAGACCTAATGGCATATATTTATGCAACCATATCAACTCAAACATGTTTAATGTTTTAAACTTAGAATGCACAAGAAGACCAAGGATATTCATGAAACTTCGATATGTCGAATTATACTAGTTAGGTTCATTATCCAGGGCCTGGGTGGCCGAGCGGTTACCTTCACTGACCGCGGCAATCTCAACTCCATCGGCAATCGTCCTAGTTTTAAGCTCGGCTAAAACGGATATGTGGTAATATTTATCAGTAGCTTCAGATGGATTAGATGTTCGTATCGGGACTACCCTGAGTTCTTCCATTTGCCATATGTATTGGCCATCATGGATAACCTCTCATGTGCTGACAGATGGCTTTAAATCCATTTCACCATCACCATTGTCAATTATTAATGTTTGTGCTTATGCTACATATTTTCTGTGCTAATTGTGATGATAAACGGATGATTATATTACTTGTCGAATATGTCTATAAGTCCTGTAAATCATTATAAATCGTGCTCTTGAATTAGTGCAAACCATGATTGACGTGAAATAATTTGAAATGATAAGACGGAAGCAGATATTGGGTCACTTTCTCAAACAAGGTGCTGTTTATATAAAAAAAATATTATATTCAAATGCGCCACAACTGATAAGCAATAATATAAATATAAGTATCTGAATTGGTCCAAAGTCATTAATTAGCATTCCAGCTTCGATGTTGTGTTTTAGTCTTCCACTTGTTTATATATCACTGCATATATATGGTGTGTGATATTTCAGTGATCATTGAGCAATATGGCCAGATATATATTCCTTATAAGCATGTCCGCGATAATCACATGACACGCGAATACATTGGTTTGATAGTTAGGGTGCATCGATGCTATGACGCCCACTATGGTTTACCTAATCCAGGAATATGATCTGCAACAATCGGCGAAGTATGCGGATTATAGGTCAATTAAGGCTCAAAGAAAACGTGCAATTAGTGCAAAACGTATCCTTATCATGTCAAGATGTGGAATTATCAAACTTGGGTGGAAGTAACGTGAACTCTTCGTGACATGTACAATCAATTTGTGAATTTTACAGAATCAATCAAGGGTAACGTTACTAATAGAAAAGGAAGCATGCACATATTGTGCTTGTATAGAGAGTGCCTCCTTGACATGTGTTAGAAGATCAACGGCACTATGCCACTGCACGTCGTTTGCATGTGATAATGGGATAGTTCATAAATTCTTTGAGAAATATTTAGAAACTCATTGCCAATTATTTAATGTATATATGTCAATTACAGAGCATTCTCAAGATTTCTCACATACCCACATTGGCACTGAGACTCTAACCCACGCTGACAGAGGTGAGATGACAGTGATCCATAACGGACATCGCTTTAGACCACTCAGCCACTCGGGGCCCCGAGCTCGTATTGCTGTATATTAATATGAAGAGATGATTATGGATGCAGCGATCCATATTTATAGTAAGGTATTTGTTGCCGAATGTTTACATTATTCGATTTGGGAAAGAATAATACAGTATAAAAAGGCAAATTATATTTCGAGTCAGAACTGCATGAGATAGTAAGTGCTATATTATGGTGGTGTCTTGATGTGGATGGATACGGTTCAATCGGTTCGGAAACCGGCAGATGTTCGCATTCGTTTGTGAATAAAGGTAAGTTTTACGTACTCCTATAAGTCAACTCTTCTATATGGGACGGAGTATATGTTACCTGTCTACCAATTTACATCATAGCTAGTGCAACGAATTCAATCCCGAGAAAGGCATATATTTGTCAAATCGAACATTTAATCCGACTTTACTTGCTTACAGATTTATATCTGATTCATAAATACATATAGCGCCGTCTGGCTTATATTATTGATAACCAGATAATAAACTTGACGAAGCTGCTAGACTGTTTTCGTCTACCTTGTCTGTTTATATGTTGCATAGGCAAGTCATTTTTCCAAATTACCTCAAATATGAATGGCTAGTAGTGTTAGGTAGATAATATATCACCTCTAACATATCTATCTTTTTTTAGCATACAATATCGCAAAGTGAAATGATTTTATATTGAAGTTTTCAGACGAGGTGAACAATGACCAACATTTGCGAGCCTTGGCTGACAAAATATCCGCACTATTTAATGTGTTATCTAATTGAAATATTAATTATTATCCATATGAGATTTTTGTATATCGTGTAGTTCTAATTACAATGGAGGTATTACTGAAAGAACAAGAAATAATTTCTTTTATTATAACCCATATGATGAGCATTTTCTGTGTTGTGTATAATAAAAAAAAATCTTTGGAAACATTTCTGCAGTTCTATAACTAGTAACGTGTATTAATTGTATGACACCAATTCAGATTCAAATACCAACAGTTCTTTAGATACAATATTTTACCATTAAACATTCCTTTGGTTTCGAGGTTGGTTTATATTCACACTCTTCTGCAAACAAAGTTGGACATGTTTACTCGTATAAGATAACAACTTGTATCATTCCAGAAGGCGGGGAAATGCAAGGTCAGCTCTGCTTGTGGCAATTTAAAGATGATCCTAGCAAATGTGTGTTCAACGTTTTGAAGTTTCTGGAGTATATATTGAGACTAACCAGACATAAATAAATTACAATTATCCAGTGCTGAAATTACTAATGAACGCACAAGTATTTTAGTGGCATGAACTGAAATATATTTGCGAATGGAGCTTATGTGTCTCAGCTTAAGATATACAGCCTTGCCTATATTCACGACATGTTGGTGCTATGTCAGAGCACCGTCTAGTATAACGCCTAGGTTTCGTACTGAATGTGTGACTGTAATGTTGGTGTTGCTGATATTTATTCTTTGGGGTAAATGATGTAAATGAGAAGGTATTTGTGTTGTGATCATACTGGCCTCAGTGTAAGCAACATTCATCTGCTTCTTGTTTCTTATCCATAATTTCACATCAGACATGCTCATCTCGTCTCTTTGGATGGTAGCATCAACTTCAACTTCAGATGGGTGTCTAGAGGACTGTAATCTTTCCTCTATTCAAAGCAGAAAGAATGTCATTAACTCCGTTCAAAAGAGTATTTTCAGTAATGTGGCAAAGGTAATATGCGGACTGTATATTGCTAAAATGACTGTTTGGATTCAAATGAGATACAAGTAGGGTTAGAACTACTTTTTCAAATATTGTTTACATGAACGGGAGATTAGAAACTGGGCGGTAGTTCTTTAAATCGATATGGTCAAGTGTTGGTTGTTTTTCAGTGGATTTACAATTGTGGTTTTGGGAAAATGGTGGGAATTTTCTGGATGAGAGAGAACATTTAAGTGTGAAGGCACTCTTGGATGCAAGCACTCAAGCAGCAGTAATGTTGGAATTGGGTCAGGTTCCCATGACTTTGGTGCACCTTCATCGCGTCTCTCCCTACTAAATCTATGGAAACAGGTTAAAATGCTTATAATGGTTGTCTCTGATATTGTGTATCGTAACTGTATGATGATGACAAGTGTTTTGACATTAGTTTGTTAGTTATCTCCAAGAGCTCCTCGCAGCTAAAACTGTGCGTGATGTTAGTAATGTACTGGTATACTTTGGATAAATGGACTATGTTTTTTACGTTCTTCTTAAATCTTCATAGGCTTGTTTATGAATATTGAGTCTGGATGAAGGTCAAAGCCTCTCTGATTTACGGCGGTCTCTTGAAGCAGTGCGAAGCGGGTCCCTATCATTCTTATATCACAGATAACACCTTTGAATTGATGCTATGCACTTGGTGGCTGGAGCATATTTTCAAGCAATAAACGAAGGCAGTTAACAAGTTGTTCTGCTGCAGGATATCAGGAAGTTGCTTGGCTTGCTTGGATTCCATGCATTAGTTTGGTGCTATCTATATGAATATCTGGGTTCATCAACATAGCCAAAATAAATCTTTCTGTACGCACACAATGATTTTGGACGTGAAAGTATATTTGTGGTGTTAAATACATGAAGAGATATTAACAACATTAATTTTAATTGTCACCGTTTCATTTTAATCAAAATATTTCATGGACGTGAAATAAGAATGATGCTAATATTATTATGAAACAAGTCTTCTGATAGAAACTAAATCAAGCATTTGTACATTGCAACACAATAAAAAAAAACATTATTTTCAGAGATGTGCTGAAGTTATTTCACTCATTTAAACGTTTGACAATCTCATCTGTTGAAGACAGATTTAAAATTAAGCAAAGCACTCGAATTCTGGAAAGTAAAAATAAATTAATACAACGTTTGACTGAAGAACACAATTGCCACCATATAAAACAAGTTTACTATGGGTTATTTAGATACAAATTTGTTTATGCTATTTCCTCACAAAATATGTTAAATTATATACAATTATATACAGCAGTAGAGTCAATACATTTATATTTGTCTTACAATACGTGTGGCCTCTATGTTTCCATTAATGTCGCTAGTATTGTTGATCTAATTTGCATTATCCTTATTCCAGAAATTATAGGATCTGGGCTTATTGCAAGTGTTGTTGTTTTTTTTAAAAAGACATTTACAAACTGGTAAATACGACCTTCTGAGCATGACACAATCATTATATATACAATAAAAATGCAATAACCGCATGATTGGATATAGCATATGTCTCAACTAAATACGAAGACATAGATGAATAAATGCATGCACATAAGTATAGTCTATTTCCAAACAACAATGACCAAAAATCAGGAATATTCACCAAATTTGGTATGCTTCATGTAGTTAGCATATCATATTCCGCTGGTCGCATCTACGTACGCCCTTTGCAGACAAGCATGCTATCTCAAGGGTGTTCATTCTCGTTGCAACTAGAATATAGGATGAGTGTAAGGAATGAGATTATAACATTCCTGAATCAGTGACGCAAGCAGAATGGGCTCAAGCAAGAAAATACGTCTCTTGTTAACGGCCATAGATACTGTCAGTAATCTCAACTTCAGTCTCTTGGAGATGAAATATATTATCCAAAAGTTATTTCATATCGAACAAGATCTTGATTGTCATGTCAAAAAACTCCTCGGTCGTGACGTGCCTTCTCAAACAGGGCTGTATCGTATCACCCAAAATATACATTCTGATACGTGCATATGCCGTCGGTGCAAACGACGCAACACCTTAATAAAATTAGACAAATTCCTTGTTGACTCAGTGTCACCACCGATGCCTTGTCAACGAGGGGGCATATTTTTCTTGCAGCATTGTTCCTTCATCTGTCGGGAGGAAATGAAGATCGATCTTTTTTAGAACAAGTTGAAATAACAATCTTTCCAGCTTTTCACCTTCAGATCCTGAATTATTTAAATAAAAGTAGGTAATAAATGATGGAAAAGGGTAACGAGGAAGAAAATGAGATAATAATATATAATCTTTAATAG
Organism: Unio pictorum; assembly: GCA_030141615.1. Classification (NCBI taxonomy): domain Eukaryota; kingdom Metazoa; phylum Mollusca; class Bivalvia; order Unionida; family Unionidae; genus Unio; species Unio pictorum. The sequence goes on from JARLTB010000207.1 coordinate 4,328,805, forward strand.
CTGTATATTCGAACTAATTTATATCATTACATTGATGACAACACAATATCCTGCATTCGCGAAAACCCAAATCATTTATTATATGTTAAACAAACGTAGAGTAAGACACTTCCTAAACGGCCACCTTGTAACGTTTGATATGCAAGCAAACTCACCTAAATTCAAAGCCATCGCTTTAGGCAAGCAAGCTTATCTCCTAGAGTTCATTCAAGATGAAGTCAGTAGTTATAACTTTAGATAAAATGTCCGTTATGTTTAGATTTATATGTTTCGTCAACAACCGTTCTAATTGTATAATAAAAAGAAATCAACGATACATTTGAACATCCATATGTACAGTGTTTGACACGCCAGAAATTATAGTAATGCTCGATAGATAAAGTTACGCACCAATACTCTCTACAAGTATTAGAGATCAAACATTGCATGTACATATGTGATGCGGAATATATGTTGAAATATAGTCAGTTAATTACAATTTTAAATAACATATCCGCTGATTGAAACGCGAATAACAAATAAGTTAAAAAAACAAAGTAGATTCTACTCTAATGCGCTTTCGATCCAGAAAAGAAGTGCATTAAGTTAGACAATTCGGATAACCGAATAATACACGAGTATAAATGTTATAGAAATAGTAGTGAACAGTTTTTGTAATTGTTTTCCATGACAATGAACACAATTTGACGTGGATCCAAATGCTTTAATTGTGTGTGTGAGCACGTGATTTGGATTCTTAACCTACTTTTAATCATGTGAGTCGAATCGTTACAATGTCTTCAGTTTATGGTGACATCTAAAACTGGAGTATGATGCTCCACCCAGTTACGTTTTCCTTACCAGTCCTATACTAACTTCATAAAGCTGATAGACTAGAGGTGTAGCTGCTGCCACAATGCTTATAAGTCTTTGATAAGTCTCGGAGGGGATCTGAACTTAAAACTTCCCACATTCGAGGCCAGTTATTTGAGGATTGAGTAATGTGTGGTTGGTTTTGCAGTAAGAGGTACATCAGCTATTGTTTCCGTTATGAGCTAAACCTAAAATAAAAGCTGAAAGTATCAAAATGAAACCATGTAATAAAGTTAAAACTGTTGAAGTCATGGAAATGTGTAATTATACTTTTGCAATGTATGAAAACCTAACTCTCAATACTGTCAGCAACTTCTTTTGAAATATGGGGTAAAGTTTATATTGTTCCGTTTTTGGATAGTTCGTTGCTGAATAAACTGTTGAATGTCGGCAAAATTGGTGCTAGTCGTTCTCTAAAAAAGGCATTGAGGCAATTTCTAAATTCACTCTTAAATGCGATTTAGAGGATTATAAGGAACGGTTAATTTTAAACTCCTCTTAGATAATATTCCATTCGACAGAATGTTGTAATTACCGAGCTGAAATACCATGTCATCTCTCTCTCTCTCTCTCTCTCTCTCTCTCTCTCTCTCTCTCTCTCTCTCTCTCCTCACTTCAATACTATTATTATCGATGTTTCTTTCTCATTTGTTGATTTGCATGTATCCATATTCCTGCTGTTAATGCTTACTAGTTACTCGTTTACATAGTTACAATAGTTTATGTTCAGAAATGTAATCTGCAGGGAATAAAACAAAGATATTTAATATTTTGAGTAATTCATTTTATGTAGATAACATTTACAGAAACAAAATCATTTATAACAGTAATGACACGTAGCTAACTGATTGTATAACTATAAGTCCCAATACGGATACAATGCAACCAGCAGATATTAAGAATAAGGTTCTAATCAGTAATATTTATTATGTATATTTCATTAGCTATGTTGGTTTTCTTTAATAATTTTTGTTAAGGGGTATATACAGTTGTTTATTGCAGCTAGCCTTCTTAAATGTCACGTTCAGTGTCTCTGAATAGATGCATGTATATTTGTACTCTGTAAACAACTAATTCATAGTTTATATTTGTTATTAGTGTAGGGTTAAATATTTTACTAACTGGCTTTATCTGAGTCAAGAATAGAAGTTTACCGTGTTTTTTATTATAATTGCAGTAGCATACATTGGCTAATGATAGCTTATATAATTCTGAATATGTAATTTATTAACTTTTCGTTTCTGTCCTCGTTTTCATCTAATCGTGCTAATCTAGAAAATATTAATTTGTGTTGTATGATCTTGATGCTGAATCATGTATTGTGTTCGATATTTGATTTTGACTAGAATTTATTGATTTCAAAATCTTTCCCTTCTGGAAGAAAACTTTTATATTATTCTTACAAAAAGACTTTTACATAGAATTGTAAACCATTCAAGGAGGGATACCGTATATTATATAAAAATAATATTGGCACTTTTGTACGTTATTCATTAGGGCTTGTTTGGATTATTGTTGGATTAAATTCACAATAGGGCATATTCATTTTACATCTTGACTTAATGTTCTAGTAAAATAAATTATTCTTGAATTTTACAGAGCCTGATGCTTCATACTATTTTATGTTCCCTATTTTGAGACCGTAGTGTTGTAGAAAATTTAAGACTGAAAATCAAAATGTTGTTCATTTGCTAACTACCTTCCATGTTTCTTCTTTTCATAAAGACATACATAAATGACTGGATTTGTATAACTGAGAAAGAAATCCTATAAAACGAAACTGAATAATATCTGGAAATGACTGTATTCAGATCATGCCGGAACGAGACCACGACTACATGTATTTAAATGACAAACACACTCGAATTAGTGAATAATGAAAATATATCATCATATGAAAACTCTATCATATGTGAGGAAGCGTCAACTGTTGATCTTAATTTAAACATATGCCAAGAGTGCTGAAACTGTCATTTAAAGATTAGTAGACCATTAGCACACGAGGAACAACAGCTTCGTAAATTATGTTAGACAATATCTAGCTTATATTAATATAGCGTTGTGTAGTTGATAGTACGCGGATCGGATAAATTTAAATTTAGGATAGGACGGTATGAACATGTTCGGGATATTTGCAAGGGGGATAGGATGGTACGGGATGTTATCAAGGAGTATAAACCATTATATTAATTCAAGTCTGCGCTACGATAATATATGATAATATATGATTATGGTAACCTTTATTTAAATTAAATATTATGTGGTGTCCTCTGTCGGCATTACAGTTTTTTTGCCATCTTTCATTAAGTGTATTTACAAAAACAACACAGTTAATATATTGTTTACCTGGTGGCTAAGGTTCTACAAATGCAAATTTTACACAAGTTGGTCAGTCTTGAAATAATAAACTTGTACATGTTTTGGGGAAACCAAGAAATTGACAGGGTACGTTATTAATAATTTGCAAAACATTTAATATGCATAAACTAAAATGACACATGTCAAGCAAAAAAGTGAAGCATTGATCTTTATTTACAAAGAGGTGGTAAAACGTTTCATGAGTATCTTAATTTCTTTCAATATATGTTTGACACAGTACTGAATGTTACGGTTTTACAAAATAATGATTTGTACCACGTTCCTATTATGCGTATGATTAGATGATTGGGTTATCTCCAATGGACAACATATTGTAAACTTATGTTGCTCATTCAACTGGATACAAATGTAACATGAATTGGCGGCGTAACATAATGTTAATGCTCTTTTTAAACTCATCGGACATGTACATGAAGAAGCCCGACATTATACTAATTAGTACATTAATAAATATGTTCAACGGCTAAATTAAAATAGATATATGGTATACAAAATGGTGATGAGCTAAATGACCGAGGTAGATTAGGTTATCGAAGTTGCAAATAGTACTAATACTATAAATGTTTTCAGAATAGCAAATATTGTCTGCACTAAGTAAAATGAAACCTTACGCAATAATAATGATGCTTAAATGATCAATATACACAGATGTTTGCCTGATAAAGCAATAAGATGGTTGGAACATTCAAATAATTTATAACTGTTCAACAACTTACATATTCTTCAGATATTGCTTTTCGTTCTATCAGATAGTCAGTACTTTCATTATCGTCTAATTATTTGGATATTGAATTTGGTACTTTTAAAAATATTAAAATAATTTTAGTATGTACCGTTTTAAAACTATAAAGATCAATTTGCAATAATTCTTAGATTGGTGTTTTAGATCACAAGACATAGCAATTAATGATTACAAATTAAAAGTTTGGATGAACTTCCTGATCTAAATGGATGAAATAGCGTTTTTGAAGACATCGGTAGGGTATCGAATGTGAACAATCTTTGTTAATATAAAGCCACGTATTGTTGCTCAAAAATGCAGAGTATTAATATTTTTTCTAAAAGGTTTCAAGACTAGATTAATTTGTATTATTATGAACGTAAGATAAAGCAGAAATAACATTATCTTTGTACAAACACAAAGCCAGCATACTGTTTTAAAATTACCCTATACCTCAAATGTCATTACAATTAGATAGTTGTGTTGGTTAGATGTGACGTTCTTGTTGCAAAAGAAGTGCGAGGTTAAACAGCAAAGACAATATACTGTGTGGTCTATCTCCAGAATTTATTTCATTTATTTAATAAACCACAAAGTTCCCATTATTGCTAAATGTTCATCGCATGAGTAACATTTTATATATATATTCACAAGGAATTTCCATTAACTTGGAAATTAATGTCACTGTGGTCATTGGAGAAAACCGGCTTACTGTTTTCATGCTTTACAAATAAGGAAACAATTTTACATCTGTCTTTGTTTCGATGTATATATGCGTATTTGTGCAACATACATTCGTGTCGTTAGAGATCAATACATTTCAAAATGGCATAGTGTTACACATTTAATGTAGTGGTCAATGGGAATCCGGAATAAATGTTGCTCCTCCCTGCTGACTGATGTAACGATAGAAAAATCGAATTGTCACGAACATGGTCGACTGGAAACTCTGCACGTAAGCTACAAAAATAATCGCAACATATTAAAGATAACAAAATAAAACCATAGGCACACACACACACACACACACACACACAATCACACACACACACATATATATATATATATATATATATATATATATATATATATATATATATATATATATATATACCGAAAATACTGTGTTATTATATGTTGATGTTAAAAATTGTCGCATCAGAATTTTAAGAAGGAGACAGAAAAGAAGTGCAACAACTATAATTACTACCAATCAAAATATATATATAAAGATATTGTCGTTTAGAAGGAAAGCCTGTGAACAAAGACAGCCGGTTTAATTTTCTTTTTTGGCAAATAAAATCAAAATGTTAATTACTTTGTTTAAACCATTTTTCAAAAATATAATTTCCTTACATTAAAAAATTAAACAACTAAATTTAATCATGCTATATGGTTCCTAACCCTTACAGTAATTATAACATTTAGCAACAAAGAAAACCTTTATATCAAAATATAGTGTAATAACATAAATAACAAAGATATGCAGTAATAGAAATAAAGTAAGTTCTGGAATACAAAATTTGAGGCACACCATTTAGGTAGTTATCGAACATAATGGTCAGTCTTCTAGTGCAGTCCTATGAATACAAAAAATTTTGACTTATATATAGATGCCACAAGGAAACATTTATACAACTGCAAGCAATATTCACTTTATTTACGATATCATTAGATTTTACGTTGCTCTTTGTGTATAGCAATTTGACATGAATAGTCAGGCACGTGTGTAATGATGGACAAGAGTGTAATGTTTAGAAAGGAGGAAATACTAACTATGCATGTAACTAAATCATGCATGTGGCTAAAATGCAAACGACTCAATATCAACCAATGTCATTGTCTAGATTATTTCGCATTGTATATTGTTTTCTGATAATAAAATAATTAGTAAGGATAACATATTATTTACTTCATAAAGATTAGATACCTAACTTAAAACGTATATATCTTACCTTATTGAACGCTTTAATCAAAATACATATATCGTGCACAAAGAACTTTGGAAATAGCATGATGTACATTGTGTACATGATAAACCCATCATATTCATCCAGGCATGACACAAAGTTGAAATTTATATATGAGATGACAAGATTGCATATATGCTGATCCGATTACGATTGTTGTTTGCAATTTTAACCAACTAGCTGTCAATAATATAATGGCAATGTGAAGTAGATCCTTGAGTGTTTATGACAGAAAGTATTCATTAATGTCACATTATATTAATTCCCAAATTATCAATGCTACTAAAATGTAACATAACATGTGTCTTTGAGTGTGGATACTATTTCTTAGTATATATATATATATATATATATATATATATATATATATATATATATATATATATATATATATATATATATATATTAGGTCATTATATCATACAAGATTATGAATATAGATAAAAAGCTAGCCATGGGATAACGTATTGTTCTAATATAGTTCATGCTTTCGTTCCTTGTGCTTATATTAGATTAATTCATAATTTATTGTAACTATAAGATACAAGAAATACTTATTTATTCATTGTTTCATGTTTTGTAAATTGTTTGAAAAACAATATCAGCTACATAAGATCCGACACATTTTGGATTGATAATTATATGAATACGTCTTGCATATTTTATTAAGATATATTTTCGTTTTGAAACTAACACATCAACTTCAGTAGATTGACAAATGACTATGACATTTTAACACTAAAATTGAATCGACTGGTGTTTAATTATATGTTCATGGTTTTGCTGAGAAAAAAAAGATCTTTGATCTGCCGCAGCAACTGCAAACATTGCCTTAAATATACACATGTTAAACAGTCACTAATAATTCGTTCTATGTTTCTTATATAAGGTTTAAAGCAGCAGCAGTTGGGAACGTTATATCTAAACAAGGATATCTTTTGGAATTAACTTTTCACCTCTTATCTAACCATTGTAATTTTAGGTTAATACTGGTTGTCAAGCTGATAGCAGGAAGAGTCATATAAGCCAAACTAAACAGGTCATGCGGGATGTATACATGTGCAGCACAGTCACGATTAGCCTACACACTCTGATAAAATATATATTTTCAGCTGTTCGTTTATTCATAGTTTGTCTTCTCCTTATTTCTATTCAATAGTAGATTTAGAATAAATCATATTCTTGTAATATTTATTATATACCGCACACCCACACCAAACTACCAAGATGAACGCAAGAGATAGTAAAGTCGGTCATTTGGGGACAAAATATTTTAATACCTTGGATCCCGAGACACAAACGAACGACCTACACTACGGTAATTGGGCAAGCAAGTATCATTTGAATAACAACGGTTACCAGTTTGCATAGCTAAATTAATACGAATTTAGTTGTTAAGCTTAATACCCGTGTCCGCTAAAATACATGCTTTAGTATTGATTTGATCAGCAGTTTTTCTTATGGTTCTTAAAGAGCTACTCGCAGCCTCTAACCCCATCATTTTTATCATATAGGAGAAAAGTTACATGTGAAAACCGTCGATTGTAATCAGGAAAGGTGAATCGCAAAACAGGGGAGCTATTACATTTCAATAATTTAATAATGGCTAGTAATAATACAGTGAATTAGGCAACGCTAATAAATAAATTAAGACTGAACTAGTTAAAGTCCAGTCCAAACGCTTGCTAGGAAAGAGGTCAAAATGAATTTAGATTGTGTATGGTCTTTTCCACATAAACCACACTTTCGTTGTTTACATATATGTAGATGAAGTGTATTCATCAATATTAAGTTAAGAACGCACATAGGAAAATAATCAATGAAAATTCGATCAATGTATTTCTCAGAACAGAATATAGCATTGAGTATGATTATAGTATTGTTATATGCTAAAACATGCAAATGCTTTGCTTCTTGTTTATAGTTCTGATCTGTATAATATACATGTAGCTTTGTACCGTAGTAGCAGTGCTGACACTTAAAAATATTACAGTAATTGAGTTTAAGTATTGATAATATATAATGCTATAATACATTAATCTTTTGTGACCCCAGTGACCGTCTGCCTTAACGGAGTCTATCTTCAGCAAGTAGAGGAATTTAAATACCTGGGGTCCATAATCCGATCAATAGCGGCCTCCACCGACATCTCGCATCGCCTGGGACTGGCAACGTCTGCGTTCGGGTCACTAGCTTGGTGCATATGGAGAAAAAAGGCCCTTTCGGTGGTGACCAAAGTGTGTCTATACCGCACTCTCATCCTCCCAATACTCCTATATGGAGCAGAGACGTGGGTCCTCCTAGACGCGGACATCAAGAAGCTGGAGGTATTTCAAATGCGCTGCCTCAGACGAATACTGGGAGTAAACCTTCTGGACAGAATCCCAAACGTGGAAATCCGGGCCCGATGCCATGTCTGCCGAATGGAAGAGAGGCGTCTACCGTTCTAAGCCCTGTGGCGCACCAGACCGGAAACCTGGAAGGTCTCAAGAAATGCACCAAAGAAAACCTGGATCAAACAAGTGAAAAAAGACCTGGCGAACTATGGCATCACCTCGGCACATGCCAAAGAAAATGCCACACGGGACCGAAAATGGTGGAAGGAAATAATTGAATTCATCTGCACGGGCAATTTTCGAGCAGCACCCACAGTTTCCTATCAACTGCAAACACGCCGATTGGATGGAAACTACGGGACCAAATTGATTAATCTTTTGTCACTTGAGTTAATACAGATGAATGCAATTCGTTAATAGCGGTGATGTTGTAATCTTACAGCAATGTTAAATCGACGGGATCATTTATCTTTACCTATGAAGAAGATATTGTACGATTAGTTTATATCATTTAAACTATTATATAGCGTGGAATGTTTTATGTTATTGCACTATATTTTGATAACAATATTAAACATAAACGGTCGTATTTGCTTTTATATACCTACTTAACTTTTATAGTCGCTGTCTGTCACAATGTGTCTGCCATTGGACGGCAAACTGGTATTTATACGCTTGAGACCCATTCGTTTTACGCAGGTACATGAGAAAGGCATTTGTCGTTATCGCGCGAGGTAAACAAGCGAGTAGTTCGAATGCTACTTAAAAAGTATAATGGCGCGCGAATAACGCTTTTCACTTGCATTAGTACTTTGCCAGTCTGCGTTTCCTTGGGATACAGACTTGTATCCGCTTGCAATCTCCCCACGAGTAGAAAGTGAGCTAAACCAAATGATTATTTATTGGTGAGCGATACAAATGGTTCAAAGGCGATGTTTCATTATATATTTATAACGAAACTTGCCCATTCGCCTTACTAACATAGAAAGTACAGGGGCAAGAAATCTCCATGCGGACGATACATGCATTTAGTCTGCCTCCAAGAGCTGCTTGACCGCCATGCATTGTATTTAGGTGTAATCAGTGAGAAACCACATCGTACAATTATGCCACATTCGGTTTATAACATGGTGAATTTGACAGTAGTACAATGGTAAATTAAAGTACCCTACATAATTTATGCAGATGTCGAACGTCTTAATGTTACAGTGACGGATCAAGACCGAAATAATATGACAATCTCAAGTTGCTGAACTTGTCCCACACAGGCTTGGTTACACTATTGCTGATGCGATAAGCAAACTGAGCTAGCATTGGTGCATCGTGGTAAGGATTCGCTCGAGACGTTCTTGCATCGTTCTTGCATTATCATCAATCATACAGTAAAATGGATGCAAAACAGATATATTCGCACCCCGAAACGATTATAATCATGGAAGATATTAATCAAATGTATATGCCCAGTCATTGTTGGATCTGTGATGAAAGTTCTAACGTTAATGATCAAAGAGTTGCACACAGTGCATGCCATTTACAGTTACAAAGTAAACCATGTAAAATAAAAGTTGTTGTAGAGATTCAAACCTTGCGTGCATTCCATAATACAAGTAGTAGCATAAGTTTCAAAGGCAAAATTACGTGTTATTGAAAACAACAGTTTGACGAATTCATTTTACCTGCACTTGAGGCATTTTATTCATTATTGTAGTCTGAAGGTATTAAACAAATATTAGCAACATGCACAGTCTCATCCGCATTTTATTGGAAAATCACGGATGAAATTCTAGATATGTATTTGCATACTGCTGTGATATTCCATGCTGATATAGTTAAGGTATTTAGTGACACCGCTTTGTCAGTGTATGAACTTGCTATGTTTTTCATTGTAAAACACAAGCAGTAGCTTTGAATGCACCCTTATCAAAACACAAAATTGGAGCTGAATTTGATGACTGATATATATATATATATATATATATATATATATATATATATATATATATATATATATATATATATATATATATATATATATATATATATATATATATATATATATATGCAACTATTGATCAGCTCCTGACGGGATATCAATGGCCCGTCTTCAATATGCGCACATGACGAACCCAAAAATATATGCGAATAACCCCTCTGTCCTAAACAGTTATACCTTCACGATGGGGACATGATAAAACTACTTCATGTCAATAGGTTTCAATGGAATTATTCTGCACATATTGACGCACAAAAAGACGTATTGTTGTGCATAACAACATCGATTAATGATAATTTGTTTTAAGTTGATTTAAAATACTCTGAAGAACTTCACAGTGCTCATGAAGGTTATCGTTTAACACACAAAGAGTTTTTATTGCTTGAAGAGTGGTTTTAACTTGCTACGTGAAGAATGATTTATGAATGAGGACAATAGTGTAGAGTCATCTGAAAATGACCTTGTCCTGTACAATGTGAACAAGAACTCAATCCAGCAAGAATGTTGTAGGAGGTCGACACATAAATACAAATGTGATATATTTAATACAAATATATGACAATGTGACTTGCAGACAAAGGTAGACTAAACTGGTCTTGCAAACATTTGTTGGACTTGGTGTTCCAATTGCTAACCAATCGCTAACAAATTGCATTTCGGATCGTTGATAGCATCAAATCTGACTCTGCGGATTGATTATATAATTTGGTATTTGCAAAACAGGTCAATCGATTACATGTACACACCGCACTACACATCAATCCAAAGCAGTTGAACCAAAAGCCGATTTCTTTACAATATAAATAATGTCCGCGGAGGCTGGTAAACCTATTATTGAAGCCAATCACCAACGAATGTCAGATTCAGATGCCGATATACAGCATAGAGCCGATTAATTGATTGCAAATGTCGTAATTGGAAGTGCGCTTTAAAAAAGTACAATACGAAATCATAAATATGTATTCACAATGGCTATGTATACAGATTTATCAAATCCCACTATGTGCCAAACAAAGTGGATAGAATGAAGAAAGATTTTCAGATTTCTTTCATTTGGCTGGAGACATTGATCAACACAAAAAGTTCATTCAGATGGTTTCTTCTATGTAAGCCATGCTTTGATATTGATGGGAAACGTGTACAAGGAAACTTTAACTATTAACGTGTCAATGGCCAGGTTGTCAATATCATGACATTCTTCATTAGAGCAAGTTATTCCATCAATGGAAAGGGAATATAGCCCATTGTACACAACGCTGACATTATTAGAATCATGAGACAAAGTGATAATTTCGCTAATCAGTTGGTTCAACTGTGACGTGTATTAAAGCTATATCTAATATACCTTTAACCTTGGCGTTGAAGAGTCGACCAGCTTGATCAAAATGCATGTTCGTGTGCGCTTCCCTCAGTCACATGTTTGGGTTTACAGGGATGATGTTTGTGGAAACTAAATGCATATTCACCTTATTGTGTTAACACGAAGTCAACAACGCAGATTAGTGTATTGGACGTTATCCTAGTTGTCAACGTCAACATTTTGGATGCCTTGTACTAACCGTTCACTGTCCACAAAATCATGCTTTGCATGGATTATTAAATCTGGAATCGCATCAAAGCTGCAACTTCTCCCACATACCACATATATTCATCCACTGAGTGCTGTTTAGAGTTGATATGGTAAATAAGTACCCAACATGGTCTGAGTGTGTGTTCATGGCCGTACAAAATACAACTCGAAATAATAGCCAAGAGCATAGCAAGATGTTGAGCAAACTAGAAATGTCTGAGGTTTTCGCCGCTATATGTCAGTTGTAATCATGCTTATCCTTTATGGCAATCCAGCCGCACATTACATGTTATATGCATAAAACATTACTGATATCATGTTAAAAGTGTCAGTTGTTGTTGTAAGGTTTAACGCTATTTTGTAGCACAAGATAGGCTATACATGGCGGCCAGTATTAATAGTGGAGGAAGAACCCGGAAAAACCAGAATAAACACTGAACGACAGGAAGCTACTGGCAAGCTTTCTCACATACCCACATTGACCGAATTCGAACTCAAACCCTCGCAGACAGAGGTGAGATGGCAGTGATACATAACGGAGAGTGCTTTTGACCACTCGGCCAGTCGGACCCCTGAAAGGTGTCAGTTCGTTTGCATATATTGTACAGATGCCATAAATAACTTTAATCAAGAGAACCAACACATCATCTCGCTACAAATTATCAAAGTGTTTCTCGGAAAAAAAAAGTATCTTTTCAGGCGACTGTAGGATATAGTGAGTACAATTTATTCCTTGGTGATGCTTGAACTGAAATGAAAACCACATAGGAACGTCGAGCTATGTAAGTGAGATAAGAAATAAACTTCAAATTAATGAAGCGAATTTTAGATCTTTAGGGTAATGTAAGGTATGCTTAAGGTACTGAAATATACTAAATTTCAATATCGTGATTATATTAAGGTTGAAGCTTATCTTGTAAAGTTCGAATATGTAATTTCTGTATACACGGAATTTTACATTTATTTGAATCACAATGAGCACGATTACTATACATACTTTCTTTCTTTCTGTATCAGTATTAAATGAATTAACGTTGGAACTTAATGCAGAAAGCCCTATAAATGTTGTGCCGGTTAGCTCATTTTATAACCTCAGGATCATTTGATCTCAATTTCGTGTCAAATAAACACATTATCCTTTTCATAGCCGTGTCAAAATTAAGGAATGTTATGTATAAAGTTCTGACGTGAATTACTTATTTCTCTGTATTGCTCAGCCTAAATAATTGTTGTGTCACAGTCGATATTGTGCATGTGCAAACATCACATCATTTCTGTCCGCAACCGAGATATATTATTTTGACCTGGAATTGATTCTCCTGTGGTAAATGCAAAACGATAAAGGAAATGTAAAGAAAATTTCCAGGCATCCTTTACCCATGAAATCGATATAAGTTGTGTTAAGTATTTCAAAAAAATTATAATTTGTTATTGGTTAGCTTTTCATCAAGTGTTTATCCGTATTATTTTTAAATCAACATGTATTGATGTATTCTCCGAAGGATATATGATTTTGGTGTCATCTCATCCAACTTTTTATCCGTACCTTATATTGCCTTCTATATCCGCACGTAGTTCATTATTTATTTTGTGTAGAATGTATATGCTTCATCATACTTCTGATGCCAGCAAGCATATTTTGTATAGATATCTATGTCTAAGTTTGTCATTATGAATAATTTAGATCGGAACAGGCTTACTCTAATAGTGCACACAACCTCACATATGCTTTATGTTATAGATGCACTTATGCTTACTTAAAAATACTACATAGAAATAAAGCAAAATTCTTCAAGTAATTGTCATGCAGATCCCACTGTTATCAGATTACTGCGTGTCACAAAATGTTATGCATTAATTTCCATCATTTTTCAAAACTGCCATAGTAATGCCTCTGCTGAAGAAACCAGCACTTGACCACAACGATTTAAAGATCTACCGCCCATTTTATAATCTTCTATTCATATAAAAAAATCTTAGAAAAACTTGGATCTCATTTGAATTCAGATAGTCTTTTTAGCAATTACAGTCTGCATATCGCCCTTCCCACAGTACTGAAACTACTCTTTTGAAAGTATTTAATGACATTCTCTCTGCTTTGGATAGTAGAAAGATTACAGTCTTCACCTTCCTTGATTTGTCTGCTACATTTTGCACAATAGACCATGATATGTTACTTCACCGTCTCCAGCATGTATTTGGCATTAAGAATATAGCGTTACAGTGGTTCAAGGCAAAATTAGTCCACAGGACACAAATTGTATCTGCAAATGGAATACATTCCAGATCAGTTGATCAATGTTGTGGTGTTCCACATAGGTCCCTTGGACCTATTCTCTTCATTCTTTACACTCAGCCGCAGTCAGGTGTCATAGATCATCAACCAGTGCCTCAGCAATTGTACGCTGATGACACCCAAATATACAAGTCTAGCCACCAAACTGAAGTTGACGCTACCATTCGTGGAGTAGCGAGGTGCATTTCTGATGTTAAATCATGGATGACATTTAACAAGCTGCAGATGAATGATGATAAAACTGAGGCTATTCTGATCACAATACAAAGACTTTGTCATTACATCTTTAACCTCAGACAATAGATATCAACAACACCAACATTAAATTATCACAGTCAGTACGAAAAATTGGTGTTACTATAGACAGCACCCTCGCATTGCACGAACATGTCATGAACATATGCAAGGCTGCATATCTTGAACGGAGACGTATCAGATCTATTCGCGAATATTTTTCAGTTGATGCCACTAAACCACTTGTGTTCATTATTACTTTCAATACTGGACTATTGTAACTCAATTATGTGTTCGTCACAATATCTACTCTAGAAACTTCAAACCAACTTAGAGACCTAATAATGTTTTGTATCTTATATGTTTTCAAAATATTTTATGTTTTCCAATTTCGTGTTTTTTGTTATTTGTTTTTCTGTAGTGTAGTCATATCATTATAGATGTTGTAAAGCACTTAGAGCGTCTAAAGATTAGGTTCTATACAAAGTCCTCATTATTTTTATTATTTCTTGTCGTTTGATTCGTTGGAATCGTTAGGATGGCTTATAAAAATCATGTGATTTGGTAGTGCAACGATCTCGTTCATCTCCACCATCATCTGCCTATTGACCTATTGTGGTCTTTTAGGCACTGAGCTGCTGAACAAATGTCAGTGTCTCTGCAACACTTTTCCTAGTCCATTCTGTGATGTTGTCAGTCCATTTTGTTCTCGGTTTACCGCAGTAGTGTTGTGCATAGAATTTTAGCTCTGGTGACATAGGCATGATATTGCAACTTTTCCTTTTGCCTGTGGTTAGGAAGTCTTCATAATGGCCTAATTTATACCTGATGGTGTTAAGCTCTTCTGCATTTGTAATGTGGACCATGTGCGAGATGCCAAGAATGGCTCTGTAGCATGTCATTTCAAGAGCATGTTTTCTTCGTTGCTGTAATTCTGCTATCATGGTACAAGCCTCAGAATGAATATAAACATATTTAGATGATACTTGCTCTCAATAGTCTGATTTTAGTTTTCAGACGGATATTTCTGTCTCGCCAGTAGATGTTAGCTTTGACATAACAGTCGTTGTTTGTGCTGCTCGTGACACAATATCTGGTCTTGATCCTTGTTCGGTAATTATGGAAGCATAATATTTGCCAGGCTCACTATTTCCAGTTCCTGTCATATGACTTTAATCTTGGCTGAGATTTGTATGCCATTAGTTGTCATCAGCTTTGTCTTTTCAGCACTTATCTCCATGTCAAATCTGGGCGATGTTTCATCCAGGTTCTTCACTAAGGTGGCAAGCTCGTTTTCACTGTCTGCCACATCATCAATGTCGTCTGCGAATCGGAGGTTGGTGATGTTACGCCCTCCAATGCTTACTATCCCACAGTGGTTTCCAGGGCTTCAGTCATGATACGCTATACGTAGATGTTGAAAAGTGTGGGTGACAGGAGTCAGCCTTGTCGTACTCTAACTGTTGTTGAACCAGTCCACCACAGCACCTTGAGCATGTACGGCACTGGTAACCGTGGAGTACAGCAGCTTGATGGTATTGGTCAACTTTTGACCTATTTTTTACTTCTTTTTTGTGCCTAACAATGCCTCAAGTCACACTATCAAAAGCGTTTTGAATTTTATGAACACATGATAGATGTATTGTTGATGGTACGAGTACTTTTCACTCAGACACCTGACATTGAATATTTGTTCGGTTGTGCTTATTCCTCACCGGCACCCTGTCTGTTCTTCAGCGATTATGTATTATGCTTGTGGATTCCGTCTGTTTAAGTTGATCTTCAGCATCACCTTACTAGCATGGCTGATCACATTAATAGTTTTGTATTCTGTAATGTTGGCACTGCCTGAGATTGTCGTTTATGGGGAGTCTTATAATCAATGACTGAGAACATTGTGTTAGCCATTCACCTGTGTGCTAGATCTAGCTGCAAATGTTTGTTAGTAATTCTATCACTGATCCCTCCCCCAATTCTTGAAATGTTCAGCTGGGATGTTGTCTACTTCAGCTGCTTTGCCATTTTTCACTGCACTTATTGCTGACGCCACCACTTCTTTGAGAATGGGAAAATAATGATCAATTGTGGAGTTTGGAACTTAAAGCACCTCTGTGGTCGGATGGTTGTAGAGTTCCTCACATTACTCAGTCCATCCTTCTGCAATGTCACTTGCTTCGGTGAGGCATTTTCCATTTTCGACTTGTATGGTATTGACTCTTGGCTGCTTGTGTCTGGTGATGTCTTTCACGATTTGGAATGCCGTTTTGCTGTTATTCGTTATCAGACTGCTCTCTATTTATGTGCACTTTTGTCAAATCCTATCTTCGTTTGATTTCTCCTTAAACATACATAAAATGTTAATATATTGCGTAGGTCAATGCTTGTCGAGCCTGTAAACGTTTCAGTATTTCTGTAGAGTTTTCATCACGAAACGATTTTTCCATTTGTTATGATGACTACACTATTACTGATATACACATGGAAGAATGATAAAAATATAATCATACCAACAAGTTTGGAATTTTGTTCCATTCCCTGTTGGTAGTCTAAATGAAAGAGTTGAATTTATTTAGAAGACATAACAGAGCTTATCATAATCGGGTACATAGACCATATTAACTTAGTACAAATTTAATTCTATATATTATTCTTTTCATTGGTTGTTGTAAGCATTACTATAACTACTCTTATCTTTGCTATGGAAGAGAATCATATCTGGTATCAGAACAAAATATTCCATTGTGATCGATTAGGACACTACTTTGAAAAAGAAAAACAGATTTTGATATATCCTGATTCTCTCTCGCTCTTTCTTTCTCTCTCTCTCTCTCTCTCTCTCTCTCTCACTATATATATATATATATATATATATATATATATATATATATATATATATATATATATATATATATATATATATATATATATGTCAAAGAATTTGTTGTGTGGTACTTTGGAATGTATGTAAATGTTTGTATTATCTCCTTGTTTTATTTCTTTTTATTATACTTTTTATGTTTGTTCCTTTGTGTAGAAAAAGAAAGGGTACCATCCAGAACCACATTTCATACCCGTCTGAGCACTGTTGTTTGTCAGGTATGTTTCATACGCGCATGCACACATTCACACGCATACACACAAACACACACACACACACACACACACACACATATATATATATATATATATATATATATATATATATATATATATATATATACATATTTATATACGTTCATCCCTCTGTTTCCATTCCAAGCAAGCATTCTCCTTATGCTGTGCTGCTTTATGTTTAGAATACGCTTCAAATTGATTATTCATTAAATTAGTCATTATAAATTAAACACAATTTGTATATTAGTCATTGTTTTGTTCTCTATCACCGAAATAATGACTGACATATTTTAGGCGAGCCCTTGTTTTATAAAATTTGACTCATCACGTCTTCCTACGTTTTGTCTTTGATGATTAACATATTAAGTGTGGGTCAAATGTGTGATTTTAATACAATTGAAATTGGTAGAAAGTGATGCTGATGTAAAACATGGCACAGGTGAAACTTCACGGAATTTAATGGCAGTTGTCTAATGCAAAATACTGGTATGTAATCCACTCTTTCTTTACTCTTTATGCTATCATTCATTCATACATTCATTTTTTCATCCATTCATTTTATTTGTTTAATCTATTCACCAGCTATTGATGTGTTTTTCTTTTAAATGTGTCTAACACTTCAGCACACCAAACGGGTGAAGCAACATATCCATCATACCTGTGTCAATAAGTATTACCCATATCCCTAATTTAACAGGTAATATCATCTACATTATTAATCATTCAATAAATATGGTTTCTCTAATTTGCAAAAGGTTTTAAGAATGGTTCTACATGTTCGCAAGCCACACATATAAAATGTAGTAGTACCTTGTAAATCCGGTATGATGAACGGTATTGCATAGTAATAGTATGCAATCGATAAGCACGAACAAGCGTTATACCATATTCTACTAAATGAGTGAGAATTGAGAAATAGAAGAAACAAATTGAGGGTGAGGGTGCCAGAGGGTTTGGGATGGAAAGAGGGAGGTCAGTGAAGGAGGTGCGTGCTGGAAAATCTGCAAACTTTCGACATCGGAGAAAACGCTCAAAAAGGTGTAAGCGCTTCATGTTCAAATATTTATAAACTGTACGTAGACCGACTCAGATACAAACACGCACACGCGTACAAACGCCAATACATGACAATAAACATAAATTTAGCAGGATAGTGTTTAAATTATTAATAATTGAGAACCACGAGCTTCGCAAGCTTTTTATGATAGTTATTTAGAAACGAATAATACAAGTCATAGCAAATTTACGTTTATTTAACTGTTTAGTACAACATGAATTTTAGAAGAGTAAGATGTCTTAAAGTTTGTACTACAATAATATGAAAAGTCAGTCCTGCACCTTAACACACACCGTACAATGTAAGAAAGATATTGTAATTGTGGCATCTTCTGAACAATCATTTTGCGCCTTCTCTTGGAAGTTGTCTGTATTTGTACGCAATGTCTGAGAGAGAGAGAGAGAGAGAGAGAGAGAGAGAGAGAGAGAGAGAGAGAGAGAGAGAGAGAGAGAGATATGGTTTAGTAGTTAAAGGACAACTACGACAAAATCATTTTTTTATTGTTAATCCCATTGCTGTTTATTGGATGGTCGTTTAGTTAGTCTGTTTGCCAAACCAACCAACGCAGCAGGAAAATTGAATGAATTGGCCTTTGGACATGTCCATCTTTAGTTAATAATCTTCGATTAATATACCTTTATTATAGGTATAAGACACTTTGCAACAGCAACAACAATAGCAACCACGCATTAAATGAATTACATTATGCGTACTGTGTACACGAGCTATTAACCGTATAGTGTGAACATGATATTTTAAATTGTATCATTGATTATATGAACCCTATAGAAAATCCAAAAGAAAGTGTATACATATAAGTACAACGAACTGTATTATTGTAGGGTACTTAGTGTTTGTAGAGTTTCAAGGTTTGCATCCAACCCAAATTTGTATTCTCACACTCCATCACACACTCTCTGTTCCTGTGTGCTTGATTTGTGGTGGATTGTGTTTATTTTTTTTCAGTCATATCACTACGATGTCTGCGGTGTGACAGTTTATTGCGATATCTAGGACTAGTGCATAACGTCGAAGACATGTAGCATCTTGTCCCACCTGACACCAGGCATACCTTTCCTAACAATAATGTCTTATTGCGACGTAGCTGCTAGTACCAATTTATACGTTTTTGGTATGTCTCGGCTGGGCTGGAAGTCGCGATTCGCCGCAGACGTTCTTACAATTTAGGCCACAGGACATCTATCTATCTATCTATCTATCTATCTATCTATCTATCTATCTATCTATCTATCTATCTATCTATCTATCTATCAATCTATCTATCTATCTATCTATCTATCTATCTATCTATCTATCTATCTATCTATCTATCTATCTATCTATCTGTCTGTGTGTGTGTGTTTGTTTGTGTGTGTGTGTGTGTGTGTGTGTGTGTGTAATAAACTATTGATGCTTAAATTGCTTAATTTACTTAATATTTGGACACTGAGATAGCTGTGCCAAATTCGCAAAGTGAAACGTTAACATCATCAAACGTAAATGTATGATTTAATATTCAACCGATATATCATAGTAACATTAAAATTAAGTGTCAGAAGAATATATAATATCTTACAATCTCATTATTTTAATAATTTAAAATAAAATCACAGTTGTATATCGTATCTTTTCTCATCATTGCACAAAATTGTTAAAGACACGCTGTCCTGAAACTTCGTCAGGGAAACATAGTGGATATAATATTAATATAACATGGCATAGTACTATATTCAACCAGACACAATTGTGTAGTAGACCATGATACGTAATATTAAATTAGTGCATTTGTATGGGAAACTTCGAACGAGTTTGTTTCAGAATATTATTCTAAGCCATTGTGACGGACGTATAATTCCGATAAAACGAGCTTACTTTTTCCATCTGAAAGCATTAACCTTTATAGCATATACTCATTTTCTTAATTCAGAAAAAAGCTTAATTGAGAAAAATACACTTGAAGAAACAAAGTAATTGCATTTATGCTGTATTCAAACTAAATACTAAATCGTAGATACATCGATGCACAATAATTATATTAATGCACACATAGCACTCAACGACCCTTGATATCCGCGCGTTCGACAGTAGTTTCAAAACGATTTGGTTTGGACTACTTAACATTGCAATGTATAGTCATATTGTGAATGAATGTACATTAAAACAATTTAAAATGTGGTCTGAAATGGATAAATGTTTGAGTTCCGAACATACTCCTAAATATCCTTTTGAATTATCAGAATGACATTTTCAATTACTATGCATTTAATTATTGAAGTTGACATTGTACTTATCACGTTATATCGTGTTTGTTTCAAAGTTTGGTTTCTGACCCAGTAAACTTGATCTTGCCATCAACTGTATCATTTATACTTTCAAATGGGCAAAATATCTTGTTGAGTTTATTCTAATCAACCAAACCTTAAACGTCTACTAAATGAGTGTACATGGTTCGTTTACAAAGTAGTTCCTAATACACTATACAATTTGTAGGCACACGCGTTCTTCGCTGTTAGAAAGCCGATGCAATCACGAATAACATAATCAAACGTTGTTGCAAGGTAAGACATATATGAAAGCCTTTACCCCAAACTGGTTTAGGGAATTTTAATCGCATACTATTTGAATATTTTATCAGTTCAAAATCATTTTCTTCAAGTTGTACATTTCATAAATAGTCACCATAATTGTTAAAATACGCATGATGACTAATAATCATATTAAACATCATAACTATTCTGCACAAGAGTGTTTAGTCATGACCCGATTTGTAAATCTGACAACAATTTTTAAGGCGATACAAGCAGAGGATCGCAAGATTATGCAGTATACCATTACATCGCTACCTCCCCAAGAAGACAAATCTAATACACGAATACATATTGGTAGATAATATGCTTTTATTTCTTTTAATACACTACCAGGACTAAATTTTTTGAGACTATAAAACACGGTAAGAATAATTAAGATTATGACACATTATTACGCACATTTCAGATAATGTCCGTGCACACTTGTCTACAAAAAGCCGTAATCAATGAAGATATGTGTAATAAGATATGTTTCAGTCATAACATATATCAATACAGAATATATCTATAGAGTACCGATAAATGTATAGTTTTAACTTTTCATAAGACTGTACAGAATATCGTCAGTCTAATTTGAAAGTAAATTTAGGAAGAAGAAATAATTGTTAGTGTTACTAATAAAGGTTTTCTTTTCATGTACTAATACTGACTAAAGAATACGCTTAATTAATATAGCGTATGGTCTTACTGAACCAGTCAGCACTCCGGCACACAAGACTTGCTATGTACTATATAAATTTCTCAGGCAGTTCCGTTTCTATTTCAATGTTTGATAGTATTATCAAATGAAAAAGCAACAAGTGTCCATAGGAATAATTCCATTAGAGATTGAAGATACAAAATCCAGATACTTTAATATGTATCAAACTGGAAAACATTACACATGCAGAAAACAGTTAAGGTACAGAATATTATTAAGTCTCTATGTTTGTTCCTGCAGTCGAAAAAGGTCAGTTTTAAGAGCACTCTTAAAAGAGATCACTGTGTTTTTGTGTTTAATTTTAATGGGCAATTAATTCCACGTTTCTGGGCCTTGGTATTGTTCATATAACTTAAAGTGAGTTCGTCCGCTGCGACGACGAGGATCACTTTAGTTATCTAGAATTCGAGAGGGATTGATCGGTCTCTGGGTGCGCAACTAGATACTTAGGCCCACGTGCGCTCTGAATATTTTATAGAAATTTGGATTGGATAGTTGTACCGCATGTTTTGAGGTCCTAGCCTGGCTTAGATGTTCTGTTGTGATTGCCTGTTAGCCTCACAAGCTGCAACTCTTTTCCGATGGACGAGAGCCACACGCTTCTGTCCTGAGCAGTCTGTTTCCACGTGTCAGTGCTTATGCTAAACTCCGCCATAACACGTCTCCTAGGTGTCCTTGATCATTTGCCTCTGGCATCCTTTGAAGAGTTTTCTTTAGTTGTTGCGTTTGGAAATCAGTTGTCTTTCATGCGAGCTATATGGCCTAACATGGAAACTATGACTGAATTAGGATGATGTACATATTGGGCGAAGACCTCATTATCCGGTTTATGTCTTTTTACTTGATGTTGAGGAGGCAAGTGTTTGTAGTTGGTTCCATTCTATGCATGATGCTGGCGCATTGTCTAGATTTTCCAGGCATATTTTAGCGCATGGAGTAATATCGATTTGTACACCTTCACCTTTGTCTGTAGAATAATACCTCTTCTATTACAGACGTTTCCTTAAAATCTGCCAAAAACTGCGATGGCCTTTTCAATCTTGGCATTGCCGTCGTGATTGATGACGACGCTCTAGTTGACTGACCAAATTCGTTCAATTGTGACCGTTGATTGTTATGTTGGTCTCAGTATACGCTGGATGATATATTACTCACATTATTACGCTGCGTTGCATATCAGCTTCACAGCCAGCGTTGATACGCAGACATCACCAAAGATATAACTCTTTGACGATGAATTCCATGCTTTTCCTATTCGCGTGAAGCTTGCTGCGGTCAAAACAATTTTCGTCAGTTTGGTATATAATGCTGATTCCCAAATCACAAAATCTCACGGCGTCATTGAGAATGAAACATGTAACCTAGACAATAAACTGCCAAAGCTTAGATCGGACATGCATCCATAGCGCCATGTAGCTTTTAGAGAGATGAAAGGGAGTGATGTAGATGAGATCATGCTCTGCGCATATCTGAAGGAATAGAAGATCTTTGCTATTTGAGCGGTCAGAGCCGTACTTTCCAATGACCCATTCCGAGGAGATGGTGTTATAACCTACACTTACGTTTAGGTCCCTAAGGATGATGAGAGTGATAGATGTGGTAACAGAAGTTGTGGTAGTCTTTAATTGTGCATCAAATGTTTCCTTTACTTCTTCCGGCCGGTCAAAGAATGAGCATGGACGCTGGCGAACATAAAATGATTTTTTGTATTGGGCTGAGAGATTACATGATGATAATTATATCTGCCTTAAATTGCCCTTGAAACACATCATATCAACCAATATTTCTACTACCGGGAATTTGTATACACTACCCGAAAACGTGACACAATAGACCTTATCTCAAGTATATTCATTAGGGTGCACCTATGATTCGCGTGTCACCACTATGCTACACCTGTCGCCTCTAAAAATCACGAAATGTTTGGTACAAACATTCGTCTGAGCAGTAATAACTCTCCGTTTAAAATAGTATAGGTAATATCGGTTTTAAGGATCAAAGTGTGATTGACGACAAGTGCCCTACCGGTCTGCAGAGTGCCAAGAAATGTAAACCAGTTATCACGAGGCCATTGCTATATATATATATATGGCATGCTATTTAAAAACGTTTCTAGTAAGCGTCTAACGTGTCTGTTTCTTCTCCAAATATATGAATGTGTTATATTATACCTTTAAATTCAATATTCCTTATCTGTCTCTATCGGCCTTTGTTGAGCACCCTTTATTCTTCATAAAATATGTCACCGGAATCCCGATTCACTCTCTTCGTTTCGTAATAATCTCTCATTATCCGTTTCTTATTATGCTTCAGCAACACATTTGTAATGGGTCTGCTTCCCTTTTGCTCTCAGTAAATCTTGATCTCAGTAATTTCGAAATTATGTCCGCTACAAGCCTAAAGACCTTTCTTTATCCATAATAGCCTTTCTCATTTTAGCGCTTGCTAGCTTGCTAAAATATCTAATCAACCCAAATGCTAAGGCGTTAAGAAAGCAACAAACCAAAAAAAGAGTAGTCTGATACACATTATAAATAATTTATGGACAAGCTTGACAAAACCAGACTAATGACGAAGACAAAGTATTGCATATCACTGGTCTCCACCTCCAGCTTAACAGTTATAAGTCTGGGTGTACCAGTGGGCGTTGACTAAAATTATGCTCTCTATAATGCTGACCAGGACAACAATAATGACGACAAAACGATCAGTCCTGTTTCCGTGGTCCTGTTAGACTCGCTAAATGTCACGAACTCCAATACACTTAATCGAATATTTAAGATTGGGGTCGATAAATATTTTGGATAGGCAATATTCACTCAAAATAAGAAGACAGAGAACGAAAAATACACGAATATGATATGTATTGACAGACAACAGCCTCTCGTGATGTTGCATGTTAAATGCAATGAACTAAATATTTATTTAAGTCATGTTATTGAGCGCTTTAAATTGTACAGTTATATCGTTACACTATATTGGCTAGTTACCGATGTAAATCTATCCACGTGTATTCTTCTCCGAACATCCTTTATCAGCTTGGCTTCGTAAATGTATACAATTTTCCTGTCCAGAAGTCACCATTACATATAACAACTAAACCTGACCACAAAGAACAATATTCATTCTTTCAATTCTTTGCTTCCCTGCTTATAATTCTTATGTTTTCTCTCAACGGCCAAAACGCTTGGTGGGGTCTTATGGAAACGTGGACACCACACTTGTATCTGTCTCTTGACTGACTACTTTATATCTCATAACACTTCAATAATCAGATGAAAGCATGCTTTCCACAAAGCACGGGTATGTTGCAGCAGCACGTGTTTCGTTTTCCTTAAAATCACTATAAATAATTGAGTATCACCTCTGTTCACTATTGGCAACATGTTTGGCCCAAACTGTTAGTGTGACAAAGGCTATATCAATAGAAACTAGTCTCAAAGACGATTTGGATACGGCTGCATTGGCAAATCCGTGTCTATTCAGAGCATGTTTCGGAGACACAAAGTGGTCTCAGGACAATCATTAAACCGTACTTTCGGATATTGAGGATATGAAAATTAGCAGTTCTGGATACGGCTACATATATGGAACGGGTGAGGGGTAAACTAACATGCAGTAAAAGTCAAGTATTTTCCTTCTAAAACATACACACTATATAAATGCCAAAAACAAACTATGTTCATTGAATTTGTTACATATTAATATCAAAAACTTGAATGCATGGCTGAGTGAAAATATCACTTCTTGATACGGGAGCATATACGAAGCGGGGGACGGGGTAAGTTTTGTTGGTTACTGGTATAGGTCAAATCAGTATACCTCAAATGCATTGCTCTGTTGCGTGTTCGCATATTGGTAACTCCTTGATACTTTACTTTCTGAATGATAATAAAGCTAATTTTATTAACTTCTATTTGATGCTTCCAGCTGTCACCATCCCCGCTTTCCTCGTAAAAGGTGGAAATTGGAGGATGGGTCATCATTTTCTTTCGGTAGGAATAGGGTGGTGTAAGACGTACTGTTTTTGTATTCATTCCTAAATTTAAAAAAATGTTGTTACTTCAATCAGTCAGATGTAAGGGGTGGCAAGCCTTTATCCATTTAATCCTTAATCAAACAAACATCACTTTTTGAAACATTTTAAAGTAGTCATCTAAAGGATTGCATTTTTTGCTTTTTCATATTTGTTCAAGAAAAGAAACCCAGTAAAGTAGTATTTGTCACTAATATTTATAAATGAAAATGAGAAGAATAAAACTAAAACAGTCTTCGATTCAAAAACTATTGTAGGAATTACTGTTTAAATAAAATTGGGGATCGGTATACGTTGTATGCAAAGTTTGATTATGGTAAAAGTACTTTGATTGCCAGTCTCTAACAAAAGTGACAGTTAAAAAAGGTTATCTTCCAGTGCTAATCACACTCACGCTAATTTGAAATGACTTTCAGTCTTGAAATGTCTTGTACTTAACCATCATAGCCGAGGTATTTCAAATAGCCAACTTACATCTAACGAAGAAAGGACCCAGTCTTATTGGAAATACAGTAGACCTTAATGAGGCCTAACCTTTAGACTTTCAATCCGAACATATATGTATAAAATGCATTAGATTTGAGATAAAGACGGGATGTTCGACAACAAACAGGTTTTTCTATATTATTATATTTGTGAATGATTCACTATTTAACATCATTTCTTAGCTAAATACGAGCATGATGTAACGCAAACATAAAATCCCAACAACCCTTCATAATATACACGTTTAAGTAATCTCCTAACTAAATGTATTTGTCTCTTAATATAATACATAGGTTCGAAGATAACAATATTTACGTGTATTCATGTTTGCTTTCTTTATACAGCACGATGTCCGAATCCAGAACTTGTCTTTTTATCCTGTTAACATTATTGACAACAGTATCTTCAGGTAGGTAACGCAGTAATGTGTTTAATCTATTTATATAGATATCCTGTATGATCGCATATCATGCCTGTTAGTTATTCACCGAAGTTGTGGATCTTGCAATACCAACCATTATTAATTATATTAAAGGCACAGTAAAACATTATTAACTTGATAAGAACCATTATTTATGCTGGTTCATTTAAACTAAAGAAGATGAAAAAGAAAGAAAGACAACCAGACACACAGATGACAAAGAAAGAAAGACAACCAGACACACAAGATCTAAGCAAGGTTTGAGGTTCAAATCAAAGAGAGTACATCGGACCCAGAAAATAGATATTTACAAAGACAAATAAGGTTGCTATAACTATGTATCGGCTCCGTCATCGCACACATTACATCTGTTTCACATGTTGAGCGTTGTACAGATGATACAATATCGTTGCTTTGATGTTACTTACGCACACACACACACACACACACACACGCACAGACACACACACAACGCTCTCTCTCTCTCTATTCAAAATATACTGGGATGTGATCATAGAGAAATCATCTTTAAAATATGTATCTGTATTAAATGAGAACTACAATGGAACGCTTTCAAACAAAATTTCTCCGAGGATGATTCCTTATATAAACACTAAATTTATCACAGTATCAGTGATTTTATTGTAGTACAGTCACTAATCCAAGATATATATCAACACAACATGCGGTACAAAAATGCTTTCAGTTTGTAACAGAAGAACATCTTATTCTTTAATAGAAGTGCTATACCTGCAATTATTCATTACTGTATTGTTTCTAATAGGTGCAATATAAATAGATACTGCACAATAATCGCAATATAAATTAATGTCATAAATGTGTCTAAAGTTGTATTTTATATTCAGAGGATGGTAAATATTTTCTTTGATATTTTACTCATAGAAGTAAAGCAGCAATAACATGAAGTTCCTTTTAGTTATTAACATTATATATTTGACATTATCTATCTTCATAGAGATAACCATCTCGACGAAATAAATTCACTTTTGTTTAGTTTTCCTTCTTCGATTCTACGTTTAACATTAGGTAATATGTATGCGGTCGCGTGAGCACATGTTTTAGCTGGCGTGCAATGTTAGTAAAGAGAATGCATGAATACAAATTGCTCTAAGGTTTTTACCAAAACCTCCCTTCTTTTCTTCAGTTAAGATGTTTGTAAAATCGATCAAAATAAGGATATTACAAATGAAAAAAGAATAATGGCTATAATATACAACCATGGCGTACGAGCACATAATTAATTAACCACATGGGCAATACAACTGTAGTTGTATGATTGTACATGATTCTAAATTGACTTAATAATTCTTAACACTTATTCTTAATAATATTTTCACTAATTATACCGATTAATGTGTATAATATAAATATATTATCCGCTATATGATAAGCCGATTTAAATCCAAGTAATTCCCTTTTCGTCCACCCATTGATTTTTCCTACCATTTAATATCGATCTTAAAACATTGATTAAAGTCTGTATAGTTAAATGGTCCATTTGCTTCACCTTTTTCAGAAATGTAATAGTGATAGATATATAAATACTACCACTACTAATACCACTGATACTAGTATTACTACTACTACTAGTGCTACTAAATTAATAGTAAAAAGCAAGACTTGAAAACTCAGTTCACGCAAAGTTTCGAAATGCTTCTGGAGACCTTTAAAATTTTAGGCTCTGCATTGAATTTGAAAATAAATGTCATTGGAGGGTGCCTTGGGATCGGGCCTTATAAAATAATGGAACAAAAAAGGCAAAATGCTATTAAAGGTTTAATGTTGACAAAATCAATTGGAATTATGGTACCGATTTCTAGCATCTAACGTGAAAACATTTTATTTATTTCGGATACTTCTATGAGTGTTTGAGAACGTCAGTTATTGTACCCGTTTTTGTATTATAAGTGGAATACAATTATGTCTAACAATTATTGCGGTATTAGCCTTTTAGGTGAACTCAGCAAAGTTTTTACTTCGATTGTAGGAAAAGACAATGTAATTGGATATTATAGGTGAAGACCAATCTGGTTTTAGAAGTGGATAATCCATTCTAGATAATACATTCTAGATAATCCATTCTAGATAATCCATTCTAAATAATCCATTCATGATAATTCATTCTAGATTATATATTTATTCCTCGCAGATCAGATTAAGAATGTTTAGGAACATAATCAATGGGTTTTATGTACGTTTCTTTGATTATGAAAAAGCGTTTGACTGCACTGATAGGAGCTTACTTATATTAGTAAATGAACATACTAGCAGCAAATTGCTAACAATGCTAAAATCCATATATTCAAACGATGAAGATTATGCGACAATGCCAAATGACTTGATATAAATATGTAACTGCCTTGTAGAGGACTATGTCAAGGTTTATTTCTCACCTACTTTTCACCTATTTCAATTTCTGTATTTCTAAATGATTAAATGATATACATTTAGGAACTGAATAACGGTGTAGCATAATAATTTGATAACTGTATTCACGGCTATATGCTGTCGACGTCGTTGTCCTGAATGAAACTGCTATTCAAGTTGAAAGTATTCTGAATAAACTAAAATAATACATTTCTTCAGGAAACTAAAGATACATCTGAAAAACCTAACTTGGTAGCATGTTTAAAAAGGGTTAGATTTTAATAGATAACGAAAGTTGGTATTTTCTTAATTGCCTAATAGTATCTTACTTTAAATACCTTAGATGGATGTATACATTTTTTTTAAATATAAAAACGCATGGTACATACCAAGGAACTCTACCTGCACAGACAACAACGGTATTTCATACTTTAAATTGCTTGAACTCTTCGCAGAATGTAAGCTTACTGTGCATGTTCAGAAGTTGAACCTTTCATATAATGGTAAATACAGCTAGGATTAAAAGTATAAGTTATATTGATAGACTGCCCTTTGTGTGCAGGCATATAAAATGAATTTCACGTCGCTGTTAAATTTCATTGTGTGATCACCTAATCAATGCCTTTTTAGCTTCACAATATTAAAATGATATACAAGTGTTCTCGTCAACTAGCAAAATCTTCAAAGATTAAAGAGTCAGTGCGTTAATCCTAAAAGTGTTATGTTTCATGGCGGTAACATATTTTGTTCATACATGCATGCACCTTTGACTGGTTTACAGAAAATGAAGATTATAATATTATTGTAATTATTGTCATTATTATTATTATTACTTTTTTAATTGTTATTATTATTATTATTGTTATTATTATTGAACATATTGATGTATATGTAAACCGCTGATATCGGATACATTACACATATGCTTCAATTTCAGGAGGTGAAAATACCATCTTTAAATCGGTTTGCCTCATGGATTCGTTTCAGTTGTTTGATAAGAGTTCATTAATCACTGACCAACTAGCATTCATTTATGCAAATGGACACAAACTAGCACTGATAGCAATGTGGAAAAAACATAATTTACGCGCTTTAGGAGAGTACAATGACAAATTGTATCTTGATGAACATGGAAATTTATGGATACAAAACATTCGACTTTCCGACGAAGGGATATATATTTTGGCTCAGGATACAGACATGAAAGTGAAACTAAATGTATTAGGTGAGTATTCAATCATAGCACTTGCTTACGTTATCCCTAGGGTGCTGTGTGCGTAAGCTGATTTTCTTCCAAGTGCTTTTTACTTTTATAACATTTTCGCAATTTTATATATACATATATATATATATATATATATATATATATATATATATATATATATATATATATATATATATATATATATTACTTATCTCCATGAACATCCCTTCTAATTCACTGCCATTGCATGTTTATTCTTTGTAAGGCGATCATATATCAGCAATCATTTAATTAAGTAGCTTTTATTATTTGACTATGTTGGTTATTAGCTTGTAGTTATTTACGGTTGGGTCATTCATATTGTCCTGCATCATAAGAAAAATTCGTTTGTTTTGAAATTCATCTTGGAACACTGCTTTTGAGCATGCAATTATGGACTGTAGGCTTACATATCACTTATAGACTGGCTTTTAGCCTGTAATTATACACATATGGACATTGCTTACATATCACTTATAGACTGGCATTTAGCCTGTAATTATACACATATGGACCTTTATGTTTATCGTAAAGTTAATGACATAAAGATCAATATCTATCAAGTAAACGAGAGTTCAGCCCTTTTCCATCCAACATGGAAGACTCCCCTTGAACAGTAAATATATAGCATGTTTATGCAGAAAATATGAGTGAACCTTATTTGTTTCAACTGCTTTTGTTGGAATTAGGATATTACTAGTATAGTATCGAT
Source organism: Unio pictorum (assembly GCA_030141615.1). Classification (NCBI taxonomy): domain Eukaryota; kingdom Metazoa; phylum Mollusca; class Bivalvia; order Unionida; family Unionidae; genus Unio; species Unio pictorum. The sequence continues at coordinate 4,359,901 of JARLTB010000207.1, forward strand.
TCATTTTTGTTGTTCTAACTCAACATGTATCTCTTTTGAATTCAAACAGTCTTTTCAGAAATGTACAGGATGCATATCGCAGTACTGAAAATATTTTTCTGAAAGTAGTTAATGATATTATCTCTGCTTTGGATAATGGAAGGTTTGTAGTCCTCACCTTATTCTTTTTGAATGCAGCATTTGACACAATAGACCATGATACATTACTTCACCGTCTGCTGCATTCAAATGGCATTCACAATACAGTCTTTCAGTGGTTTAAGTTCTACTTAGTCAACAGTACACAAGTTGTATATGTACATGGAATACACCCTAGCCCAGTTGATCAATGTTGTGGTTTACCACAGGGGACTGTTCTTGGACCTGTTCTCTTCATTTTATACATTCATCTCTGTAGAGAGGTGCATTTTGGATGTGAAATCATGGATGACATGTAACAAGCTGCAGATTAATGATGATAAAAATGAAGCCATTCTGATCACAACACTACATCTCCCTCATTTACAGTCTTTACATCAACCTAATGAAACTCAGCAACACCAACATTAAACATACAATCAGTAATAAACCTAGGTGTTACTCTAGACAGTAGTCTCACATTGCACCAACATTGCATAAGCATATGTAAGGCTGCATATCATGAGCTGAGACGCACCAGCCAAATTTTAAAATATCTTTCAGTTGATGCCACTAAAACACTTGTGTGTTCATTTTGACTTTCAAGACTGGGCTATTGTGACTCAGTTATGTCTGGGTCATGTCAATATCTACTCCATAAACTTCAAAATTTTCAAAGCACAGCTGCTCGGATCATCTTTAGAGTACCATGATCAGAGCACACATTCCCACAGCTATGTTCTCCTCCCTGGCTATTCATTCGATCCAGAAATCAAAACACAAACAGTTGTTTTCTGTCAACTGTTTTACTGACAGACGCCAATCCAACATACCAATCTGGCCCCACGCATGTCTCCACACCAGCAAGATACTTACGATCCTCTTCTGACAATTGTATACTCATTATTCCCGCTATCAAAACGAAATTCACCCTTCGTGACTGCAAAAGCAAATTTAAAGACCTTATAATGTTTCCTGCCTTAAATATCTTCGGCATTTGTATGTTTTTTTTAACTTCATGGTGTTTGTTTTGTTGTTTGTGTTTGTAGTCATATCAGTATAGATGTTGTAAAGGGCACAGCTTCTGAAAGGTTAGGCGCTATACAAAGTCCTCATTATTATTATTATTATTATTATTATTATTTTTATTATTATTATTATTATCTTTAAATGATTGGTCCAGATGAACATAACCTATTTGTATTCTTTTTGAATTTTATGCCTACAACTGCCATTGTTCCTTCGATTTTCCATAATTTCGTTGAATGACATGTTGCTACTACACCTTCTGTTACTCATTAATACCGAGCTTTCTATCTTTCATGATTGGTTCAAGTATACGTATATTTTCTTTTTGCTATTTTTTATGGAGCCTATTGTGTACGGTGTGGCTTCATTCTTATTGAACATGCTTTAGATCTGAGTAAGGTTTGCTACCACATTATATTATACATCTTCCATTTCAGACACAAATGTTAATTCTTTTAACACATGTATTGACCAATTATGTTCAAGTTTGTATACTAATTGAAATCGCAATTAGAAATACATCTACTTACACGACGCACTGATGGACCTCAGACGGTAACTGAAGGCTCTGATGTATTGCCATTCTACATGAAATTGGGAAAATGTTCTTCCGGTTGAATATTGAAATACTGTTATGAAAATCGTATCATTGAAACCTCGAAAGTATTCATTCTGCTTTTCCTGATAAAAATGTGTTCATGTATTTAACAGTTCCACCAGCTACAGATTGCAAACCCATCATTGAACGTGTAGAGTCGCGTCTGCGCGCTTTCCTCAAAGTCAGTTGTGGCAGACCTGCAGCAACAGTATATTTCCATGGATACAACAAGGTAAATAAAGCTTAAACACGCGTACTTTATTTGCTAGTGTTCCTTTCCGGTGTTAATATTTGTCTTTTCATGGAAGTTTGAATAACTTCCTCAGGTTCTTGTATTAAACATCATGGGTTTTATGAGAGAGGATGAGAGAATTGGATTAATATAACCTTGAAAACATGAAACTTGGACAATCAAACCGATATAAGTACGGGTGTGACGTGAAATCCGACAGATACAATCCATCTGCTTATACGTAAGAATGCTGTGTTCTTTCGTTGAAGACAGTCAGCGGCAGATAATCTTACGAGATGATGGTTCTGTAGTTTACATATGTTATGACTTGCATTTGGTCACTTGATATATTAATAAAGCCACTTGTTTCAGTGTTGATATCATGCAAACATATAAGAATATCTTCCGTGTATCTTTCCTTAAATGAAATCCTAAGTCAAATAAACTGTAAACTACTAAACAGGAATTGATATTTCATTTGATATGTACAATTATAACTAATATTGTTAACCAGCAACAAAGATTTGAAAACATTAAAGTCATTGAAAAACTTCTCTAGAATGACTCTAAAGAAATGTATATCTAACCTTATATACTTTCACCTCATAACTGTGAGTTAATACAAGTATATTGGTAACTTGCAATGATATATCTGATGCTTTTGTAACTGTTCTAAATGTTTAAAAAGCAACCGAAAATATTGTTTGACAAAATAACAACAAATAACCCTGAAAAGTCAAAGATTTGTTTGAATGAGGGAAACATTGAAAAAAGTATACAACAATTTGTTGCTTATATGTCAACAGATATATTTTTTTTACAACAAATATAAGCAACATAACAGGATGATTAGCAATAAAAAGAGTACGCATTGATGGAGTTGCTGTCATGATGGTCTCGTACCACCAACACGATGCAATACATCAGGAGCACCAATCCCGTCTGCAGCTAAAGCGACACAGAATGAAATATTTGGTACAGTCGTGAACAGGCGATAATTCAGCCATCAGGTATCGTCATCGAGACCATTTTATCGTTGCCACCGTCGGGTCTAGACGTTTCTATCAAACATTGCCGCTGCACGTAAGTTATCGTCATCTTCGCTGTTAATACTTAACCGGGTATTAATAGCCATGGCCCTGGGTTACGAAATTGAGCTTCGATGAGGTCAATGCCACATTTTCCCATTGTCATCGAGGTATCTATCCGTGACCTCATTAGTGAATATTGTATAGAATCGACGAAAATGTTATGTTCATCTCCAAACTATTCTATGAGGACATCCATTACATTAATGACGTTAACAATTATCCTAGAAAAAAACGATGATCCATGCAATTTGACGAAAATGTATAATTCTAACTGTCAAGTTGTAAATCTAATTCACGACAATGTAAATCTGCTGAGTATTGTTAAACTAAATGTGAATTATCGACAAGTATTTGCCATCAATAAATTGTTTCGGTATACTCCGCAATACTTAGTGCGAGGTCAAACATCGTTCCAGTCGGTAACATTATAGTCGAGGACGCATCTGCATCGCTGTAAACGTTATCATAGTTGGAAAAAGAAATGTTTCATTTACATCCGCCGCGTGCATGTCCATATTGTAATAACCTGTCGTGATCGTGGTTATGACGATAGCGCTGCCATCAGTTTCCGACACAAAGGAAGTGCAAATTGAAAAAAAAATCATACCATTCTACGACGTAATAGGCCTCTACAAATGCAAGATACAAAATGGCCATTTTGTTGCAGCCATGTTGGAACATTGCCAGCTATACTGCGCCTAAGCGACTGCGGTAGGAACATGTTTACCTACCGCAGTAATTAGGGCCGATATGATTGTATTCTCATTATCTGCCAGACTAGGCGCCTCAACAAGGCGTATGAAAGGTCGTACAACTTGACGATAATAAATTTCCGAGGTTTGTCGTAAGGAAACGTCCCTTACCAGAAACCATCTAAGAATCCACATTGTTGACCACTGCGCCTTGGTTGTTGGGGATGCAGCATCGATAATGTAGCAAAAGCCGTTAAGATCGCTATGATGAGCATTTGGACACGTGACATGTTAATGAGACAAGCGATCAGTCATACAAGAAGCAGTAAGGCTGATTACTTGTCTTCTTTGCTTCTGTCGTTGGTGGGCAATTGTCAACGTTCTAGCAATATCAGGCAGAATCTACCTATCCTGAACTACGAAGAACGGGTCCATTGAGGAGGACAAACTATTGTAATCGTATTTTAAATATAAATTACTTCATTCAGATAAATCTAGCCTAGCATAATTACGAATTGACTTACCAGCACGGCGACGCAGGTATGTTGAGTACCATGAGCTGACCTAAAAAACACATGCAGCCGTCAAAATAAAACAGTACATGAAACACGGCAGTGCAAGCAAAGTGCAGCATATCGTCGCTTTCAACGTGAGCAAAGGTTTACCACTTTGCATTTTCGAGTAAACGTTGATAATTTTGTTGATCGTTTGATCCCGCTTAATGACGCTGTCCTGTAATATTTCTTGCTTGATTTGAGAAATGTGCAGCAACGGTCACATGTCCCTGGTTACAAACATGTTGACTCTATTGTCTCACGTTTCATGATGGTACGGATGTTATTGTATGATAACGAGCACCAGCTTTATGAATCAGATGTTATCCTTCTGTTTTCTTTGTATGTTAGGTATTGACGTCCCAAAAGCTCACATCCATCACTGTTTACTGTACTTTCCAACGATATACCAGTTATGAATAATCTTTACTTTAGCTTTCAACGATAACAAAAATGCTTTATATTATTAAAGATATTGTTTCTCAGTTGTTTTTAAATGCTTTTCTACCTAAAAGAAGTAGAACACGGTCCCACGTGAATATATACTATTTCAAAAAATTACCTCTAACAAAACAAGCAAGCAATTCAATGGGAACCAATTTCTTTATGAAACAAATTATTCTACGAATGGCATAATTAATCTATATGAAACCAATTCATGCTGAGATCAGTTAGAAGTAAATGAAATAAAAGTAATTTAAACGAACCCAATTCATGTTAACGCATATTTCGGATGGCAGGAAAGTCTAGACGAAAATCAATAATTACCTGACCAAGAAACATGATTGTTGTTAAAACAATATGATTTTGTAATCAAGGATAAAGTAAAAAGTAAAATTAACCTTGCCTTTTTGACCAGACCAATTTAGCCATACCATTTTGCCCAATAACTATTTATTCATCTGCTTCCTGTTTGAACATTTGTGCCTGCACAATTTTGGCATAGACCATTTTATCCTGTCACACTTCTCCGTGCAGCTATAGTTGTTTTGATACATACACATGTATATTTATTTACATAGCTCAGATATATTCCATCACATTTATCACATCACTTCACGATGTATCCGACAAAATAGCATAGACGCACGCACAAACCCGCACATACAAACTAATGTTATGATTAGAACTAAGAATGATACACATTATCAAACAGTACAATGTGGAGCGTGAAAACACCATCGATCAGTGATCTAAATGGTAAAAGGTACCTACCAGACACAATTATTTGCAGTTGTCGTAGGGTATAACGCCACTTTTCAGCACAATATAAGTTATAGATGGCGGCCAGTATAAATGATGGATGAATAACCCGGGAAAACCCCTGAAAGAACCACAGACACACAAGACGTTACTGGCAAGCGTTCATATGTGCCACACTCGATACATTTAGTAAGACACTTGGTTAAGGAATTTGTATATATGTAACATGCACCTTTTAGATGATATTGTGACAGTCACCTGCCCAACCATTTTATGATATTTACAGAACCAATCTGAGATACAGCTACTACAAGGGAAGGAAGCAGGTGAATATAAGGCTTGTGTGGAGGGCCCCGCTTTAGCATGTGCGAATAGATCAAAAGAAACTGACTACTGCTCGTCGTTCAAAATAAATGCAGGTAATCACTATCATTCTCTCTCTATCTCCCCCCCTCTCTCTCTCTCTCTCACATATATATATATATATATATATATATATATATATATATATATATATATATATACACACACACATACACACACTTTAGAACACACACATGTACACACACGTATAAAGGCGTGACGAAGCATGCTTTATTATTGAAATAAACGCAGATTAAAAGTGGCCTACGTCAAACAAGAGGAAAACCTCAAGATGGGTAATTTATTAATTGACTTGCTATAATACAATGCCAGACGACTTTGCATATGATAAACGGTCTTAATGAATGAAACATTTTGTGGAAACTAAGCTCAGTTCTGTTGCAATATACCTGCTTCAACAACAGAAAAGAAGCAGTAATGTATTAAATATGAAAGACTGTTTGGCCATTTTCATTAGATTCAGCAGAGGTGTATTTCATTATCAAATTAATTAAATTGTTCCTAAGTTCACTTACAGTCAATCAGTTATAGGTTATTCAGTGAAACACCCCAAGTTACAACCATGTTCTAACAATAACTTTGATTGACAAATATGACCAGCATTCTACATTACAAATGCTTTTTTAACAATGGTGCGCTGAGTTATCGGATTTATTTTCGTATATTACATAACGTCTATATGCAGTTACTATTTATATGGCGAGTCCCAGGACTTCAAACATGGCGTATTCATATTATTATGATGCAATGTATTTTATTTTAAATAAAGATAGATTGTATCATATACAGAGAAATAGTAAACTTTCGTACATATCGATTTATCAATGCAACTTTCAGGGATAACATATGGATCAAGACTGATAAATAATTGAATGGTAATTGTGACACACACTCAAATATTCATGATCAGCATGAAAAGGTAGACTGTTTCGTTCTGTATTGGGTTTGCGCCAAAGAACTCCTTAACACGCAATTAAATACTTATTACAGGGGAGGTAAATATTTACGACATAATCACACAAAGAACTAGAACTATGACAAAATAAACAAATTAATATAAAATTTATTGACATATACCACTAATAATAAAGTCACTCATACATCCCTTTTCCAACTACCTCTTGTAACGATGATCAAATAAAAAATAAAACTTGGATACACAGAAACTGATTTCTTTACTCGGCTCTCTGCTTTAATTGTACAGTTCAGTTTTTGCACTATATGAGGAACTAGCAAATATTTATTTTTCCATTTGTCACATAATCTGAATATGATCCCATAATTTGGTTCAGTGAATATAAAATATGACATGTTTTCTCATGGTAAACATGGTATATCTTTTCCAGTCTTTAAAGAGGAAGACATGATACCAAAAATATACCTAGTTCAACGAAATATTACTGACGTTTCCATAGTTCTGAAGTGCCAGTCAGTTGGTAAATCAACGGGGAGGTTTATTTGGCGACAGAACGGGTTTGAAATAAACAGCAACGTTAAATATTCTCAAACGGACGAGTATCTTTCCGTACGGTATTTGAAGGATGTCGATCAATACGTCACATATACTTGTATGGTGTCAGGAAGCAGATCTGAGAGTGATCCGTATAGAATAGAAGCTTGTAAGTAGATGTCTTCTCTGATGTTTCATTTTTATTTGAAATGCTTTGTTGTATCAAGCTGCTAATGTGGTATGTAGCAAAGATTTATATTTTCTCAATCGTGTACCGTGCAAAATGTGCTCTTGAGTTAGATTATTTGGGGACTCAGTAATCTGGTCTTCTCTTTACCTCGTACCACCATGGATATACTGAATGCACGATTGTGTTGGTGTTAATAATTAAAAATCAGTATTATCTCAAAATATAAATTATTTCAGAAAAGCATCAGCAAATAATCCTCATAGATTTTCTATACGTTATTTGCTAAATATTGTCTTAGCAAACATGCACGACTTACAAATATGGTACTTACAGTTGCCTCGCTTGGCGATCAGCATTAAGAAGTTTGTGTTAGAACTGGTCGGCCTGGTGTCAGGATAATGTGACTGGGTGGGACATTACGCTACATGTCTGCGGCATGATGCCCCAGTGCTAGACATTACTATGAACTGCCTCACTGCAGACATCGTAGCGACAAGAAGGACAAGTTGTTAAAGCTACGTTAAAAATCTTAATGAAACAAAAAGAGCCTTCCTTCAGTCTAAATAGAACATAATTTTGCCCCAGCGAAATCAGGAAATCTTTATCAGACGTTTTATAATTTTAAGTTTAATCTTGTATCACCATCAATACAAACGTATATAACTTTAGCATGTCGTTCTCCATCATATTGTATAAGACACTGGTATTGGGCAATAAAAAAATCATTACTAACAATGATGTTTTGTTATAGTTTAAGTATCTTTTTTATTATTCTATTTATTCAAACGCAGTTGAATATTCATTATCGACCGACCTATGCTTACAACAACTAAGTGTGGTTTTGTTTCGAATTGTATCCGATGTCCCTTCGTGTTGTCTCCTCGTACTCTCTCCAGGATATATTTTCTTCAAGGAAATGTATAAGTAGCCAAATAGAAAAATAATGAATATTAATATTCAAATAACCTTTCACTTTGAATAGTAGGGGATTTATGTATAAACATAATCATATGTGTATCCAAGTTTATTTTTCTGAAATATTGTCTTATATATAAAATCTAATAGTTCCAATGAAGTATAAAAATACAATATACATGCTCTTGGCTGATTAATTGTTCATGTTACTACTCCTATCACAGATATAGCTTTGATAACTTTATGAAATACGTTAGGAAATATCTTATGGACGTTGTAAGATTCTTAAATAATATCGAGATAAAGCACCATTATCCTATGTGTGTCTCAACGCTGATGGAAAGATTTAAAAGATCTCTAAAGAACAAAATATTAAACTACTTGACAAGGTGAGAAAATGGAGTTATACTTACTGTAACTCCTCGAGGATAAATTAAAACATGTGAGAGATCCATGGCTCTCGATGAAAGTCGGGATACCAATCACATGTATAAAAGATGAATGACATTATTTAATTCCTTTACAACTGATCCATGTGAACTGCACAATGTTCAAATACATTAACTAACAGTTTAGGCGTTCCTATAATGTTAACCTGAATGTAATATCAATTTCACAATAATCTGGAAACTATCTACTGTTGATCCGAATGAACACTTTTGTGCACATGTGCTCATGTTCTAGAACTCATCACTTTTCATATCTCTAAAAGAGTTTACATCACGTTATATTCCACGAAAGTAGAGTATCACCAATGTCCTTTATTGCCTTATTGTTTCATATCATCCAACAAAAATATTTAAATATCCATGTCCTTTATTAATTTGCAATAAGTCAGCAAAGCACTGCACATTTAGAATAAATGATTTTCGATTTTGCTATTTCCCTGAACAAATTATAAATAAATCAAAATTAATATGGCAGTATGGAATAATAACGATGTGCCTTACTCCTCTTACTAATCGACATCAAATACCATTTCACAACTGATTATTTATTCACACGAAGCACTCTAATATCTTATCTAATTGAAATACTCGTACTGTAAAGACGTATGAAACAAAATAAATGTATTTATACCTTCATCTGGAAGCCAAATTTGTTCTTTCTATGGAAACCGTAAGATAATTATCTTTACCTTTTAAAATTATATAACATTCTGGAGAAACAAAAATGGTTTTTGACTCAATCATATACATACATTTCAACGGCAATATATTTTAACATGGTAAATCTGCAAGTCTAAAACGGTTCAGGACAGATCTTAAAAGTACTAAAACTATATCCATGCTACCAACCTTTGTGATAATAATGGGACAAGAACTGCTGAATACATTTTAAGAGACAGGTATCAATAACTGATATATGGTGAGGTCTTGTACACAGGATTATACAGTCAAACAATTACTTTTAACCGTTCTGAGTGATATGCACGATCATCAATTTAAAAATATAATGCATTCAATTTGCGCGTTAATTTACTTTCATGCATCATTATAAGTTTTATCTAGCTTTCTTGTACTGATTACCAGAAATGGCTCTTAATGAGCCGTTATAGACTAACGAGATCTGAATTATAAAGTTGTGCTGTTTTACCAAACCGGTACTTCAAACGTAAAGTAAGTAGATCACTAAAAATTTAAAAGATGAATCAAAAGGTTATCCCTTTGCAGCAAAAGTGCCCGTCACTACGTGCGCTCTTGTACCCTCTATAAGACGATGGAATATGTATAATTTGTACCATAACGTTAAACACACTTTCTGCCATTGAACAAATGGATTATCAATGAATCTGTCGTAGGATAGACTTTATTTAAACGATCTTGACTTTAACTTTCGTATTTTAATTGAAAGAACAACGATAAATACTTGAAATGTTCTTTTCTTCATTATTTAATTGATAAATATCTTTGTTTTTTTAACTAATAAGAAACATCTCAGTATTATAAAATATATTTTTCTCAAAATAAAATGTAATCAATATATGGGACGTTTGAGTTTAAAGCAATATAATCTAATCAAAGTTACATGCATTAGACGTAATAACGTAGTCGATTCAGGAACCTTACTTTAAACTCGACAGATGTTGCTGCCATCATTGGTACAACTCATGATAGCCTTTCAAATGGCATTTTAATATGAAATTTGGTAACTTTTATCGACAATAATCTTATTAAACTGAGTTAAGGTTACTTAGTTGCTTATTTGATCATGGCCATGGATATGTCCAGCATTATCATTGTGTCTTCGGCAAAAGTCGTCTGTCCGACCCCATCTCTCTCCAGAATGAGATGTAGTACATCGTCCAACTGCCTTAGGGTCTCCACTAAAGATTTTCTCATAAGGTTATCTCCCTTTGCCTTTGGCTATCCAAATCCGACCTGCAATGCTGCAATAGATTCGTGGATGGGTTGGTTTGTCCACTTTCTGAGCAGAAAAAGCATCTGCCACTGCCATAATGGTATGGACATGTCATTTGAGCTAACAGGCCATTCACAACAGTCCTTCAGGGCAGTGTCCAGGGTGGAATGAGAAGTAGACAGAGAACAAAGTTGACCTACAATTCATAGAATGGACCAGGGAAAGTTTTGCGGAGACACAGACATTGGCACATGATCGAAACCAGTTTAGAGAACTGGTCAAATGTTCAGCAGCACAGCGGATCAAGGACCACACTAGGTCAAGAAACTGACGATGATGATGATGATGATGATGATGATGATGATGATGATGATGGAAATTATATTCCAGTAAGCATATAATACATATGTTGTGCATGGTACAGCGTGGAATGAAGCTCTGATATTGTCATGGTGTATATATATAGAAGAAGTAAGTTATAACAGAGCCAAACTTGTTAATGGGCAATTAGGTATTATGCAAAGTGAAGGGCTCTAGATATTGTTTAGTTTTGGCAATAACGCTTTTAGATCTATAATAATCTATAATATAGTTTGCCTTATGACCAAACCGCCAGTTTATCTTGATGCACATATCGGTGTCTTGTGGTTTCAAAGTCGCAAAGTATATTTTTGGTTATCGTGTGAAGATAAAGACCATTATGAGTCTGTATCTGCTCGATGTCGACACTTGAATCAACATGTAACATGTAATCACGTAAGCTAAGACCTAGATCTAACAATGAACAAAAACATTCAACGAGATCATAATGTAACGTTTGTTGAAACACAATATCAAATACTAAAATGTAACGTTCTCCACAAGTTATTTTGTTTAGCAATTTGTTTTACTTATCTATATAACAAATACCATCTGAATGCATTTTCGTCGTCATTCATTGATCATAGATAGTGACATTATTTACATATAGTTTGATATCTATAGTATGACATTTTTAACTCTTTTTTGTTACATTCAGTTTCGAATGCTAGTATGAACGTGCTGCTCGTTAAGATATTTTCCACGAACCCCAACATGACATACTTTACACTCCTCCGTTGTTAAGTATTTTATCGTACATCACACAGTACTCGCTGTCACATGCTTCAACACAACGTGTTATCTTCCAGTTATGGGTCCATCCATTTAACTTTGTTTGCTGCTATCATGGTAAAATATATTGGAATTTTCTAATTAATTTTACATGGTCGGGCTAAGAAGCCACATTCATTTGCTACATGCAGACATGCCAGTAACGGATCTGGCAGATAACCAGGGTGAGTGTCAAGTATAAAAATGGTTGACCGACCTGTCCCACTTGTATTGCCGCGCAGGGACATTACAAATAATACTACAAAGTGACTCCTTCCTAACTGCTACTATTGAAACCTTATCCGGATTTTTACTGTGATTTTGATAAATATCTGCAGGGTATAAATAACAGGTGTCCATATCAGATTGTATTAAGCTGGTCTTCATAATCCATCTTTAACAATCAATTTGAGTTTGGCGTTAATATGCCCGTTGCCTGTTTAAATTTCCTTTTGTTCATAATGAATTTGATTATGACTCTTAAATGTTTAAATATAGAACAGCTTAAATGTTTTACCATTCTTGTTGTGATATTTACAATATGCTCACCTTAATATAGCATTCCTGTTATGTAATGGCTAACTTATCATACATGTCCACCAGTCTAAAGGCGAAAACAAACAGCTTTTTTGTGCATTAATGCTTAATTTTAATTTTATTTGTTACTTGAAATATGGATATGTCAAAGACGTTTTATAATAAATTACAGACAATGAATTCGTAAAAATTAATTGGTTGAATGCAAATATTATTTCAGATTTCAAGACAAATAGGTTTTTAAGAAGTCTAGGGTTTCTTAAGGTTTGCAAATTAAAGAATGCACAATTATGAAGTTTCCTATACTAAATATATGTTAGCATGGAAAACACATAAAGACAAATGTATCCATATATATATACCTTAATGATCAATTCCTTAAGACAAAAAACAAAAATTAAAGAGAAAAGAGTTGTTATGATAAATGATCTGAGCATGTTTGCAGGTTGTCAAGGGTTGATGTTTTGAATGCGTGTATACGGTACATGTGAACATATATTATCCTGTCATTATGCAATTTGTAGTTCATGCCCTTAAATACATAAATGTAGTATATCGTGTGCATTTTCAGTACATATCTCTCCTTAGTACTTCAGATAATTAAGGGCCTTTAATTTACTTCAACGTCGATGGATAGAATTCAGAATATAACTTATATCGTCTTAACATACAAATACCTGTCCATTATTGAATTCCAAATAAAAAACATGGTTAGACAAATACAAATAAATAAAAGGTGTCGTCATACATGTATTTAACTTGCAAGACTTATTTGCGGTGCTGCTATCGACGAATCTGAACGATATTAGAGTTTGCAATCTTTCTTTTGGCCAGTCTAGGGTTGATTAATGCCGGATAAGAGACGCTGACGTTTTCAATACGGATATTGTGTAAAGGTCACTGTATTGAAACAAAATTCACTTACCTTTAATTTTTTTGGTAATATTCTTGCATCAAACGGTTAGCTTGTAATAAATGTGTCTTCTTTTGAAGAGTCCAGTCGTGATAATTTTTATATGTATGATAAAATTGCTTAGTATTGCTCCCAAATAAGCAGCTGCAAACGTTTGCAAAAATTGGACATCTACTGCTGTTGGTATTTAATGCGGACTATATCAATCAGTATTGGCCACAATGGCTTGACGGGATATAAACCGATTGGAAATGCTACATTTTCTTATTATTCTTCCTTATATTTGTCATGATGTGTATATTAACAAAGAAGATTTTCAACGTTTTAGGTTTCGTTCTTTAATGTAGTATTTGTAATTGCTTCAGCAATGCAAAGCATATATTTATGTATATTAAGATTAGGCAGTATATTAATGTTTATTCTTCGGAATCAGTTATTCCTAAACACCTAGCAGAATTATCATTCTTCCAGGACATAAACTTTAGTCATAGTATTTAGAAACTTTAGTCATAGTATTTAGAAACTTTAGTCACAGTATTTAGAATCTTTAGTCATAGTATTAGAAACTTTAGTCACAGTATTTAGAAACTTTAGTCATAGTAGTTAGAAACTTTAGTCATAGTATTTAGAAACTTTAGTCATTGTATTTAGAAAGTGTAGTCACAGTATTTAGAAACTTTAGTCATAGTAGTTAGAAACTTTAGTCATAGCATTAGAAACTTTAGTCACAGTATTTAGAAACTTTAGTCATAGTATTTAGAAACTTTAGTTATAGTATTTAGAAACTTTAGTCACAGTATTTAGAAACTTTAGTCATAGTATTTAGAAACTTTAGTCACAGTATTTAGAAACTTTAGTCATAGTATTTAGAAACTTTAGTCATAGTATTTAGAAACTTTAGTCATAGTATTTATAATCTTTAGTCATAGTATTTAGAAACTTTGGAAAGTATTTACACGTTTCTTAGTTGTTTAAATCGTACAAAGCTGTCGACGTAAAGGTTACATGACTTCGAAACTATGACTTGACTCGGAACTGTATTTTGTGGGTGTGCTGTCCATATATATATATATATATATATATATATATATATATATATATATATATATATATAATAGAGCGAGAGAGAGTGATAGATAGATAGATAGATAGATAGATAGATAGATAGATAGATAGATAGATAGATAGATAGATTGTTTATCTACTCTCGAGGGTTCTTTGATATCTGCAGTTCATCTCTCAACTACGCTGGTGCTTCGTGGTGACATTAATCCAAATCTTAAAAGAGTAATCGGATCATATTTTATAATTTTGCAATATAATGCAATTAACATCGCTATAAGATCTACATTTAGTGTCTAGTACTAATCCCTAATAAATTATGTTTCTACAAATATTTTTGTTTTACTTTGATTTGCGATGTTTTCTACCGCTTCGTAATGTGCCCGCCTTAAACGGATACAACACACGATCTCACTAACTGGATCAATTGCGTTCTAAATGATTTATTTCTATTTACTGTAGCAGTTAAATGAATTATAGATCCCACCGATTAATTTTCTTTAGACAATTTAGCATTCATTTGATCAGATGAAACGTGTATGCTGTATTACCATCATCAGTATAACGATACGCATTGTGTGTTATACAATGGTAGTTTGAGTTCAATACTAATCATGATAAACCGTTTTATTTTGGAAACATCCTTTATCCATCGACTAATTATATTCAATTGTATATAAATAAAAATGCGACCGAGAATATATAACGTTTCGCTGATATATAATTCACACCTTATGGCAAAATTATGGACTTTTATATCGTAAATACAATAATACGAAAAACTGGTAGAGTCATTGTCAGTCTTTATCTCGTCCTTACCGCGATCCATATTAATGATTCCTATACTATTTACACTGTTAATCTACATTACTTTACACTTATAACTACTGTTTACAGCAAACTGTAGATTGTATGTTCGTCCAAGAAGCCTATTAATGATTACTATACTAGATTGTATGTTCTAGAATGTACACTGTCACTGACTGGCGGCGATGCTTAAGAAACAAATAAACAAACATATAGGATCTCCAATCATTGACGATCAGATTTTAAAAATTGCAATTAGCTCGCTATTATAGAAAATCATATTGAAACATTATATAATCCTTGCAGTCGGGCCTACTTTCATCAACGTCAGACGAAACATCATGATAGTGAAAGAGCATGACGAATTGAACGTTAGCTGCATCGCAGACTGCTTTCCACTATGTTCTGTGGAATGGAATAAAATGGGCCCCTTCTCATACCAAAAACAGGTTTTGTTGGAAGGTGACATCTTACATTTAAGGAATATTACAAGATATATGTCAGGAATTTATTCATGCAAAGTGCAGAATCTAATATCTGGTGCATTCCTAGAAGAATCGTTTTCATTGGATGTTTCATGTAAGTATTAGTAACATTAGTATAATAGTATTAGTAGTAGTAGTAGTAGTAGTAGTAGTTGTAGTAGTAGTAGCCATACAAGTAGTATCAGAATAATAAGTAGTAGTATCATATCATGTAATAGTTGTTAAAGAATAATGATTGTCAAAATCTGCACCCAGTATTCTTCACAATTTATATTCCCACGTTATAGACAACCTTTCAGGAAAGGTGTGCGCGAGCATACATAATCAATACTGTTTCACTCTGTCTTGAACTAATGGAATTAAAGTTTGTTTAGCTGTATTAATAGGTACTGAATAGCAATTATTCCAATGTGCAAATTAAATAATAATAATAATAATAATAATAATAATAATAATAATAATAATAATAATAATAATGACTTGATATAGCACCTAATCTTTATAAGCACTGTGATCTTTACAACATCTACAATGATATGAATACAACAACAAAAACATAAAACCACGAAATTGGAAAAAAAATATGATGGCAATATTAAAGGTAGGAAACATTATTATGTCTTTAAGTTTGTTCTTGCAGTCGAAAAAAGTGAGTTTCAAGAGCACTCTTGATAGGCATCACTGTGTCTTTGTGTATAATGTCATGTGACAATGCATTCCACGTTGCTGGGCCTGGTATGCAAAAGAACGTTGTCCATATGACTTAGTTTTCATCGTGCGAATAATGAGTATACGACTGTCAGAAGAGGAGAATAAATATCTTGCTGGAGTGTACACATGGGTTTGGCGGTATAGGTATGTTGGACTGGAGTTCGTTAGTAAAACGTAACACGGAAAACAAATTTTTTGTTTGATTATGGATCGAAAGGATAGCCAGTGTAATGTTCATATCAGCGGTGAGGTGTGCTCTGATCGAGGTACTTTAAAGATAATCTGAACAGCTGTGTTTTGAACTCTTTGATGTTTCTGGAGTAGATACTGAGAATTGACTTACAATAGTCCAGTCTTGAAAGTACTTATGACCACACAAGTGTTTTAGTGGCATTAACTGAAAGATATTTACGAGTGGAGTTGATGCCTCACAGATCAAGAAATGCAACTTTGCATGTTCATGACATATTGGTAAAATATGACAGTACAATCTAGAGTAGGCTTCGTACTGACTGCGTGATTTTAATGTAGCTGTTGCTGGTCTTTATTGTTTGAGGTAAAGAGAGTAAATGCGAAAGTATTTGTATCATCGTTCATCTGCAGCTTGTTAAATGTCATCCATAATTTCACATCAGAAATGTACCTCTCTACTCCTTGGATGGTAATATCCACTTCAGTTGGGTAGCTAGACTTGTATATCTAGGTGTCATCAGCGTACAATTGGTGAAACACTGGGTGATGATCGATGACACTTGAGAACGGCTGAATGAATAGAGTGAAGAGAACAGGTAGTAGGAAGTACCCTTGTGGAAGACTACAGTATATATCAACTGGGCTTGAGTGTATTCCCTTTGCGGGTACAAGTTTTGTCCAGTTGACTAATTATGAATTGAGCCACTTTAAGGCTGTATTGTGAAAGCCAAACACATGCTGGAGACGGTTTAGTAATATATAATAGTCCATTATGTCAATTCTGCAGACAATTCAAGGAGGGTTAGGACTAATTTTACCTCTATCCAAAGCAAAGATAATGACATTAAACTCTTTCTGAAGATTAGGTTCAGTATTGTGGCAAGGGTGATATACAGACTGTACATTTCTAAAAAGACTTATTTCAAATGAGATACAAGTTGAGTTAGAACAACCTTTTCTAAGATTTTTTAAATGAACGGGATATTAGAAACTGGGCGGTAGTTCTTTATATGGTATGGTCAGGTGTTCGATTCTTCAGCAGAGGCTTTACGATGGCAGTTTTGAAAAATTTAGGGAATTTCCAGGATATGAGAGAGAGAGAGAGAGAGAGAGAGAGAGAGAGAGAGAGAGAGAGAGAGAGAGAGAGAGAGAGAGATTTTAATAACATCAGTTAGTGAAGGCTGTATTGGGTCTTAAGCATTTAAGCAGCAGTGATAATGGAATTTGATCAAGTTCACATGATTTTGGTGCACAGTAAGTGACAAACCTTCTCTAGCGTTCTTTCACGTGCGTGCATAGATTTACAAATAATAATAAGTGCCCTCCATCACATCACCCATCAAAGTTTTGCAACTGTGAATTATTCCACGAATAATGATTATTTTAAAATCAGTCTGTTATGACCCGTATGATTCAACTTGGTTTTATTATGATGTCATGATGACATACTAACCACGTTAATTACGCATTATATCAGTTTTTGTATTGATTGTCATAGATATTAAGCTTAATTTCTTTCATTTATATTTCAGATGGTCCCGATGACATTTCGTTTAATACAACCAGAACCATAATTGAGGTGGATGAATTTGATTCCATAACAATATTATGTACTACAAAATGCTTCCCCGTATGTGTGATTAATTGGGTTGAGACATACACAGGAAACAATTTTCGGAGTGCAGAACTCAATTTGGTCAATGTGTCAACCAATGGAACCTACACATGTCATGCTACGAATCCAAGCATTATCAAGACGACACTTTCGAAGTCAATCAACATACTTGTTAAAATTGGTATTAATGTAGTTGCATTACTTCTTTCATATTACAACTAAAGATGAAAAGAACGTTTTTGTATTGTTCATCTGCATTAAGACAAAAACGTTTAGTTACCTATGTTAATAATAATGTTTAAATATAATTGGCTGTGGCAATAACTTTGTTGCTATTGTTAGGCCTTTACTTTAAATGATAACGTAAAGGAACTGAAATCTAGATATAAAGATATAAATTTCTCTGTAATTGCAACATTAATGATATAGCAATATAATAACCGGCCACCAGGAGCACTGTGCATATATTAAAGAGTTCAAGTTATATCCATGTCAGGAGAACATATATTTGTATGTACAATTGATATGAGCGTTGTAAATGCTGCATATACGCATGCAATGATATAGCATATGTTTTTTACTTCTCCCCGTGAAGAGTAGGGGCAATAATGCAATGAAGTAATACGTAAAACGATCGTCTTGTTACTTAAGGAAGAAACTAAATATCAGCATTTTCATCCCCGTTGCAGATGAAACATTGATTCCAACAATAGCCATAGGTAGACAGAATGTATCCAGTTCATCCGTTGTGCTACAGTGTCGATCATCTCGCGTGTCCACAGGAAAGTTCTTGTGGATGGTTAATGGATTTCCAATACAAAACAGCGATAAATATTCAGCAAACAGTTCTTTCCTTTCCGTACGAAATGTAACAGTTGAAGATCAAAACAACTCGTACACGTGTAGGGAGCCCGGAACAAACTTTCAGAGTAATCCGTTCAAGATTAAAATATGTAAGTTAATTATTTTGTTGTGCAATATATATATATATGTATATATATATATATATATATATATATATATATATATATATATATATATATATATATATATATATGGCAATGAAGTCACAGTAACATATAATTTTCAAATTGATTTATTATTCAATTTCATTCAAAATTAGAACATTTCGCATCATTTCAATTATTTAGTGCATGCCATGTATCAACTAATATTGCGCTACAATACATATTAAAATGTAATGGAATTTCGAATCATCGTCACCATTTTTTGTTAAAGTTTGTAAACTTGTCATTTGAGATAATAGCGATATCTTTATACAATTTATATAATCCTTACAGATGGACCTACTTTCATCGAAGTAAATCCAAAACCCGTAGTGGTCAATGAGCATGAAGCATTGAACGTTAGCTGCCTTGCAGATTGCTCTCCATTTTGTTCTTGGCAATGGTTTAAGTTGCACCCATCCTCTGAAAAACGAATTGATTTTTCTGAAGATAAGATATTACATATAACAAATGTCACACGAGAATTATCTGGGAGCTACTCATGCAAGGTGCAGAATATTATATCAGGTGCATTTCATGAAAGTACATTATCACTGGATGTTCTTTGTGAGTATATTAGTAATAGCAGTTGTAGAATATATGTGCAATGGAAATAATATTGCTAATATTATTAGTAGGGTATCGTCTTAATACATTATTCAACCCATGTTATTTACAGCCTTACATAAAGCTGCCTCCTGACAGTAACCATATGTTTTATCGAGTAAAGAATATAGACGAAAGATTTATTTAGACTCTTGAATTCGGCGTTGTAAGGATGCTTAAATCAATGTAATAAAGCTTAAAGAAAATATTTGCTTGTCAAAAGGAAATTAATTTTTAATAAACAATGTTTGTGAAACATTCCACGAAAAAACTAAATGAGTCTGTAAAGGCATTTATCAACAATTATTGTATAAACAACTACCTGATAAGAAACTATTCTCGGAAATGACTTCTAGAAGTATATCCATTTTCCTTAGTATATATATATCGTAGATAGTACATTTGATCTCTTTGTTTCGACTTTCAGATGGTCCAGATGACATACTGTTTAATACTTCAAACAATATTATTGAGGTGGAAGAATTTGATTCCATAACAATAATGTGCACTGCCGAATGCTTCCCCCATGTCAGATTTGCTGGACGGAGGCGTCCACAGACACCGTCATAGACAGCGTACATTTACAGTTGTATAACGTAAAAAAGAATGGTACCTACACCTGTCATGCGACGAATCCAAACATTACCAACAACAATCTTTCGGAGACTATCACCATAAAAGTTAAACTAGGTATCGATATACTTTTATATTGCTAGATTGTCTGCTATATTTAATCTTTCAAAAACTTTTCTAATATTTATGTTAGTAATAATGTTTATTTCCTTAACCTGCACATTAATTGAAATATTAAGGAACACGATCATATGAAGTTATCGACAATGTAATGCTACATTACTGACTAAACTGTTATCCCTGCTATTAGGGTTGATCTTTAACACAAGATCTTTGTGTGTAATGCTACATTACTGACTACACTGTTATCTCTGCTATTAGGGTCGATCTTTAACACAAGATCATTGTGTGTAATGCTACATTACTGGCTAAACTGTTATCCCTGCTACTAGGGTTGATCTTTAACACAAAATCATTGTGTGTAATTCTATATTACTGACTACACTGTTAACCCTTCTACTAGGGTTGATCTTTAGCACAAGATCATTGTGAACATTTGCAAACAAGTTAACTTTATATAAATCATAGAACAGTATGTTGATATATTTATAATTGATGCAAGAACAAGTAACGTGCCATACATATGCCACAAGCAGATGGTGCTAAAGATATACCCAAAAAAAGAATCAGGTAGTCTATAAAATATCTCAAACAAAACAATATAAAAAATATATGTATGATTAGGTGGAACAAAACTAAAACAGATGATGCTGTGCAAATTTGGCAGTAGTTTATGTTTCTTGTCATAAGATTGCTTCTTGTGTAGGAGCACAAAAATTCAAAATATTTCTGATCTTTTCAGATGTATCATTGACTCCAAGGATAGAAATAGTTGGATTTAATGCTACTGATGCTTCTGTAGTTCTACAGTGTGTTTCATCACGTGTGTCAATAGGATGGTTCTCTTGGAGAGTAAACGGATCTCTGATAACCAACAGCGATAGATATTATGAAGACAATGAGTTTCTCTTGGCAAGACGTTTAACATTCGTGGATCAATATAACTCATACACCTGTACAGAACCCGGAAGCGGGTTTCAGAGTGAGACGTTCCGCATACAGTATTGCAAGTGGTTTTAGTCATTTTCTTTCGTTTTCGTTTTTATTTTACTTAATTTTAAATTACTTTTATGTTCTTTACATATTCTGTGATCATGCATATAGATATGCAAGATGTATCACAAACGAATTTGCTATTTCATTTTTTCGTGTTTCCCATGCCACTTATTTTGAACTAAATAGTACGCAGTCTTGTTATTATAATAACATTGTTAATAGATATAATGATCTATTATTTTGACTTTAATCATACATGTCTGCCTGTCTGAATGCGAACTGAACCTTGTAACATAAATATGAGCAGTAGGGAGGTTTGTCTCCCCAAAAGAAAAGTATCGGCAGATATATTTTGAAAGTAAAATACAACTGATATAATTTTCTGCTTTTCACACATGTGTTTCGATATGATTTATATTTGTCCATAATTCACGTTGGACGTTGGACCCGCTTGGCTAATGTTATTTTGGTAAATTATATATTGAATGACTAATATGTATCTATAATTTTGATTATAAAGTAACATTATTACAACTTGTAGGCAAACATATCATATTGCCTTATAGTTTCAAAATGGCATGCTATTTTAATTTGATCGCAAAATGAACCTCGTTCAGGTTCTCTTACTTTGTCTTAGTTTTGGTAATATATATATATATATATATATATATATATATATATATATATATATATATATATATATATATATATATATATATATATATATATATATATATATATATATATATATACCTTTTTTACAATGTACACACATATTCATCTGCAGATACGAAATGACACTATTTGGTTAATATGACATTTTTGATATGTTGGATGTTTCACATTTACGTCTACGCTTGCGTGCACGACCATTCAGATCTTTTTCATATTTATTTAGTTTCTCTTCTTGTGGGAGAGGAATATTTTCTTTTAGTTTCCACTTAACCAATATATTCTTTGAAATAATGCTTCGTATTTTCGATTAAAGGTATTGCAGTATTAGTATGTCTTCTCTTCACCTGTTTCTATAGAGATTAACCATTTTCGGAAAAGCATTACTTATAGGATTACTATTTTATAATCATATTTATCCAGAGAACTCCTAGAATACTAATCTGTTCCAGTCAGTGTTAATATAACCCGTTACAGTGTATGCTGGCATCTATCTCTCCAACATAGTATTTTAATTGTATTGGATCACGTGCATTAGCGACAAACGTAGAGGTGATTAATCAAAATCCTTTAATGGTTTTGGTATTTCTGCTAATTGCAATGACGAACGTCTCATTGAATCAATATGTTGTTGTGATCCCTTTATTGCTGCAGTTGTTTTAGCTTCTTTATTTGTTTCTGCCACCTTAGGTCGTGTGGCATTATCTACTATCCTACGCATGTTACCCATTGTTTCATTTTAATCAGAGGTACAATGTTCAAAACACGATGTGAAATATCGTGCAGTTTATTTTGATTTTAGCATGTCTTTAGCACTTTTGCATTCATCTATGTAACAGTGAAGAAGTTCCAGTTATTCAAGAGCTGCTATGGCTTCTGATATTTTATGATTGTTTAAAATGTTTTGTGTCAATTCCACGAAATATCAACAACATGTTACAGTTGTCACAAATTAATTTAGACACGCGTGCATATTGTTGAGTCAAATAAGCCATTTCGTTGGTTCGGGTGAAAATATTTGCGTGTTGATTGTTTTAACTTCTATCCAAATCATCAATGGTAGGTGTTTTGTCATTTGTGGAAAATTAATTGATAGAAACTCTACTTCTCTTTGACACTTTGTCACTCAACGGTTTTTGAAATCTTATGAAATTATCATAACGATGGTGATCATGCGCTGTCGGCAATTAGGTACTACCAATTAATTGTCAACCATCGTAAAATCATATTCAAGAACAGCTAATATTTATCCAGCAGTGCCGATCAGTACGCGAACTGAAATTCGAAACATCCAGTTCAATCGGAATAATGATTGAGTAGTTTAAGAGCTATCTACGAGGATGGTCCTTGACGTAGAATTTCCTTTTTCGGTATTACATTGAATAATAAAATTGCATGCCACACTCATGTCTTTATATTGTGTGCAATGCCGCACAAGCAAACGTGCAGCTAATCCAACTTGAGTTAAAAGACTTGGAACCCCAATCAAGGGAACATGTGTTAGCTCGGGACAAATAAGTTTACGTTTATTAACAACATGTCGGCGGTTAAGTAGCTGCTACATTAAAATAATTACTATGATCATGGAGTACATATCCTGGTTAAAGTACACCTGGCTCCCTTCTTGACCCACATGCCACAAATTAGGGCATCTGACAGGGATTTAGATACGACTTGATTATAACAACCAACCAAACCTGTTGAATCACCAGTGAAGTGTGTTGCTTCTGCATGTCACAAACATTACTTTGTTTATAACTTATATTCGTGTACGTCAATGTGCTGATATAGATCTCATTCATGTCTAGAATGCAATTAATCCTAAATTAACTAGCAAATCGAAAGAAACATCATACAATGACATATGCAAGCCAAGAAGATACAGTAGTTTTCATTGATTACCATTACAAATAAAATATATTATTACAAACAAACAAACATGGATACAAAAAGCCGCATATTATGAAAAATATTTAATAGTCATAGAGGATATTGGAAAGTTGAAGCCGGTGTGGAAAAAAGCAGTGCGCAAAAGGTTACACGTTTAGTTGCTCGAGCAATATTCTGCAGATAGATGCAGTGGCAAATTTACCTATCAGTGTCACGAAATATTGCACGTTTCATCTGGATGATTTAGTATTTTTTCAACACGAACTTGTAAGTACATTCCAATAAGCTGTAGACAGTGTCGATGCTGCTATAAGATAGAAAGAAGCTGACCTAATGACATCAATATATATTGAAATTATCGAGAATGCAAACGAACCCATTTACATTGTTACTAAGCCATTGTGGAACAATTACATCGCACAATTGAATAAAGGTTGTTCGGTCACCAGTACCCAAAGGAATTATCAATGCGTCTCCGGATGAAGGAAACTAACCTGTCAAGTGCAAAAGAGATATTGGGTCCCAAGGGCTAGCGGTCGTGGGGCTTAACATTAAAGCGATCAGACGAATGGGCTACACGAGTTCCAATATGTCATTCAAGCGCTAAAGAATATACTTAAAATTACGATTGGATTAAAACCAGCAAATGCGATTCGGCTAAAGACCCAGACAAATGATTTCCCAGCCAACACTGTTAGAACCACTATAAAATAATTGTGTCCATATTTCCTTTGCACCATAAGAGCTAAAACGTAAGCAAGATTAGACTACTATGGTCCCTCGACATATTAATTATCTCGGAACGGACATATTCTCCAGGAAAACCAACAGGTTACAATTTGGTTCTTTCACCAGTTGGACTAAATCTACCCAGTCGACTGTTCGTGGGAGAGGAATGACAAGTCGTTACAGCGAATATAGATGTGCCATAACTCTCTATATGTGAGTTTTTATCTGATTCACAATCAAATCATGTCCAAACGTGTAAGTGGTAATGCAAAATGGAAAGGTATCCTTTTTATAGTATCATGCGAGGACAAACTCACCTTGGTGGATCGGTACACAACATACGATGCTGTCGTCCTATAATATGTGTTGTGTGAGTATTCGAGTCGCATTCTAAGACATTCCACAAACATATCATGCCAGAGAACTTTTTCTTAACAATAATCCGCATCAGGCCTTTATGTATTTTAATGTTGATGCTGTATCCAACAACAATCAAATATGTATTAAGATCAAAGTCCCACATTTCGTTCCATTCGTTTGTTCGCTGGTATGATAAATGCAATATTCAAAAAGAAAACTTTCGTTGGTTATATGCATTAGCAGCGAGTCAGTGTCTGTGTTGAGCTTCTTCACACAATACCGGTAAAATGGTTTGATCTTGTCATTTCAAACGAATCCAAAAGCACCTTTGACATGGCCAACAAGACGATTGAACGTATATTAATTATGTCAACTAAAGCTTAGTTTATTTGCTCTGAAAGGGTCAGCCATAAGCTGATCTTGTTCACTACCACGGACAAGATCGACCCTGATACGTCCATACGATTATTCGTTGTTTTGTCAAGAGCTGAATTATTGAGTTTAAAGAAATCTGTATCAAACTCATTCGTACCAGCTGTGCACACCCCTTATTAATGTGAATGAAACGCGCTATCGAAATCCGCGCAGTATATGGAATTGAGTTACACATTTTTAAAATCGCATGTAGAATATTGCTTGTTTAATACAGGATAGGTTTCGTCCAAAGAGTTTAAACAGGCTTGATGCATTCAGTAAATGTACGTCATTACTGCTTTATTTGTTATCTACGCTGTCCTTCTCATATTCTTTACATGCTTTTGTTTTCTGGTGTGGGTCGCTTTCATTGTCATTTCCGAAACTAAAAGTACCATTATAGTTTCCTTCTGATATTTGCTAGGCTGATATACAAACTCCCAGAATAGCTCTTTCTTTGAATAAGCAATATAACGTTTACATGGTATTCTTTTCTCTCTAATCTTTATTTTCCTACCCTGCACATTCGTTTCTCTTTTTTTCGGCTATTATAAACGATCCGTTTATTTCACAGATTTCATTTTCAATTTTGTGTATCATTTTGTTTAGAGCCATACAGACTTAAGCTTGTATTGACATTGCTTAAGATCAACATCAATATGGCTGCAGTGTCTCTGTACACTGAGGTGTCGCATGTAACATGGTTCCATCAGCCGAATTAATATTTTAAAGGACAGACTACGTTACTTAAATGTAATGGTTTACCTGATATCGTAGTAATTAAAGCAGCATGAAGTTCTTATCGTAGTTTCAAGAGGTGTGGTAAAGTGAGTGAGGTTTACTCTTCATTAAAATTAAATCTAGTACCTAAAGTAAACGATTGAAAGCAAAGACTTTCGTTAATAATAACATTCCAGCTATTCCACTACCTTTAATCATGGATGCGCCTTATATATATCTTCGATATACTTTGGTATTAGAGAAATCGATATAAGTTTTATTTCTTTGGTTTTCACTTCCTCTTCTTTAAGACGTATTTCCTACAAATTATGTTTTATGGGTAAGAGTGACGAACGCCTTGTGACATTTGTTTTACATTTATTTAAAAGTCATATTACATCTGAAACAATAAGAAATATAACGAGAGAGACAAACAATCAGTCGAAAACAGTTGATAATCTTTGAATCATTTTTGGATTTAGTTGCTTTATCTTTGCTTGGAATTGGTTTTGTAGGAATTATTTCATATGCTATTTCTCCTTTTTTCAGATGGTCCAGATAAAGTAGTTATAAGTACTTCCAAGAATGAAACTGAAGTGTATCAGTTAGGCTGCTCTGCAGACTGCTTTCCTCCTTGTCAGTTTCGCTGGACTTCCTTATATACAGACAAAATGTTTGAAGGCGCAGAATTGAAGCTTGGTAATGTAACATCTGATAGTACTGTCACATGTCACGCAACTAATCCAATAAATATGAATGCCACAGTCTCTGCGACAATTTATATCATGATCACCACAGGTAAGTGAGAACCGTTTGAAAAGTTGAGGATCCACGTATGTATGTGCGCGTATCGAAAATTAAGAGATATCTTTTATTTAATAATGTGCAATTTTAATTTGTAAAGATATTCATATATCCTTTCTTTTACAGTGTATGTTAACATTATAAGCCTACATTAAATTGACTTAGAAATAAATTTGTTTCTATCTCTAGTTGTCAACCTGTCAGATGTGTTTGTGTGTGTGTGTGTGTGTGTGTGATACAGAATATCCTGCAACATAGCATTTAAGCCTGATCCCAACATATTCTAATGAAACAAATGGAAATGCAAACTGAAAATAAATACGTCACATATTATAAGAAAACAATACAACAAGTACTGAAGGGTAGTGTCCAAGGTGGTAGAAGGAGAGGTAGAATGGGAAAACAATGAAGTGACAACATCACAGAATGGACCAGAAAAGGTTTTGCAGAGACACAGGCATTGTCACATTATCGAGACAAGTGAAGGGAACTGGTCAGAAGTTCAGCAGCACAGTGCCTCAACGACCACGCTAGGTGACAAGACTGATGATGATAAGAGAATGATAAGAGAACACCTTCGTTGCAGATCATGGCTGTTAATGTAATTTAGTTTCGTTACAATTTTGCCAAAATGGTTCTCATTTCCGAGGGGATTTACATAATACACACGCACATACACATACACATAAATACAAACTGAATTATCCATGTAGACCAACAAAGAGGTACATACTTGCGCAGACAAGCATGTGTGCTATAATCTGCATCATTGGCGACTTAGTCTCGGGAGTCCATGCGGATAGCGCCCTTGGGGTGTCGTCTGTCTCCGGATTGTTGCCTTCGTCTGTTGTGGCCGTGCAGGCCTATGCGCGAGTGGCAGTCTCTTTTGCAGTTTGTTCAGACATACTGGGAAGCCTAAATTGCTGTGGTTGCTGCCACGTAGCCATTTCTTACACGTTTCTCTGCCGCCAACTGGCCTCTCATCGTATCAGCGACTGAAATACCCTTACTTACTGTCAGTCTCCATTTGCGCCGGCGTTCTTGCCTCATTTAGGTACTGCAGGTCTCACTTCCATATAGAAGGGTGCTGAGAATGCAGGCGTGGTAAACTTGGACTTTTGTGTGCTATCTCAGCACGTTGTTTACCCAATCCCTCTTCGTCAGTCGTGACATGATGATGTTTGCCTTTCCAAGCCTTCTATCCAGCTCCTTATCAAGCGAGAGAGTGTTGCTGATGGCTGACCCCTAGTAGGTAAAGTTATTGACTACTTCCAAGGTGACACCGTTGATTTTGATTGTAGGGGAAATGATGGTATCTTGCACGCTGACCTTTGTCTTTTCAAGACTGATGGTGAGTCCAAACTGCATGCAGGTACCATTCAAAACGGTCTCGCAGTGTCTGGAGGGCTTCCTCAGTGTGCGCCACAAGAGCCGTGTCATCTGCAAAAAGCATCTTCTGATGAGCACAGCCCTCACTTTCGTCTTCGAGCGCAGTCGTGGTTGAACAGCATCCCGTCGAACCTGGTGTGTAGATATATGCCATCAGTGGACGAGTCAAGGGCATGTGACAGAAGCAAGGAGAAAAAAATCCCGAATAGGGTTGGTGCCAGAACGCAGCCCTGCTTCACGCCGCTTTTAACTGGGAAGGAGGTTGAGGAACATCCATCATGCATGACTGTGCCCTTCATATCTGCATGGAAGGAGATTATCATGCTGTGGAGTTTTGGGGGGCAACCGATCTTTCTGAGAACATCAAAAAGGCTTTTCCTGCTGATTAAGTCAAAGGCCTTGGTGAGGTCGATGAACATCATGTAGAGTGGTTGACCTTGCTCTTTGCTCTTCTCCTGGAGTTGTCGTAAGGAGAAGATCATGTCTGCTGTCGACCTGCCTGCTCTGAAGCCGCATTGGGATTCATACACTTAATCAACGGTGCTCAGAAGCGAGATCCCTCTGTAATTATTACAGTCACTGCGGTCGCCCTTGTTATTGTGAAGGGTCACAATCATGGCATCACGCATGTCTTAGGGGACTGCTCCTTCCTCCCATCAGAATAAAAGTAGTTCGTGCTGTAGTTGAATCAGTGTTGGTTTCCCACGTTTGATAGCTTCGGGCGAGATGCTGTCACTACCTGGTTTTGTCATTTTGGAGGAGGTCAATTGCTTTGCTGAGCTTTTCAAAGGTTGGCACTTTCTTGAGATCCTCCATGGTTGGAAGATTTTTTATGCTGCTGACGGCTGCTTCGGTGACTAACGTTTCTCGGGAGTATAGCTCTGAGTAGTGCTCCACCCATCTGGCCATCTGTTGCCCACGGTCTGTGATCTTTTCTCCCATCATAGAGTTCAGGGAAGCGACCCATTTCAATGTAGGGCCTTGAACCGTCGTGATGCCACTGTACATACCTTGGACGTTTCTGGACTCGGCACTGCGCTGGAATCCTTCATACAGTTGTTGCCAGTACTCACTCGCGCACTGTCTAGCAATACGTTGGGTGTTGCTTCGAGCACTTTTAGAGCAGTAAACGTCCGTTCATTAGGGCATTTTTGTAGGCTATAAAGGCTGTTCGCTTCTCCTTGATTAGTGGTTTCATCCTTGATAGGTTTGCATTGAACCAATCCAAACTGAGTTGTTCCTTTTTGCCAAATGTTGACATGGCTGTTTTGTAGATGGCACTCTTTATGATGTTCCACTTGTCTGTGATGTCGTGCTTTGGCAGATTCTGGAGAAACTTGTCCAGGGCGGACACATACTTCTGCACCTTGGAGGGGACCGACAGTGCAGTATTTATGCGAGGATGTCCCTTCGGTTTTGAGCAGCGTAGCGTCTTGGCTCTTGTCGCACCCTGCTGCTCACTAGGGAATGATCGGAGTCGCAGTCTGCACTGTGGTAAGTTCTGGTGGATAGGACTCTGTTAAGGGCAGAGCGCTTGGTGATGAGTTGTCGAGTTGTTGCCAGTGATGGAACCTGTGTTGTTTCCATGACACTTTGGGTTGTGGCGTACCCTTGATAAAGGTGGTTGTTATGCACAGGCCATGGTAGGTGCACAGCTTCAGCAGTCTCTGGCCGTTTTCTGTGGTCTTTCCAGTACCATGATCTCCGAGGCAGGTAGGCCATGACTCTTAATCCTCACCTACTTTGGCATTGAAATCGTCGAGGAGAAAGAATGATTCGTGTTTGGGACATTATTTGATATGATCGTCAAGCTGCCCATATAACGGATCCTTTGTGTCTTCTGAAGACGAGAGGGTGGGGGCATGGACGCTGATGATGTTGACAGGACCTGCAGAAGTGGTGAAGCGGATGGACATGAAAGGCTCTGAGCCCCCTGTGGGAGGTTAAACCAAGGCCAGAAGATTGTTTTTTTAAGGGGAAGCCCACTTCATGCTGACGCAGTTCTTCGGATTGTAGAACCGTCCAGAAAAAGGTGTAGTTTTCCTCTCTGAGGGAGCCACTAGAGGCCACCCTAGCTTCCTGGAGGGCAGCTATGCTGATATTTAGCCTGTTGAGTTATCTATCGATGATGGCATTTTTCCTGGTGTCGTACACTTCTCTAAGGTCATCGGAGATGCCTGTACACATAGTGCGCACATTCCAACTTACAAATCGTAGAGATGGAGTCTTCTTTATTGGTTTCTTTTTTTTATTTTGTCTGGTGTGGAAATTACGTCTGCTTGTCATGTTGAGCAACACACCGAGCTCCCGACACCCATTGGAGCAGGCAGATGATATCGGGTCAACACCTTATTGACCGGGGTCTGCCCGGCTTGAGGCAGGCGGTCGTTGGCCAGTGGGACGCGATGAGAAACAAAGATTTGAATGGTTGAACATTAGGTACTTGTTACATATTGCAGACCCATAATTATTGCCACGAGAGGAAACAAGAGAACCATGTAAACCTTACATCGTCACATTTCCCTATTTGTTTTCCGGTATTTACTTATTGTTTTCTTTTCGGGGATGCATAACGGATACTGGATCAGATGCATTCCTGATAAAAGCAAGTATTTATCTGGTCATTAGCAGGTTTATTACTTTTTCAAAAAGCTGGTTATAAAAAGTCAGGATACAAATCGGTAGAGGCTTTTCAACTGATGTATATCTTCTGTTTTATTGTTATTATTATTATTATTATTATTAT
The DNA here is from genome assembly GCA_030141615.1 of Unio pictorum. NCBI lineage: Eukaryota > Metazoa > Mollusca > Bivalvia > Unionida > Unionidae > Unio > Unio pictorum. The sequence continues at coordinate 4,391,196 of JARLTB010000207.1, forward strand.
TATTATTATTATTAATATTGCAGAGGACATACATCATATGACATCGCCAAAATACCAGGACCAAAATATAGAAACTGAGAGCATGCGTAAGTAGACATTTCCATTTTTATTGCAAATATGTTCATATATGATTCGATTACAGAAAATAAATCTGCCTTATGACATTAAAGGCTTGTACATTCAATATATATTTTCGTCAACAAAGCCTTCAGGACAGAGGAGCATCTTAATTTTCAGTGTAGTATTTTGTTCAGAGAAAGAACGATACTACAAAAAAATAATGATTCTAGTACTGACATATGGGGTCGACCGGTCTAAATAATAATTAAAAATGTAAATAGTCCAACAAAAATCAAAAGGGTTCATCTGCTTGAGTTGCGTTTTGAAATAAAAGAAACATTGAGACTACTTCGACGAACCAGTTGTGTAAAAGTAGGAATAAAATGGAAAGCTCGAAGAAGAAGACAAAATATACTGCCATGCGAACCTGGTCGTTCGAGTAGGATTTAAATATTAATATTTATGTCCTATGTGATGAGTGATGTGCACAATATAGTTTCCATTATATATCAGTATATAAAAACACAAATAGTATATTAATGCATATGCTGTAGTCTAAATATTTTCAATACATATTAAAGATTTATTGTGCGAGATCACTTATGTCATATAAATGATAATGCGTTTGAAATAAAACGCTTATTGACGAAGGAATATGATATCACGATAAACGTGACCGATCATGATCAAAGTCGTTAAATGAGATGTGGTATATTACTAACATATATTTTCTCATTATGTCAGAGCAATATTTGTGAACTAAAAAATGGTTAAAACTGAAATATGCCATGTATTACCAAAACCAAAATATATTTCAGACATTCCATCCACAGAGTATGTGGTGTACGTCATTTTCGGAACTGCAGGAACTGGATTGATTGTAGGTGTTCTTTTATGTCTTGTGAAGAAACATATACTCTGGTAAGTACAGTATATTGATGCTCTAATCATAACAAAAATATTCTGCATCAAGTAAAATTTACATGTAATAGCATGAAGGCATATTAGATAAAATAAATGATAATACAGATATATATATATATATATATATATATATATATATATATATATATATATATTGGCTGACATGATTTTATATTATCATAGGCTTAGCCATCGAGTTTAAACAACACACCTCTATAGTTATTTATTCCAGTAATCCTCTCAACATGATCCTTACATAAATACATAAGTAAAGAGGATTAACTGTCATATTGAATTAAATGGCGTCAAACGGAAAGATAATGCTCAGAATAAATAGATAAACGAAAGAAATTTTCAAAGGTATCACGACTCAGTTCAGATTGAGTTTTCGTTTGTTTGCTTTTTTAGCGTTTTGTTTACAAGACTGGTTGCACAACCTTGAAAGATAATTGTATTTTTTTGTCTTGATATAGATTATGTTTCGTTCTGGTTTCATACATTAAATCGCGTTATGCTTTTGCATTTGCATGGAAACTGTATCAGTCCATGTGTTTAAGGTCTACACTTGTCTTTAATAATGTATTGCTGTGTGTGAAAGACCTAAAAACATCATTATTTCGAACCATCATATTAAAACAATGATGATATAGTCGAATTATTATCAAATAATCAACCAGTAAATTCATTGACACGAAATCAATAATATTACAGATACATTTTAAAGGTCTTCACTTTCCTTTTTTAATTGTACGTTTTGTGCTTGCAATCAGATTTTAGAACTGTTTTCGTTTCCAGCCCAGGTCTATCTGGAGTATCAAATAATAATCACAATGTACACTCTGACATAGATGGAAGTAACGAAGAGGCAACCTTATCTCAATTTTATTGGACAATTGGAACTAATACAAGAGGAGAATTTAGTACAGTCCTTGAGAGAGATATTAATGTGGAACTTGTAGAGTTCATCGAACCAGCTCACTCAGATCTAGTACAATCTAAAGAAGATATAAATGCAAGTCACCAAAATCTGGAAACGTTCAAAGCGTACGTCCATCCTCTACATTCAGGCACTTTCGAAATGCAAAGCTCTTATTTAGATTCTCCGGAATCCGAAGAAAATATTGATCCTATTCCTCCAATTCGTATGAGAAACTCTTCAGATCCCGTGGAATGTAACGACTACATACATCCGATTCCTTCCGATCCAATGGATGTTAAAGGTTATATTGATTATATTCCTTCACATTCTATGAAACTGAATGAATATCTCGATGTAATCCCTCCGGATCCCGTTCAATACAACCAATATATATATCCAGTTCCTTTAGATTCATTGGACCTTGATGGTTATCTTAACCCTACTTCTTTAAGTTTCAGAGGACTCGACCGTTCAGTCGATTTAATAATTTCACATCCTGGAGAACAACAGGATTCTATTCCTTCTGGAATCATTGAATCCGATATATACATTGATAATATGTATACCGATCCAGTGGAGATCGATGAGTGTATCGATAGCAGTCATTCTGATGCCATGGATTCCGATATATACATTGATACTATTTCTACCGATCAAGTAGAGATCGATTTGTGTATCGATAGCAGTCATTCTGATGCCATGGAAAATGATGTATAGATCCATCGAAGTATTGTATATTCTCCTGAACCCGACGAGTAATCAAATCGATTAATTAAACTAATGTAAAGCTCATTGAGCGGATCAATTTGCTCATAACATCCCGTATATCTAAGCTTTATTTATGTTCCGTATAAAGCGACTTGGTGCCGACATATCGTTCTGATGTCCTCCTAAATGATACGTACATCACCAGTCGCAAAGACATCAACTTTGAATCAATCATATATTGTGTGTATCTTGCTTTATGCTGTTCTGATAACATTTTTTAATTCTTATACACCGATTGATTGCATGTAGATTGTATCTGCTCAGTATCTTTTCTTTTAATTAGTATTATGCTACTGTTAAAGCATGATACCAATACTACTGAATATACTACAGTACGTCTCATTTAAGAACATTATAAATTAAGATTGGTGAAGAAACTGATTATATTCTTAAACATAGTCATCTGGAGGCAGACTTTAGCAAGACGGACCGGTTTGTATATATGTGTTTCAGTCCTTATTTGGTAAGATAGTGACGCCACTGTGCAAATGTCATTATGAATAACCACAAAAAAGCACAGAACTACATTATGCAGCGGATGCAATCGACAGGGACGCGAGTTAATTCACTTGGTGAATTAAAGGTTGCCTATCGTCAATCTTAACTCCGTCCAAAACAGCAAATAAGTAGATTGGTGTGTGCGATAAACAAATATATCTAGAGTACGTATGATGCATCATTGATATACTACTCGTCGTCAAACCTCGTTTCGTTTTAATGAAAAATATATACAAGTGGCCTATTATATATGTTATATAGGGATAAGTCTTATTGACAAAATATATCCTCAATTTATTTTTCCTTTAAAGAGTATAAAATCCGGAACACATTGGATTGCATGTCTGAATGTAAATAGTTCCTTGTTAAAATAAGGAATGGTTAAGCTTTCATTTCTATTTTGATATTTTTAATATCACAAACGTAGAATTCGGGTTTAATGTAGACTATTCGATAATATTCAATAGTTTGATATGCCCCTCACTTCTTTAATGTATATGTCACTGATGTGCATGTTTCAGTGTAATGTTCGTTACTTTTGCTAGGTGTGTTAAATAATATTTGACACTGGCCACTTTTGCCTCCCAATGTTTCCGATACTTCCTTTCTGCATACCCGTCCAATAAAACTGATTTTAAAATAGTATTGTATTCGCATGGATTGGCAACTGGCCCCTCTGATGCACGCCACAATGTATTTAATATACGTAATTTCCAAACATATGACTATCGACGTGATTTCAAATGAAGGTGTTTAAAAACCCGCATGTATATTTTATCTGAACAGTTGCATTTCATTTAAATTCACTGTCAGTTCGAGCTCAGGAGTGCCTTTATGAAGAAGTTATAAATAACGTTATAGTTAAAGGGAAAGAAAATACTGTGTTATGCCCTGATGTATATAAAAGAAGAACAGACTTTGGATCTCCGATCTGACTACTATGCCAAAAATATTATTAGAACATTTTCATTTTATACATTTTAATATATCATGTCTCTAACGTTTGTAATAATAGTAAGTCTTTTCCGCTAACGTACATTAATCATGAATTCGGCTGTATCAGATGACATATTCAATTGCAATCGATTATCGTAAACAGTATTTTTAAATATTATCAAATAATGTTGGTTTTCCTGTAACAAAATGTAACGAACTATCATTACGGAAGATGAAATAAATAAAATACATGATGATTTCGCAGCTACAGCTCTCTTATCGTTATAAAAAGGAGTTAGTTCTCCTTTAATTGTCGTTTTCCTTAGAATGTTCAGGTTCGAAACAAAGCTGGTTTAAACAAGTTTCAGTGAGTTTAATACATTAATTAGTGGAGTATCTCTGATATACTTTGTTCGTTAAACTTTAATGGGGATGAGAAGACTTTATTCACAACTGCCAAAGACATAAACCTTGACCTGAAATTTCAAAATAAAGAATACTCCCCAAAGGTATATAAATAGTACGTAATAATGAACGAAAACGTTTCATTAGCAGACGATACTTAGGAAAATGAAAAGCTTTTCGTATTAAATTTGTATTTGGTTAAACATGATTATCCATGCATATACGTCTGTTAGTACTAATATTAGTACCCTTACTCCTACGTCTTCGTCGTGGACAGGGTACTAACATGAGCCTGTATGTGTCAATGGATTTTATTTGTCATTTAAACTCTCAGCAACGGTTTTCGTTTTTCTTTCTTGCATGGACTTTGTTTTAAAGACTGTTGTTTCGCACTCATTGCTGCAAAACCAGCTTCCCTCTGGTAAATTTTCCACATCCATCTCTATGCACTCCAGGTGAAACCAAATTCCTCTAGCACAATTTCTGTTCTCACAAAAAATCATGTCTGAGCCAGGTATGTCCTGCTTACATATGCAGTAGTCCGAATAAGAGTCATCTCTTGTATCATGTTCTTCAGCTTTTAAAATCTTTTGCACTGTTCGCACTGATGATAAATATACCATATCCACAATCTGGGCTGCAACACGATCTAAGTAAATTAATGTGTCCTGTAATGACTCAGGAAAGTCACTGGGGGTGTCATTTAGATGTTCTGTCTGCATATAGTGCATAGCAGCAAGGACAGTATATCCATTACAACAAAAATCAAGAAATTCTTCATTGAAGTTGAATGAATCTTTAACGTTTGATGTAACATTTCCATGATTAAAATAATTTTTCAATTGATATAATGTTCCTATGTCCCTCCCACTTGATCTTTATAGTTCATCATAGACATCCTGCCAAATATGAAATAAAAAATATTTGTTTATATGCAGAGTGCAGCAGGCATTTTTTTAAAGTAAAATAACTGACATATTAACACGAAATACGAAATAACATACACACACATGTCCAATATGTGTTCCATTGTTTACTGTTACCAGGTGCAAAATATTTATGACTATACAAAACACATCAGCCACCTACCTTCCTAAATAAAAGATGGTGACACAAAATTGTTCCTTGCGAAAAGCAACAAATCCCTATATGTTTTTGATAATATTAATTTCTCAACACATGATTTACTGAGTGTCTCACTGAATAATGTTTGTAGTCCCTATATTCACGCTGTTAATAAAATGAATTCTAAGACAAGAAACCAAGAAAATTTACTTTCAGATGTGATGAGGATTGGTTCATTGTTACATAACAAAACAAAATACAGTGTGTGAGGGATCACGAAAAGTGAAAATGTGAAACTTAATTGTTATGTGAACACTCGTACAGCATGTAGATACTATTACATAACCCTATCTATTCTTAAGTACCAGTGACATGCATAGATAGAAAACACTGTTTTTCCTGATTAGCTGTGTCCACGTAATAGTAATTTACTTAATGCAGGTGTTTAGTACAGTTTATTAACACATAGGCATAGAAAACAATACTTGCAACAATAGACAACGCTTATGCCATTCTTGTATAGTCATCTCCAGTCCCTGCAATTGCTGATATGGTGAATTTGTATTTATTCTTGCACTTTGTGCATCATGCCCTCTCTCATAACTAAGGCCATCTGCGTGCAGTGGAACGGTGAAAGGATCTCCATTTGGTTTGAGTGGCACATACGTCTGGTATTCTTCCATGATGTATATCATATTGGCAGCCTTACTATCATGTTTTTCAATGACACCAATGGGGACCGATGCTATATATATATATATATATATATATATATATATATATATATATATATATTGCAACTGGAACGGTTTTGAGAGTGGCACATTTTGCCTACATATCCAACTACTCACTGACCATAACTTTTTACATTTTGTCAATGGCATAATCATTATCTTGCACAGTAACACTTTGTACAAACTATAGACACACTATGCAATAAAATGTGACTGGTATACTTCACCCTGAATTCTTAATCTTTGCATAGCAAACATTTATGATAACACCCCATAACAATACATAATCTGTAATGTTTACTAAGCAAGAGCTCTATGTACAGGGTAGATATATTATGGAATGGCTGGCACTAGAAATAGTGTCCCTATATTTCATAAACATCACTTTCATGATAAAGATGCAGGACACTGCTGTTGATTATGTCTTAGGTGGTACAATGTTAGAGTGACTTTACATTGTTGATTAGGCTGCATTATAGTTCAATGTATTTCATCATAAAATTGCATTATCATGAATGGTACCTGATCACATACCATTACAGTGAAGAAAATATACTGGTACTGAAGTTTAAAAGTCAAGCCACATAAATAAAGATCTTAGATACTGTCGAGGCTTGACTCGTTGACAGGACCTAACAATATATAATCAATAAATCTCACTTATCTTCCATGACTATGGTCTGTCAATGCAAGTTGACAATGGTAAGTACCTTAAGCATATATATTAGCTATAAACAAAATATATAATAAAATGTCTGCAATTTGTTTACCACCAAACATATATTATTTTTATTGAATTGTTAATAACATGTAATAGTATAAATAAACAGATGCAAGCGAAAGCCCAAACAAGTTCATACCCCATACAACAATTCATAAGAAATTAAAATACAGGTTTTATTGCAAAGTTACTTACAAGCATACTTTTGGTTGATTACTCCTTTACAAATCGGTGCTGAAAATGCCAATTAATGTTTGGTTTTCGTTCATTGAAAACTGGGATAATGTCACATAAAGTTCGTGTTACTATAGTAGTAATCTCGGATCTCAGATCCACTTCATCCATTTCTGATGGCAGATACGAAGATAGTGAAATGTTCAATATATCATGTGGAGATGGTTGTCCATCTGGCAAATGCACAGTTGGAATTCTATCACTGGCATAATAGGCTTGTACCATATTGAACATCTTATTCTTATTGTATTTTGTCTGGTGCCGTACTGTAACCTTCTGGTTGACATTATCAAAGCATAAGGAGAATGCATATTTGCCTGAAAAAGATGACATTGAGTGTAATGACTGTTTATGAGAGAGTAATATAGGAATAATAGTACATGGAATGTACTATTATGAAGGAGTGTAATTTTTTTGTTCTCTAGTTTATGAGAGAGTAATATAGGAATAATAGTACATGGAATGTACTATTATGAAGGAATGTAATTTTTTTGTTCTCTAGTTATTGAACATTTACTGTACAAGGGAGAAAAAGCTGTACAATTAACTGATCACTGCAACCAATGAAATAGGAACCTAGTGTATTACTTGGGGATGTTAGATAGAGATTAATACACTACCTGATTGAATAAAAAACATTAGTGTCAGATATATTGGAGTGAAATTAGAAATTAAGGATGGCCTGATGCACAAATAAGAGTAAAGGGAAGCACTGAATACATTAATATATGTCAGTAACTAAAACTTGATATGCTTTAAATATAGGTCTATATGTGTTCATGCGTGCTACACAATTATTACGTGAATAATCCACTTTCTCCCAGGATTCAAGGTAATGATTGGTGGCCATTTGGCAGAGATGTGATGATAAATGAAGATTTGTGTACTGATTTTGATACAGATGTTGATATCTTTATAACCTGTAATATAACAAAAGCTAATCTTAAGTTATATGTATTTGTACCATGGGATTTTTCCCCAATTGTTCTAAAACATCTATCTTGAACAGGATTAATTACATGCAGTCGGTACTTGAGTAATTAACTGATAAGTGTATGCGTTAATTCAGAAAAGAACGTTTTCAAATAAATGTGGTCTCTGACTGAACAACCCATCACAATAATGCTCTCTCTCTCATTTTGAAAAGGCAAGGACATGGCTAATATATTTTGTTTATCATTAGTATTTAGAAACTTGGGCTATGCTCTTTTAACATTTGACATTACTTAATACAAGGTGAACACATTTATCAGCATAATTGGGAAGGAAAACTTTACAATGGAGTAGGAATAGTAGGTCATACCATTGTGATATGATTGTCTTGATCCACTATGTTCACTGTCTCCCTGTTGCCCACATAAATGTCCATATTGATGTCCATGTTGCTCAGCCTTTGTTGGTGACCTGATCTCTGAAGAGAGAGGAGAACCAATATCACTGTCGGCTAAATCTGTCATTGTTTCCATGGGTAAAATATCTTCAGCAAATGGGATGATTGAGACCTCTGACTGTGATGCATTTTCACTGTAGAGAATTGTGTCAGAAGTGGATGCCTCAGAGGGAAGCAGCAAGAAATCACTCTCATCTGATTTCCACTGTAATATTTCTTCATCGTGATCTCTCCTTACATGATCCAGTGCTGTCCTTGTGTCATTAATACCAAGACACAGTCCTAAATGGTTGAATCTTGCAAATAACTGCAATAAACAAAAACATTGTAATATTATTTATTTACTTTCTTGTTCTAAAGGTAAGCAAATTATAAACAATTATTATGTGGCATGTTGCGTACCCATTTGGATGGTGCATAATGACAACATGTAAAACAAACAAATAAAATACTGACACATGGTCACGCTGAACCTATTTGTATTTGGAAAAATGTTATTTCTCCAAATCAATGAACTTACATTTCACAATAATGCAATCGTACTTGCAAGTTTAAAAAGAATTGAAGAAAGAAACCTTTTAGATAGACAAACCTCTTTTATAAGGAACAGTGCAATAACTAACATAATGATTTATGAATACCGATCACAATATGAATGTATATAATTACTGAATATCTACCAATGTACAAATAAATCTAACCTGTCTTTTGCAACCTGCAAGCCACGTCTGCATGGAGTTCATTTCCTGAAAGTCAAACATGACCCAGGCTTCCTCTGGTATAGAATTAAAGACATTAAGGTGCCTATAATTGACTTGACTGATGTCCTTTTACAAGAAGCCAACCCAGATATGTTGATGATTCTCTGGTTGTTAATGTGCCAATCAAGATGTTGGTTAGAAGAGGACAGTGTTGAGAGATTTCTTCAAATCTAACATCCCAGTCAAATGTACCAATATCTTATAATGATTTTCCTTCTTTAAAACAAGATAAAATGTTTTTTGCCATATTTTGTACTTCTTCTTACACAATTTTCTGCAACACTTTATTGACAGCTTTCTTGAATCCAATTTTTGTTTTCATTAATAATGTAACACCTCTAAGATATTGTCTTCTTGATATGCAGCGCAGAGCTTTGCCAACTTCTGCTTCTTGGTTGGAAATCTAAACATAAAATGACAACTAAGTATCACAGTTAATATAGAGGTGTAAATGAACAATGTGTGATGTATATTTTAATATATTTCAGAGTATTATACACTTTTCATCATTGCAGTTTTGAACATGAAGGTGGAGAATGGTGCTAAACAGACTGTGAATGTTTCTAATTAAATGTTTACTTATCTATACATTTAAGGCACACATTAATCCAAAATACATACTTTTGATCATCCAAATATACTTGTTAAGTGTAAAATTATGTTTTTCCCTTGCACCATAAAGGTAGGGAGGGACATACATAGTGCTAAGTGTGAGCATATAACAGTATAAAATGTGTAATGTTTTGTCGTCTGAAAGCCCTGTAAATAAGATGGCAATATCTCTAATATTTATTCTTCTCATAACTTGGACATTGGTGACATCCATAGTGTACAATATTATATATTGCCAGTGTGAAGAAATAGCAAAAGATATATATTGACACATAAAACATATTCATAACTTCTTAAACATATTGTAAAAGAAACTATATATGGAATGATCATTAGACATTAAGGTAGATTCAATTTTACTATACATGAATTATTGATGATTATTACCCAAAACACAACATGTAAATGAACTCAGCATTAAACATACACAGAGTAAAGCCTGTCTTTAATTTTTTTCATGGTATATATATATTTATTGCCTTACCTTTCAAACATATTTGTATTAAATGAATGCAGTCTTTTTTATGGAATGTATTATGAATAATAAAAAATAGAGATATGAGCTGGGACATGCAAATATGTGTGTGCAATTAGGATTGTTAAGATAGCTTGAATAATTTTCCAGTCAAATCACTACAATATCTGCAGCGTGGTGGTTTATAGTGATGTCTAGCACTAGGGCATCATGCCGCAGACATATAGCATGATGTACCACACATTCATATTATCCTGCCACTAGGCCAACCAGTCCTAACACTAACATCTTAATGCTGAGCGCCTAGCGAGGCAGTTGTTAGAATAATTTTGTTAGTCTTTGGTATGACTTGGTGTTCGAACCCAATACCTTGCGCCTCTGAGGCGGGTGCTCTATTCACTATGCCACCAAAGTGGTAGGGACATGCAGATCACATGTAATTTTAGCTCTACCTGTTCACATTATTGTACTGTGAACAATATACAATAGAAATTAACTTTATTATTTGGTGTAAGGGAATTTTTGGCATGTAATGTACTCATAATGTATAAAAGGTAATCAAAAGGAACATCTGCAATGGCAAAATTTACCTTGTGCCTCAAAGTTGAGTTATTGGTCATACTTTTGGATTTCTCCACTCTGCACTGAAAAAAAATGTGTATGAATATTAAAGAGTGTTAACGTTAGCAGACAAGTCACTTTGTATCATTATACAATTGCTTACACACATGCATATATATATATATATATATATATATATATATATATATATATATATATATATATATATATATATATATATATATATATATAATTTCAATACAGTATTACAATACGTTCATTATCATTTGCAGTTATATGCAGTCCAGCAAGTTGGTCTCAAAATAAAAAAGGGCTTAGAAACAACCTTGATTGTCAACAGTTATAATATGTAGCTCAAGAATATCAGACATATAAATGGTTTGTAGACAGAACAGAAATGTACATTCTGCCGTCATGGACAACTTGTATAGAAATATATATCTAAAATATATATTCATGCATGGAAAATTAAAAGGGACATCTCTATTCATGTAAGTTGTTTTGGAAATTTATGTAAACTCACAAGACAAAATATTTCTGTAAATCCTTACCAAAATATGATAGAAGTAACACGTACGTTTTCTGGTGACGTAACTCTTTGTTTCTTGACTTTCCTTGGAGTCGGGTGGGGACTTCGCAGCTTCTTCACGACGTACGACCTTCTTGGCGTATTGGCGTGACTCTTTAACTTCGTACTTAAGTATGCAGACTGCATCGCAGTATCTTTTAGTTTTTTGGCTGCTTCAACGGATGCCTCTCTGGACTTTGCTATGGTAACTACAGTCAATGAACAATTTGAACATAAAAACCTCCTGCTCTTTTATTCAGGAGTTAAATGTACATCAAATTCCTCTTCTATGACATCTTTCATAGTTTTGTCTGTATATTTTAATTTAATATTAGCCTGCAGGCTTTTCCTATCGTAACCTTTGCCCTTTTTCAAAAACTGGTTTCCGCAATTAATGCAAGTATCCATTTATCGGTCTTCGCGCGTTATATCATTGAACAATTAACAATATAGCGTAGAATATCTAAATATGGTCAGCCAATCCTTATTTAGAAAAGGGGTCACGGCGAAAGTCTCGCGTTATCTGTCATTGTGGACACGGTGAAGTTAGTGTAACCATACCAATATATTTTATCGTGTAAGAGCTGAATAAATTCAAAATCAGCAAAACTTGTTTCACATCACGATTATACTTATGTAGTAGATTGCTACATTATTTATTTTTCTGACTTTAGCAATGATTTTGTTTGCTCCATTACAAAAAAAATCATGCAGAGTGATAAAAAACCCTTAGATTACCCCAATGGCTCATAGTGACATATGACCCTCTCTATATACTATATAAAAAGAGAAGGTTCGTAAAGTTCCAAAATACTTGGTTCCACCCATGACCCTCTTTTTATATAGTATATAGAGAAGGTCATATGTCACTATGAGTCATTGGGGTAATCACTCTGCATGATTTTTTGCCCTGTAGATTATTGTTTTTTATTTCACATCAAGCCCGCGTCGAGCACCTGTGGTAGCTAGTACGTCTGTCTTAACAGGTACATCAATATTAAAATCCGATTTGTGTGGAAGATGTTCTTCGCTACAGGTATATTAATTTAGTTTCACGGATTAAAAAAAAAACAACGAAAGAGTTATGATATGTCATGGGTAATCACTACCAAATTCTCTGAAAGTGACTTAATTACACCTAATTCTGAATTTCATATTTGTTGATTAACCGTAATGTATGTATGTATGTATGTATGTATGTATGTATGTATGTATGTATGTATGTATGTATGTATGTATGTATGTATGTATGTATGTATGTATGTCGTGAGGTTTTTTCTTTTGAGTTAATCCCAAGATAACAAATGCAATAATTTGCTTTACAACTTGAGGTTCGGCATTTTAAGCACAATAATCAAATTACTAACCGACCGTGGTTCTTATAATTTACAATATTATTGCATGCTTCAGAGAGAGAGATTGAGCGAAAGACGAAATTCAAGAAAAAATGGATTCACAGAGGAGAACGATAGAAAACAGACAATGTTTAACTTAAAAATAAGAAGATACAGATGTGCGTCTTTTACATTGGTTTAGTAATCATTCATATTTGTATGCCAAACAATAGATCCAGATAATAATTCAGACTAAGGAAATTAAAATGTATATTCCAAGAAAGACTGACTCAGCACGTAGGTTCTGGTTAAAGGGTCGGCAATAATAGAGAACAATGTAAATAATTATGATGCATAGAGCAAACCGGATACCATTGTGGCGGTCACCAGACATTTACAATTACAGTGGATGTTAAATGCCTTGTTTTCATGGGGGTTAAGCCCAGTCGTACATCACTAGAACTTGATTTGGTTTGGTGGGTGGGTATATTATAGGACTGATGTTGACATTAATGGTAGTGAGCCTCTCTTGGGTAAGCGGAATGCCGTGAAGGTAGCTACATTTATCAATTGGATAAAATTGCATACATTATAACAGGGTTGCACAACTGGTTCCGGCCAATTTTGCATTTTTTAAGACCGTCCGAGGGCTGCAAATATTAATTACTTTAATATAATTACTGTTCACGGGCAAGATTACTGTTTTGATTTAATTTGCCATCAGGACCCGACAGAGCACGTTCGCGGGCGCGATCTGGACCAGTCCGGCCTGCGGGACGTGGGATATGCACCCCTTCACTATAATAAGATGGGTATCAAGTTTCCACTGACCATAAGCCCATTTGTAAATGCAATATTTATGTGATCTACTGTCAAACACCATGGTCCAACGAATAAAGAACACGTGTACATGATAAATTGGGAACAGACATCACCGTTTACGTTAATAGATTTGTCATCGTATAACATCATTATATCTCTATGTTTCTCTCTGTGTCCGTATGTCTGTCTGTATGTCTCCTTCCTTTTCTTTTGTGCCTAAAGTGCGATTTACTTGTTAACCAATTTATTCATTAATTTACTCGTTTATGTCCTCTTATATATATATATATATATATATATATATATATATATATATATATATATATATATATATATATATAGTGTAGGAGGATAATATTATCTTATGGAAGGCAAACTATACTATACGTGTGCCCAATGATTCATCATTCACTATCAGTATTGCAATACATCTATATTACCAAGTACCATCATTCACACTTTGATTAATATCGGAATATTTAACAACATCAGAGAGAGAGAGAGAGAGAGAGAGAGAGAGAGAGAGAGAGAGAGAAAGAGAAACATATACGTTTAAATTGAAACTGCAAGATACATATTTCATCTACTATCACAATTACCGCCGTTGATATTTGAACTAATAGCCTACTGAAATGCATGGTTTTGATGACTCGCAATACAAAGGCTCCTTGTACAAAATCAAAGCACATTGCATTTACGTTAAACCTTATTTGAAAGAGGTACCATTAATATTTCTTATCAATAAAGCCATGTATGTATGTATGTATATATATATATATATATATCACTACTTATTTTGCTGATACTTTCTGGTGATGTATACATCCGTTTCATGTAACAATATCTGATAATTTTGTATTTAGAAGAAGAGGTGAACGTGCAAATTATATACTACATTTGAGAACAATATATATTCATGTTGACAACAGCAAATGTGTGTATTTCATATTATAAAGCCAGCAAGTAGTCGTACTAAGTTCACAGCAGGTTAATCAGAGTCTAAAACGCCTACTTCATGGACTTATCGTAAACAGCGGTTTGTATGCTGTAGCCAATCAAGACTAGTTTTGGGTGGAGTTTTGTGTTGGGATTATAGTTTCAAACCCTTTTTCCAAGTTAGTAAGTTATCTCATATTCACTGATTTCACGTTCAAGGGGATGTCAGGTTTTAGTGTTTGTCTTTAGTACGATTCCATTTATAAAGCATATACTATAATATATATGGACTCTACCCAGTTATTTATAAAGTATATACTATAAGATATCTGGACTCTACCCAGTTATTTATAAAGTATATACTATAATATATCTGGACTCTACCCAGTTATTTATAAAGCATATACTATAATATATCTGGACTCTACCCAGTTATTTATAAAGCATATACTATAATATATCTGGACTCTACCCAGTTATTTATAAAGCATATACTATAATATATCTGGACTCTACCCAGTTATTTATAAAGCATATACTATAATATATCTGGACTCTACCCAGTTATTTATAAAGTATATACTATAAGATATCTGGACTCTACCCAGTTATTTATAAAGTATATACTATAAGATATCTGGACTCTACCCTGTTATTTATAAAGCATATACTATTAGATATCTGGACTCTACCCTGTTATTTATAAAGCATATAATATAAGATATCTGGACTCTACCCTGTTATTTATAAAGCTTATACCATAACATATCTGGACTCTACCCTGTTAATGATGTAAGCATGTTTGTGTGTCTGTCTACAATTTTGCCACAAATGCTGCTATTGTGCATATAAGCATGGTAGCTATATATGTCTAGCCGCGCCGTGGGCCAAGACGTGTTGGTACTACTAGTTGCAATGATATTGATGGTTATTATTAAAGACTGCGTGGGTGGGTGTGCATATCTGTTTTCTGTCAGCATATCAAGAATTAGATTCTAATTCACTTTTAAGTTAGAAGATGTGGATGGTATCTATACTACGTACTAGCCGCGACGTGGGCTACGAAGTACAAGTATTAATAAGAGTAATAGTGTTGATGGTCAATATTAAAGAATCGTGTTGGTCCTTTGCTTGTCTGTCTCTCTGTCTGTATATTTAGAATTATTACCATTTCTGTTCTGCTTTATGCGCACATTCAAATTGTCCCTGTCAACTTGTCAACTTCAATGGGTACTATGAGTAATGTCTAAACTGTTCCTGAAGTAGTCGTCAACTGGTAAGTGTACTTGGAATAATGTCTTAACTGCCCATGAAGTATCTTCGCCTATTAGTTGTACTTCGAGTAATGTTTGAACTGCCAAAGAAGGAATGTTCACCTGGCACATATATTTGGAGTAATGACTGAAACATGTCTCTAAAGTTGTCTTCACCTGGTATGTTTACCATGGATAATGTCTTAACTGTCCCTGAACTAGTCTCCACCGAATAATTGTACTTAAAGTATTGTCTAAACTGAAATACTCGTCACCTGGTTAAGAGTACTTGGAGCGATGTCTGAACTGTACCTGAAGCAGACATGTAGCATGATGTCCCACCTAGTCACATTATCCTGACACCAGGCTGACCAGTCTTAACACTAACCTCTTAATGCTGAGCGCCATTTGTTTAAAGTCATTGGTATGAATCGGCCGGGTATCGAACCCATGACCTCCCGCTTCCACGGCGGACGCTCTAACCACTAGGCCACCCGAGCGGTTTCAAAGATAGAGAGTTGTGTGATACAAATTTGAAGATATCTTACCATGGCATTATTTTGCTATACTGAATGTAATGCATGCAACGGCACAAAAAGATACAATAGTAGTTTCGTTTGTTTGCATCATACATATCAGGCAAAGAGACCCAACAGAGGTTATAAGCCTTTTAGAATACATATCATGGTCATACTGAGCGAGTAATTAACTTTTAAAACGTCTTAGAAAGGCAGCGATGTGAGTTTTGCGCCTATATGAGAAAATAAAAAAAAATATTCCCATTAGATGTAATTGTGCAAGATAAAAGATGCCAAAGTTGAGTATAGAATAATGATGCAATGTCCCTGAGGACAACATCGAAATATACTAAAAAAAACAAGAAAACACTGGAAAAGCAGCGCCAGCACAGTAAAATTTCAGAAGCCATGTTTGAATGCAATTTTGAAGCTATTGAGAAAATTCAGAACCGCCAAAACGTTCATTGACATTTGAGGTTTTGGGTTCAACTTTAAGACGACTTGCAGTATTCAAGTAGTTACAATACTTTTACGTAATGACCCATTTGAACTCATTGGGGTTGAGACAATATTTGAGGGGATTTTTGCAGCTTAACAAAAGAACTTTACAATGCAGCAATAACTTAATCTGTTAATTTTAAAAATCATCATTATCAATATAAAGTCAACATTTTCATTTTCATTAATTTAAAAGAAGTTAATATTGAACATCTACAGCCGTGTAACGTTAATACAATGGAGAATATGAGACACGCTAGCTATGACTGGAAACACACAGTGGAAGCGAATGCAGTAATTCATTTATCGCGTGTAGTGTGTGCTTAATCATTTAGCAGCGTCAAAGTCAGCAGTGTGCAGAGCCTGCAGTCTACCAGAGAATTTTGTCAGTAGACAGTTGTTCACAATGTGTGAGATCGTCTATAGAGCTCCATAACAAAAGGAATAGTGACTTGGTCCAATCAGACAAGGCTGACAGCCCAACGACCCTCCGGTTCAGCGTGGTCCACAGCTGACTTGAAAGGTTTAAGACAGGATAGACCTATGCCTCAGTTACGAAATAGTGATTGACAACACCTGTTGTAGAACACTCGATACCCCATGCCGAAATATCTGTCGTATCATCCTGCAACAAATCTTAACAAATCTGACGTCTCTCAGTCACACGGACTGTTTGTTGTGAGGTGAACTCCAAGTTGTTCACTAGCATAGACCTTAGCCAACACTTTTGTGGTTGTTTCCTGTCAAGGCAGATGTAAAGGAAAAATGTTGCTGAGTTCCGGCAGCCATGGTAAAGGAGAACAACGTAGTGTTCCAGAAATTATGTGGATGGTTGTGTTGAGCTGGACGTCAGACACTTTTGTGTGGGATGATCGATCCTAGAGAGTAGCTTAATATTCAGTTTTCGAATAACATCGGGACAGTACTGATATCCTGAGCGTTTGAGAACTATCACCCCAGGCTGAGTCATGAATTTTACTGGGTAGGTTGTTTCGAGTGCTAAGTTTTGCTGCAGTTTCTTCAGGCGGTTGTAGATTATCAATGATTTGTTAAGAGTGACACAGAATTATGATGGTTTCGCGTCGTGTTTTAGTTGCTGCCAATAGAATTAGATGAGGATGCCAAGTTCACGGTTCTCATCAGCATTCTTAAAGAGGACGCTGGAAAGTGATTTGGTTGTACTTGGTTGTATACGCAATTTTTGAAAGACGGGAATCATGTCCTGATGATCTTGTATCAGTTCCACCTCAAGCTCAGTAAACGAGCGACTTTGAGTTATACAAGTATTGTCATCTGCATACATTAAGATGCGTTACTGTGTTTCAGGCAAGGCATTGATATACAGATTGAACAAACTTGAGAAACGAACAGACCCCTGTGGGAGTCCATTAGTCAAACGCCTCCACGAGCAGTCTGAAGGAACAATTCGATAGTTCAATTCAGCGCGGCAATGTTGTGGAAAGTTTCAACAACAACCATGCTGGCCAGATCAAGTCATATCCGCTGTTAGACCAAGGAAGATATCTTAGACTTTAAGGTTCCTCTGAAAACATTGTTCAACTAACTTAGTCAATTCAAGGAATTGACTGCAAGTGCTAAAGCCATACGTTAAACCTGCCTGCTCAACAGTTATTATGTTCTCTAAGTCTTGAAATGAAACATGTAACAGCGGGGTTTGCGCAAATATGTTCCGTGCTGATTAAACCAGAAAAAGAAACTGCGAAACGCTCAGAGGATACTAAACATGCAAAAAGAGCAACAGTGGAGCAAAGCTAACGAGACTAGAAGAAGTATCTAGCCCACTTCATCGAATAAATAAATTCCCCAAGGCCTTTTCGCAAGCCACACGAATAATTGTATTGCTATTGATTACTTCCCAACGTCAGGTGCTGAAATGAAACAAGATGTCGGAAGATTTTAGGGAAACTATTGATGTGATTGCTAATTGTATCTGTTGAAAACGTTAGATATAAAACTGATAGGGCGCCAAACGTGTTATCCGATTACCAGAAAAGGATGCATATACATGTTCTTTCCTTTAACGAACGTTTCTGCAAACTATCCTCATAAATTAAATGCATGTCGCTCGTAAATGAGCAGAAAACAGGAATGAATACATGGCATAATT
This sequence comes from Unio pictorum, assembly GCA_030141615.1. Classification (NCBI taxonomy): domain Eukaryota; kingdom Metazoa; phylum Mollusca; class Bivalvia; order Unionida; family Unionidae; genus Unio; species Unio pictorum. The sequence goes on from JARLTB010000207.1 coordinate 4,410,337, forward strand.
ACCACCATATGTAAACATAAGAACTTTGAATGATTTAAACTGATATTAAGGGTATTTGCTTCAAATAGAAATTGCATCGGTGAGTGATGGAATCGTTTCCTGCAAACGTTTAATGCAGTGAAGAGCGTAATAACTGAAGACGGTGAAACTTAATGAAGAGATTACATAACAACATGTATAAGTCAAACACTAATACTCTTGCAGGGAACATAATTACCAACATCGTCTGCATATGAGAAGCAAACATCTTCATGTGTGGAACAACAAGGTGCATATGAGGAACAACCATACGTTTAACATTGAATTTTAAAGTGTCGACATCAACTTGAGGGAAATGTATTCACGGCTGCGTGCGTAATACCCTCAGTTATATATTTGTGCATGTCAATTATGTTTGTACGGGTATCGTATGGCACTAAACACAATCGCTTTATTTTGTAAGAATAGTGGCAATGGTACAGTGTAGGGCTTGTCAACATTATCGCTGTGGACGTCTGTGCTATCCCCATCACGTGTCTACAAAATTACATTTCTTGTCATTTGTTTCAAATATATAAATGAAGTTGATAACCAAGAACATATTATGATGATATTGATGTTGCTTTGCAGTTAAACGGCCTTGGAAATGCGTCTGAGGGAAGTTTACTTAGCCTTAACGACAATCCAACCGCAAGTGAATATACCAATGTATCTTAGGATATGATTCAGCATTCAACATCGACACTAGTTTTCTAATTTTTCAACACGACGTTCGTATAATATCCCGAAGCTATTGTTTGCTCATTGAAATACCATGACATATTCAAACAATCCGTTGTCGACATGTTATATGATAAACCTCCTGGCGCCCATCACGGTTATGGATGTGAAGCAGAGATTCGTTCAAATTCTGTTGTTAAAGGGTGCATGGTCGAATGAGGGTCTCTAATTTAGAAAGCTAGTAAATAAACATGTACGTTTTCAACGAATAATTTCGCATAAAATGAAATGAAGGCTTGCGCTTATGAAACAAAACGCGATAAAACAACCTCTTTGTAATCACACTGTAACTTTCATAAGTAAAATGTAACTCGAATTTTCCCAAAACAAAATTATCAATTCAACGCTGCCAAACAAAATCATATCACAGCTACATTGAACTTATCTAAATCACAGGTGATAATATTCCTAAAGGCTATTTTAATAACTCGAGTCCTTACCTTGAAGCGATTCGATAGTAGTTAGTAGTAGTAGTGAAAAATGGGCTGTCGGAACAGCATCACCATTGGCTTTTTAAATACGGTCGAATACAAATGAAATGTGCAAAAGGCAGAAGTCTTCAATTGCGCAAAGGGACATGTGTCCATAGACTAAGATTGATTTCCTTGCGTTGGTAAAATCAGTCAAGTGTTTTCATGGTGTCTTCATGGGCAACGAACTTCTATCGATGATGCTACATACAAGTGAAGCCAGTCTTGCAATACTGAATTTAATGGAATGACCTGACACATATTATGTTGTATATGTGATGACACATAATTATTTGCTGCATTTTGATTCATTTTGACCTGCACCACAACTTGAAGCAGTCACTTAACCCTAGAAGACTAAGCTGCACGGAAAGATGTCAACGAGTGCTTCGAACACACATTGCACAGTTGATGAAATTTGCGATAGAAACCACGAACGAAGAAAACCAGGCTGCATAAATTAACGACGTGATGATGGAAGCAGAAAATTTAGGTCCCAAATATATCACCGGCATGCACACTTATGTACAGGAAGATAACGCAATGGTTTCAAGTAAAGCATCTAAAAATTCAATTTACATTGGTGATATTTTTCAAGATTGTTTACTGGTGCTGTAAAGCTTGTCACGGCCTTATCTTCACGCACTGAAAATCGTTATATGTTACAATTGCGGGTCATATGGAGTCAATCCTTGTGGGGTCAATATGGGGTCATATAGCTAATCCTCTGTTAAAATAGGTCATAGGGTTAGTATGACGCATTATGGTGTCAAATGTACATATAGAACCAACATTTTATATGGGGTTAAAGTGTAATTTAAATATAAAATACATATAATCCAGTACACGCTTATTCCATCCAGCTTGGCGTGTGTAGTGTATGTATGACCAAAGTAAAATAACTGAGCTACAGGAGAAACATTAAATGGGAGTAGATCTCACCAGACAGAAGCAACCAAGAGTCAGTACCACTAGTACCACTCAAGAAGAAAATGGAAAACGCCTCACAGAATCAAGTGTCATTGTAGAACGACTGACTGAGTATTGTACAGAACTCTACAATGACATGTCCGCATGAGATCCAGAGGTATGTGAAGTTCCAAAGTCCACAAATGATGATAATTTACCCATTCTCAAAGAAGAGGTGGAGTCAGCAATAAGAGCCCTGAAAAATGGGAAGGCAGCTGGAGTAGGCAACATCCCAGCTGCACTTATCAAAAATACTGGCGTAATCAGTGATAGAGACAAGAATATATGTCTGAAAACTAGCATCAAACTATTGAGAGAACTAGTCATCTCAATCAGTTTGTATTCATGTGAGGCCTGGAACCTGACAGCAGAATCAACGAAGAATCCAAGCACTTGAAATGCGATGCCATAGGACCATCCTTGGCTTCTCTTACATGGACCACATCACAAATGAATAAGTGCGTAACACCACCGTCAAAGAGAAAGCTGAATTGGTATGGCCATAGCACTAGAGCCATCAATTGATCTGCAACAAAACTGCATTGCAGCGTTCCCTGGTGGCTGAATGAGAGTTACACAGATAAAAGGTGGACTAACAAAATCACAAAATGGATCAGGACAACTGTTGCGGACTAACACGCATTTGCACTTGGAACGAACTGGTCACAAATTCAGCAGCACAGTGCCTGACAAACACAATAGGTCAAGTCACTGATGCTGATGATGTTGATTAGATCACAAAGAAATCAAGAGAAAATTCGCCATATATATATATATATATATATATATATATATATATATATATATATATATATATATATATATATATATATATATATATATATATATATATATATGCTCAATTTAATATTAATACCATCATATGAAAGTGTATCAAGACTGGCTATACTATAATTAGAAAGATTAATTACCATTCTTAAAAAATGTATATGAATGTTGTTTGTGCCAACATTTTGGGAATTTCTATACGTTTCAATGGATAGAATAGCGGAATAATATGGATTTATTTAAAGAGCATAGCGCTCATTATAAAATGTGATGTCGCGGAGATATCAACTTTTATACATATAAATCGTCCCTAGTTACAGATAACATCCTTATAATATCTGATCAAGATTGCTACGTGTACCTAAGACCACTGCCTTGCTGAAATTCATGAAGCAGTAATGAACAATGAACTTGTTTTAAAAAAATTATCAATACGTAAAAATCAATTGGGATTATATTTTCATATAAGAACGAATACTTCAAAAATCCCAGAGATACCACTGCGTATTGCATTATTCAACGCCCAATCAGTAGGACCACCGGAAAAGCACACATAAATTTTATCAACGATCCGAATATCGAGGTATTCTCCTGACTGAAACATGACTAAAAACATCTGGCGATGAGCCCTAGAGCGTGGATCTAACACTCGCCGGTTATTGCATTAACCCGTTCCCCGCCAGACTCGGGATGTGGGATTCATGTCATGGCTAAGAAGCTCATGGTAAAATGTATTAAACAGACCACAACCTTCAGTTTCTGCCACACATCGTTTGAACTAGTCCAAATAACACTGATAATTTAACAAAGGTCAGTCAAATATTTGCCCCTACCACCCTCCTTCTAGTAGTAAGAACATGCTAACTTAATCTCTTTCGTTAGAGCAGTTCCCAAATATCCTGGAATATGCAAATTCTAGAGGTGGCAACCTGAGTATTCTTGGAGATTTCAGCTTTCAATTTGACTATCATGGATACCCTTAAACATCAAAACTTCTAGATTCCATTCATGTTTACAACCTTAAACAGTTATTTAAGCAGCCCACCCATAAACAGGGTCACATTTTAGACTGGATTCTTCACAGATCTTATGATAATATTCTATCCCTCGAACCTGCATCAAGTCACCTCTGCATTATGTGCCATCTGGACGTATCACTCCCTAACCCTCCACATTTGTTTGCTACTAGAAGAAACCACCGTATGATAAATAGAACCAAAACTAATGGATGCCATTCACGCAAACCTGACAGCTTGGTTACCCCATACAGCAAAGCAACTTGGTAACTGCCTGCGTTCATTTCTTGAAAAAAACATGCCCCAGCCAACAAATGCAGAGTATCCATTCAAGAGTGTTCTCAGTGGTAAAGCATTGTTAGGGACCAGGTTCTCACTGCTAAAAGAGACTGCCATAAAACGAAGAGGCTTTAGCTTTCCTACAGACTCACTATTCATAAACAAATTATCTATGAAGCCGCTAAGAAGAACACGAGAAACATAATCCATGCAGAAAACGTATCTCCAGACAATACTAAAGATCACGGAAAGTGTCAGTTGCAAAGTGATCTTCGAGATAACTAAAACACAAATATCAAGGAACAAATGTACACCACTTCTCTCCATGAACACTGCCGTCTCTACAGTAGAACTTCTGGACCTGTTTCCAAATTTCTGCTGTGAATAGGTGCAAAACAATAGAGATAAACTTGACAATACAATTTTAGTTGACTCTTCATCCCCATATAGTTGCGATACAGAATTTGAGCGAAAACCGTTGGCAGCATTTTATCCAGTCTATATGGATTTAGTACGTACAGTCGTGACGAGCAGTTCACCAAACTCATGTGATCTTGATCAAATTCCAGCATAACTGCTGCTTGAATGCTTAGATCAGATAGTGCCTTTACTAACTGATGTTTTTGATACCGCACTCATCTAAATCTTTTTCAAAAACTGACATTGTAAAGCCTCTGCAGAAGACACGAACGCTCGACCATATCGATTTACAAAACTACCGCCTTGTTTCTAATCTCCCTTTTATATAAACAGATCTTCTAAAAGTTGTTCTAACCCAACTTGTATCTCATCTGAATTCAAACAGTCTTTACAGCAATTTACAGTCAGCATATTGCCCTCGCCACAGTACTGAAAATACTCTTCAGAAAGTAGTTACTGTAATTTTCCCTATTTTGGATAGCGGAAATAGTACAGTCTTCACCCTTCTTGATATGTCTGCAGCCTTTGACTCACTATATCATGATTTCTACCTCATTGTCTCCAGCATGTATTAGGCATTTAGAATACAGTCTTAATGTGGCTCAGGTCATATTTAGTCAACAGGACAAAATTGTAACTGGAAATGAAATAAACGTAGGCCTAGTTAATCTATGATGTTGTGTACCAAAAGGGAATTTTCTTGGACCTGTTCGTTTCGTTCTGTACACTCCGCCACTCTCAAGTGTCATCGATAATCATTCAGTGTCTCACCAATTGTACGCTGATGACACCCAAATCTAGCCACCCAATTGACGTCCATGATACATAATAAGGAGTAGAGAGGTGCATTTTTGATGTGAAATAATGGATGACATGTAAGCTGCAAATAACTGATGATAAAAAATAGGCCATTCAGATCACAACACAAAGACTTTATTATTAACATACTTTACCTCAAACAAAAGATACCAGCAAAACCATATAAATTCAGTCAGTAAGAAATCTAAGTGTTACGCTCAACATTACTCTCAAATTGCACCAACGTGTCATGAACATTTGCAAAGCTGCATGACATATGGAGGTTTTTCGTAGTAGCAAATTGACACATAGGCTTCATTCTTAAATATCGTTTATTTGATGCCACTAAAACGCTTTTGTGTTCATTGGTACTTTAAAGACTGGACTATAATACTATAATATAATAATAACTATAATAACTCAATTATATCTGGTTCGTCTCAATATCTACTCTAGAAACATCACATAGTTCAGAATACAGCTGTTCGGATCATCTGTAGAACACCGTAATCAGAGCACACACACACACACACACACACACACACGCACACACACACCGCTGCTCTGTACCCTACACTGGCTATCCACCAAGAAAAGTATGCTCCTCTTCAGACAATCGTATATTAATTATTCCCACCATGAAAACTAATTCATATGGAAACGTTGTATTGCATACCACGGCCTAGTAACGTGGAATGAAATGCTCATTGAAATTAAAAAGAAAAGACAGAGTTATACCTTTCAACAGTGCTTCTAAAACTCACTTTTATCGACTTCAAGAACAGACGAAAAGATCTAATAATGTTTCCTACCTTAAATATTTTCAGCATCTTTAATGTTTTCCAATTTCACGGTGGGATTTTTGTGGGGGCTGGGGTGGGTTTTGTAGTCATATTGTTATCTATGTTGTAAAGCGCTTTTAGCTTCTAACTATTGGGAGCTATACAAAGTCATCATAATTGTTATTAGTATTCAAATGTTTTAGAAATTAATTTGTGCAATAGTTTGTCATCGTATTATAACATTCCAAGTTGTTGTCGTTTAGAGTGAATAATTGCCTGCAATGGTTTCATCGTCTGTCTTTCAATTTAGATCTCCTGTTAAGTAACATACAAGAATAGAAAATACTTGCATAATACTAACCAAACCAGAATTACATATAAACATTAGCAAACTATTAAACGTGGTATTACAGTATTTAGAACCTATAGTTTACATAAGAAATTAATAAAAAAAACTCACCTCTGCAGCTGAAGATGTGCAAGTTCTAACGTAGACTGCTTACTGACAAGACGTTCCGTAATGTAAATACTTTGTCTACGTTGAGGCGATAGAACCCTACACAGTCTGTGCGTTTGATGAATATCGGATTTTCCCATCCAAAGCATTTCGCACGTGCGTATAAGGAAGAACCGAACTCACCGTTTCGAAATATTTTACGATATACATAAATCACCATCAGGTATCTTTGTACACTAAAAACGAAACCCGAGTAGTTGTATTTAATAAATAAAGGGATTTATACATTTATGAGACCACTCTTTTCTAGTAAACTAGTTAAGACCACAGAGTCGTTATGACTGTTTATGGTCATTTATTTCATTTTTATGAGTATGGATTGTTTCATAAAATTCTTTAGGAACAAAAGTACAAGTGTTCATGTATACAAGTTGAAATTTGCAAGAATGTTCGTTTCGCTCTTGATTCTAATCTGTAGACATCTTTAATATTAAGTTCCGATATACTTTTTAGACGAACTATGTATTTCGAAAAACCTATTCATTGGAGTTTTACGCTTGTTCTAACTTTGCATATTACTCGTCAGAGTAGTGTCATGTTCTAAATCGTGAACCGCAACGTAAACTATATTTCATTTGAAAAACAAGTAACACAAACTCACTTGTTAGGAAAAATTACCGTTGTTTTCATGGTAGTGTTTCAATAATGCATATCAAATTGACCGGAACTGAGTTATGTTGGAAGATTGTATACATAATCCTACAAATATTGTGTTAAACTATTACCAAGGGCATGGTCTCTATGAAAAATCATTCAACAATTTCCCTGCTTCGCTGTTATAGGTCACTAAAATTCGGAATTGTTGCATAATAAGGACTACATTAAATCCTTTACCCTGAATTAGTTCCGGAAATGTATTGTGCATAATATTTTAATTCGCCATACGTCCATGCCATCATCGTTACTGCCCTAAGTCTACAAACATTCAACAGCTTCAGAATTTCACTTGCGTTTTCCATTTAATCAAATCAGGCCTCTGCCGATGGCTAAACTCTTTTAACCCAAAGTAGAAAACTCACATAATTTTGCTAAGGATTCCTAGTGCCATGCTCAGTGAGTCTGGTGCACAACTAATGTCCTTTTAACATAATTTAGCTAATTCCGACAAAGTTGTTCTTCAAACAATTATGCAGAAACCAAATCTTGACTAAATGTGTGCTTAGCCACAATTTGCAAAAGAAGACAATCTTGGTAACAATGATTAGCGTAAATGTGGCTACCTGCAATGTCGTCCCTTTCCATAATGTACTATATCACCTTTAGGCAGAAACAATATTTTCGCTAAATGTATCTTTAGCCAAAATTTTCCTTAAGATGCATGTTGCCTTGCTCAGCAAGGCTAGTGCAGAACTAATGTCCTTTTAGCAAAATTTAGCTAATTCCTAACGTTGTTCTTCACGCTCTTAGGTAGAAACCACATCTTGGCTACATGTATGCTTAGCCAAATTTTAGCTAGTGTCTTTTAGTATAACCCACATGTATGGTTGAAAAGACCAAAATCTAGGTAACTATGATCAGCCAAAATGTTAGCCAAATTGTCCCTTTCCATAATCTAAAGTATGACTTTTTGGCAGAAACCAAATTTTGGACAGATGTATCCTTAGCCAAAATTTGGCTAGTGTCAGCAGCAGCTTTTAGTACAAGCTGCATTTGTGGATGTTAGATCTAAAAATTATAAAAAAGCTGTATAATTAACCAAATATAGCTATCCACCTCATTATCTCATACCATCATGTACATATATGAAGAAACCACTTTTAGTTAGAAATATATATTTAGCAAATATTTGTTTAATACCAGTAAGAACTATATTCATAAGCTGAAGGTTTGGTTCAAAGAAATAAAATAAATTTTGGATAAGTGGATGATCAGCCAACATTCGGAAGAACTGAAATAATTGCAGAACTTTAGTATTCAGAAATATTTAAATATGCAAATTTTAAAATCTTGTATGACAAAGATAACAGGTTCCCCTTCGAAAAGATGATTGAGTCGTATAACTTTTATTAAATATGATTATTATTATACAGAAGATATCAATATTATGGAGTGAATGATCATATAAAGATTTTTACCTCCCTGTGATGACATAGTACAGAAGCACATCGACGTACAAACCTGTATATTATTATATATATATAATGGTGATTATAAAGTTGGAGCAAGACATTTATTTATTCACAATGCCTATTTATTACACAGTTCGCACAGAGTTGTATTGTTTTCAAGAAGGCTATGCAGTAATAAGTGAGACGAATACTATAGTTGAACTAGGTAGTATCGTTATGCTAACAGTACACGTTAATGTAACAAAACTGGGTCCTTTATCTAGTGACCAAAGTACACTGATAAGTAATGAACATTAATTTATTATTACATTTGCAAGAAATTGGATATAGTCTCGAAACCAATATTTGCAAGTTTGATTGAGGGAAGAATTACTAATTGTATCAGAGCCTTAAAATCGTTCAGAGTGGGTAGAGACGTTTTTTCTGCAGCTTTCGGATGAAAGAGATGCAGTCGTTTCAAGAGCTGACCGTACCATTGCGATTTTTCGGTTTCGGACAAATCGTTGCGATCCATCAACGATTGCAATTCGTGTTGTAATTGGGACATCTGTGTCAATTGAGGATTGGGTGGTAAATGTGGGGTCGTTGTTATTGCTAACGATGGTATTCTATCCATCGTTTGTAAGGTACCAAAGTTCGTCCTTCCATTTGCTTCCAAATGTTACGTCTGAGATCGTTGTGCTCCGTTGGTCCCTTTTATCTTCTGGAAGGATCATACATATTTCTACATTTCCTTGTGGCATCCCTTGTATCATTCCTTGTATCATACCTGGAAACACGCCGGATATTGCTCCCAAAAAAGGAGTAAATAGGGGGTAAAAAATCATCCGCCTTGCACCAACACTTTTTTCTTTTATCGGATGCGTATTTTCTTTTGGACCATTTGACAAAGAACGTGTCTATGTTTGTCTAAGCATTATTTTCTGATGTTGAGACAAAGGTATCGTGCCTTTCAAGATATTAAAACAACATTCGCACGTGGTATCGATGACATAGTTGGAGGAAGTTTTAATGATTTTGTTTTCCCATGGATGGAGAGGCTTTGGACAGGACGGACAACATGTCCCCATGTTTAGCTAAACAAGAAGGTAGTCCTTTCCTTTTATTTCATATCGGGGGTGAATAAGTGTGTTTTCTGCGGGGTGATATTTTTGCTTGTTCCTTCCACAAATACACTGACATTAATGAATTGGTACACACACCCTTTTATCTTGTTCTTGGAACTACTGCTTCGTCAAATAGGTGACGATCTTATTTCAAAAATAATCGCTAAAGGCACCAGGTCGGTTGTAAATCATGTCGCCTAATTTGTTCATATTTTTAAACAAATCAATTGACATTCCTCCGCTTTGCTGAGGTCTCATTTTCTTTAGACGACTGTGTCTTTTTAGGGGATGACGTCGATGTTTGGCTAAGCGTTTTGTGGGATGACAAATAGTCTTTCTCCTTTTCCTTTCTCGACAGAAGAACAACGATGGTTGTGGTGTGCACGTCTTTGAGGAGGCATGATTGGGTGCTCTGAAGTATCAAAGAAAATACTGATTCACGTGGTTCACCTCAAATCATTTTTTATACTGGAATGCGACTCCACTGATTATCTTTGCGTCGTATGAACGTCATCACAGGTAACACTCGTCGTGATGTGGTTCGCAAAAGACTAACTCGGGACAGTTATTGTTTAGACAAATCCAGTAAACTCTGTAACATGCCGGATTTTTCTTGGACTTTGACTTGGGGGCAGGTACTTTGTGAGCAACTGCCACTGCCGCTAATCAGGAAGAGGAGGAGGAGGGTGTCACCGCTGAAGGAGACGTTTTGCGAGACACAGGTTTCCAATGTTTCGTTAAACTGGATTTGGCTGGAATCACCAGTAACGGGGAAGAGGAAGAACCTGATGCTACTGGAAACGCGGTCTATAACCCTGCATGTCTTGGTTTACGTATGTAAGGTCGCGTCTTGGCCAAAGTGCCTTTTTTGGGTGGCAGCTCTTTTATGTGGAATTTTCTTTTTCTGTGATCTGGTCTTGACACCATTGTTCTTTTTCTTTCGGGTTCGTTTTTGCTTTTTTAGGAGTGAGTTTTTTCTTGGGAAGATCTTTGGGAGCATTGGGATCCCATTTTAAGAGAGAGAGCGAATGATTAAATCCTAGAGAACCGCTACCTCCAGGTTTCAAAATGGTTTGCTTTTTGGTTTGAGTATCGATGCAAGGATTGGCCAGTTGCAGCAAGGCTACTTTGTTTCTGTCAAAAAAGCGTTTGGATTGATGTAGAATACTAATGATGTCTTACAGTAATAGACGTGCTCTCACCGTAAACCATGGTAAGACTTCTTTGGGACTTGCTTTTAAGACGAGGGCACGTATTTGTGGATTTTTTCGCGACTTATAACGTATAAGGCACGAACCAATTTGACGGGAAGATGAGGGTGATTTTTATAGATTTTTTAGTTGCTGTTGATGTTGTTATGTCGACGACGCGGACGTGTAGACGACAGGTCCTCCACCTCGGTACCATTGCTTAAATTTGGTAAACATTTAATTTTTGACAATTTTCCACATTATTATTCATTTCAGCAATACGCTGAGCTCAGATTAGCCAGAAACAATCCCAAAATTCCTGCTACTAATGACGAATACAAAATTTGAGTTGTAAACTACAACAAACCAAATTGAAAAGCTTTGAATGTTAGAAATGCACCTATCTCATGCTAAAATTGACATTGTTTTCTAATGCTAGTTTTATAACTGTACAATGGTTACTAACTTTATTCTGTAAAACATTTTCTCAATCTAATTCTTTAATAGGAGGTACCATTTAAGTTTAACTTGTTGCAAGATGGGTGCATAGAAACACCAGAACACACCGAAACACAATAGAAACACCTTATCGCACATCAATTATATCTTATATACCATAGTGTATATTGGTGGTAAATGTATAATTCATATTTGTGACATTTAATATTAATTATATAATAAATTAATATGTACTTTCTTTTCTACAACTGATGCAACATCAAACTAAAAAAGAAGCTGGAAACCGCATTTTGGCGACAGTTCGTACAGTAACAAAATCTAATATTAACAGCCTGTACTGCAATTTATACACAAGTTTAATGTTTCCGCTATTAATAATAAACACATATTACTATTCATTTAATATTGATTTCTTAAGTTGAGTATTATGTTGTGGTTATTATTTATTATATTTGTCTTATCATGTTATGTTCCGTGATGTGTGAGAGTTGTGCAATCCAGCATGCGAAATACCTGTATAGTTTGAGTGTAACTATCATGAAGTATGCAAGATAATTCTAAATGCCTAGATTCACCAGATATTTGCGTACATACTAAATGGATGGCCCATAATGAGAGATCAATGAATAATGCGCATTCATCAAATAGAATACATTTTCTACGTGCCAAAAAAGCATTTAGACAAGTGTATTGGTTTAGACACCAATTATTTAAGTTAAAACAATATGGCCAATTGTTCATCACATACGTACGTAATCAAAGGTATTTATTTTCAATATCTTCTTCTTTAGATGACATGTGAATACGTTTCAGTACGAACAGTAATTCGAAAGATAAATACATTATCCATGTAAATGTTACTCAAAATATCAGAAAACGGCAAATAAGAACAGTTAATGAAAAGATACATAATTTGAAATAAAAGTGTTAACGATGATATATAAAATGTTATGAGTGAAGATAACAATTATTAATACATCATTACTAATATGCATTTATTAGCAATAGTTTATGCATTAAAATTATTAAACAATCGTATTAGACACTATTAATAGTAAATGTTATTTTCTTTCAAAATGTCGCAAATTTCACAAATATCAGCAATGCTATAGACGATATTGCATTACGGTGTTTTTATCGCGTTCCGGTGTTTCTATGCACCGTTGCAAAATGTGTTAATCATCTTTTTGTAAATGAAAAATGTACAGTAGGATATAGTTGTTTTCGAGACATTATCTAAGTATTATCTACAATTTGAGTTGGCATATCTATTAAATGATCTGCATTAGAACTAGGAAATGTGTATTATCATCTGATTTAGATACATTGGCATTCACTCCCTCTCCCTCTCTCTCTCTCTCTCTCTCTCTCTCTCTCTCTCTCTCTCTGCACCACCCACCACTGCATTGCGTGGAATGTCGACAATATATGCGAGCTCTACTGACATTAAGATAAGTCCATTGCTGAAAATGGGATAAAACCAAATTGTGACAAATAATAACGAATATAAAAACTTGCACATGTTTTGGAGGAATACAGTTAACAACTTGAAAAAGAATTGTTTTGTTTATTACCAGTTTGATCAATCATGTCTTGACATCTTCTAAGAATTTAGTGTATTAGGCTAACTCTTGCAAGAATGGGATCAATGCACGCATTATAACAAAAAAATCGTGCCAAAGCACGCACAAATAGACGCCCTGGGCTTAAAATATCGCACTTTATTCTGCCATCGTCAGTTAGCCATTATTACAAAATGAATTTTTAAAATCAGTAATTATTTTTAAAGGTCGCAGATATTGATGTGTAACCCAACTCAAGTCCTCGCAAGTATAGCAAAACACACACACACACATATCTATCTATCTATCTATCTATCTATCTATCTATCTATCTATCTATCTATCTATCTATCTATCTATCTGTATATACTGTATGCATTGTTTCTTTAACCGCTTCTGGTAAAAGCCACAGTAAATGCTTACATACCTTCCCTTGTTTTATATTGTTACGTTTCGTTAAAATGTATTATCAAAACATATCCTAAGTGTATCTAACGAATAACCCATGAACCTAAAAGCCATCATCTGCAAGTATATATGTTATATGTATTACAATGTATTTTTCCCTTTTGAAAAATGTAAATAACAGTTCCTTAAGAATATTAATATGTTATCCAAATTATTTCTTGGTTTAGATGAAGCTTTTTTAATCTGATAAATTAATAATTACATGTGTGCTTAGTATACTTATAGTTCAAACTAATATTTGGATTACCTCTACACTTATCATTTAATCGATCATGATCCTTAAGATTTTAGTATTCTTCTTTGCGTGTATATTTTTGTAAGAAGCTCTCAAGTGCAGGTATCATTTTACCATTGTAGTCCCGTTTTCGTCAGATTTAATATGAGGTTGGCCTAGTCGTGGGCTTAAATTTAGTGGATGGAACCTTCTGCAATGAGACTAAACTTTGATCACTTATGACTTGACTTGTAATGTTGGCACTGCCTGAGATTGAAGTTTATGGGGAGTCTTATAATCAGTGACTGGGTCAACTGTGTTAGCCATTCCCATGTGTGCTAGATCTAGCTGCACATGTTTGTAAGTAATTCTATCACTGATCCCCCCCCCAAAAAAAAAAATTCTTGCAATGTTCAGCTGGGATATTGTCTAATTCAACTGCCTTGACATTTTTCATTGCTCTTATTGCTGACTCCGCATCTTCTTTGAGAATGGGAAATTCATCATCGTTTGTGGAGTTTGGAACTTCAAGCACCTCTGTGGTCGGATGATTGTAGAGTTCCTCACATTATTCAGTCCATCTTTGATCAATGTCACTTGCATTTGTTATGATCACTACACTCTTACTGATATACAAATGCAAGAATGATAAAAATATAATCATAGCAACAAGTTTGGAATTTTATTCCATTCCCTGTTCTTTTCATTGGTTGTTGTAAGCATTACTTTAACTAATGTTATCTTTGCTATGGAGAAGAATCATATCTGGTATCAGAACAAATATTCCATTTTGATCG